>JAQOWZ010000013.1:14437942-15675369 GCA_035578165.1 Stenolophus ochropezus
AATAAGTAAAATATATGAAATATTAATGTTAATAAAATAATTTATATTTACTATCCAATGAATATAAAAGTATAATAATATATATTAAAATGACATATGTTTATAACCACAGAATAATAACTAAAACTCTAACTGTGGGAACTTGCAAACCTTGCTCCCAACTTTCATCATCACAAATTTTGGCATAAATAATCAATTTTTTAAAACTTATGGTTGTATATGAAAGAATATATTATATTTTCTCTTTTTATAGCATTATTTATGATAAAAATAGCTTCATTTAATTTCATTTGATTATACTCTGAGCCAGTAACCTAATATGACATCTGTAAGTGATAAAAATTAAAAATGTACTTAAAAATATTTATATCATACCTCAAACCAATATACAAGAATTTTCAAACATTCCATTCACAGTCACATTCGACTAAGAGCATATGTCATCAAACGCATATCTCGATTAATATTTGGTTTCAGAAAGTGTTTAATGCTTGAAATATCAATGATAAATGAATAATTGGATAGATATTTTGTTTTTGTAAACGTTTTCATCTAAAAAATCATCTCGTTCCATAACAATATACAATAGAATTTTTAAAAATCTAATTGTTGTTGTAATCAACTACTTTCATCTGAAATTTGATGAAAGAATACATAAAGAATGTATAAAATTGCAGTTACTTACAGTTTAATATAATCCAGATACATAATTCAAAATAATTGTACAATAAATTGTGAAACATTTCTTCCAAGAGAGTATGAAGGAAAGGTTTGTCAGTATTTTTAAATAAATGTGTTTATGACTGAATACGACGCGCCTTGTTTGATTTCCAGAATTTATTTTTTTGCCAATAGTGTTATTATCCGTAATTTTATGATATTACTTTTCTATAAATATATTCTTGTTTGAATAACTTACTAATTAAAAACTAAAACTGAAATGAAAACACATCTAAATACAGCCAACGAAATATAAAATTACATACTTACATTACAAAATGTAGTGTAGTTTTACTTTTAAACTTATTTTACTATATATTTCTCCAAGCAAATACAAAACTTGCTTTATGATTGTTTGATTAATACAGACGTTTTGATAAACGTCATATTTCATGAAAATTTAAATATTGTAAATAAGGTTTGCTGTAAATTATTATGTACAATGCACTTTTATGATAATCAGTTACATTTCAGTAGTGTTATTATTAGTAATTTTATGTTATTTCTCTTCTATAAATGTACTCTTGTTTGGGTAACCAATTAAAAATTGTAACTGAAATGAAAATACATCTTTAAATACAGTGAAACAAATTTAAAATGATATACTTACATCACAAAGTGTATTGTACATATTCTTTCAAACATAGCTTACTTTTATTTTTGTATATTTGTCTCTGAAAATATAAAACTTGTACCACGAATTTTTTTTATCGGCTGGATGGCTGAGCGAGCTAGCGCACATCTCTAGCTCGCTGTGACGTCATACGAACCTGAGATCCTCAGTTCAAGTCCCAGCGACCGACAACGTGTGATTTGTCGTAAAATAGAAAACACAGCTAATTGTGTTTCACACTGGGATGCTATAGACTTGCCATCTATACATCTTAAATAGAAGTAGCACTGGCAAATGAAACAACTGACAGTACGGCAGTTAGAACTGCAGCTCGGTGTGTTCGGTTGCCCTATGCTCCGCTTAGGAGATACAGGATCACATTATTTACCAAGAATTTTTGACGGCTCTAACATATGATAAACGTAAAATGTTAAAAAAGAAATATTTTAAATACACCACATTTAACATTCAGTATATTTGTATATATTTCGCTCACTATTATAATATATGAAAACATAATTCAATTCATAATATCTCTTCACATTTTCCAAAAAAATCAAATAAAAGTTTCGTATTGAATTGTAAAATTTGACGGATGAGAACCGTGATTCTTCTTAAATGTAGACATGGCCTCTGGGATCCATTGTTTTAGTCTACCACTTTTACGCAGTTTTTATTTTTTTAAACAAAAACCACTCACAGTAAAAATATGAGACCTCCAAAAGGCACTCCGACACAATGGACACTACAACTTGAAAAAAAAAATTACAGCAAAATGGGCCAGGAGTTTAAGCTGGACACAGGATCGGTGATCGTCGAGATGAATCGAAATATATATAGATATATAGTGAATCTATCAAAATAGTATATGATGTTTATATTGTTGAATTCAGAAAAAATACTCTATCGAATAACCTAAACACCCTATATATTTTTGTATAAATTTTTACCGTTGATTTTTATGAAATTCGTTTTATATTTTGTTCGAATTTTAGTTTCATGAAAAAATTAATAAATTATAAATTGTAACGGAAAACTAATATCTTTCTAAGAATGTACTATATGAATTATATTTTAATACATTGGTTAATAGTATTGGAACTCGAGTACATACGAGATTCTTACTGACATACAGACAGACATCGAAAAAATATTTGAATCTTATTGTATGGATTTAAAAAAAGCTGAGGCATGAAAATCTCAATAACATCAACAATAATTAAATTGACAAAAAAAATAAGAACAAAATGAAATTGCCACATTATTTTAGTTTAACTTGCCAGATGAACTGCACAGTTGTTAGTAAATATACCGGATGGTAACTCAGACATCCGAACATAGGGATTTAATATTTATTTTTATTATTTATTTATACATACGGGGTGTCCACCAACACATGGGGGAATAACATAGTAAATCAGTAAACCAGCGCCTTATGTCCCTCGGTTGCTTCGCACCTCGGGCCACAAATTGGCGCTAGGTCAATAATGATTGTCGTCTCAACCTTGGTTTATAATATACTATTATATTTTTATAATATTATAAAATGTTGCATTTTAAATTTAATAAATCTCGTCCTGCAGACAAAATTACATATTTCAAGTAAGTGTGATCCATATAATTAATATTCCCCGATAAACATATAAAATATCAAGTTCATATCTTGCACTGGGGAGATACTATTAATAATTAACTAATTTCCCATGTTATTCTCCCATGTGTCGGTTGACTTGGGACACCCGGTATATAAAAATATGATAAAAGGAATAACAATTACCTTGAAGTTTGGAAGTTGATGAACGTGGTGTCATAGGCCCTACTTCAGACACAGATTGTCCTGCAGAAGTACCCTTTCCCTCTTCGTTTTGAATCTTCCGATCCTCGGACGCAGATCCTATTGCATGTATTTCGCGCCCTTCCTCATTTACAACTTCTTGGACCCATAACGTTTGGAAGTAAGAGTGTTCTAAAAAACGTAATATAATAATGGCACATCTATCGTACGAATAATATTTCATTGTGAGCTATTTTCAAGTAGAAGAAATTAAAAATATGAAATCTGATGGAAGTTTATGTATTCCAAATCCAGTAATTATTGAAACAATGACTTTTAAATCATCCGCATTAAATTTAAGTACCTATATATATTACCTGAAAATAATTAAATTAGGAAATACCGAACATTGAAAGTTTTAGGAATTGCAGATATTTTAAACAGATTAAGATTAACAACAAGTCGTCCGAGAATAGATTAACAAATCAATGTCCAGGTTAATTCTTCGGTGATACGTTTACTTGGAAAATAAGTAGGAAAAATAATTGCAAGCGATATGCTACTAACGTAAAAAAATGTTACTTCATATATTTTGTTTCTGTTCGGCCATTTACGTTTTATGGATTTAAATTAACGATTAGTATTAATATGGACGATTTAAAAGTCATTGTTCATTTTATTAATGCTCGTGATAAATTAATGTAACAGGAAAGATGGGGAGTGATGTGAAAAATCACCACAGTCTTATTCACACAGTTCTTTTATTTTGAAAATGCGACCGGTTACGAACTCCCCATCTTTCCTATTATATTTTCACACTTGGGTGTACACCAATATCATCAATTAATGTAACATTTCAAAATTATATTAAGATGAATACCTGTGTAAGATACTTGTTTAATTATATATATATATATATATATATATATATATATATATATATATATATATATATATATATATATATAATTAAACAAGTATGATTGGTTTATTAACACATACAATATTATAAAGTACACTTAGCAACTGATCACTTATTGCATTACATTCGTTACTAATCTAATGATGTAATCTAACTGAAACTCTATTTCTCAGTATCACAAATAGATGTCTCTATTTACATGTATGTAACACGCCTTTTTTCAAAAAAAAAAAACAATTTATAAATTTAGTTTTCTGGTTTACGAGTTGCACGTGTCCGTATCCATCGTTTTGGTGTACTTGTAGGGGTTTCTATTGGAATCAATTCTGGAGAGTTTGTAGATACCGGTTCATTTGCGTTAGATTCTTTTTTCCTTTGCTCTTCTGTTACTTCTGTTTTCTTCGGTGTTTGTATCTTCTCCTCTTCTTCATTAGTTTGTGGTACTGGACGTATAAAAGTTCGATTTCTTCTATATTGATATCCATCTTCTGTCTCAACGACGTAGGAGTCGAAATTTCCAATTTTCTTTATTGCACCTTGTTTCCAATATCTTATTCCATCTTGTATAATTACTGGTTGGTTTATGTTGAGTGGCTTTAAACTATGTGCATTTTTGTTATAGTATTTCTTTTGGTTTTCTTGGAGTATTTGCAATTTTCTTCTTACTTTTTCTATTTAAAATTTAGGTTGTGATAATTGTCTTGTTGTGGGTAATAATGTTCTTAGCTTCCTGCCCATAAGTATTTCGCATGGAGCTGGAATATTACTTTTAGGTGTTGTATTGTACTCTAATATTGCGAGTATTGAATCTAGTCTAGCTTCATATGCCTTTGTTAACAGTCCTTTCACTGTTTGGATGTGTCTTTCGACCATTCCATTAGATTGTGGATAAGCTGGACTACTTGTTTTAAGCTCAGTATCGTATTTAGTTGCAAATTCTTGAAACTCAGCAGAGTTGAATGGTGGTCCGTTATCAGAAAAAATTGTTAACGGTAACCCATGTATTGTAAATATATTCTTTAAATTTGCTATTACTGTTTGTGCTACTTTATTTGGTATTTTATTTACTATTGCAAACTTAGAGAAGTAATCTACTACAACCAGGAAATCTTGACCCCGGAATGATTTAAAGTCAATCCCTATTTTATCCCATGGAAGTTCTGGTACTTCATGAGGTTGTAGTGGAGTTTTCGTATTGGATCTGGAATATGCCTGACATATTTTACAATTTAGGATTGTGTCCTCTATGTCTTTTGTTATTCTGGGCCAGTAAACTGATTCTTTTGCTTTTAATTTGCAAGAATTTATTCCTTGGTGTGCTGAGTGAATACATTTCAGTATTTCAACTTGTAAAGATTTTGGTATTATTATTCTTGTTCCCATAAGTAACAAACCATCCTTATGGAAGATATCGTCTTTGACGTTCCAGTATGCTTTTAATTCTGGCTTCACAAGCTTTTTATGTTTCGGCCAACCACTTTGGCAATATTGTATTAATTGTAATAAAACTTTGTCTTCTTGTGTTTCCTTTTTTAGTTTATTTACTTTATTCATAGATGTACTCAGGATAAGGTGTACGACTGAATTTTCTCCGTCTAAGTAATTCGTATCAATTTCTTCTTTTTGAGGATCTCGACTTAAACAATCTGCTACCAACAATTTTTTTCCTGGAACATATTTTAATTTAACACGGTATCGCATCAATTTTAGAACTAATCTCAGCAATCGAGGTGAAATATCTTCAATTTGTTTTTTAATAATAGCTAACAACGGGCGATGGTCGGTTTCAACTTCTACTTCTTGGCCATATACGTAGTAGTGAAAGTGTTCGCAACCATGGACTATGGCTAAAAGCTCTTTTTCAATTTAGTTGTATCGTTGTTGTGTTTGGTTCAATGAGACTGGGGAAAATGCAATAGGATAGATAAGTTATTAATCCTAGGAACCTTTGTAGTTCTAATTTATTTTGAGGTGCTTTTAAATTTTCCATCGCTTTAACTTTTCTTTGGTCTATCGCTATTCCTTCTTTAGAAATAGTATGACCTAAATATGTAATTTTACTTACTGCTAATTGTAGTTTGGATTTACTCAATTTTAGATTTTCTTCCTGTGCTCGTTTCAGTAGTGCTTCTAGACGCTGATCATGTTTTTTCTGGGTTTTTCCATGAACTAATATATCATCCATATAAGTAAGGATACCTGGTAAGCCATCAAAAATATTATTTATTGCCTTCTGGAATATTTCTGGTGCTGAGCTGATTCCTTACGGCATTCTAGTGTATCGAAACCTTCCGAACGGCGTTGCTATAGTGCACAGCTTCGAACTTTCTTCATCCAGAGGTACCTGAAGAAAGGCGGTAGATGCGTCTAGGACTGAAAAAACCGTAGAGCCTTTTAAATCCGCGAATATAGTTTCTGCTGTCGGCAAGTGATAATGTTCTCGTTTAATATATTCATTTAGTGCTCTTGGGTCCATACAAATTCTAATGTCTTTATTAGGTTTTTTTCACTATAACTATTGGGTGAACCCATTCACTCGGTTCATTTACCGGCTCTAAAATCCCTTGTTTAACCATTTCATCTAATATATTTTTTACAGAGTTCTTTAAACACAACGGAATTTTTCTAGTCGCACTAATTTTAGGAATTGCATTAGGTTTTAGTTTAATGGAATACTCGTGCTTTAATTTACCAATTCCCGTGTACACGTCCGCGTATTTTTTAATCAAATTTTCCGTACTTGAATAATTATTATTTTCGTTTAATTTTATATTATCAGTGCATTTGATTTATTGTACACTCTCGCAAGCTTCTAGTCCTAATATATTTTGTGCTTCGGCGTTGTTTATAATATAAAATTCTAATACTTTTGTTACGTCTTTATGTGTACATTTCAATTTAGTTATACCAATAACGTTAATTTTATGTCCTGAATAAGAAAGTAGCTGTTTTCGCGTTTTAATTACTTCACTGTTTAGCCTTTTAAACGTAATTTCATTTCTTATGTTTACTTCCGATCCCGAATCTAATTTAAATGAAATATTTTTATCCTTTACTTTATTGTCTGTTTCCACTCAATACTGTCCACATTTTTTAATTGTTTCTTTACTGACCATACTAGCTTACAGTCTTCTTCATCAGCTACTTCGGCACTATTTTCATCATCAACTACGTGAACTTGCTTACTTCTACAGCATTTTATGAAATGTCCCTTCTTCTTGCATTTATGGCACAGTTTACCATAGGCTGGACATTCTCCAAAGTTGTGTTTCGTGCCGCATTTGCTACATTTTGAGGTTGCTTGAGTTGTCGTCCCTCGATTTTTATCCTTGGGATCCTTTTTTGTTGTGACTGCATCTGTTGCAGTCTTTTCTATTCCTTTTTGCTGAATTCTGCTTGATTCTGCCGCACGGCAATAAGTTATCGCTTTGTCTAATTTGAGGTTTGGTACTCTTAGCAATCTTTCTTGTACTACTTTGTCCTGTATACCCAGAACAATCCCGTCTCGTATAAGTTCATCTTTCTCTTTGAATTCGCAGTTAGCTGCTAACCTCTTAAGATCTGTGACAAACTGATCGAACGTTTCTGCCTGATCACTTATTGCATTACATTCGTTATCAACCTAATGATGTAATCTAACTGAAACTCTATTTCTCAGTATCTCAGTATCTCAGTATCTTTAGCTTGAGGTGATCGATTCGGAATTTCAAAAGGAAATTGACATTTATTTTTTTCATGAAATTTGTCACGTACTCTGCGAAATGAGACAAGATGAAATAAAATGGCCCCGACAAGAAGAACAACAGCAAATTGTTTCAGTATTTGAACAGAAAACAGGGTTACCAGGAATAGTAGGTGCTATCGACGGATGTCACATACCTATCAAAAGTCCAAAAACAATCCAATTGACTACTACAACAGAAAATCATTTCATTCTGTTATTTTGCAAGCAGTATGTGATAATAGTCTTCTGTTCACTGATATATTTGTTGCGATGCCTGGTCGTGGCCACGATGTAAGAGTCTTTAGAAATAGTCAACTATTTCAAGACATGACAAATTTAGAAAATCCTTTGCTTCCTTCTAACTTGCACCTGTTGGGTGATAGTGCATATTCACTATTAAAATACTTATTAGTACCATTTAAAGATAATCGACATTTAAGTGAAATATAAACCAAATACAATACAATTTTAAGTATTGCAAGAAGTAAAATTGAACAAGCATTTGGTAGATTAAAAGGTAAATTTAGATGGTTGAAATACCTAGATATGGATATTAATAATATTCTAACTACAATAACGGCAGCTTGTGTCCTACACAATTATATCATCAGAAGAGAATATGTTCTCCATGACCATGTTGTAGCAGAGGATGATGCTGTTGTACTTATAGAAAATGAAAATGGCATTAATGAACTAGAAGATGATGGCACAACTGCGAAACAAAATAGAATAATGTAATATGTGAATATATAACACAATTTAAGGATTTCGTAAAAATGTTTAGGAATAATAAAATTAATAATATACCAAGTAAATAAAAAATTATATTTTCTTACCATTACCAAAATAGTTAAAAAAATAAAGTTTAATTCTATATAACAAACTAATTGCAAAAATAAGACCTATTTGTATTTTAATAAATGAATCATTTAAATTTATTTTTTAAATTCATTTTGTTTCTTCATTTCCAGTAAAAGGGACCCTATTAAAGAATTTCTTTCCTCCTGCACAGCTACACTTTTTTGTAGTGTATCTTTTAATTCGCCAGTTTCTTTTAATTTTTTTCTTCCAATAAAATATATTTCTTCCTGAACTCATCTAATCCTCTATTTTTTCTTTTATTTTGTGCATTTGATGTTTTATCTACGGGTGATGTAACATTTGCACTTATTGTTTCTAATTCTTCTTCGATGACTGAAATAGGTTCTTTTGGTGAAATTGGTGGAACTGTTGTTGAAGTTGCTATGGGTTTTAGAGATGCTGTACCAGTGCTTGAAATTAAATGTCTAGGATTTACAGTTGCATCGTTTGTAAATATTTCGTCCATTAAATTATAATATTCCCACGTCTGCTCTGCCTGCCTCTACCGGTTTTATTTTTATTATCTTTTATGGAACGGTACGTAATTTTCATATTTTTTAATTTTCTGTCACAGTCACTATCAGTTACTTTATATCCGTGTTTTACCATTCCAACAGAAATTTTTGTCCATAATTCATTATTCTTTACCTTTGGATTTCGAAACTTTTTATATTCCTCACTATACAACCGTATTAACAACAAAGTGGTGCTATGTGACCACTTGAATGTATTTCTTTCTGTTGCAATTATATTTCTTGGGTTAGAGCTTTTTGTTGTAATATTTGTTGGGTTGAATGGATTTTTAATTATTTCTACGTTAGCCACATAGTGGTCCGTGTTCGACGCATTCCCTAAAAATAATTAATTTGGTTATACGAGTAGTTATAAAAATCATTACAATAATTTATTTTTATACAATTTCTTCATTCAGTTTCAATAACTGTCCTACGTCACTGTTATCATTATTTGGTGATGATATGTACTATGTAGACATATTTCTCCCCATCAATTTCTATATTGCTGGTTTTACATTGGGCAACGGTTGCAAATGCAACTGCAACTTGCAATTAATAGCGGCAATAACTTGCTAATGCAATTTTTCTTGCTTTACATTAAGCAACATGCAACTTAAACATTTTTATAGTGTCACCAACAGTATTACCAACATTACTTATTAATAACTATTATTTTAACATTACGGTCATTACGGGTGAACAAAGGATAAGTATTTTCAGCGTTGTTCACTTGTTCATCAGTCCATTGAACAGGCATGATTATTAAAGAGAACAATTTACTTGTTTAAATGGATATCAAAAGTTGACTCACTCATCAAAATAAATACATAACCTATCAATTGCAGATAAACAAAAGTTGGTTGTACTGTAAGTTACCAAGTTGCGCGTGCAATTGTTGCACGAATTAGGACATGCGCTATTTTCGTGCAATAGGTTGCGGCTATAAGTTGCACGTGCAATTTTCATATTACACTATGCAATATTGCCGCTATCAATTGCAAGTTGCAGTTGCACCCGCAATTGTTGCCCAATGTAAAACCGGCATAATAGACATTTTGTTCCATTACTTTACTTGTATCTAACCTCCAATTTCAAATAATATGTTAACCACAACACAAACATATGACTCACGCAGCTCCCCACTACTTCGCTAGATGTCTTAGCGCAAATATTTTTCGCTAGCTATTTCTTCTAGCGGTAGATTCTAGCACACCGTTCAATTGGTTTGCTAGTCTAGCGCTCGACAGCGCTATCCCGGCTGAACGCACGCATTGTTTCAAGTGTGCCCTATATAGATTCAGCCCTGTATACCGCTTAAGTGAAAAAATATAGTTTTGCAGGAGAACAAAAAAAACTGTTTTATTTTCAATGTAATAAAGTACGGAATAATGCTAAAACGTACATATGATTTAAATTAATTTATTTTCTTTGCAGTATCATATTTTTATTTAAACAATGTGTTAAACGTGTTATTACAAATTTAAAATGTTATTACGTGTTATTATTCAAATAAGTATTGTGTCCTGAAATAAGATAGAGTATAATACAATTTGAAAATATATTTTAAAACACATTTGGATTAAAAAAACAATTTTGGGTAATCAAGTTTAATAATATATTTAAATCTATTTAACAAAAAATGCAGTCTTTGTAAAATCAGTCTTATGAAAATTAAAATTGCTCTTCTGCAATATTTGTGTTACGCAGTAGATACTACAACTTCATCTTAAAATTTTTAATTCTTCCAGTCTTTTCTTTAAGGGTCTGTGCATGAGGTTCTTCATTATAAAAGGAACGTGTATTCGTTGGTAGTACAGATTTTAGTTTTTGTAAATCCTGCCATTTTGATAACGTAAGAGGTACTGGAACATAATACAGTGGCTTATAGTTTATTACATTGCTAATTTTATTTATTCTCTATGGTAATTCGATGTAACTTTCATCAAAATTTACTTTATAGTAGATTCTTTTGACGGTAGGATCATATTTAAGTGCCTTTATATCCTTTACTTCTGGGTCACCTTTTAATTTTCCTGATCTAATTTAGTTATAAATATGTGTTTTTTTTCATTGTATTTTTTGAAGAAAGCATAATCTAGTAATTTTGCTTCATACGGTGCAGAATTCGTGAGTGCTTCTTGTGTAATTCTGATATAGTCTGATGGCAAGTATACGTCTTTATTCTTCAGTTTTCTTTCTATAAGACTATGGACACTGTCGCACTTCATTTGAGTGTGTCCTTTTGTTAAAACATTTTGTTCTATGGTGATATTTTTTTGTACTGCGTAATTTAGTAATGCATTGGTTATTACACAATTTCTATTTTGGTATCCGCAGCCATCAGAATAAAGAATATTATATTTGTATGATTGCAATGTTGTTCCAAGTGTCAATTATAGTTGATGCAAAAACTGAAACATCCAATTCCTTGTCAGATTCATGTCAGCAATAATTGGAACATTGAGAATCTACCTCATTGTACATTGTAAAATGATGAACTTCATGGAATAGTATAATGCACTTGCGTTTAATTTAGGATATAACTTTACAGCATGCAAATCCATACTTAACAGACAGCAGTCTCCCTGTAGTGCTTTCTTTTTATCTCGTTCTTTCTCTTCTCGTGCTCTATCTTTCGATTTTATGTGATTCATATAGTCAGTTTCTTCTAATTGTTTTGTGTTATATGACGAACAAATGTCACACTGGTCTTTGCGTGGTGCAAAAATGGACTCTTTTGATAGCTTCATAATACGAGAAACAATGCAGATACTAAGAGAATTTATGTTTTTTTCTGCACATTTTTGCATGTATAGATCATACATACACTTCCTTTTTTGTGTTGAATGGACCTTCCAAATAGAGGCGTTCAGTATCTTTACGACAATAATGTGAGGGCTTTTTTGGAAGGCTTTCCAACCATTTTTTACAGTGACTAATTCTACAAGCCCTACTTCCCTTTGCAATATAAGATGATGTACTCGAGTTTGTAATATTATTAGCATTTTCTTCTGTTTTTTTATGGTTTGACAAATCATTATTTAGCCAATTGTGTACCATCCACTCACGCAGTCCTAACGTTCCAAGAAACATTTTCTTTTAAACTTGTTTAGGTTTATCATTTTTATATTTTAGCTGGTATACATAATTAAAGTTCCTTCTGCTATTTCCTTCATCTACAATGTCCCGTTTCTTAGGTAGTGTTAAAATCAGATTTCTTGTGTAAATCATTTTCTCTTCTCAGATCATATCCTAAAACTTCTTAAATTCTTCTGTTGTTCTTCCTCTTTAAATGTGTAGCAAAATCGATTTTTTAATTTCAGACATGCCTTTGAATTACATGTAGTTGACATTTTTCTCGATGGCCTACGTCACGAGTAATTGATTTTCCCTTTCTTTTATACCCCATGAACTCTTTTCCTAACATTCTTCTCTTTTTAGTTTTAAATCGCTTCCATATGTCTGTGTTTGCTTCAATACTACGTTTCCTTTTTTCTGGTAAATTGCTTTTATCTGTGCTATCATTGGTATCTGACGATTCTATGGAAGACGATGAATTCTTAAGGCTTATTTCTGCACCTGCTTTAATACAATTATTATTTACAATTAAATTACTTTCTTGTATGCTATTATTGATGTTTGGCAATTCTGCACTAGACAATGATCAATGAGTTTCCGTTTACTATTATTTCTGCACTTATATTGCTCGGATCAGAATAAAAAAAAATACTTTCGGAATTTAATAATAAAATATTATCGTTTGTTGTAAGTATATCAGGATAATCTTTAACTTCCAAATTAGAATTTTTTGGAATTACAATAATATTATTTGAACTTGACAATATAATATTATGTGATGATAGTAAGTTTGCGTTCATTGATATCAGTGGAATAAATGACGATATATCTGAAATACTGTCGATATTTATATCAGAAATTATAATGTCATCTGAGTATTTTATTGGAAATGAAATTTCATTCATTTCAGATAATTCGTAAATGCTTTAAGCAGTAATTATATTAGTTGATAAAAAAGTAATACTTTGTATTGGAGCAGTTCCTGTTTCAGAAACTAATATATTTTCTGCTAATAAGTTTGCATTAGATTGGGGAAGATCGTTGATATTTTTATCAGAAAGTATAGATCAGTAGAAGATAAAGTATTCGTAAATGGAATAGATACGGAATTACACGTTGTGTTGCTGCTCAGGGCTAATTCTAGCATTTTCTTCGTTCTTTGATTGAGCATGGTTCTAAAATATAATAAAAACAATTATTCTAAAGAGGAATCTACTGGGAACTAACAATTTTACATTTAATAAATTACTTGGGCCTTTAAGTTCCTAAAAATTTTTAGGAACTTAAAGGCCCAAGTAATTTATTAAATGTAAAATTGTTAGTTCCCAGTAGATTCCCCTTTAAACTCATTGTTGGTAGGTGAAATTTTCAACTTTTTTAATTCTTTAACTTTGTAAATTAATTTTTGTAATTTTTTGAAGCGATTAGCTTCAGTAGTAATCTTGGTCATATTGTTAAGACTTACGTCTGATGAAAGGTACTCTTGAGAGTCTACCTTAGTAGACTGCCATGGCAATCAGCCGGTACAGCTGGAATTGTCTGCACTAGACACCGCTGTATGTTACACCACGCTGATGAGCTCCAATTATAGCGAAACGCGTCCGTGGTTACAGACTGATTGCTAAATGGCCGGCTTTTATTGTTAGCTTGCTCTTTTTGTAATTTTTGGGAACATAAAGGCCCAAGTAATTTATTAAATGAAAAACAATTATTATTATTATTATAAATACCAAATATCTGTAAAGAGGTAATAATTTCTAAACAAATCTGTAAAACGCAATAACACGTAAGTGTTTTATTACGGAAACATAGGATTAATAATATTTACATTATGTTCTTATTTTAATTGTCAAACAGCTACCACCCCATTCTCAGCAAAACCAAACAGAAAACTGTGTAGATACGGGGTATTACATGTTTTTGTATTGTAAATCAGATACGTGTTATTACTTAAAATAAAATTTAAGCCCGTTCGAATTTTTGTTACTTAATAGGTCTTGTCCATTCGATGCGCAAAAAGTTTCTGCGCACAATGGTGTAAATAATTCAAAAATGTCAGATACGTGGTATTACAGTTAAGCCATCGATATATTTCTCACCAGAACATTCTTTAGTCATGAACTCCAATGATTGAAGCAAGAATATTATGTATTTAAGAGCTTCTGCTTCTAACGCGGTGATAACTTCAGGGCTTTTCGGCGTTCTGAGTAAAATTGGGTTCACGAATTCTTGAAGTTCCAGAGAGGTCTCCAACATAAAAAAAAACAGAATTCCAGCCTGTTTTTACGTCAAGAATATATTTTTTAATGCTGTGATATCGATGATCGACTGGGAGTTGATAATGGAAAGAAAAAATTTGTCGGGAGTTAGTGTTCAAGATTTAATTTATTTGATTAAACCAACTTTTCGATCATCACTATGATCATCTTCAGGGTTACTATACAAAATAAGCAAAACAACAATTGAAAATAATTTTCGTGAATACCATCAGTACTTACAATCATGTCAAAAAATATTTCAGAAACATATAGAACAAACATGGATAAAATTATTTGTTAAAAACATAAATAAATAAATAATAATTTAAAACATGTGAGAAAAACACTTTAAAAATATATATATAAATTAACGACAAAACTGAAACAATGTGTGAAAACAACTAACAGAAATAAACTGAATTGTACTTAATCTAAGTTACATTTGAAACTTTTTGACCAATCGTACAGCAACACAATGACTTAACAAAAAATTATAAAATACTACAAAAATTATACATAGCCAACTATTTTAGCATTTATGTGTTTAAATCTTGTTAATATCTATTTTCTTTTAATATTATAAATTTAAATTTTAATGTAATATTAATGTCAATATTTAAAATGTAATAATCAGAATTATGTTATACATATAGTTAGATTATTTAGTTTTTGTTGTAATAATTGATAATATTATGGTAGATTGTACTGAGATTGTCAATGTCGGTCTGTGCGTTGATATTAATCTTGTCTGATTTGATATGTAACATTTCTAATGTGAGTCTTTTATGTAAAATAGGTTCTTCTTGTAGAATTTTGATGTTGCTAAAATCGAATTCATGATTGTTTTTCTTTGTGTGATCAACTAAAGCACAATTTATTGTTTTATTTGGGTTAGTAGAATTTCTTTTGTATTCATTCATTCTTGTTTTTAAATAGCGTTTAGTTTGTCCCGTGCAAGTTTTATCGCAATTTTTGCAAGGAATTTTGTAAATTATATTTGATCTCAATTCTGTATTGGTTTTGTCTTTGATATGACTAAATAAATTGTTCACGGTTTTAACTTGTTTAAAAGCAACTTGTAGGTCTAGATTTTTGTAATCATCTTATTTAGTCTGGGTGCTATTTTTTTTATGTATAGCATTGATATGTATCTAACTTCACTATAGACCATTCCAAAATGACGTCACAGAATCGCCGCCATTTTTGTTGAGAGGTATATAGAACTGTTATTCGCCTTGATCACTCGTTTAAAAGCGTTGTGTTGTCAAGTGTTTTGTGATTCTCTGTTTAAATTTTGGAGTATTTTCACTTATATTCGTTAAATATGGATAAAAAAATGAATATTTTTCTAATTTACGTGGTGATTTTGAAGAACGTTATAAAAATAAAATATCTATTATAATTAACTGCCATCCTTACTGCTTGAAGGATTTGACTTTCGATTTCGTAAATTTTCCCAATATTGAACTGATTATTTAATTAATTATTTAATATTAACTCATAGTTATTACACCGATCAACAATTAAAAGCTTTTAAAAGTTTAGAAGCGTACAAATATTATGAGGCCGGTTTACTACAAAATATTGGGTATAAGAAAACCGAAAATGGAAAATTCGTAGTTCTTGAGCAGGTACATAAAAACTATCTGTTTTTATAAAAATATTCAACGTAATAATTTTTTTGTAGGTTAAACATTATCAGAGGTTTTCCGGAAAAAATTTTAAAGTTTGTATCATCATTCTAAAAGATGGTGCTATATCTTGTGCACATTGCACTTGTGTTGCTGGTTTGGGCGAAGTATGTAGTCATGTAGCAACTGTACTTTTTGCATTATATTCGAGGACATTCTAATTAGAAAGATCATACAGGGTGGCCCAATGAAAATTATCAGCGCAATTTTTGACCACTTAACATAAATTTTACAAAAAACGCTCAAACACGTCATTTTTAAGCCTACTTGATTGCAGGTTTGCACACCTGATAAAGTTTGTTTTAAACGATATATCTCTGGCATTAATGATCGAATTTGAAAAATAAAAAAACTGTTGAAAAGAGAATTGAAAGGCCTTTCGAACTGTGTCGTGTTTGACACCATTTTCCATTTAAAATTTTTGAGGTGCTGTAACGTGCTTTAAATATATTTCTTAATAGAAATGTAATAAAGACTAATTATATTAAATATTAAAAAAAAAAGATTAATAAGTACTTACTTGAAGTATTATTATCTTCCTAATAACTTATTATAAAAAAAGACAGAAGGATAAAAGGATTAAAAGGTTTTGGGAGGTTTGAGAGGTTTTGGGTTCGTAGCCCTCGTAGGTAAATAATGGATTTTTTTCACTACTAGCCTAGGAAGATATTATTAACCTGTTACTGAGTTGTAAAATTGTTTTTCTCTACCGCTTCCTTAGCAACGCTTAACAACGGTCAATAATGGATTATTATTGACCATGGTCAATTATGCGAACTGTCACTTTTTAAAGAAATTCACGCTTCTGAATTTATTTAACTCACTGAACGCAAGGAAAATATTATATTTAAATTTGCCGCCTAATTTCAAGTTGGCAATCGTTAAATTTCAGATTAAAAATTAACTATCTTATTCTGTGATCTTATTTCTTGTCAAATTTTTCGTGCGTTCATATTATATTCACAATGCAAAATGTTAATTTATGTATTTATTTATTTATTGCAATATTTATTGTTAAATCTTTGAAAAGGTAAGTGTTAATTGTTATATCATTTTAATTATCTTACTTTGTACATTTTTTTTAGGGTTATAATTACATTTCTATGTAAAAACACAAAACGGGTAACATTTATTTGTTATTTATAGTCGAAATTGATAGTGCAATTGTGACAAGTCAAATTTATTGCTGCAGAACCCGTATTCAATGAGGTTTGAGTGTTTCCTATATTTATTGTCGCATTTTGAATGTCTGGCATCATTGACTGAGGTATGGGGCTTGTTGAAGGGTTCGTAGCTAGTAGTGAAAAAAATAGTATATAAACTACGGTTGAGAAGATCATTATTGACCAGGCGCCTTGTATCACTCGGGCTTCGCCCTCGTGTTACAATCCTGGCGCTGGGTCAATAATGATTATCTTCTCAACCTTGGCGTATAATATACTATTCTTAGCTCTACACACTAATTTATTCTTACAAACTACAATATTGTAAAATAATATAAGTTTATACTTACAATTTAGTTCAGGGAGTTGTAGGAGAGACACTTGAGGTTGGTTGATTGTAATTTAATAGGAATTTAGAATTATTTTTAAAACCGAACGATAGATAAAATTAACTAATTACTGTTGAGACGCCTGCTTGCGAACGAATGAATGAATTCTCCGAGAGCAAGAAGATTGAAAAAACTGACTTGCTCTGCATTTTTACCCCACTAATAATGAATGACTATATCAGCTAATTATTTAAATTTTGGCGGTTTGTTACATTACCCCCTTCTTTAAGAAAGAATGATACTCTCAAGTGTCATTCCTTTACAAGTGTTAGTATGATATAAAATACAAAATTAAACTTAATAATACATTACATACGAAATTCACTCTGCACCTCCACATCAAAGTTCCTGGCACATATGAGTCTCTGAGCACTCAATTCTTGTGGAAGGTGAGGTGGGTTACTACGAATACATCTGTAACAGTTTATATTTTTAACAACTATATCTATATTAAAATAAAAATGATTAAAAATAATAAAGCAATACATAACTTAAGTATGATCCTGACGACTATACGTCCAATGGGATGGGCTGTTGATCTCCTGGTAAAGGCGGGGAGGAGTTCCGGGAATGGTTGTTGTCTCCGTATCACTGGTTGTTGTATTCTGCTTCTTTTGATTGATCAATATGTTTCGATGAAGGAGCCAGTTAGTTAAAGTACCCCGTATACTGGTGATAAGGTACCAACCGCAACCAATTGTATGGTAAATATTGATTGCTCGAAGCCCTACTCCGCATACATACTTTATAAGTAATATAACATAATAAAATCCAATTTTACTGTAGCTAAATAGTCTCTGGTTTGTATTTTTATTGCAGCTGTAATAACGACGTCGTCCCAGGTGCGACCATTTTCATGATACGTTGTTCCTTTACAAGCCCCTTCGGGTGTTTGGCTACAATAGGCCACTAATGAGGCTGATGTTGTACCGTTCATATTTATTTCTCCGATGATTTGTTGGTAAATTTTTAGTGTTTTGTATCTATGAATATTTCTACATTCTTCGGCTCCGATTTTGTATACATAATTTGCAATCCCATTTGTTACTGCAGAAGTGTGACTATGCATTCCACAGTAATATATAATTCGAGTTATTTCTACAAGACATGCTTGAACTGGTACGAGTTTAACTTCATTTCTTTGAATAACTTTGGCCTGGATCTGTTTACTCTGGTAATCGGAGTCTGGATGTGGACACTCTTCGACATCCTTCAGAGAAATGGTGGTCATGTTGAGGACAGGTCCCTCGCAGTCATATGCAATAAACCCCCAGGACAGGGTCCAAAGTATTGTGACTATGAGTGCTTTAACAATCATAGTTGTACCTGAAACATTTTTCCCACAGTAACTGGTACTTATTTAGTTCTTAATCTAATAGTTGCTATTATCATCATACATATTTGTTTTTTTTAACTTATATTTAATTTTAGTGAAAACTTAGTAAAAATAAATTATTATAACAAACAATATATTATTTAATTAAAATTAACTTACATAACTTAATCTACGTGAAATACGTTATTTTTCCTCGAAGGAAAAATAACGCAACTTTAACACTTTTTCTGTGTGAAGGGTCTATGACCGGCTCGAATTCCGGTAGGGCTCAGCTACACGGAGAAAAAGGTTTCTTTGAGTTTAAGGAACTTACTTTATGTTAAAGAAATAATATCTTTAAATAGTGGCAAATAAATATTTCTTTGGCGATGAGAATTTATTTCTTTAATATAATTCTTTTAACCTAAATAAATATGATTTTTTTTGTATATAAAAAATATATTTCTTTGCACCAAAAACAAATATTTCTTCAATGGAAACAATATTTAGTTACTGACAAATACAAGGTTTACTTCAATGAAAGAAATAAGATAGTTTCAATTAACAATATCCATATCTTTGAAATAAATAAATAATTCAAATAAATCATTTATTTCATTTAAAGGTATTATACAAGGTATTCAAAATAATACAATTATTCATGTTAAATAAACTATTTATTTAAATATAAAAATATACATATTTACGGGATAAAATTGGACACAAATCCGCTATAGTTATCTTACACTCTTACAGGACGGTACAATACAATGTAAGTTTTTTTTTTTTCTAAAGTAATAAAAGAATGAGCATCATCAAATACTTTGTAGGCATTAAAATGGTAACTATAAGATGTTGATAACGATTTATATATAAAAAACGTTCAATATTCATGTAATAAAATAAATATTATTTTGTGGAAACAAATATTTTCATTATCAATAGAACATACAAATTGATTTGGTTTATATATTATACCATGATACTGAAACAAGTTAATAACAACACTGTTTTCTTCAACATATAATTGTAATAAATGTTGAAACAAGTTATAATCTTTAAGATCAGTAATTGGAACATTATCTTAAGGACCATGTAATATTTTATCGTGGAATCCAACATTACTTATAATTCGAGAAATCATTTTTAATTGATTTTGAAAAGCTAAACAAAAATACAATGTCAATATGAATTGATTTTTTTTAACTGAACTATATAGTTACCTTCCATAAATTTTTAAAAAAATGTTATAAAATGAGATCTACCAATGCAGTTCTAGATTTTCTGGAGAGAATTTGTTTGTCTGAGTACTCTTTAAGAATAATTTTACCCATATAAAATTCCTCAAGAAGTAGTTTCAGGTGAAATTTTTTAGTTGGATGTAATAAATTTTCTAACTCCTTGTTTCCATAAAATCCAGTTGGAAAACGTTCTTCAGTAGGTTTATAATCTTCAACAGGTATTAGCATATCTGACATCAAACTTGAACTTGCACTCAAAGTCTTGGAAGAACTAGTACTAGCTTGAGTTGATGTTGTACAAGTGGTAATACTCTTGTCCTAAAAAGATTATTTTTTAAATTAAATTGTAATATAAATAAATTAACTCACAATTAGTATCAGATACAGATACCCCATAGACAATTTCACTGTTTAGAATTAATTTATAATTTTCTAATATCTTTATAAATTTTGCCTGGGTTCCAATTTTTGGGATTTTTTTTTTATCAAATCTGGCCTTAATAGCATCAGTGCCTCATGATCAATATCATTTTCTGTAATTAAAATACTATAAAAACCAAAATAATAAAATAACAAATTTATCAAGGATTGTTTTACTCCTGGCAGAATAAAATACATGAGTAGAAGAATAATAAAAGAAATATTATAGTTGTGTTAAATATTGTTTTTAGTAGTAATAATTTTGACCCTAAATACTGAATACGTATGGAGAGATACAGAATGTAAGTCCAAAAAAACAAAAAAAAAAACGGAACCATACAGGCAAATATTGTCTAAAGTAGATAAAATTTATCGAAATACTTTCATTTTGTAAAATACCTACATATATTCGTATCAAGTTAACTGAGACGCAGTTTCAAAAGTACGTAAAATAAAAACTTACCTTCAAATATATTGACTACGGACTCAAATCCCCAATCTTTCCATAGATTTGATACAGATTCATTCATACTTATGAATGTACACAAAAATACAAATTTTTCACTTGCACTAAGTTTTTATCACATCTAGCGTCTGCATGTGTTGAAGCTAGTCGTAGTACTAGTAAGTCCCCTGCCTTATGCCCTACCCTTACCAACTTGCGCATATGATGCAATTTTTTGACTTAAACAATAATTTGTTTCATTTTAATAAATCTGGAATTGAAGCAAAGAAACGCAAACTAGACAATAAAATAAATTATTTAAATGAAAAAAATGGAATGTATAAATCTAAATAAATGGCATTTCTTTTTGTCAAATAAATATTTTTTCAATTAAATTTATTCGAACATGATTAATTCCAAAGGAATATAATTTATTTAAATCAAAAAAAATATTCAAAGATTTCATTAGTTACACACAAAAAACCTTTTTGCTTCAATTTAAATAATGCTTATTCATGTTAAATAGACTACATTTGAAATAAATAAATAAATGTTAAAGAAATAAATATTTTAATCTCAAAGAAACCTTTTTCTCCGTGTAGTCTCAACAATTTTGAATAGGCTTTCCAAAGGGCGTCACGTGAGATACTAGCCTCCCCGATTAAGTTAAACAAAAATCCAGAAGAGGTACTCGTGCTAAAGACGAATAGTGTACCTCAACTGGTGGATTCGAGCTATTAATTTTAATTTTCAAAAAATTTATTTTATTTCCTTGCCTTTTCGATCGGATGCGAATTCAATAAAGTTGTAGACTTGTTGTAGTCACCAGTGCGTAACCGGGAATTCACCACCTAGACGAACTCACGCAGGAGATTTCGTCAGGATGCGAGAACCCCAGAGCATTACTCACGGGTGAGGACAAGAGATCTATTAGAAATTATCCGATCGAATATTAATAATTTAATCGAACAGGAGGTCTCCTGATCAGGGGCGGATTAACGAAATTGCTGCCCTTAGGCAAACTAAAATTTGCCGCCCCCCTCCCCCAACCTAATTTTCTTTTTTTAAGTCGGTATAATTATTATTATTATTTTTATGTTAATATGAAGATCTGAAATCAATGCAAACAGATTAAATATGGTTATTGAATTTGTAAACTAAATTAAATTATTTTTATTATAAACATTAAAATAGAAACAACAAAATTTGGATTAACCGATACAGACATTTATTGCAGACATTTACGGCGGGCCTTTTGTCTTGCAAATTCTTGAATAAACGAAGTCAAGTCAAGGTTATCCATCGTTTTACTCTCTATGGATAATAACGCCATAGAATTGAGCCGATCTTCCATCATCGTGGATCGCAAATAATTTTTTATCCAACACATATTGAAAGTAAGATTTTCCTGCGTGTGCGTGCGCAAGAAAGTAGACATTTGCCGGTCTAGACCTACAAAATCTCACTATTCCCTAGGGAAGAAAAAAAAACAGTTCGTGTGCGGACAAACAGATGGCGTTTAAAGTGTTAGAACTAATAATCAGAATGAAATATGTGAACATGCTTTTAAATTATTGTAACTTTAGATAATTTTGATACTTACATTAGATTCAAGGTATTTTTATTATATATTCTGTAAATAATAGAACATAGAAGTTAACCTTATTTATATGTCAAAATAAAATGTTTGTTTTTTGTTCTTATTATGTTGGTATTCAATTTCAGAAATTTCTTTGAGGTTAAGTTAAATGTCAAATTACATAGTATTCGTAAGATGTTTATATTATTTTATTATGTTGTGTTGTTGTGTAGGATAAAAAATAGTGTGTGCTACATGGCAGTAAAGTTGTTTTCTGGTCCTCAAGAAGTATCCAGCCTCGACTGTGTCTCGGCCGTATACATATCCTTCGGACCAGAAAAGAACAACTTTCATTCTGAATGATTTTGCAAATCATTTTGAAAAAACATATAGCGACCCGAAAAAATTGCCGCCCCCAAAAATTTGCCGCCCCAGGCACGTGCCTGTTGTGCCTGTGCGTAAATCCGCCCCTGCTCCTGATTCTGGTAGAACGTCTTAAGGGCATCGAGGTTGACGTTGACGCCGTAGGTGCTAATTCTTCCACGCTTAAAGAAGTGGGAATAGGATTTTGAAAATTTGATAACAATAAATTTAGACTAGTTTGTTCTAAGAATTCTGAATTTTCTAATTCTTCCTTATTTAAGATTTCGTTTTGGCTTGGCTCATCATCATGATTTAAAAATTCATTTTGACTCTGCTCATCAGTATATCCGAAATTCGGGTTTTTGTAATAAGGTTTTAAACGATACATGTACAATTAGATCCTTCCTTTTGCCAACTTCTCGTACTTTATAGGTTACAGGTCCTTTTCTTTGTAACACTCTATATGGGCCTTCCCAAAATTTTGATATTTTTTTATTTAAACCAGATTTTACATGTGGATTGTGTAAATATACTAAATCTCCAATAGAAACATGACGTTCTTTTGCTTTTTTATTATATTGTTTTGTTCTAGATTCCCCTGACTTAGCTAAATTTTCTTTTACGTGATTAAATACAATAGGTAATTTTGCAGCTAATTCCGAAACATAATTTTGATCAACATCATATTTTACACGTCTTGGTTTTATAAATTCATCAATGGGTAATACGGGGTCTCTACCGTGAATAATAAAATATGGACTGTATCCAGTAGAACTATGAACATGTGTTCGATAAGCCATTAATACTAAAGGTATCCACTCATCCCAATCTTGCTGATATGTATGAATATAATGAGATAAAATATCTTTTAGTACTCGATGACTACGTTCGAGTATTCCATTAGACTGTGGTCTATATGGGGTTGTTTGAATTTTTTCGATTTGTAATAATTTGCATGTTTCTTTCATAATTTCTGATAAAAAGTTTGCACCTTGGTCTGATATTAATTGTTTTGGAGTTCCATGCCGAGTTATAATATTGTCTACTAATGCTTTTGCTACGGTTTCGGCTCTTTGATTAGCAATAGGAATTGCCTCAGGATATCGTGAAAAATGATCTTGGAAAGTTAACAAATATTTATTTCCTTTATTAGTTGTTACGAATGGTCCTACTATATCCATTGATGTTCTTTCGAAGGGTTCTGAGATTTGCAAGAATTGTTGCATAAATGCATGTTTTAAGTGTGGACTTGTTTTTCGGCTATTACAAGCATGACATCTTGTTACATATAGAAAAATGTCATTCTTCATACCTGGCCAATAAAATCTACTATTTATTAATGAATATGTTTTTTGTTGACCCATATGTCCAGAAAAGGGTAAATTATGGAAATCATGTAAAATTTTGGAATTAATGTTTTTGTTATTACTAGTTGTTCATTTTGATTCTGGTTATCCACTTTGTATAAAATATTTTCGCTATCCAAAAAATATGAATCAGTACTTTTACTTTTATCTATAATTTCGTTAATAATATTTTTACAGAATGAATCTTTTTCTTGTTCAATTTGAATTATTTGTTTATCCCAAACAGGTAATACTAAATTTTCTACAGTATTATTTATACTGTTAATGATTGATTCATTTTCAAATAATAAGTATATGTGAATTTTAATTGCAGAATTTTGAAAAACAAATTTTATTATTGATAAAACAATATCCCAATTTAAACGATCTAGTCCACAGCCAATTTTAGGCATTGCTAAATATTCAACGTTGTTTTCTAAACAGAATTCTTTTAAATTTATCAATTATTGGAAAACATTTTCATAAGTAGGTTTTTGGAAATATTTACTTTTAGTTTCACTCCATTTTCAGATATTATATGGCCTAAATATTTGACTTCTTTCATCATAAAATTACATTTTGAAGCTTTTAATTTAATATTTGCATCTTTTAGTCGGTCAAAAACTAAACTTAATTTTTTAATATGATCCTCGATGCCTGAAGAATTAAAAATAATTATATCATCTAAATATACCATACAAATTTTATTAATTAGGCCGGAAAGTGTAAAATTCATAAATCTTTGAAATGTAGCTGGAGCGTTACATAAACCAAAAGGCATTTTGTTATATTCATAATGACCATCAGGTACGGAAAATGCAGTTTTTTCTCTGTCATTTTCATCCATATCTATTTGATGATAAGCAGCTGTTACATCGATCACACTAAATAAATTAGAATGATTAAATTGTTCTATTTGTTCATTTAAATTTGGAAATAATCTTTTTTAGTAATGAAATTTAACGCACGATAATTTATACACATTCGTATTTTATTTTCACCTGACTCAGTTCTTTTTGTAATAAGTACAACAGGGGCGGCCCAAGGAGAATTTGATGGTCTTATAATTTTGGATTTTAACAATCTATCAATTTCATCTTTAATAACTTGTCTCTGATGGTATGGAACACGATATGGGCGTTTTGAGATTGGCGGTACATTTTCTGTTATAATTTTATGTTTAACTTTAGTAGTACTCGTAAGTACAGAATCATTGTCAATAAAATATCTTCGTACCTATTTAATAATTCTAGTAACAAGTTTTTATTTTTTTCATCTAAATGTGATACATCTATGTCTTTAAAAATATCGCTTTTATTTTGCTGAATATTTCCTATTACCCTGTCACTCCTTTTGTCGTTTTTATTATTTTCTTCAAAATTTTCTACAATTTTAAATTGACTCGTTGCTCTGCCCAATATAGTATTTTGTTTTAATTCAACTTCAAAAGTATTTAAATTTATAATACGGCCCTGACAATGTTTTATATTGCTTACACAGTGAGCTACATATACGCCGCTTATCGGCAGCTCATAAGTTTCTATTAAAATATTATCATTATTATTTAAATTCTTTTTTAATTTAAATTTAAAATTTACTTCAGTGTGAGCAGGAATTGTTAAATTTTCACATAATAAAATATCAGAATAGTTATTATTAATTTTTGGTTTTACTTTTTCAGTGCAATTATTACTATTATTACTTAACCCTTGGACGACTTTATTATTATTAATTGTGCCTTTATTTATTGCACTTTCTTTACATTTATTTTTAATTTGATCTACGCTTCCATCAAAAATTTGTGACAAATTGCATATATTGACTGATATCAAGGGACCCCAGCTTACTGGCAAAATCTCCTTCTAAGTGCACTTTTGTATAATTCGAACGTAAGACGCGATCATTTATTGTTAAACAATTATTGTTATTGTTTATTAGAGGTTTGTCGTCAAGGTTTTTCCCACTCAAAGATTTTGATTCGGTGTGCATTTCTATTGTGTGCTTCTCTGAGTCACACGGTATATTTTTGATAGATACTACTGCTTTATCTTTACAATTGCACTGAATACAATAGGGCCTTTCTTTTAGAATTAGACGTAATAATGATACGATTATATTAAAAACAAATTGACTTAATAAACTAATAAGAATAAAAAATTGAATTATTATATTTAAATAGTTGGTTTAAAATTTAATTTATAATTATTATTGGGCAGGCATTCATTATTATTTTTGTTGGTTTTTGTTTGGTTATCTAATTCTATGGTCTGAATTTCAATATTATTTAATTTTGATTCTAAATTTTAAATTTGGTATAACAATTTTTTATTTATTTCATCTTGTTCCTTACATTTCGTTTCTAAATTTTTGCTTTGTTCAGTTCGCCGTTCGTTTTCTATTAAAATATCAATATTTTGTTGTATTGATTTGTTTGAAATTGTATAAATTTTTTTCTTTAATAATACTAAGATTTTGATTTTCCTGATCCAAACATAATAATTTTATAGTAGTATTCGAAATATTAATTGATTGTTTATCAAAATAAATTTTTGCTCGCGTAAAATGAAGAAAATCTCTAGGTAGGTGAAGATGGCCCCCCCAAGTCGGAATTAATAATAACTATTTGATATGACCAATTGCGCCCTTTATGCGCTTGTGTGCACCACCTTTACTTTTTTATGCGCTCCTATAGTTTTTATTTTTTTTTATTTTTTAAATGGGGCGGCCAACTTAATGTGTAGCCCCCCCAAATTGGTAAATATGTATTTAATTGTTATGTATGGCTTCATGAATACATGCGCTAATATGCGCCAGTGCAAAATATTAATGCGCCAATCACGTTTAGGATATATATATTTTTGAAACTCGGGGGGGCTACATTAATGCTGATTTTTTTTTTAATTTTTAAAATTTTGAAAAAGCTATTGTTTTTGAATACGTATGCGCTCTTATGCGCTACCACAAATATTCATTGCGCTTTTTCCGTTGAAGAAATAGAATGATGGGGGGGTTAAGATAATGATAAATTAAAAATTGAAAATTATTAATTTTCTAAATGAAATTTTATTATTAATATTATGCGCTATTATGCACCAATCAAATGTTTTTATGCGCTGATTTAGTTTTCTATAAAATAACACTATAAACGCGGGGGGGCCAATTTAATACATTTTCATATTATTTTATTTTTTTAATTGGATACAAATAATGGTCATATATTTGTATGCGCTTTTATGCGCTATAACAAATTTCTTCTGCGCTCATATAGTTTTTAAATTATCAATGTACATTCTTCAATTTAAAGTCGAACTAAATCATAGACAAATTTCACGTTTATTTTTTGTTAACTTCTGAACGTAAAAAGCCTACTTTATTTCCATACAAACGAATTAAGACGGAAAATGTTAACTAGCACAATAATATGGTGGATACAGGCGATAAAATAGGGATGGAGAGGTAATTTTACAAAATATTAAAATATTTTTTTATAAGTCTTACATTATATTTAATATAAAAATCTCAGTGTGCAATACAAGTAAGTACTTTATAATTGTTTGTTTTCATTAGTATGGCAATATTTCAAAGGAATATCATTTCTATGTTCATACATTTATGGGTTACAGTAGGGCACGAGCGCGCTGTTGTCGCTTAGGCCTAAGCACATCAGTGGCCGTGGTCCAGATAAGAGCGGGAACTTCAAATAGATGTATTGGACAGAGATAGCGATAAATGACCTAATAAAAGAAAAGATCTATGTAGTCTACTATTTTTGGTAAGATAATTGTTAGCATTTTAAGATTAATACCATCGACTCCTATGGCGTTAGATTTTTGATTACCCAGTATCTTTAGTACACTGTCACTGTCAATACATGTGAAAGTAAAAGACTCAGAGTTTTTATTATCAAATTTACTATTTAAGTAAACATCTCTAGTATTAAGATTAATATCGGAAGTACCAGTTTTACTTATTAAATATTGTCCATAATCATCGGGTTTACAGAGCGACTCTGGAATGATTATTTCTGGTTTATTGTTAACACCAATTTTTTTAAGATTATTCCACAATTTTGCTGAGTTTTTAATGTTGTTTTTAACTTCGAACTCTAAGAAAGCCTGTTTTTCTCGCCGTATTGCTGCAGTTGTTAAATTTCAAAGCTGTTTGTAATACGCATATTTGGAATCAGTTTTACATTTTTTATAATCGATTAAAGCTTTATCTCTTTTATACTGCATGATTTTTATGACTGGTGTGATCCATGGACAGTATTTTTTTTTGTATGTACAGTTCTTAGGGGTGCATGTTTATTAAAAAGTTCAACAATATTGTGGTTTAAAAAATTTACTTTGTGATTAATATTTTCAAGTTCTAAAATATAATTCCAGTTAATATTATCACAATCTGAAAAGAAATTTTCAGAGTTAAAATTTTTGAAATCTCTATAAGTAAAAACTTTTGTAGGAACAACCAATAAAGGTATATCAAGAATACAATACACGCAGTCGTGATCAGAGAAAGTACATTCGATATTGTCGGCATGTGTGCATAATGAAAGATCAGAGATTGAAATGATATCTAATAATGTTTTAGAAGCAGGTCGAGTGTATTTGTTTATTAGCTGATGCATTCCATATGCAGATAATAATCTTTTTACAAA
The DNA here is from genome assembly GCA_035578165.1 of Stenolophus ochropezus. Lineage (NCBI taxonomy): Eukaryota > Metazoa > Arthropoda > Insecta > Coleoptera > Carabidae > Stenolophus > Stenolophus ochropezus. The sequence goes on from JAQOWZ010000013.1 coordinate 14,467,017, forward strand.
ATTGGAACTTTCATTATTCAGTCAACATTGATGTCACCAGTACAAATTAAATAATCAGACTGCGGCAAAATTCAGCAAATATTGGATCCAGTACACTTAACTCTTTTTAGTTATCCATATGAGGATTATATACTACTCCAACAATGAATTTTTTATTCTGAATCGTGAATTGGATCCAAAGATGTTCAACAATATTATCTGTCACAAACGATGTATCCATAACTTTACTTTGGATAAAGTTACGTACATAGAAAGCAACGCCTCCTCCACGTTTATGCAATCTCTGCTTGCTAATAAGATTATAACCATCAATACAAAATAGATCTGATGGGGAGGTGTCACATATCCATGTCTCAGTAACTGCAAGAATATCGAAATTATGTTCATATATGAAATCCTTAAATTTTAAAAAACAAGAATTTAAAGATCTAATATTGATTTGACCACATGTAAACAAAGTATTGCTCCGGTCATAGACCTTTGAATGAGAAACAGGTGTGTTTAACATTTTGAACCAAGAATTGACAATTTTGTACAAAACAAAACAAACAAGAAATAACCACTACAGCGTTCATTGACACCGAATGCGTTCTGGCTCAGCTGTACACAGAGAAGTACAATGAGATAAAATTTATTACTATTAATAGCAAGAAAAAATAGTGAATAGAATAAGATGGAACTGTCGCATTAATCATTAACATTTAGGTCACTGTGGTTGTTAATAAAAAGTTTTTTGGGTTTTCCATGATATATAATGTTTGCAAATATGCGACCATCAAAGGTCCACACATTTTTGAATGTGAACTTACCTGCTGCTGCTTTGAGGAGGGCCACTCTGGACTTCGTGAGGTCTTCTCGGAACGTTATACCAGTGTCTTTCAATCTTTTTTTCACGCTGAAAACTTTACTTCGCGTACGGTAGCTCACAAACTTCACTATAACAGGCCGTTTAACGTTGTTCTTGGGTTTTCCTAAGCGATGGCAGCGGTCTATATCGTCTTTGGAAATTTCTACTTTCAGTTTATCCCGGCAGAAATTAACTACACAGTCATCAATGGATTCATTTGGTGTTTCCGGGAGACCAAATATACGCAAATTATTTCGGCGCGTATACTGCTCTAGGTCATCCAGGGATTTTTCGTAATTTACACACGACACTTTCATCTCGATGTTTTCACGTTTAATAATATTAAGTTCATCTTCAAGCTTTTTTTATTTTCACCTCAAACACTTTTTGAACTGCTTCAGTCACTTCTTTGACAACTATTTTAATAAACTCGTTGTTCTCACTTAATTTAGAAAATGATTTGGAGATCATTGTCGTGATTGTAGAAATATAGTCACGAGTAAGCATTTTGTACACAAAAAGCGACGGTGATAAAAAAGTTAAAAAGAAAAAAATCACAATTTGCCAGAACACACTAAGCACGTCTATCTCAGTCGGCTGCGCATAGTTCAATGAAAATAAGATGTTAGCTGGTGTCTGCCCTGTTGTCTCATGCACGGATGAACGGTAAGCCAACAGGAACAGATGAAGATGTCGGTCCCAGTCTCGTTGATGATTAGAGACTACCTTTGACAAATACCGATTTATTGTTCTATTCATCCGTTCAACCATGCCATCAGACTGCGGGTGTAATGCAGTAGTTCTGGTTTTCTTTATTCCTAATATCTTACAGATATTTTGGAACAGAGCAGACTCGAAATTCCTTCCTTGGTCGGAATGTATCTCTCGCGGTACTCCAAATCGGCAGATGCATTATTTTACCAAGACTTCAGCAACCGTTACGACTTCCTGGTTGGGTAATGGATAGGCTTCGACCCACTTAGAAAAGTAGTCCATTGCTACTACTATGTATTTATTTCCATCATCAGTTTCGGGGAATGGTCCGGCCACGTCAATCGCAATGCGTTCAAAGGGTCTTCCAACGTTATATTGGCGCATAGGAGCTCTTATTTTCCTATGTGGCCCGTTACTTCCCGCGCAGACCACACATTTCTTGCACCACTCTTTAACATCTTCTTTGCAATTTACCCAGTAAAATCGTTGGCGCAATCTCTCGAGGGTTTTATTTACTCCAAAATGTCCAGATCCGTCGTGGATCTCCTCCAATACTTCCGGTACTCTATTCCTAGGGATTATCAGCTGGATTTTACTCTCAGTACCTTCAGTATTCTCTATGACACGTTTAAGGAGGCCCTCTTCAACAACAATAGAGTCCCACTGCGCCCAGTACGATTTTACACTTTGTGAGTGTCGTGCAACATCTTCCCAAACTGGTCTGCTATCTCCACGTTTCCAATCCAGTATGATTTTTAAGTCCGAGTCATTCTCTTGGTCGTTGCGAAGGTCTTCCGTTTGCCAACTATCATTCACTACTGTTGTTCTGGCGATGGTAGAGAGTTTTTCCTCTAGACGACTGCAATGCTTGCATTCGTCTTGGCAAGGTCTTCTTGATAATGCGTCAGCATTACGATGGCTTGTACCTGCTCGATGCTCAATAACAAAGTTATATTCTTGCAATCTTTCAATCCATCTAGCTGCCTGACCTTCAGGATTCTTAAATTGTAGCAGCCATTTGAGAGCAGCGTGGTCAGTTCTTATAAGAAATCTTCTACCGTACAAATATTTGTAGAAGTGCTCCACGGATTTCACGACTGCCAAAAGTTCTTTTCTGGTGACGCAATAATTCCTCTCTGGTTTTGACAAGGTCTTACTAAAATAGGCAATAACCTTCTCTTGTCCGTCTTGTATCTGGGAAAGAACGCCACCAATCCCAACGTTGCTGGCATCTGTATCAAGAACGAATTCTCCTTCTGGTAAAGGATAACTTAGAACAGGTGCGCTTGTCAAGGAATATTTAAGTGGTTTGAACGCAGCTTGACAGTCCATCTCCCAGATAAATTTTCTGCCTTCTTAAGTAAGCCTTGTCAATGGCTTCGCTATGTTGGCAAATCCAGGTACATAACGTCGGTAGTATGTATAGAGACCAAAGAAACTTCTCAATTCATGTTTGTCCCTCGGTACTGGCCAGACACTCACAGCCCTTATTTTCTCCGGGTCAACTGCAATACCCTTACCAGAAACTACGTGTCCAAGATAATGCACTTCTTTTTGAAATAAGTGACACTTCTTTGGACTGAGTTTCAGGTTAGCCTTTCTCAATCTTTGGAAAACCTCTTCCAAGTTCTTCATGTGTTCCTCGAACGTTTTTCCTACCACAATAATATCGTCGAGATAGACCAAACATGTTTTCCACGATAGTCCAGCCAACACGGTTTCCATAAGCCGTTCAAACGTTGCAGGGGCATTGCAGAGCCCAAATGGCATAACAGTAAATTGCCAAAGACCGGTACCGGTGGTAAATGCTGTCTTTTCTTTGTCTTTTGGATCTAAATCCACTTGCCAGTATCCGCTCTTTAAATCAAGAGTAGAGAAAATCTTTGATCCTGCCAATGTGTCCAGAGTATCGTCTATTCGGGGTAGCGGGTAGCTATCCTTCTTCGTCACGTTGTTAAGTTGACCATAATCGACGCAAAATCTTGTAGAGCCATCCTTCTTCTCCACTAGCACCACTGGTGAAGCCCATGGACTGCTTGAAGGTTCAATCACACCTTCCATCCTCATGTCCTTTATAATTTCTTCTGCTTCTTCCCGCTTCGCCAGTGGTAATCTTCTTGCTGTTTGGCGGATGGGTCTTGCGTCTCCGGTGTCTATTTTATGATGGACTACATTGGTTCTTCCTTTGTCCTTCTTGTCCAATTGAAACACATCTTAAAAGTTGCCAATTAAACCCTTAGCCTTGGTTTTCTGATCGGCGGTCAAGTCCTGGAACGATGTTGACAGCTCCTTCAACAGAATATCCGGAACTGCACAGTTCGAATAATCGATGATACCGTTGAGCATTCTCCTACTATGGTCCCTTTCTTCAGTATAACGGGATAAAAATTTATGTTCATTACTCGAACTGGGATAACCTTGTCGGTTTTGAGCAAGGCTTTTCCAATTACAACTCCAGTCCCAGTTTTGGCATCATCGTTTTTTGGCTGGAGCATGACAATGTTGCCCTCACAGAAGCTACCCTCTAGCTGTGCTTCCACGATTGATTCACTTCGTTCTGGGAGGGTTACATCTTCTGTTATTAATACTCGCATGGCATTGTCGTCTCGTGGATTTGATACCAGTTCTTCTTCATTGACCATCATCACTCCAATCTTCAGGTCAAGTTTAAATCCATGCTTTTTCATAATGTCCATGCCGAGAATGAATTCATCTTCTACATCAGCTACCAGCACACGATGTTTAATGCACGTTTTTCCAACAGTGATGCTCAAATCTATTTCTCCAGATGCGGTAGCTTGTTCTCCGGTGGCTGTGCGTATCTGCCACTTTGTTGGAAGTAGATGTTTTCTGCACAGTTTTCTTGCTAAGTCGGGTCTGATTATTGTTTTTGTCGCACCCGTATCCAGTAACATTTTAAGCGGCCTTCTGTCGATAGAGCCGTCTACATAGATGCTATTAGCTTGATGATGTAGGGATGCGACATAACTAATGGATTCTGGGGCTACTGGATTACGGGTCGACGATTGCCCCTTCGCATCAACCCGACTTAGTTTCCCGACTCCTTTTCTTCCTTTCTTGGTTCTGCTTTCTTCTGTTGTTTTCTGCAGAGCCTTTGCGGGTGACCTAATTCACCGCAATTCCAACAGCGGAGTTTCTTTCTTCCGGCAGCATTAATTTCAGATGTAATACGTCTTATCCTATCATCTAGGTCCTCGATACTCTCAGCATCGATATTTCGCACTCGCGACTGGTTACGTGAAGCTTGTTTGGCTGCTTCATGATCTAAGGCATATGAAAGTGCGTCAACCAGAGTTTTTGGTCGAGCCAATCGCAATGCTTGTTGAGTTTCATTGTCACGGACTCCATAGATAAATGATTGAGTGGCCAGACATTCCAAAACACTGTCAGGAGCTGTGGGATGTGCAAGACGAACTAAACGAGCTATATCAGCTTCGAATTCTTGAAGGTTTTCTTTAGAACTCTGATATCGATTCCTCAGTTGCGTCTGGTACACTTGCTCCAGATGCGCATTGCCATATCGCATATCCAATCGTTTAACAAGTTGTTCGTAATCTTCTTGTTCATCTTCTTTTAGCGTTTGTAGGATATCGATGGCTTCTCCACGCAGCGAAACTGTCAACGCTGTAGCTTTTTCTTTGGAAGTCCAGCCATTCGCTTTGGCAGCAGCTTCAAACTGTTTTGCATAATTCGGCCACGAAGTCTTGCCGTCAAATTCTAGTGTTTTTATATGCAGTCTAGAACTACTTTCTGGTTTCTATTCCTGAGTTTCATCAGTCTCAGATGTATTAAAATTTGAAACCGATGGTAACGTAATTTTGGAGAAATTTTGCTGTAAATCTGCAATCCTCATATCGTATTTATCTTTCAGATTTTTTAAATTGTCTTCTATTTTTTCTTCCAATTTATTTTCTAAATTTCTAGAACTTTCTTTTAATTGTTCGTTCAATTTTTGTTCCAAACTTCTAGAATTTTCCATTAATTTCTCTTCCCATATTCTAGAATTTTCTGTTAATTTCTCTTCTAAAATTTAGCATTTTTTTTTAATTCTTCTTTTATTGTTTGAGAATTTTCCGCCAACTTTTGTTCTAAAGTTCTAGATTTTCTAGCAACTCTTCTTTCAATGTTCGAGAACTTTCTTTCATTTGTTCCAAAGTTCTAGAATTTTATTCTAAACTTCTGGAATTTTCTTTCAGAATTTTAACAAAATCATCAATTTCGAATAAAAAGTCATCAGGATTTTCACCAGCTTCTATTAGAGCTTGCCGTAGACGATGTTGTAGAACAGACTTGGTTCCCGATGTCTCTAACTCTCGTTCTTCCAGCTCCTTCTTGAAATCGGTTACTTTTAATTCACTTAATTTTACTTGTTTACTCGCCATTTTATTTATTTTCATTTTACACTTCACAATTTATTAACCCTCACACCTGACACCAATTGTAACTTTTTATTTATTTAGGTGAAGTGTAAAATTAATTAAAACACTAATATTTATATAACTTTAATTAAAGAAATATGAATTATAAAGAATAAATAAAAATAACTAACACTAAGAATTAACAAATATAAACACTAATTTAAGAACTAATTACACTGGTCTACAGTGGTTTTGTTGCCCTAGATATGAGATTGATTTTGGGTGTATTTATACTCACAATTCATGAAATTATCAATGGTTTTATAAGATTTGCTCTCGTTTTCTTTTAAATATTTATTTTCATTTTACATTACAAAAATTCGAAAACAAGAAACAAAATAACAGATATATTTATAATCTCAGTTTTATTTGGAAAAGAATATAATACTTTAAAGTAAATAGAGAGGGAAATTTCGAAAACATGTTATATTTCCATGAAATGCCTTTTAAGAGCTTTTCTTTTATAATTTTTCAGAGGACAATCTCTTTTTAAAGACCAGCAGTAATCGGCCATCATGTGACAATCCCATCGACCCTGATATCTTTCTTCCATGACTTTTAGATCCTGGTGGAACCGCTCTCCCTGCTCCTCACTATAATTTCCTAAATTATCTGGAAATTTATCCAAATGGTTGCAAAGATAGTGTAACTTGATACTCATATTTGCTCCTAGAATCTGAAAGTTTGTCAGCATATTTTGTACAATTTCTTCATAATTTGGTGCTTTATGGTTACCTAGGAAATTTTCGACTACCAACACAAAACTTTCCCAAGCTTTACTTTCCGGAACAGTCATAACTTTAATAAAATCAGTGTCTTTCATCAATTGCCGTATTTGAGGACCATCAAATATTCCACCTTTCAACTTTTCCATACTAAGTTTTGGAAATTTTCTACAAGTATATTTAAAACAATCTCCTTCCTTGTCCAAAGCTTTTACGAATTGCTTTATCATTCCTAACTTAATATGCAATGGTGGAAGTATAATTTTGTCTCTGCTCACCAACGGCTCTCTTATTACATTAGCTTTACCGACAGTTAAAGAATTTCTTTCAGGCCAAACATCTTGTTCCCAATGACGTTGCTTTGCTCTACTGTCCCACATACAAATGAAGCAAGGGTATTTCGTGTATCCACTTTGTTGACCAAGTAAAAAATTAACCATTTTTAAATCCACACAGATCGACCATTGATGCTCCGAGTAATTGATTTTTTCTAAAACTAATTTGACATTTTCATATTCTTCTTTGAGTTTTGTAGAATGGACAATTGGAATTGATGCAAATTTATTTCCATTATGCAGTAAGACGCATTTTAAACTTCTTTTACAGCTATCAATAAAAAGACGCCACTCAGTAGGTTTGTATTCTTTCAAACCCATGTCCAGAAGCAGCTTCGCAATGTCATTACAGTATACCAATCCTTCATTTTCATCAAAAAATTGTAATAGCTCACTTTCTCGCGTTCTGTACGATGTAATTGTAACTGTCGGTGCCAATAAATTTTTTTCTTTCAATCTTGAAGCTAACAGTTCTGATCCTTGTTTTGATAAATTTAGATCACGTATTAAATCACTGAGTTCATTTTGAGAAAACAACTTTGGCGTAGATGTTTCACCCTCCCATTCACTTCCACTGGTAGACTGATTCGATTTCTGTGAATTTGGCAACATCATTGTTTCTGAGGTCATGCGAATCACTTTTGAAACATAAATAGGCCGAGGGAGATTTTCACTGTGTAAAACAGGACATTTTGTAGACTGTAAGTCTGGATATCTCCACGTTTGATTTCGATTAAAACCTTTAGCATCTACTACGCAAAAGTAACAATCATCGAAATGATTCTTAGGCTCCATCCAGATCATAGGAATACCAAAGTCTAATCCAGAACGTTCTCCTTTTTTCCACAACCGCAAAGACTCAACGCAAGACTTACAAACTTTATTAGGAACCCATGATTTATCTAATTTGTCCATTTTAAAACCGAAATATTCAGCATAAGTTTCCTTAACAAAGTCTGTGATATTTCTTTTTTGTTTTTTTGATATATAAATACCACAAATATAACAGAATAAATCACTACTATATTTGCACTTCCTTCGTGACGAACTCATGTTTAAAAAGACAAGATAAATATATTTGAACGGACACTCAACAATTGAAACAAAATATTAACATATAACAACTTATCCAGATTTCCGTGTTAGTACTTCAATATTATCAAATAACTCAGTTCTCAGCTCTTTTGTAGAGCAAGGAGCCCGAGAGTGGGGATCACGTGATGTTTGTACGCGCAAAAAAGTTGCGCAGAAGCCTAATCATGACTGAGAAAATAAATTTTTTTATTAACAAGCCGATTATTATTAAAAATACAAGATACGTAAAAATCATAAAAAATAGAGCACATTCAGTACTTTCATAAATATATTCGTGATTTAGGCACTCGGAAACATAAAAATTTGCAAAAATATCCAGGCAACCCAAAAAATTAGTTTTTTTGTAGAGCTGTGTTATTATTACTAAAGACTTAAACACTAAAATAATTTATTTAAACAATTAAAACTACGCAATATTTATTTCAACACTATTTATATTACCGTCTATTTATTTATATCACCATCTGTACACTACACGTATTAACACAAGAATGTCCTCGCGATCTTTTGCATGGGGTATTTATATTAAAATACTTCATTCTAGAATATTCTTTGATTCCTTGGAAATCAGAACAATGGGGAGCGGACGGACGTGTTCTGACCTGTTCGCTAGCGGCCGCCGCCCGCGCCGCGACCCTGGGTTCGCTACAGTATGTAGAGATTTACGTAGAATCCACCAATTTATTGTATGTAGAATAAGAGCAATTCATACAGAATTTTACAGAATAGCACATTTTCCGTCTGTATCAGGGTGCATTGACTGCACCCATATTCCTATAAAAAGTCCTGGTGGAGATATGGCCGAAATTTTCAGAAATAGGAAAGGATAATTTTCTGTTAACGTACAGGCAATTTTTGGACCGCAGTTGCAAATTTTTGACCTTGTAGCACGTTGACCAGGACAGGAACATGATAGTACTATTTTTAATAATAGTAGCATTAAGATGCGGTTTGAAGACGGGAATATGCAGGGATATTTACTGGGTGACAGTGGATAACCATGCTTACCATATTTAATGACCCCACTATTACATCCGTCATCTGATGCCGAAAATCGCTACAATACTGCCCAAATCAGAACAAGAAATAGCGTGAAAAGAATGTTTGGGTTATTAAAAAGAAAATTTCCATGTTTAAGTCGTGGTTTAGCAAACAAAATAGAAACTGTATGTACAATAATTGTAGATTGTAGTGTTCTCCATAACATAAGTATTCAAATTAGAGATAATATTGATTTAAATGTAAATGAGAATCCAGATGATCCACCGATTCAACAAATACAAAATAGAATTCAGGGTAACGGCCCAGCAGTACGAATTCAAAGATATTTTCAAAATTAATTATCATGTCATTATTTCTTTTCGTTATATTTAATTTAATTAAATTTACTCACTGCTTAATAATTAACATTAAATTTAGTATTGTATATTTATAATTTATTTTTTATTTATTGGTATATATTAATATCTAGATCATAAATTAAAATCAATTTTCGGACTAAAAATTCAATTAATTTTCTGAGTAGTTTTAGTTTAATGTGGATTTTATTTATTTAATTAATTAATGCAAATAATTAAAAAATTATAAACTGCATATATTTTTATTAAAAAAAATTATAAGAACATTTTACAATAAATAAATATTACATTATCATTATATAGCTATATACATGTATAACATATTCTATTAAAAACAAAATTAATTCTACAAATACAAGGAATTAACAATTATTCTCATTTTTTAATTCATTTTCTAATTGTTTATTTTTCAGTTTGAAATATTTTAATTTCTCTTCTGCTACCAATTTCTCAATTTTTGAAGTTTCTGTTTCGCATTCGATTTTTCTATTTCTTTCAAGTTCTACGTTCATTTGCATTTCTATAAGTTTTATTTGTTTATTACGAACTAATTTTAAATTTTGAAATTCATATTCCGCATTTCGTAACCTAGCTTTCATATGTTCTTCGAAATGGTTTGTTTTTTCAACAGGCTTTTTTGATGTTTTTGTATTTTTTTCGAATTTGAAGTTGAAGGTGTCGTCTGCGAAATAGATTCTTCAGTCATTTCGTCGTTGGAAGGTGTCAAAATTAATTCAGTATTAATTTCGTCTATGTTCATTTCTGTAAAATTAAAATAATTTAATAAACTTGAATTTATATATAAATATGTAGGTGAATTATATTACCTGTTCGATTTATTTCATCTATTTGCATCATCACAGCATCACTGTCAAATTGATTTTCTATTTCAAACGTCAAATGTGGCACTATTGTTGCAACATCAGGAATTACAGGGTCTTTTGGAATTTGTGCTGGGCCACCTCCAGTTCTCATCCGTTCACGACATTCCTTAGCCGAAATTGTTTTCTGTTATCGTTTTATTTTATCCCAACATCTTTTTAGTTGTATAATTGTTCTCTACAAATAATTTCTCCTTCTCTTCGGTTAAGAATGGAATAGACATATTTGAAGATGATTTATTCACGATATCAAAACCAAAATAATAGTAAATAAATCAAAGCTAATGTTTACTCGTATAAACCTCGCAGTAGAATGATGAAATAAAATAAAAATTACAACAAGAAAAATCACCCCCAAATGTGACATTAGAGAGGGGATAAAACTTAAGACCTGTTTGCAAAATTCATGGAAGTTCCCTAAATTAATAACATAAGTGATGTACCTTACCAAAATACCGTTAACACCGCATTTGGAATTTTGAACCTTTCTTCGAAATTTATAATAAGTTAATCCCTACAATAAAATAAGAAAACACGTTGTACAGTCATCCAATATTATAATTTTACTCTATCTGAAATCGAATATTCAAAATTTATTTTAATTTTTATTTATTAAATAAGAAAGTTACTTCTTAACATAAATAATCAAAATATATTTATATACGAATTATACAAATTCACCTAGTTCGTTATAAATTGTTTAAAATTTTCAAACTTTCACTTTCATACTGATTTAACAGCATTATTTTACTAATTGTTAATTTCATGCATGTATTTCGATAAATAAATATATATTTATGTATTAAATGAATATATCTTTAAACGAACCAAGTTAATCACTGAAAATAACCAATAATTATGTGCATCTGTATTTTTACTGTTTATATTTCCGCGCCATTGCAACGAAGTCATATATTAGGCGTTTTCGTTTATTGTCTCGGAGAATTCCGAACGATCGTAAGCGTTCGTTTATTGTCTCCGAGCGCACCTATCTGCGTTCGTATTTTGTCTCGTATGTCTCCGAGAGGAACGCTCCGAGAGTTTTCAAGCGCTCTGACAAATCTGTAGGGTTAGTGCATGAAATGCGCGGGAATGTGCAAAATTCATCTTAACCTAACAATTCATAGCGTTGATAAAAGCAAGGAGCACCAGCAGCTGTAGTAGTGATCGTACAGAAAATACAAAAATGGATGCTTTTTATCAATGTTCTTTGTGTGAAGATGTTATGGGTGATGATGAATTCATCAAAAACCACATAAATAATTTTCATACATTTTCATCAGTAATAACAGCATCAGGTAAATATAAATATGATTGATATAAAATCAGAATATCGTTTAGATAACTATGATAATTTAAATTTTTGTTTCAGCAACAAAAACAACAGATGCAGATAAAACAGAAAATAGAACAGATGTATATAGGTGGAGTGGAAATTAAATAATTTATTTAATAAATGAATATAAAGAAGCGAAACAAAGAAAATCTACGAAACAAACAGCAAAAAGTTTGTATCAATCAATTGCTCAAAAATTTAAACTAAAAGGAATAAATATCACTTGGGAGCAAATAGAATCAAAAATAATAAGTCTAATCAAGACTTATAAAAATATAAAAGACAACGATAATTCTTCTGGGCGGGGTAGTATTAGTTGGCCCTATTTTACCCTAATGGAAGATTTATTAGGAAAAAATCCAGAAATTACACCTTTAAGTCTCGCTGGGTCTTCTTCTGGATTTCAGCAACTGCAGGAAACGCAGGTATAATATAAATGAATCATATAAAACAAATATTTAGATTTTACATATTAATTTATTTCACAGGTGGAAAGGACTCCTAGTAGAACTCCTAGTCCAGAATCCGAAACGGAGGAGACCCCAGAAACAAAAAGAAGAAAACGAAACAGCTCTTCTTCATTCAGTGGATATGAGAGAGAACCAGAATGGTTTAAAAGCTATAGAGAAGAAGCAAAGCAAAGACACGAAGAAAGAATGGCTATTCAAAGAGAATTCTTAGAACTTTTTAAAGAATCTTTAAATAAATAAGTGCTTTTATTTTTTTTATTAGAATAATTTTTTTGTTATGTGTTTATGATGTGATAATATATTAAGGAAAGGATAAATAAGTTACATAAGAAAATATATATTTATCAGAGAATTTTATTTTTGTTTTTTTTTTACAATAAACTTCTATTTATACTATAATTATTTTTTTTCAAATAAAACGTTTCTTATTATTTACTTATGTGCGATTTTCATACAGTAAATCTGCAATTTCATTACGTTTGTTAGAGTCTGCTATATTACAGTCATTTGCAGTTTCATCATCTACCTCTGGCAAGTTTACCAAATCTTTCTCTATAGATATTTCATCATTTTCTTTCAGACAAATGTTGTGTAATACACAACATGCTATTATAACATAGGGTATTAACTCCGTTTTATATATATTTAAATATTTCAAACATCTGAATCGTCCTTTCAATAATCCTATTGCTTGCTCCACTCGTACTCTGGTTGATGCATGTTTATAATTAAAATACTTTTGTTTGTCAGTTAAAAATCCATTATCTGTATAAGGAGTAATTAACGTGTTTGTATTTTTATACGCTGAATCACCCAAAATACATGAATTATTTGGAAAATTGTTTGAATTCTTCACTATCGTTTTTCCAAGATCTGATACTTTAAATACTCGTGCATCGTGAACACAGCCAGGGTATCCTATAAAACAATGTTTAACATGAGAACAATAATAAAGATTATTCATATATAAATAACCAGTGAAAACATCAGTAAAAATACCATTGTCATCACAAGACACCTAAAGTTGTATGTAATAGTACTTTTTTCTGTTAAAGTAAGACGGAGCATTTTTCTTAGGAGCACAGATTGGTATGTGAGTTCCATCAACCATTGAAATTACACCAGGAAATCCAGTTTTATTTCTTATTCCATTCATTATTTCTAAAGCTTCATTATGAGTAGGCCACTTAATGAAATTGCCTGATAAATCTGATAGGATTTTAGTTATTTGAAAGAAATACTTTCAAACTGTTGACTTTGAAACATCAAATCTGTCACTAACTTTCCTAAAGAAAATTTTAAAATTATTAGTACAGATTTTCATAAAAATATTTACGGGTACTACCTGTATACTTCTTGATTAGCCAACATCCAAATAACTATAAGTAATTCTTTTTGTTCATCACAGGGTGGCTTTCCAATCCCACTTATATTACATTGATTTAAATAAGGTCCGAGTATGATTAATAATTTTTCAAAAGTTGACCTACTAAGTCTGAAATGGGATTCAAAATCTGAAATATTTTAATTGTAACTGTAATTACATTGTAAACAGAAATTTTACATTTATAACATTACCGTCCACATTATAATTTGAAACAATTTTCTCTATATAATTATTTATTATAATACGTTTGACTCTATTTATTTTAATAGAATCATTTACAATTTGTTTCAAAATCATTTCTTCCATTTCATCATGTTCATCATCTTCAAAAAATAATTTGTTCGCAATCAAACGTAACAATTCCTTGCTTTTATTTGAAAGAGACATGATTCCCACTTTTGACACCTTCTTAACCGTTCTTATACTACACAAACACTCTGGACAATCTGAACCATCTGATGACGTCACCAGAGAACTCTGACTAACCTCTCAGAGAGAATAAACGAAAACGCCTTGTTAAGTTTAATAATACCGTAAATCCTGGCGAGCCGCCGGAGTATTCGCCGGTGAGCGCTTCATTGAAATTTGTTTATGCAACGTTCAACTATAGCGATTCGCTGGCGCATCGCTAGCCGAAGAGTCACCAGCGACGCGCCGGGCGTGTGACTATGCATACGGGCGTATATTCTTCCGTTGCTAGAAATGTAGATTCAAACGAAGTCCCTAAAGTAAAAATAAGAAAAATAATCATTTTTGTTTCCATTGGTAAAATAAATAAATATCATGAGTTGCATATTATTGCAATCTATTAATAATCAATATTTGAAGAATAAGAACAACATAGAGTCCGATTACTCAGAGAAGAAGCCACCGACGTCACATACGCAGTAACAAATTTTTGTGATTTGGTTGACGTTTAGATAGTTTGAGTGACGTTCGTGACCGGTGTGAAGTTAGCCACGAATATACCAGCAACGAAAATAGTTGTGTTCATCGTATCCGGCAAACGGTTTATGTGTATCTATCAATGTGTTACTTACAAATAACTGTAACAAAAACTATAACATTTAAGCTAATGATTAGAAATAGTGAAATGAAGTTAATCACAATGAAAATTTCTGCATTTACATTAAAATTATTACAGTTATTTAATAATTTCGCAGTACCTACCCATGTTCACTTCCTTTGCCAAAAGGTTCTTAGCACTATCATATTTTTGTGGTAGATTCCCAAAGGATGCACCTGTCCATTTTGATAAGTTTTTGTTAAAATATTAGAGAATGACGGTTACTAATCTTAAGACAACCCCAGAATTATAGAAATTTGAGCTCTTTCGACATTAAAATATTACCTCCCCTGTAAAAACGTTCGTGTCACTTCTATATCTTTATGGTAGGTTTCCAAAGGGTATACCTGTACATTTTACCAAGTTTTTGTTAACAATTTAGGGGATGAGTGTTACTAATCTTAGTGTTATATTCTAATGTAGTAGTAAATAATGTAGTGGTCGAATAACACACAAAATATAACAAATTTAATGTATTTATTAATATAATATTCTAATGTATTTCATTGACATAATATGCAAACTTGTTGTTATTTTTCTAAGATACAATGATCATAAAATATATAAATTGAATAATTGTATCAAGTAGCCAACATCTCCCCTTTTAATAAAATTCGTAATCATGTCGAAATCGGGCAGGAAGTTTTATAATTCTTTTTGGACGTTCTGGCGTGGCGTCTGCTGGTAGTGATTCCAGGGTCGGTTGATCTGGAACATTTTTAGAAATAAAGTTGTCTATTTCATTTTCGGAAATAAACTTGTTTATTTCTGATTCGTTAATATTTGATGATATATTAAATTCTTCTAGTAATAAATTCAAGTTTGAATTTAAATTTGTGATTTCATTTGTACGATTATCTCTTGAAATTAATTGGTTTATGTGTGAGCGGATTAGATGATTTTTTTCAGCTGAGTCTAATAAAACGTTGTAAATTGTATTACCCACTTTTTCAATAATTGTACCCGATGTCCATTTCCAAGAATTTTTAGAGTAAATTTTAGCATAAACTTTGTTTCCTTTTTTAAAAAATCTTTCTACGGTATTGTGTTTCTTATTAAACTGAACATTTTGTTTTTCATTAATAATATTCCTATTGGGTTCAGTTGGACGCAATAAATCTAAAATTGTACGAACTTTACGTCCAAGCATAAGTTCAGCAGGAGATTTGTTATTGATATATTTATTAGGTGTATAACGATATGTTGTTAAAAATACATTTAATGCTTGTTCCATTCCTTCCTCTTCTTTAATTTTCGAAATAGCTCTTTTGAAAATATCTACAAATATTTCAGCTTGACCATTAGATTGAGGATGGTAAGGTGGTATTTTAAAATGTTCTATACCCAATTTTTCACAAAATTCTTTGAACAAGTGACTGGTGAATTGTGTACCATTGTCCGAAACAATTATTTTTGGTAAACCAAATCTACTAAAAACTTCTTGAAGATATTTGATTGTTTTTGTAGTTGTAGTTGTTTTCGTCATAAAAATTTCTGGCCATTTACTATGAGCATCTACAAAGATTAAAAAATAATAATCTTCAATTGGGCCTGCATAATCAATGTGAACCCTCTCCATTGGTTCTTGTGCAATGGGCCATGAATGAAGAATTGATTTAATTGGAGATTTTCTATATTTAGCGCATTTTTCACATTCTTTTACAAAGTTTTCATTTTCTTTGTCTATGTTTGGCTAATATACAAAACTTCTAGCGTATAATTTCATCCTCTCAATGCCAGGATGACCATTGTGTAATTCTTTAAGAATATTTTTTCTAAATTTTGCAGGAATGACAATTCTTTCATTAAATATTAAACAATCCTTTACACCTAAAAGTGATTCTTTTCTTGTAAAATAAGGTTGAATTTCAAGACTGATATCCTTTTTATTTGTAGGCCAACCGTTATTCATGTACGTGATTACCTTTTGTAATATTGGACTAATTTTAGTTTCATATTGAATATGTTGAAATTTAATTGGTAATGTACTAAAAGATTCTTTTTGAATTTAATTAATAGATGTTTCCTAATGTACTAATGCTATGATATTCTTCATCCTGTTGTTTATTTGAATTTATTAAACGTGATAAAATGTCTGCATAACCAAATGAATGAGTTGGAATGTACCGAATTTCAAAATCATATGACATCAGCGTCAAAGCCCAACGTTGTAGTCTATTAGCAGTATAAATAGGAATACCTTTTTTGTTTCCAAAAATATGAAGTAGTGGTTTATGATCTGTCTCCAACACGAATTTGCGCGAAGATAACATTTTATGAAATTTTGTAATTGCAAAGTAAATAATATGATTTACCTGACAATTTTGCAAAAATATCATCTGGTAAGGGAATTGGATGTTGATTTGGTTCCAAAGCATTATTAAGGCCAGTAGAATAATCGGCGCAAATTCTAATATTACCATTTGGTTTGCTTACTACAACAATTGGTGCTGCCCAAGATGAAAAATCCACTGGTGTAATTATTCCTAAATCTTCTAGTCTTTTCAATTCTTGGTCTATTTTCGGAAGTGCAGCATATGATACTGGACGCTTCTTCATATATATTGGTTTTGCATCAGGTTTTAAATGTAACTTAACTTTGGTTTTCGTACATAGTCCTAATGTGTTGCTGAAAATCTTTGGGAAATGTTCTATTAATTGTTGTTTTATTTGATTCGTTGATGATGATGATGATGAAGTAATTGTATTACATATTGTGTTAAATGGAACTGACCACAGATCAAATAATTTTATCCACTTAATTCCAAACAAATTTAGATTTGGTATACTTGTGATAAAACATTTTCCACATTTGGTTATTCCATTTACTGTAATGTCACACATGAATTCTCCTGTAATATGTAACCTATGTCCTGTTGCACTGTTTGCTGCAAAATTTGTAGATGTTTTACTTGGTCGGCCTAGTTGTTCCCACATTTCTTCAGTGATCATTGATATGTCGCTAGCTGTGTCTAATTGTAGCTGTACAGGGTAATTATTAATTCGTTATAATTTATTTTATTTACTGTAACAATAACTTGTGATTTTGCATGGTAATTATTTGTAGTTACCTGATTGTTATATTTCCTTTTTGAAGCACTATTGCAATATCCTTCTTTATGACCAATTTTGTCGCATTCCTTACATTTGTTATTTCTATAATTGCATCCTCTTACAAAATGCATTTGACCACAATTCCAACAAGGATATTTTGGTTTCGTAACTTGTTTATTTTCTTCTTGTTTTTCATATTGGTCTGTTTTAGCCTTATTTGATTTATTTTTGATTCTGTTAGATTTTCAATAAGAGATGTGTCAATTTTTAGTGAAACCAGTCGTTGACATTCACTAATAAGTGTGTGTAATGTAATTGGATTTGTTTCATTATGTTTTTCTAAAATTTGTAATAAGCGAGTACGTATTTCATAATCTTTGGAAGAATTTAATCCGCAGATGAATATTAAACATTTGAAATGTTCAACTGATAATTTGCCAAATTCAAATTCTTCGCATGAACGATTAACAATACCAGCGTATGTTACATAGTCGTCGTATTCTTTTTTCTTAATTTGAAGACAATTATATCTCTTATTGAAGATTGTTGTTTGTGGGCCTAATATATCTTTAAGGCATGATACTGTCATGTCCAAATTATTGTCTCTTGGTGATTTAGGTAAAATATAATTCATATATTTATTATGTGATTTTAAATCCAGTTTACGTAATAATAATCGAACTTTGGCAGAATCATCTAAATTATTTGTATCAGATATAATAACGTCTTCATATCTCTCATACCACTTGTCGAAGGTTAATCCATTTTCTGGATCATATACAAATTGTTGTATACTATTTGATAATGATTCTATGATGATTTCAGCATTATTCATTTTGGATTTTTCTTCTTTGTGTCCTTGAGTAATGCTGGCTATTAATTCCGCAAATAATTTTTGTTGCTGTTGCTGGTTTTCTTGCATTTGTAGTAAGACTTGTTCTAGCAGGTGTTCTGACATGTTTTTAGTTTTATTTCACCACTATCCTCGTCGCCAATTTGTTATATTCTAATGTAGTAGTAAATAATGTAGTGGTCGAATAACACACAAAATATAACAAATTTAATGTATTTATTAATATAATATTCTAATATATTTCATTGACATAATATGCAAACTTGTTGTTATTTTTCTAAGATACAAAGATCATAAAATATATAAATTGAATAATTGTATCAAGTAGCCAACACTTAGGACAACTCGAGAATGATAAAAATTTGAGCTCTCTCGACATTAAAATAATTACCCCCCCTGTAAAAACGTTCGTGTCACGTCCATATTTTTATGGTAAGTTACCAATGGGTAGACCTGTAAATTCTACCAAGTATTTGTTAACAAATTAGGGGATGAGTGTTACTAATCTTAAGACAATTCGAGAATGATAAAAATTTGAGCTCTCTGGACATTAAAATAATTACCCCCGCTGTAAAAACGTTTGTGTCACGTCCATATTTTTATGGTAGGTTACCAATGGGTAGACATGTACATTCTACTAAGTTTTTGTTAACAATTTAGGGGATGAGTGTTACTAATCATAAGACAACTCGAGAATGATAAAAATTTGAACACTCTTGACATTAAAATAATTACCCTTCCTGTACAAACGTTCGTGTCACGTCCATATTTTTATGGTAGGTTCCTAAAGGGTGTATCTATACATTTCACTAAGATTTTGTAAACAATTTAGGGGATGAATGTTACTAATCTTAAGCCATCTCGAGAATGATAAAAATTTGAGCTCTCTGGACATTGAAATAATTACGTCTCTTGTAAAAACGTTCGTGTTACGTCCATATTTTTATGGTAGGTTCCCAATGGGTAGTCCTATACATTCTACCAAGTTTTTGTTAACAATTGAGGGGATGAGTATTACTAATCTTAAGACAACTTGAGAATGATCAAAATTTGAGCTCTCTCGACATTTAAATAATTACCCCCCCCCCCTGTAAAAACGTTCGTGTCACGTCCATATTTTTATGGTAGATTCCCAATGGGTAGACCTGTACAATCTACCAAGTTTTTGTTAACAATTTAGGGGATGAGTGTTACTAATATTAAGACAACTCGAGAATGCTAAAAATTTGAGATTTCTCGACATTAAAATAATTACCCCCCCCCCCCTGTAAAAACATTCGTGTCACGTCTAAATTTTTATGGTACGTTCCTAAAGGGTGTACCTGTACATTTTATTAAGATTTTGTTAACAATTCAGAGGATGAGTGTTACTAATCTTAAGACAACTCGAGAATGATAAAAATTTGAAATCTCTCTACATTAAAATAATTATCCCGCCTGTAAAAACGTTCGTGTCAGTGCCATATTTTTATGGTAAGTTCCCTGTACATTTTATTAAGTATTTGTTAAAATTTTTGGGGATTTAGGTTACTAATATTACTTCAGAATGATAGAAATCCAAAAGATTCCCATATTGGATTAATAAAAAAAAGCGAATGAAGTCTCATTAAACCAAGTGGAAAATCTGAAGAGGGAACATTAAATAGGGAAAAAAATCTGAAAAATTAAATTTTTATTAACTATTTTAGTTTCGTATTAAATGTTATTTATTGGTTATTTTTTTGTATTGTAAACATAAATCACAAATATAGTCCTCGGTCATACCATTGTAATTAATTGAATTACCTTTTGGATATGTACATTTAACCCGGCGTCATTGTGGTAGGAAATAGGTACATGGGCGTTGAGGTGGGTCTATATAACCCGTATAATTATATCGTGATATTTCTCTAGTTATTGAGTATTTTCGTAAATTGTGTTATTATACAATTATTAGGGTATTTAGTTGTTAAAAATAAAAAAGAAAAAAAATTATTCAATAACGTTTAATTACTTATAATCAACTTTTACATAAATTCACAAAAACGTAACAAAATAGAAATCTCTTAAGCTTTTGGGATATTCTTATTATAATAATAAGTCTATTTAGTTACTTATGGCACTTTTATAAACTGAAGTTTTATGTTTATTAAAAAATATATAAAAAAAAAAATTATTAGAATTTTCGTTAGAGATGCAGTCACTACACTACTTCCGGGCAAATATATTTGAGGCATTTTAATTTAAATTAAGTACATTTTGACAAAATAGAAACATATAAAGCAAAAAGAAGGAAAAATATTAATATATACACACCAAAAATCAATAAACACCAATAAAAATGATTAGTTAAGAATGGCACAAAATGGCAACATTAACTGTGAGGATGGGTCAAAATTACCTTTTTGAAAATTAAACGCATATTACTCCCAGCGCGATCGCCGCCAAACTGATTTCTCGTCAAAAACGTTTAGAACACACTATTGTCTCCAGCTACTGCACAGAACGGCAACGTTGTACGCGAATTTTCGTAAATATTCGAAATTCAAATCAAGCCGGGTAATTTTGACCCAACCCCAATGACGCCGGGTTAAAGTGTATCCATCGTTTACACATCTCACATTGCACGTAATTATTTATAGTCACGTCCAAGTCTGCTATGCCGCAATAAGTACAGCGTTCTTGCATGGCATCAGATGACTCTAGTAAAAGGTATCGTAGTTTTCTCTATATTCCTGAGGAGTTTGAGTTATATTTTGTAACGACAAGTTTTTCATTATTTGTTCTGCGTACTGTATAACATATGTACCACAATTATGTCCGTCTTTTTGTTTAGGATATTTATAGAAATTAAGTTTCCACCCAGATACTGTAAAATTAGGTTCTACAGATAAAATATAAATTTCTAAAAATTCTAAAAACTTCTTGTAATATTGGTTTATTGTTTTATTTGATGCACCAAAAGGGTCTATAAACGCAAATTCTAAAGTTAACATATTTGCAATTGCAAGGCACCAGTGATTTTTATTGATTCTGCACGGCATGATTAAACATATTTCAAAGTAGGCAATTTTTGTATTCTTTTAATTCTTGCTACATCCAATTCTGCAGTAGTTTGTTTGTTCCAATTTGGTAAATTTTCAGTACATAATACTGTATGCGTAGTTTCGTCGCAATGTAAAACTACACAGTCACTGCCATAATATTTTTGTAATAGTGCCAAGCAAATGTCTATAAGAAAATTACTTAGCCAGTAATCTTTGTAAAAAGTGTCGTTCATATTTAGACGACTGTATTCTTTAATTGTCAATTCGTTGACAGTTAGACGAACATATTTATATACAGCTACAGTGTAATCGTTGTTAAGATCAAATTGTGGTGCTATATAGTAATTAGGATTATTTAATAAGTCATTGGGTAAAAATTCAAGGACGTTCGTTTTTTTAACATTTTCTTCTTTCATGTTCTTTTTCTTATTTCTTAAATGATGTAAATGTTTTCTCTGAAAATAATTTGAAGCTGGGGCCTTTTTCTCCCAAAATTCTAATGAATTTAAATCATTATTTAATTCTTCGTCGATACCAGTACTTAACTTCGCAGTAGCTAATTTGTGTTTGGACATGTCACATGCAACTTCTTTATGAATAAAAATAACATACTCACGACAAGCTCTTACTACTCTACCCGGTTTATTTTTTGACTGACTGCTTAATATTTGATTTTTTAAAATATTGTTCCAATTTTCGACTGGAGCATTACTTAATCGTTCATTATCAGGCATTATTAAACCACTCCACAATGGTATATATGGTATATATTTTTTCAAACATACATCAATGTAATCGGCATAATAGTATTCATTAAGTTCATCTTCGGCAAATTTATTTTCAATATTTGCGTTAATATCTTCGTAAATTTGTTTAAATTGTTTATAAAATGGACTTGCCTTATATATGACTTCTCTATGTTTTGTGTTTTGTTCGCATACATTTTCAGAGGATAAAGATTCATCAATATCTTCACCTTGAAATGTAATATTTAAAAAATAATCGTATGCTTCCGTTAAACAATTGGTCTTATATTCTGAACATATTAAGAGACATAAGTTTTTAAACCATATTTTCATTTCAGAAATAGAATTTACAGAATTATTTATATCTGATGTAATTATTTTAATGAAATGTGCTCAGCAAATATGTACAGGAATTTTGTCATCAGGAAAAGATATATTATTATTTGCAACTTTATAGCACAGATTTAAATAATCTAAAAGAGACATATTATTCCAATAATACGAAATTGCATTTAGAAAATCAAAACTAAAATCAACCACAACTCTTCGAAATATTGGCCACTTATATCCAGACTGGCGATTAACAAAGGCTTTGAAGTTTGCTAAAAATGTGCCAATACTGACCGCGTCATGTTGTGAGGATCCTCTTTCTAATATCGGTACAACTCTATCATTTGAGCTTATTATTACCCCAGCATAATAATATGGTCTTGTTAAAACATAATTTTCTTGCCTAAATACAGAACCAGTTGCATCTAAATGTAACGTTGGGTATTTATTCATTTTAAGGTAACTATATTTAACTATTTGTAACTGTTCTAGACTGAATACTTCATAATTGAAAGGATCAGAAACTGATTTTATATAATTGAAATTTTCATTGGCCCTACGCATTAGCATTGAATCATAAATATCGTCGGTATGTCTGTCTAATGAACAAAGTGCTTCAGATCTTATTCTTCGTATAACGCAATCTGATTTTTTTTCTTGATAATTACCGCATTTTATAAGTGTTCCACTAGAATATTTTGTAGTCATAGCATTGTACATTAAGGGTTTAGTGTTTTTTAAATTTTTCTTGGCAATTTTTCTTTCTGTGCCTTTAACATGACGTGTTAATTTGATGGAGTGGTTATAGTTTTTACTCGAACTAAACACAGTAACAACTTTATTTTTTGCCACACAAGTATTATTTATTATTAATTTAAATATTTTACAATTTTCATGTATGCATTTCGCGTAAATTATATAATTATTTTTATTTCTTCGTTTGTTCTTAATATTAATTGTACACACGTTATTCACAAATGCAAATTTCTTTATTATCATGTAATTCATAAGATTATGAAATTTACTTGTTTCTAATTTGTCTATTTTTTCCCAGGTTTTTAATGAAATTTTAAAAGTTCCTTCTTTATATATACAATCATTATATGACTTAATACCTGCTTTCTGATTTCTTATATTTTTGGAATGTTTTGGAATTGGTACATTATCTTTACGTTTGTGTACTTTATTATGAATTTGTAGCGCAATTTTTTCAATGTCATCGCTATTAGCTGTAACATTCTGCACAGATTGGCATGACAAATTAATTAGAAGCATCATCTAGAGGTGCATCTGATGTGTTCATTATATCGTCATATTCATTATAAGATTTAAATGTAAATATTTCTGGTTCAGGACAAGAATTATCGATCTGTTCTGTAATTTCTGACACAGGTTCATTATTATTTTCCATACTATTGCCATCGGGTGAAGAAGCTACATTTATGGAAAATAAATTCTTCCTGATATTTCTCTTTTTGTCAATATCATTTGTTTTAATTGGGGTTACATCACTTGCATCAAATAATTCGTTACTATAAGTAACACAACTTTCTGTTGTATGTGGAGTAGATGTTATAGGCATTTTATTTATCGGAGTTTTGTCTACTCGTAAATCAACAATTTCAGTATTGAATATTACAGTTAACTTTCCCGTATATTTACTAATTTTTGGAGAGGGTAACGCGTAATTGATAGAAAATATAGTATTCTCGTTATATTTGAAATACTTATATAACAATTTTCTATTTTTAAGTGTATTTTTGATTTTCATATAATGACAAATATTTGCGTACATAGATAAAGAATTTCTATATGATTCATTTTTTAATTTATGCCAGTCCATTCTATGTTCCTTAATACATGATATAAATTCGTTAAACAATTTCTTTTGCGGAGGCATGTTTAATACCGAATAGTATTTACACTTATATTTATAAAAATAAATTGCAAACCGTAAATTAGCAGTAAAATAAAAATAAAATAAAAATAAAAAAGTAAACAAATTAAACCAATGAAATAAAATTAATAAAAATTAACAATATACTAGTATTTCTACGAAACGTGAATATTACCTATGTAGGTATGCATGGAGACTGGAAATTACGAAGATTTTGAAAGATGAAGATGACAATAGAAACCTTTCAACTAAATCTTTGAAAATAGATGAACCAAAAACCTGTGAAATTATGCAATATAAATAATACCAATGTATAAAAAACAACAAATTAAGACAATTAAGCACAAAAGGAATGAAGAAAATTCCTTGAAATGAAAATGTGCACGTCCAAGCGTGTGGAAACGCAACTAAATTATCAGAGTACCGAAAAAGTCAGTCCAAAAGAGCAACAAAGAAAATAAAAATATTAGAAGTAATTGAAATATAATATATAAATGCAGCAGATAACACTAACGCGAACTTTACAAATCTACAGCTAGATAGAGAGTGAATAAGTTTGGCTAAGTCAAAAGATACGACGCAGTGATTGTTTCCTTTTGTTTTTATCGGATCTTTGATTTGATGCCAACGATCTGATTGGTAGTTGGAGACGCTATGAGTAAAAGCACAAATTTATTTCCCGCCGTGTATACTTCATTCCGCAGCAAAATATACGCTTGCTATATTCTATTCCCTATGCAGCGGTAGCAAAAGAAACAAATACCTTGCTGAATATTTGTGTAGACAAAAAACAAAATAATGTGAAAATTAATTACTGAATGAATATAACTAATTCTAAATAATGAAAGCACTCATATATAACTCTATCTTTGGTAAATTCATCCCGTTATGTTACTTATAGTTTTCACATTTTCGTATAAGAGATGAATTGAGAAGCTACCATAAAAATATGGAATTGACACGAATGTTTACATGGGAAAAAGTATGGAAGTGACACGAACGTTTTCACAGCGGCGTAATTGTTTATTGTCGAGAGAGTTCAAATATCTATCATTCGGTAGTTGTCTTAAAATTAGTAATACTCATCCCCAAAATTGTTAATAAGAACTTAGTAAAATGTATAGGTTTACCAACTGGGAACTTACCATTAAAATACAGAAGTAACACGAACGTTTTCACAGGGGGGTTATTATTTTAATGTCGAGAGAGCTCAAATTTCTATGATTCTGTAGTTGTCTTACGATTAGTAACACTCATCCCCTAAATTGTTAACAAAAACTTGGTACAATGTACAGGTCTACCTATTGGGTACCTACCATAAATAAATGGAAGAGACACAAACGTTTTTACAGGAAGGGTAATTATTTTAATGTCGAGAGAGTTCAAATTTTTATCATTCTCGAGTTGTCTTATGATTAGTAACACTCATCCCCTAAATTGTTAACAAAAACTTGGTAGAATGTACATGTATACCCTTTGGAAACCTACCATAAAGATATGGACGTGACACGAACGTTTTTACAAGAGACGTAATTATTTTAATATCCAGAGAACTCAAATTTTTATCATTCTCGAGTTGTCTTAAGATTAGTAACACTTATCCCCTAAATTGTTAGCAAAAACTTGGTAGAATGTACAGGTCTACCCATTGGGAAACTACCATAAAAATATGGACGTGACACAAACGTTTTTACAGGGGGGTAATTATTTTAATGTCGAGAGAGCTCAAATTTTGATCATTCTCGAGTTGTCTTATGATTAGTAACACTCATACCCTAAATTGTTAACAAAAACTTGATAGAATGTACAGGTCTTCCTATTGGGAACCTACCATAAAAATATGGACGTGCACGAAAGTTTTTACAGGCAGGGTAATTATTTTAATGTCGAGAGAGCTCAAATTTTGATCATTCTCGAGTTGTCTTAAGATAAGTAACACTCATCCCCTGAATTGTTAACAAAATCTTAGTAAAATGTATAGATACACACTCTAGGAACCTACCATAAAAATATGAATGTGACACAAACGTTTTTACAGGGGGGGTAATTGTTTTAATGTCGAGAGAGTTCAAATTTTTATCATTCTCGAGTTGTCTTATGATTAGTAACACTCATACCCTAAATTGTTAACAAAAACTTGATAGAATGTACAGGTCTTCCTATTGGGAACCTACCATAAAAATATGGACGTGCACGAAAGTTTTTACAGGCAGGGTAATTATTTTAATGTCGAGAGAGCTCAAATTTTGATCATTCTCGAGTTGTCTTAAGATAAGTAACACTCATCCCCTGAATTGTTAACAAAATCTTAGTAAAATGTATAGATACACACTCTAGGAACCTACCATAAATATATGGAAGTGACACGAACGTTTTTACAGGGGGGTAATTATTTTAATGTCGAGAGAGCTCAAATTTTTATTATTCTCAAGTTGTCTTAAGATTACTAACACTCATCCCGTAAATTGTTAACAAAAACTTGATAGAATGTACAGGTCTTCCTATTGGAAACCTACCATTAAAATATGGACGTGCACGAAAGTTTTTACAGGCGGGGTAATTATTTTAATGTCGAAAGAGCTCAATTTTTATCATTCTTGAGTTGTCTTAAGATTAGTAACACTCATCCCCTAAATTGATAACAAAAACTTGGTAGAATGTACAGCTCTACCCATTGGGAATTTACCATAATAATTTGGACGTGACACGAACGTTTTTACTAGGGGGTAATTATTTTAATGACCAGAGAGCTCACATTTTTACCAATCTCGAGTTGTCTTAAGATTAGTAACACTCATCCCCTAAATTGTTAACAAAAACTTGGTAAAATGTACAGGTATACCCTTTGGAAACCTACCATAAAGATATGGAAGTGACACGAACGTTTTTACAGGGGAGGTAATATTTTAATGTCGAAAGAGCTCAAATTTCTATAATTCTGGGGTTGTCTTAAGATTAGTAACCGTCATTCTCTAATATTTTAACAAAAACTTATCAAAATGGACAGGTGCATCCTTTGGGAATCTACCACAAAAATATGATAAAGCTAAGAACGTTTTGGCAAAGGAAGTGAACATGGGTAGGTACTGCGAAATTATTAAATAACTGTGATAATTTTGATGTAAATGCAGAAATTTTCATTGTGATTAACTTCATTTCACTATTTCTAATCATTAGCTTAAATGTTATAGTTTTTGTTACAGTTATTTGTAAGTAACACATTGATAGATACACATAAACCGTTTGCCGGATACGATGAACACAACTATTTTCGTTGCTGGTATATTCGTGGCTAACTTCACACCGGTACGTTCGTGAAGGTTTAATATCGTCAGCTTTCTTTCGAAACCACGCATGTCCAAAATATGTAAATTTTCAGGAAACAGAAAAAAACAATTTAAAAAATCACAATATATTTGGTAAGTATTTCAATATTTTTTTCACATTTATTGTTTTATTTGGTACATATTGTTATTAAAAATTATAAAATAATTTTTTCCAATATGCTAATAAAGTCGATATTTAAGACTTACGGAGTTTTTAATGAACTTTATGAAATTATAATTTATTCATGTGTTAATTCATCATAAAATTTGTGGTAGTCTTTTTGTAAGACTGCTTTAAGTTGTTGCAAATGATTCCATTTTTCTTTTTTCATCTTTTCTTTATATAATTTCGGAATGCTCTCTCTCGAAATATCCTTAAAATTTCTATTTTTGTAGTTTGTAAACGATATCACCGCTCATTCTATACTGCAATGCTCATAAATCTGCAACCTGTGGGTCTCCTGTTTTTAATTCCGGGCGAATTGACTTATAAAAGTTACATGCCGCTGTATAATTTAAGAAATAGGTACACTGAAAAAAATAGGTTGCTTCTAGTAGCAAAAATATACTCTAATATCGTGACAAATAAAATATTTCCCAAGGAAATGAAAAATTATTTCTATTATTTTTTAGCTATTTCAGAAACAAACGTTTCTAATTTATTAGTAAACTTATTTAAAATAAATTCTGTTTAACTGAATAAGAATCACTATTTTAGTGATATTTTTTTTACTGAAATACATATCATAAATTTTGTATTAAGAAAAAATTATTTGTAAAATATATATATATTTTTTTTTTTTTTTTTTCCTTTATATTTACAATCTATCTACAAGTGGATAATAAGTAAATGATATAACATTTTTTTAACATTATTTGAAGGATGAGTCCATTGACTTTCCTTCCTTTCGAATTAATTATACACATATACACATTATAAACTAAAAACTAAATCGGCAGGGTAGGTCTAGGGTGTTTGCTCGTTTTAAACGGCAGATGTCGGCACTGTTGTCTAGAAGTTTTGAAGCACTCTTGTTGGGGTGGTTTTCTAGTTTTTTGAGATATTTGGTGCTGTATTTCGTAATCTCTTCCTTGATGGTTGGTATTTTTAAATCTTGATGTATGGTTGCGTTGGACACGTACCAGGGCGCGTTTAATATTGCTCTCAACGTTTTGGACTGGAATCGTTGGATAATTTCTATGTTAGATTGGCTTGCAGCTCCCCATATTTGTATCCCATAAGTCCATATGGGTTTTAATATTGTCTTATATATTAATAATTTATTTTCTATTGACATTCGTGAATTTCTGCCAATCATCCAATACAGTTTTTTGAATTTAAGCCCTAGCTGTTGTCTTTTTGTTTTAATGTGGGTTTTCCACGTTAAGCCTCTTTCCAGATGCATTCCTAGATATTTGGTGCTTGTAGCTTGCGGTATTTGTTTATTGTTCAAGTAGACTGGTGGGCAGGTTTCTCGTCGTGTTGTAAATGTTAGATGCATTGATTTTGTTTCATTTGCCTTTGTTCTCCATGTTTGTAGCCATTGTTGTATTTTCGAGAGATGTTCTTGTAGAAGGTTTGAAGCTATTTGGGGGTCTTCACTTGAGGCTAGGATTGCGGTGTCGTCCGCGAATGTTGCTACAAAAGTATTGTTTGATACTGGTAGATCAGCTGTATATATTGTATATAAAACTGGGCCTAAGACACTGCCTTGCGGTACTCCAGACTTTATTTGGATTAATTCAGATAATTCGTTTTTGTACTTGACTTGGAAGTACCTGTTCGCGAGATATGACTTGAGCAATTGATAGCAATTATTAGGTAATTTTAATTTTAACTTATAGAGGAGGCCTTCATGCCACACTTTGTCGAACGCCTGTGTAATATCTAGGAATGCTGCAGAACAATATTTCTTTTCTTCCAGGTTTCTTCTAATTGTAGTGACTACTCTATGTAACTGTTCAATTGTGGAGTGACGCTCTCTAAAACCAAATTGATGTTCAGGTATAAGTTTTTCTTGGTGCAGGATGGGTTTGAGTCTGTTTAAAAATAGTTTTTCAAATAATTTTGATAATATAGGTAGCAGGCTTATGGGCCTATATGAGGCAGCTTCTTCAGGTGGCTTTCCTGGTTTATAAATTAAGATGATCTGGGACACTTTACATTGTGATGGGTAATGATTTAGTCTTATGATGGCGTTGAATATAAAGGTTATAAGTTTTATTGCCTTTTCTGTCAGTTCCTTAATTATTCTGCCAGTTATTAGGTCGTAACCGGGTGATTTTTTACAATTTAAATTTTGTATACCTTCTTTTATTTCTTGCATGCTGATGTTTTTTAGAGGTAGTGTTAACTGGTCTGCTGATTCTAGAAATTCTTTTATGTATTGTTCATTTTTTTCATTATCTGATTGGTGAGGATGAAATACTTTTGCGAGGTGTTCTGCAAAAGTTTTACATTTTTCAGGGTCACTTCTTGCCCAGCTCTGATTTGCTTTTCTTATAGGTGGGACATGGTTGTTTGCTTTTTTTAGGTATTTGGTAGCTTTCCATAAAGAGTAATCTGATGTTTCGGTAGGTGCAAGATTAGCTAAAAAGTTTTGGATGTTTTCATTTTTCCATTCGCTTAACATTTTTGATACCTTTTTTTGTTCTTGGTTTAATTTAGTTTTATTGTATTGGTTTCGGGTCCTCTGCCATATTCTTCGTAGCCTTCTTTTTTCTATAATTGCCTTTTTAATATAATTCGGACAGTCAAGTGATATTACTTTTTCATTTGTCGGTGGTGTTGCTAGACAGGCTGATTTTTGTATACTCTTGATTAGATGTTCGACTCCTTCGTCTATGTCTGTAGTACACTTTAATGGAATATTCAGCTTTAGTTCTTTGTCTAGGTTTTCCCTGAAAAATTCCCAATTTGTGTGTTTGTTATGCAGTACTGGAGGTCTTTTTGTTTTTACTATTTGCGTGCTTAGTTTAACTATTACGGGTGTATGGTCTGACGATAATTCAAGGTTTGATTCTGCGTAGATGTAGTTTTGTGAAATGTTTTTTGTTATGGCGAAGTCAAGGAGATCGGGGATTTTATTTTGGTCTGCAGGCCAGTACGATGGTTCTTTTGCTGATGCGTGTCTAAGTCTCTCGCTTTGCATGGCTTTCAGTAGTTCTCTTCCTCTTGGATTTATTAGTCGCGAGCCCCATTCGGTGTGTTTCGCGTTATAGTCTCCCCCAGCTATAAATCTGTTTCCTAATGTTTGGAAGAAGGTTTCAAAGTCTTCTTTCTTAATAATGTGTTTAGGGGGGCAGTAGATGGCTGATACTGTTATCGGTCCCATCCAGTCCTCAACAACTACTGATGTTGCTTGTAGGTGATTCATCGTATACTCTGGTAGTTCGTAGTGTTTTAGTGAGTTTCTAATGATGATTGCAGTGCCTCCGTGAGCTGTACCGTCTGGGTGATTTGCGATATATGTGATGTAATTTTGAAGTTTAAAGTGCGATTTTTCTGTGAAATGTGTTTCTGAGATTAGTATAATGTCGATGTAGTGGTTTAAAATGAATAGTTTTAACTCTTGGCCATGATTGGCCAAGCCATTGGCGTTCCATATTGCGATATTAAGCATATTTGACATTAAGGCATTTTGGACACGAGCGTTGTGAGTAGATTTAACATTGTATCCATTCTTTCCATGAGTTTGACCATCATGTTTTCTAATTTTGTATTGTTTTGTTCGTATGTACAAGGTTGATTTTCGTTTGTTTTTTCATTTTTGTGACCTGCCATTTGTGCATAAGTTGTATCGGGGTTAGTGGTTTGATATGTTTTAGTTTGAGGTACACTTCTTTCTCTTAGTGGAGGGAATTTCCGTTTTAATATTTCCTTGTAGACGGTGCACCCTTTGTAGTTTGCTGGATGGTTGCCCTGGCATAACACGCAAACAACCGGAGTACTTTGCTCTTTGTTACAATCCTTTGTAAAATGATTTTCTCCGCATTTTACACAACGGGCTTGGAGTGAGCAAAATGATTTTGTATGCCCGTACCTTTGGCACCTGGCACATTGCGGAATTTCGCGCTTTGGTCGCGGAGGTTCTATTACAACTTTCGTGTAGAGTAGATTGTTGATGTTGTATATGTCTTTGTTGTTCTTGTTTTGTTTCAAATCCACTATAAACATTGGAAGTGGAGCTTTTGTGTTTCTTTGCTTCATGTTATATATATTGGTCACTTGATGGCCTTTGTCTTCTATTTCGCTTTTTAGTTCCTCTAGGTCAGTTGAGTAATGTAGGTTTTTGATTATTACTCTGTATGTCCTTTCTTCCTTCATTTGATATGTATGGAAATTTACTTCTTTGTCTTTTAATGCTCGAACTATTTTTCTATATTGTTCTACTGATGTGAGTTGTATTTTTATCTGATTACTTCCGATTGCCTTTATTGTATAATTCTTTTCCACTTCAGCTTCTATGATTGCTTTCAGTGGTTTTACATCCAGTATTTCGGGCACAAAAATTGGTGGTGGTTTGGGTGTTTTTTCTGTCTCATTTTTGTTATCGTTTGCCTCTTCTTGCGTTTGTGTTGCTAGTGGATCAAATCTATTTTGTGTGTGTATGATTGTGTTTTGTGTTGATTGCGAAAGCCTTGGCCTAACGTACCTTTGTGTGTGTGTATCTTCGTGTTCTCTTTTGGTTTTACCTGGGCTCGCCCTTTGCCAAATAATATTTGGATTTGTAGACATTTTGTGTGACTTAGAGGTAGAGGTCCAAGGACCACTACCCTTGTATATTCGTGTTGTTTGCTAATGTGATGTTGTGTCACTGAATTAATGTTTATTAATTGTCTTCGTAATGGTTTAAATTTGTTTAATTTGTTATTTTGTTGATGATTACACTCACTAGCTCCGTAGAATACGTCTGTTCACTGTGAATGCTAGACATCGACATTTGTAAAATATATATTTACTATTTTATTAAAAATTTTATACTGAAATAAATATCATAAATTCTAATTCAAGTGAAACTTATTAGTGAAATAACAAATATAATTTGCAATTTTAGTGAATTATTTATATGGGGCGCCGTTTAAGACATTATATAAAATTTTTTATAATATAAAACTTTGAAATATAAAATAAATGCTTTCAGGTTTTGACGCTAGATGGCGCCTAATAGCAATTTGTGTTACTTGTGACAAGTGTTCAAACTGACAACACTGTCGAATTGTTTAAGTTATCTGTATCTGTAACAAAGATTTTTTTTAATGGTTAGTTGTAACATTTTGATGCTGACTAATGCCCAATTGCACCAACAAGGATAAAATTTTGAGCAACATTTAAACAAAAAAAATGCTAATCGAAATTTTGACATGTTGAATAGTTCATTTGACATTCCGATGTAATATCTTTATGTGTGATATAGGGCACAAGCGCGCTGCTGTCGTTTTGCTTGGTTTGGTCCCAACCAGCGGGCTGGAAAACTTCACACTGGTCGTGGTCGAGCCGTCGAGCAAAGAGCGGGAGCTTTAAATAGACGTCATGGAGAGTGCTAGCGGTAAATTTAAGAACGAGACCGATGAATCGGCAATAATTTGGTGTTTCAAAAGAGTTATTTGATGAACGTTGCATAGTTAACATCGAATAATATTTTCTGAAGCTATAAACATGATTGCAAAATGGCAGAAATTCATTGACGTCTACTTAAAGTTCCCGCTCTTTTCTCGACGGCTCGACCAAGACCAGTGTGAAGTTGCCTTTGCAACCAAGCCAAATCAAAACGACAGCAGCGCGCTCGTGCCTTATTGTCCATTTAAGGGAAACACCTGGGGAAACCTAAAAAGTATTATTGGTGCAACCGGCCATTAGTTCAATATGTCAGATTTAATTTCAATTGATGAATTTCTGATGAAACTAGTTGAATGTTATGAAAATACAACTATTCTTACTAGTGGTGACTTGCATATTTTAAGTCGACGCTTTAAAGATATTAAAGATTATTGTCAAATACTGTGGGCTCTTAGTTATGTTGTTCAATGTAATTCTTTACATGAAATTTTAATGGTATTATCCGATAAATTTTGGCTTCTTTATAACAACCTGGAAAGAAAATTGATTCAGTTAACAACACCAGATCAGATCAGCTACATGTTTCCAGTATATAGAGGAAATCGTGGTAGACCCAAATACGACATCAGTGAAGAGCAATTATCAGTTTTAAGATGTACCGGATTAAATTGGAGCAAAATATCAGAAATTTTGAATATTTCCACTAGAACACTTTTTAGACATAGACAAAGTTTACAGTTTGATGAATGTCATACTGTAATTTCTGACATAGATTTAGATATTTTAATACGTGATATTTTAACTACTACTCCAAATGTTGGCGAAATTTATGTAATGGGTGGTATAAGATCTCGTAATATTAATGTGCCCCGATGGAAGATAAAAGAACGGCTACCAATAATTGATCCCATTGGTAGAGCACTACGAAGACGCGTTACCATTAGAAGAAAAGTATATAGAGTAAAAGGACCAAATTATTTATGGTATGTGAACTTCTTGTACTTTTTTTTTAAAACAAAGGAAAACTACATAGTCAATACTTTTTTACAGGCGCATCGATTCCAATCACAAAATAAACAGCTTTAGATTTGTATATCATGGTGCTGTAGATGGTTGTAGTAGATGTATTATTTATCTGCAATGTTTAACAGATAATAAAGCCAAATCTGTATTGAATTTATTTCAAGATGGGGTTACGCAGTACGGTTTACCAAGTAGAGTAAGAGGTGATCATGGTACTGAAAACGTATTAGTTGCGGAATACATGATAATAAATCGTGGTATAGACAGAGGCAGTTTTATAACTGGTCGTTCGGTGCACAACCAACGAATTGAGCGGCTTTGGTCTGAAGTGAATAGAACAGTCACTAGGCACTTTAAAGAATTGTTTATAAGAATGGAACATGAAGAAATATTGAACGAATTAGACGAAATAGATTTATTTACTCTCAGATATGTTTATCTCCCTCGTATACAAAAGTGTCTTAAACAGTTTGTTAATCAATGGAATAATCATTCAATGAGTACTGCTAGAGGATATACTCCGATGCAATTGTGGCATACAGGAATGTTACAAAATAGATACGATCATATTTGTGAAGATTCTATTTACAACGAAAACCCCACTGAATATGGAATAGACTATGAGGGCCCTGTACCTACAATAATTACGGAAAACAACATAGAAATTCCAGAGGTGGATGTTCGCTTAGCTAATATTGAATAACAACTTACTGAAATTGTCCCAGATACCTTTTTAGATGATGGGTATAATGGAATTCTTCATTATACGCGAATTCGTGATTATTTAAAAACTATAAATGTAATATAATTGCTTTTTCTGCTTTACCTACTGTAAATAAATTATTTTCAAATTGTGAGCGTTCATATTTTCTTAATTTACTTAATTATTTCCTAAACACATTAACTAGTAATATAATTGTAAATTCCTAAGGCTTTATTCAGACCGACTCGATTTATTAAAAGTACTAGTGGCTAAGCACTGGTATTTATAATTGTGACGGTCGGCATGAAGATAAGATAATTTACATTAACCCGTTTTTACATCTCAAACTTATGGGTTTAAGTTCAATAATGGGCTATATTAAATGAGTAATACTACATCTTTACTGATGGGACATTTTTATTTTTTCCGTTTATTCTGTAACTAAATAGATTTTATGAGAAAATTGTTGTAAAGAATAGTATATTTTGTAACAAGTTTGGAATGAGGCATATTCAGCATGAGTGGTAAGTTTCTCAAACGAGCTGTAGGCAGGTGTGAGAAATCCACGAGTGCGGAATAGCCTTGCCAAACATGTTGCAGACTACACTTTCTATACGACTATCAATTAAGTAGAATTCAAGAATACATAACCTTGAAAAAAATTTGAATAAAATTGTAATTCCAAAACACACGATTTGTATGTTTTTACAAAAATTATAAACTTGTCTACATAGATTACAATAATTGTTTATTATTATGAGTGTTTTTAGGTATTTTTATTAACAGCAATTAGATGTCGCCACATGTGAAAGAATGATTCTGCACAGTTTTACAGAATATATATGTTAGGCCCAATGACCGAAAACGCTCATTGAGCGAAAAAAACGGCCCCCAATGCGTTCTGGCTATTTTCACAACAGGCACAAAGCGTTTTGACGTTTAATAATATGTCAAACAATGTTCTAATGTGCATGAATTAACTCATTTTTTACAAATTACAATATATTAGAAAAACAAATACTTACCCATATATTTGACAAGAACCTTTAACATTTATGTTTTTAATCATATTTTATTATTTGAATACCCTATCAAAATATGACAAAATATGAGTTAAAAACCTCCAATTAAACACAAATATTCTAATTATATGTGGTTCGTAATTTTAATTTTCATTCTAATTTTATTTAAAGATCAATAACGCGTTGTGGCTGTTTCTCAATTGCCAGAACGTGTTGTGGTCGGTTTTTTCGCTCAATGAGCATTTTCGGTTATTGAGCCTAACATATACAGTATGTCCACGGATCGAGTTGGAAAGAGGAAAAACTTTTTTATTTTTCACTATACGAGAAAAATGTATTCTTGATAAAATTTTTGCTTGTTCCAAAACGGTCAATTTAGTTTTAACCTTTTAAATTTTTCTTTTAGTTTCAGAGAAAAATCTAAAAATAGGTCGAATATATATATATATATATATATATATATATATATATATATATATATATATATATATATGTCAGTTGAGGGTAATTGTGACTGCAATTAGTTAAGGAAACTGTATTTCGTGGGAATGGCAGTCAGGAATCGGGCTAATAATTTTTACGTCTTTTTACGTTCAAATTTTCTAAATTCACATAAACATTCATAACAGTTTCATTAATAAAATTTACTACGACACAAAAAGTTTTTTAAAAAATAATCCCAATTTAATTGTAACACAATCAGATAAAGGTAATGTCACTTGCATAATGGAAAAGGAAAAATACAATGAATTAGCTTCAGAAATACTATCACACAGTTCATCATATAAGTTACTGAACAAAGATCCAACATCCAGCATTCAAAATAGAGCCAATAAAATAATTAGTGATTTAAAGAAAAGTAAAAATATTGATCCACAATTAGCCTCAACATTAATGATTTACAATTCCACCGCACCAAAATTCTACGGTGCGCCTAAAATCCATAAACCTAATCTCTGTCTCCGACCTATAATAGCTTCAATAGATGCACCAAACTCCAAAATTGCAAAATTTGTTACAAACATACTAACGATATCATACAATAAAGATAACAATTATTACATAAAAGATTCATTTATGTTTGCAGAATTTATTAACAATTTAAAAATACCAGAAAATTACATTCTCATTAGCCTTGATGTTGTGTCGTTGTTCAGTAACATTACAGTCGATCTAGTTATCACCAGCATAACAAAAAATTGGAACAACATTTGCGACAATACGACCCTCAGTAAAACTGAATTTATTGCAATAGTTCAATTCATCTTTGACACCAGTTACTGCCAGTATAATAATAATTACTACAAACAATTGATTGGTAGCCCCATGGGAGCTGTAGTCAGTCCCATCGTCGCTCAATATGTTATGGATGCAGCACTTGATGATTGCATTCCAAAACTATCATTCGAACTACCGTTTATCAAGAAATTTGTAGACGATATTATATGTGCAGTACCTGCGAACAAAGTTGAAGAAATAGTACACATTTTTAACCAATACGATCAACATTTACAATTTACTTCAGAGATAGAGCGTGAAAATGCACTACCTTTCCTCGACACTCTGGTAATAAGAGATGACGAAGGAAACTTAAAAACAAATTGGTATGTAAAACCTACTGCATCTCAACGCTACATCCATTATCAATCACAACAACCAAAAAACATGAAAATAAATGTAATTCTAGCTTTAAAAAACAGAATTTTAAAAATTTCACATCAAAGTTTTCACGAACAAAATTTAAAAATACTGAGAGACGTATTGTTGACCAATGCTTATCCAAAAACTTTAATTAATAAATTACTTTTTGGTACGCCAACACAGAATACTGACAATAATATTGAGTTAAATAACAACAATCCACCTGACCCGGAAACTAAAACGTTGTACGCTTCCTTTCCATATATTCCCGATCTCTCACCACAAATAATGGGGATTGTGAGATCCCCCACATGCAAAATTGCCTACCGAAATTGTGTTACAATTAAAAGCATTTTCACAAAACTCAAAGATAAAACACCAACTTTACAACAATCTGGCGTTGTGTATTGTATACCATGTCAAGACTGTGATAAAGTTTATATAGGTCAAACTAAAAGAAATCTTCACAGCAGAATTACATCACACAAAAGTGATGCTAGACTTAGACCAAAATCTAATGCCTTAGCAGAACATCAACATTTAAACCAACACCAAATTGATTATGAAAATGTAAAAGTTTTTGACATAGAAAATAATGACTACAAACGCTCCTTTCTTGAAATGGTACACATACACAACACACAAAACTGTATGAATAAAAGAAAAGATGTTGATGATTTAAGTAATATATATAGTTATTTATTAGAACAGATCAAATTTCAAACAAATAGAACTTCAACGGCAGTTACTTGATTTTTTTCTCACTTTTTCAAATTTCAAATTTACCGCCAACCAGTGTGGAATAACAAAAATAAGAATCAGGTTAAATGTAATAACTACGTCTAAACTTGTAAATTTAAGATGAACACTGCGCCATGTGGTGCATACATTAATTTCTGTGACCTGTAAGATTTTACTAAATTATTATTTTAAAATCATAACAAAATCATTTTTAAAATTCAACAATGGCAATTACAACAATTTAAAAAATAGCCAAAAGAAAATATGCTTCATGGAGCCGACAATTTTCAAAATTATAACTCTAACAAAATTGTAAGTAAATTAAAAATTTATTATTGTACATTAGTACTATTTTAATAATAACTTTTTATGTAGTGACCTGAAGAAGGAATAAAGAGATTCCGAAAGCTTGTCAAAATTTAAAAAGACGTAAAAATTATTAGCCCGATTCCTGACTGCCATTCCCACGAAATACAGTTTCCTATATATATATATATATATATATATATATATATATATATATATATATATATATATATATATATTACAAATATATATATTTTATTTCGTAAATATAAAATTTATTATAATCTAAATTATTTTAAAATATAAAATATTTCATAATATAATTTGTTGAGTCCAGCTGAGACCGACGTAGAGCTTCACGGATTCGCGGACGCCTCCACCAGGGCGTACGCCGCCGTCGTCTACATCCGCACAGTCAATCCTGATGGAGCGTTCCACACTTCCCTCATCGCCTCCAAGACCAAGACGGCACCCGTGAAAACTGTCTCCATTCCACGTCTCGAGCTGTGCGCTGGTCAGCTTCTAGTTCGTCTATTGCTGTACGTCCGCCAAACCCGGCGGATCTCCAATCTCCCTATGTTTGGGTAGTCTGATAGCACCGTCACACTCGCCTGGATACGTGAACACCCAAGTAGATGGAAGACATTCGTCGCCAATCGAGTGTCCTACATACAGACCATACTGCCAGGGCTGTCCTGGCGCCACATCTCAGGTGAAGAGAATCCTGCCGACGTCGCCTCCCGCGGTGCTACTCCGCAAATACTCTCCACCTCGAGCCTATGGTGGAACGGTCCTCCATGGCTTTCTGACGCGACTCAGAATTGGCCGACCGCAACACAAGAGCTACCCGATTCACCAGGTGAAGAAGTTGTCCAGAAAACCCGCTCCATGCCGGTCCAGGTCGAAGAAGAGTTCGCTCTGTTAGCGCGGTATTCCTCCCTGTCATGCACGCTCCGCGTAACAGCCCAGTGCATGCGTTTCGCCCGCCGCTGCGACAAGAGAGGAAGAATTTCCAGACTTGCAGGTCTGGAAGATCGAGAGCAAGAGACATGCACCGGCTTCTTAACCACATTCGAACTTACTGCTGCGAGAGTCCGTCTGATTTGCAACGTCCAGAGAGAGAAGTTTGCCACTGAAATAGCGCAACTGAAAAGCGCTAGACCCATTTCAAGGACTTCGCCTCTCGTGAGTCTAAATCCATTTCTCAACGCTCACGGCATGCTATGCGTGGGCGGTAGACTCGAGAATTCCGGACTTCCCGATTCCGAAAGACACCCGCCTATCCTTCCAAGGTCATCTCCGCTAAGCCAGCTACATGTCCTACATTGGCACGCATTAGCCCTCCACGCTGGCTTAGCATTAATTTACTCGCTCCTCCAGAAGCACGTCTGGATCCTCCAAGGGCGAGCCCTAACAAAGAAGCTGCTCCGAACTTGCATCCCTTGCAGGCGCCGTCGTCCGCTGATGGGCAAACAACTCATGGGAAACCTGCCAGCTGCCAGAGTGACTCCCAGCCGCCCTTTCCTGCGTTCAGGAGTAGATTACGCAGGACCCATCCAGTGCCGCCCGTCTCCAGTTCGTAGGCGACACTCCACCAAGGCCTACATCGCCCTCTTCGTCTGTCTTTCCACCAAGGCGCTTCACCTGGAGGTCGTGAGCGACTTGACGACCAAGGCCAAGTAGAGTAAGAGGTGATCATGGTACTGAAAACGTATTAGTTGCGGAATACATGATAATAAATCGTGGTATAGACAGAGGCAGTTTTATAACTGGTCGTTCGGTGCACAACCAACGAATTGAGCGGCTTTGGTCTGAAGTGAATAGAACAGTCACTAGGCACTTTAAAGAATTGTTTATAAGAATGGAACATGAAGAAATATTGAACGAATTAGACGAAATAGATTTATTTACTCTCAGATATGTTTATCTCCCTCGTATACAAAAGTGTCTTAAACAGTTTGTTAATCAATGGAATAATCATTCAATGAGTACTGCTAGAGGATATACTCCGATGCAATTGTGGCATACAGGAATGTTACAAAATAGATACGATCATATTTGTGAAGATTCTATTTACAACGAAAACCCCACTGAATATGGAATAGACTATGAGGGCCCTGTACCTACAATAATTACGGAAAACAACATAGAAATTCCAGAGGTGGATGTTCGCTTAGCTAATATTGAATAACAACTTACTGAAATTGTCCCAGATACCTTTTTAGATGATGGGTATAATGGAATTCTTCATTATACGCGAATTCGTGATTATTTAAAAACTATAAATGTAATATAATTGCTTTTTCTGCTTTACCTACTGTAAATAAATTATTTTCAAATTGTGAGCGTTCATATTTTCTTAATTTACTTAATTATTTCCTAAACACATTAACTAGTAATATAATTGTAAATTCC
Organism: Stenolophus ochropezus; assembly: GCA_035578165.1. Taxonomy (NCBI): domain Eukaryota; kingdom Metazoa; phylum Arthropoda; class Insecta; order Coleoptera; family Carabidae; genus Stenolophus; species Stenolophus ochropezus. Next base: position 14,508,313 of record JAQOWZ010000013.1, read on the forward strand.
TAAGGCTTTATTCAGACCGACTCGATTTATTAAAAGTACTAGTGGCTAAGCACTGGTATTTATAATTGTGACGGTCGGCATGAAGATAAGATAATTTACATTAACCCGTTTTTACATCTCAAACTTATGGGTTTAAGTTCAATAATGGGCTATATTAAATGAGTAATACTACATCTTTACTGATGGGACATTTTTATTTTTTCCGTTTATTCTGTAACTAAATAGATTTTATGAGAAAATTGTTGTAAAGAATAGTATATTTTGTAACAAGTTTGGAATGAGGCATATTCAGCATGAGTGGTAAGTTTCTCAAACGAGCTGTAGGCAGGTGTGAGAAATCCACGAGTGCGGAATAGCCTTGCCAAACATGTTGCAGACTACACTTTCTATACGACTATCAATTAAGTAGAATTCAAGAATACATAACCTTGAAAAAAATTTGAATAAAATTGTAATTCCAAAACACACGATTTGTATGTTTTTACAAAAATTATAAACTTGTCTACATAGATTACAATAATTGTTTATTATTATGAGTGTTTTTAGGTATTTTTATTAACAGCAATTAGATGTCGCCACATGTGAAAGAATGATTCTGCACAGTTTTACAGAATATATATGTTAGGCCCAATGACCGAAAACGCTCATTGAGCGAAAAAAACGGCCCCCAATGCGTTCTGGCTATTTTCACAACAGGCACAAAGCGTTTTGACGTTTAATAATATGTCAAACAATGTTCTAATGTGCATGAATTAACTCATTTTTTACAAATTACAATATATTAGAAAAACAAATACTTACCCATATATTTGACAAGAACCTTTAACATTTATGTTTTTAATCATATTTTATTATTTGAATACCCTATCAAAATATGACAAAATATGAGTTAAAAACCTCCAATTAAACACAAATATTCTAATTATATGTGGTTCGTAATTTTAATTTTCATTCTAATTTTATTTAAAGATCAATAACGCGTTGTGGCTGTTTCTCAATTGCCAGAACGTGTTGTGGTCGGTTTTTTCGCTCAATGAGCATTTTCGGTTATTGAGCCTAACATATACAGTATGTCCACGGATCGAGTTGGAAAGAGGAAAAACTTTTTTATTTTTCACTATACGAGAAAAATGTATTCTTGATAAAATTTTTGCTTGTTCCAAAACGGTCAATTTAGTTTTAACCTTTTAAATTTTTCTTTTAGTTTCAGAGAAAAATCTAAAAATAGGTCGAATATATATATATATATATATATATATATATATATATATATATATATATATATATATATATATATATGTCAGTTGAGGGTAATTGTGACTGCAATTAGTTAAGGAAACTGTATTTCGTGGGAATGGCAGTCAGGAATCGGGCTAATAATTTTTACGTCTTTTTACGTTCAAATTTTCTAAATTCACATAAACATTCATAACAGTTTCATTAATAAAATTTACTACGACACAAAAAGTTTTTTAAAAAATAATCCCAATTTAATTGTAACACAATCAGATAAAGGTAATGTCACTTGCATAATGGAAAAGGAAAAATACAATGAATTAGCTTCAGAAATACTATCACACAGTTCATCATATAAGTTACTGAACAAAGATCCAACATCCAGCATTCAAAATAGAGCCAATAAAATAATTAGTGATTTAAAGAAAAGTAAAAATATTGATCCACAATTAGCCTCAACATTAATGATTTACAATTCCACCGCACCAAAATTCTACGGTGCGCCTAAAATCCATAAACCTAATCTCTGTCTCCGACCTATAATAGCTTCAATAGATGCACCAAACTCCAAAATTGCAAAATTTGTTACAAACATACTAACGATATCATACAATAAAGATAACAATTATTACATAAAAGATTCATTTATGTTTGCAGAATTTATTAACAATTTAAAAATACCAGAAAATTACATTCTCATTAGCCTTGATGTTGTGTCGTTGTTCAGTAACATTACAGTCGATCTAGTTATCACCAGCATAACAAAAAATTGGAACAACATTTGCGACAATACGACCCTCAGTAAAACTGAATTTATTGCAATAGTTCAATTCATCTTTGACACCAGTTACTGCCAGTATAATAATAATTACTACAAACAATTGATTGGTAGCCCCATGGGAGCTGTAGTCAGTCCCATCGTCGCTCAATATGTTATGGATGCAGCACTTGATGATTGCATTCCAAAACTATCATTCGAACTACCGTTTATCAAGAAATTTGTAGACGATATTATATGTGCAGTACCTGCGAACAAAGTTGAAGAAATAGTACACATTTTTAACCAATACGATCAACATTTACAATTTACTTCAGAGATAGAGCGTGAAAATGCACTACCTTTCCTCGACACTCTGGTAATAAGAGATGACGAAGGAAACTTAAAAACAAATTGGTATGTAAAACCTACTGCATCTCAACGCTACATCCATTATCAATCACAACAACCAAAAAACATGAAAATAAATGTAATTCTAGCTTTAAAAAACAGAATTTTAAAAATTTCACATCAAAGTTTTCACGAACAAAATTTAAAAATACTGAGAGACGTATTGTTGACCAATGCTTATCCAAAAACTTTAATTAATAAATTACTTTTTGGTACGCCAACACAGAATACTGACAATAATATTGAGTTAAATAACAACAATCCACCTGACCCGGAAACTAAAACGTTGTACGCTTCCTTTCCATATATTCCCGATCTCTCACCACAAATAATGGGGATTGTGAGATCCCCCACATGCAAAATTGCCTACCGAAATTGTGTTACAATTAAAAGCATTTTCACAAAACTCAAAGATAAAACACCAACTTTACAACAATCTGGCGTTGTGTATTGTATACCATGTCAAGACTGTGATAAAGTTTATATAGGTCAAACTAAAAGAAATCTTCACAGCAGAATTACATCACACAAAAGTGATGCTAGACTTAGACCAAAATCTAATGCCTTAGCAGAACATCAACATTTAAACCAACACCAAATTGATTATGAAAATGTAAAAGTTTTTGACATAGAAAATAATGACTACAAACGCTCCTTTCTTGAAATGGTACACATACACAACACACAAAACTGTATGAATAAAAGAAAAGATGTTGATGATTTAAGTAATATATATAGTTATTTATTAGAACAGATCAAATTTCAAACAAATAGAACTTCAACGGCAGTTACTTGATTTTTTTCTCACTTTTTCAAATTTCAAATTTACCGCCAACCAGTGTGGAATAACAAAAATAAGAATCAGGTTAAATGTAATAACTACGTCTAAACTTGTAAATTTAAGATGAACACTGCGCCATGTGGTGCATACATTAATTTCTGTGACCTGTAAGATTTTACTAAATTATTATTTTAAAATCATAACAAAATCATTTTTAAAATTCAACAATGGCAATTACAACAATTTAAAAAATAGCCAAAAGAAAATATGCTTCATGGAGCCGACAATTTTCAAAATTATAACTCTAACAAAATTGTAAGTAAATTAAAAATTTATTATTGTACATTAGTACTATTTTAATAATAACTTTTTATGTAGTGACCTGAAGAAGGAATAAAGAGATTCCGAAAGCTTGTCAAAATTTAAAAAGACGTAAAAATTATTAGCCCGATTCCTGACTGCCATTCCCACGAAATACAGTTTCCTATATATATATATATATATATATATATATATATATATATATATATATATATATATATATATATATATATATATATATATATATATATTACAAATATATATATTTTATTTCGTAAATATAAAATTTATTATAATCTAAATTATTTTAAAATATAAAATATTTCATAATATAATTTGTTGAGTCCAGCTGAGACCGACGTAGAGCTTCACGGATTCGCGGACGCCTCCACCAGGGCGTACGCCGCCGTCGTCTACATCCGCACAGTCAATCCTGATGGAGCGTTCCACACTTCCCTCATCGCCTCCAAGACCAAGACGGCACCCGTGAAAACTGTCTCCATTCCACGTCTCGAGCTGTGCGCTGGTCAGCTTCTAGTTCGTCTATTGCTGTACGTCCGCCAAACCCGGCGGATCTCCAATCTCCCTATGTTTGGGTAGTCTGATAGCACCGTCACACTCGCCTGGATACGTGAACACCCAAGTAGATGGAAGACATTCGTCGCCAATCGAGTGTCCTACATACAGACCATACTGCCAGGGCTGTCCTGGCGCCACATCTCAGGTGAAGAGAATCCTGCCGACGTCGCCTCCCGCGGTGCTACTCCGCAAATACTCTCCACCTCGAGCCTATGGTGGAACGGTCCTCCATGGCTTTCTGACGCGACTCAGAATTGGCCGACCGCAACACAAGAGCTACCCGATTCACCAGGTGAAGAAGTTGTCCAGAAAACCCGCTCCATGCCGGTCCAGGTCGAAGAAGAGTTCGCTCTGTTAGCGCGGTATTCCTCCCTGTCATGCACGCTCCGCGTAACAGCCCAGTGCATGCGTTTCGCCCGCCGCTGCGACAAGAGAGGAAGAATTTCCAGACTTGCAGGTCTGGAAGATCGAGAGCAAGAGACATGCACCGGCTTCTTAACCACATTCGAACTTACTGCTGCGAGAGTCCGTCTGATTTGCAACGTCCAGAGAGAGAAGTTTGCCACTGAAATAGCGCAACTGAAAAGCGCTAGACCCATTTCAAGGACTTCGCCTCTCGTGAGTCTAAATCCATTTCTCAACGCTCACGGCATGCTATGCGTGGGCGGTAGACTCGAGAATTCCGGACTTCCCGATTCCGAAAGACACCCGCCTATCCTTCCAAGGTCATCTCCGCTAAGCCAGCTACATGTCCTACATTGGCACGCATTAGCCCTCCACGCTGGCTTAGCATTAATTTACTCGCTCCTCCAGAAGCACGTCTGGATCCTCCAAGGGCGAGCCCTAACAAAGAAGCTGCTCCGAACTTGCATCCCTTGCAGGCGCCGTCGTCCGCTGATGGGCAAACAACTCATGGGAAACCTGCCAGCTGCCAGAGTGACTCCCAGCCGCCCTTTCCTGCGTTCAGGAGTAGATTACGCAGGACCCATCCAGTGCCGCCCGTCTCCAGTTCGTAGGCGACACTCCACCAAGGCCTACATCGCCCTCTTCGTCTGTCTTTCCACCAAGGCGCTTCACCTGGAGGTCGTGAGCGACTTGACGACCAAGGCCTTCCTGGCGGCCTTCCGTCGGTTCGTTGCACGCCGAGGAGTGTGCAGCGAGCTGCTTTCCGACAACGGCACGACGTTCGTCGGTGCCAGCGCAGAGCTGCGCTCCATGTTCCATCAGGCGTCGCTGTTCTACCACGAAGTAGCTTCTACCCTGTCCGATTCCGGCACACGTTGGAGCTTCATTCCACCGTCTGCACCGCACTTCGGCGGCCTGTGGGAGGCCGGAGTCAAATCAGTGAAGAGTCTCCTCCGCAAAACCATTGATGAGACGACCCTCACGTATGAGGAGCTATCTACAGTACTGGCTCAGGTAGAGGCCTGCCTGAATTCCCGTCCGCTGACGCCGTCCTCGTCGGACACTGCGGACCTGTACGCGCTGACCCCAGCGCATTTCCTGGTTGGTTCATCATTGCTGACCTTTCCAGAACCAGGTTCCCATGACGAGCCCAGCGACCTGGCGACCCGCTGGCGGCTCGTTCAACGACTCACGCAGCACTTCTGGAAGAAGTGGTCAACGCAGTACCTGCACAAGCTGCAACAACGTCCCCGCTGGCGCGGCATCCAACTTCAGTGTGGGCCAGTTAGTGCTGGTTCACCACCCGCAGCTGCCCCCAGGTAGATGGTCACTGGGCCGAGTGACTTAGCTGCATCCAGGGGCAGACGGCCTCGTCAGGGTAGTCACCGTCAAGACTGCCACTTCGCCGACCTATCTCCCGGCTAAGCCCTCTGCCGATCGAGACGGACGTCATCCCCTCAGCCAAGCAGAGACTCGCCGCGCCGCCGTCGCCACCGCTGCGTCGTTCTACGGTGGGCAGTCCAGGTCATTCCCAGTCGGCCTGATGTCCACACGATCTTGCTTACTTAAGTTTTATTGTTCTTCCATGTTAATTGTTTAGTTTAGTCGCTTCTCGACTAGGTGGGCAGTATGTTTGAGATTTTAATTGTTGTCAGCTCCGTATATTGTGAAAGGTACAACACATATTTGCCAATGTCAACGCCATATACGCTTCATTGTATTTTTTGTAGTTTATTGTTAGTGGCGCTGTCGCTAGCGAATTTTTCGGTTTTAAAAATTTGTACAAGTCTGTTCGGTAAAAATTAAAGAAACTCACGGCAGAACATAATAAAAATAACACACCCGAAAAGAATATTCATCAATTTTATAAAAGAGTCGAAAACTTAACATTAATAAATTTTGACCAGGCGGAAATTAACACTTTAAAGAAAGGACTAAAACAAAATAACCCTCTAAACTTTCAACATAACATCGAGAAACTAATTATAGATACGGAAGAAGCGATTCAAAAATTACCAGTTAAAAAACAAGATAAAACCGAACATTTTGCAGCTAAACAATTTGAAGAATTAAAAACAACCAAAATCGTAATAATAAAGAAAATAAACAATACAAGGGAACCGTCAAATCGATTAAAAATAAAATAAAAGACAATTTTTGTTTTGTTTTATACGCGTTATTTAATTCTAATTTTAACCAGTCTCTTTTAATTTTATTTTTAATTTTTGTAGCGACTTTAGTTTGAGATTTTATGTTAACTTGCATATATTTAGGTATGATATTGAGATTTAAGCATTGTTTATTAAACCAAATGCTGGCGTTGATTTTACTTACCTTTAATTTAAGACGATAGTATTTGTTGAAGTTTTTAGCCATGGTGGCTTTGTTAAAATTTAAAATAAAAGACAACAACGCGATCTTAACAAAAGCTGATAAAGGTAATACAATCGTTATAATAAACAAAGACGAATATGTAAACAAAACTATAGAATTTATTAATAATAATAATTGTACCGAACTAAAACGTGACCCAACTAATAAAAATCAAACGGATTTAAAAAACGCCATTAAAAATTCTCCATTAATAATTTATAAAAATAAAATGTACTTACAACTAAACATGAACCCCCAAGCACCGACATTGAAAGCCCTACCTAAAATTCACAAAACTAACGTACCCATAAGACCACTAGTTAACTTTACCCAAGCTCCGACTTATAAAATATCTAAAACACTTGCGATTTTGCTCAAAAACATACTTGAATTAAATAATAAACATACCATTAAAAATAATTTAGAATTAATAACGGAAACTAAAAATTTAAAATTAAATGAAACCACGCGGTTAATATCTTTCGACATAATTAACCTATACACTAATATACCAATAAAAGAAACATTAACAATAATTAAAGATACATTAAAAGATAAAGGATTTGACCCATCGTTTATTTTGCAATTAACTAATTGTGCGGGATAACAGGGATGGATATCCAGGATATCGAGTATGGATGATGGAACAGCTGGTGAGGTTGTAAATCTCACTTTCACACAACCACGCGAAAAACACTTATTTATTTACACACAGCAATACAACTTTGGCGCAGCAACGCTGGAACCGAACAGACTTGTACAAATTTTTAAAACCGAAAAATTCGCTAGCGACAGCGCCACTAACAATAAACTACAAAAAATACAATGAAGCGTATATGGCGTTGACATTGGCAAATATGTGTTGTACCTTTCACAATATACGGAGCTGACAACAATTAAAATCTCAAACATACTGCCCACCTAGTCGAGAAGCGACTAAACTAAACAATTAACATGGAAGAACAATAAAACTTAAGTAAGCAAGATCGTGTGGACATCAGGCCGACTGGGAATGACCTGGACTGCCCACCGTAGAACGACGCAGCGGTGGCGACGGCGGCGCGGCGAGTCTCTGCTTGGCTGAGGGGATGACGTCCGTCTCGATCGGCAGAGGGCTTAGCCGGGAGATAGGTCGGCGAAGTGGCAGTCTTGACGGTGACTACCCTGACGAGGCCGTCTGCCCCTGGATGCAGCTAAGTCACTCGGCCCAGTGACCATCTACCTGGGGGCAGCTGCGGGTGGTGAACCAGCACTAACTGGCCCACACTGAAGTTGGATGCCGCGCCAGCGGGGACGTTGTTGCAGCTTGTGCAGGTACTGCGTTGACCACTTCTTCCAGAAGTGCTGCGTGAGTCGTTGAACGAGCCGCCAGCGGGTCGCCAGGTCGCTGGGCTCGTCATGGGAACCTGGTTCTGGAAAGGTCAGCAATGATGAACCAACCAGGAAATGCGCTGGGGTCAGCGCGTACAGGTCCGCAGTGTCCGACGAGGACGGCGTCAGCGGACGGGAATTCAGGCAGGCCTCTACCTGAGCCAGTACTGTAGATAGCTCCTCATACGTGAGGGTCGTCTCATCAATGGTTTTGCGGAGGAGACTCTTCACTGATTTGACTCCGGCCTCCCACAGGCCGCCGAAGTGCGGTGCAGACGGTGGAATGAAGCTCCAACGTGTGCCGGAATCGGACAGGGTAGAAGCTACTTCGTGGTAGAACAGCGACGCCTGATGGAACATGGAGCGCAGCTCTGCGCTGGCACCGACGAACGTCGTGCCGTTGTCGGAAAGCAGCTCGCTGCACACTCCTCGGCGTGCAACGAACCGACGGAAGGCCGCCAGGAAGGCCTTGGTCGTCAAGTCGCTCACGACCTCCAGGTGAAGCGCCTTGGTGGAAACACAGACGAAGAGGGCGATGTAGGCCTTGGTGGAGTGTCGCCCACGACCTGGAGACGGGCGGCACTGGATGGGTCCTGCGTAATCTACTCCTGAACGCAGGAAAGAGCGGCTGGGAGTCACTCTGGCAGCTGGCAGGTTTCCTATGAGTTGTTTGCCCATCAGCGGACGACGGCGCCTGCAAGGGATGCAAGTTCGGAGCAGCTTCCTTGTTAGGGCTCGCCCTTGGAGGATCCAGACGTGCTTCTGGAGGAGCGAGTGAGTTAATGCTAAGCCAGCGTGGAGGGCTAATGCGTGCCAATATAGGACATGTAGCTGGCTTAGCGGAGATGACCTTGGAAGGATAGGCGGGTGTCTTTCGGAATCGGGAAGTCCGGAATTCTCGAGTCTACCACCCACGCATAGCATGCCGTGAGCGTTGAGAAATGGATTTAGACTCACGAGAGGCGAAGTCCTTGGAATAGGTCTAGCGCTTTTCAGTTGCGCTATTTCAGTGGCAAACTTCTCTCTCTGGACGTTGCAAATCAGACGGACTCTCGCAGCAGTAAGTTCGAATGTGGTTAAGAAGCCGGTGCATGTCTCTTGCTCTCGATCTTCCAGACCTGCAAGTCTGGAAATTCTTCCTCTCTTGTCGCAGCGGCGGGCGAAACGCATGCACTGGGCTGTTACGCGGAGCGTGCGTGACAGGGAGGAATACCGCGCTAACAGAGCGAACTCTTCTTCGACCTGGACCGGCATGGAGCGGGTTTTCTGGACAGCTTCTTCACCTGGTGAATCGGGTAGCTCTTGTGTTGCGGTCGGCCAATTCTGAGTCGCGTCAGAAAGCCATGGAGGACCGTTCCACCATAGGCTCGAGGTGGAGAGTATTTGCGGAGTAGCACCGCGGGAGGCGACGTCGGCAGGATTCTCTTCACCTGAGATGTGGCACCAGGACAGCCCTGGCAGTATGGTCTGTATGTAGGACACTCGATTGGCGACGAATGTCTTCCATCTACTTGGGTGTTCACGTATCCAGGCGAGTGTGACGGTGCTATCAGACCACCCAAACATAGGGAGATTGGAGATCCGCCGGGTTTGGCGGACGTACAGCAATAGACGAACTAGAAGCTGAGCAGCGCACAGCTCGAGACGTGGAATGGAGACAGTTTTCACGAGTGCCGTCTTGGTCTTGGAGGCAATGAGGGAAGTGTGGAACGCACCATCAGGATTGACTGTGCGGATGTAGACGACGGCGGCGTACGCCCTGGTGGAGGCGTCCGCGAATCCGTGGAGCTCTACGTCGGTCTCAGCTGGACTCAACTGAGTCCACCGTGGAATACGGATGTCTTGAAGGCGGCTGAGACTCTCTTGGAACGTGGACCACCTCTCCTGGAAGTGTGTGGTGAGAGGCTGATCCCAGTCTGACTTGGCAAGCCACAGGTCCTGCACCAGAATCTTCGCAGATATAACGACTGGGGAGATCCAGCCGAGCGGGTCGAACAGCTGCGAGACCTTGGAGAGGACTGTGCGCTTCGTGGCGGGAACTGAGAGCCTTGTTGAGATACGCTCTCGGAAGAAGAATTCATCCTTCTCTGGATTCCACATGAGCCCTAACATCTTCGTGGATTCGGAGAGCTCGACGTTAGCAGCTGGAGTAGGCGCCTTGGAACGGGCTTCAGCGAGCCCTAGGAGGTCTGAACAATTTGCGGACCATTTGCTCAGTTCGAACTTGCCTCTTGCGAGTAGTTGGATGAGCTCATCATCGACTGCATGACAGCGTGGTGCGGAAGGTACCACACAGGTCCGGTGGGAGTCTCCTCAGCCCTACGCATATGACCAAGAAACTCGTATTCGTGCATGAACTTACTGTAGCTGTCATGAACAGCTGGATCTCGTGCCAGACGTCGCTCTATGGAAACAAGCGAACAGACTGCTTGCTCGCGATTGCCGCCTGTGGGAACTCTGGAACGACGTGGCAGCCGCACCACAAAGCGACCACTGGCGTCTCTCTGGTAGGTGGAGGTGAAGAATTCTTCGCAGGCACTCTCTTCTGGGGAGAGCGAGGAAGGAGCGGAGGGAATCTCTTCAAGTTCCCAGAACCGGCGGATATTGTGATCCAGGTCCTCCTCTACACGGCAATGTAGAGAGGACACGGGAGATGCACCGTCCTCGTCGACGGCTCCGGACAGGACCCAACCTAGAGCTGTGTTGATGGCTACCACCTTGGAGCCTGGGACTGGATACACTCCTGGACGGAGTAGAGGGCCAAAAACGTCGGCTCCAAGCAGTAGGCCAATCTTCTGGTCTCGGTGATAGCATGGATCGGCCAGCTCGAGGTGCAGCAGCAGCTGCGGATCTAAGGGACGGACTCTCCGTTGTGGAACGTGAGCCGTCAGACGTGGAAGCACGTAGGCGGATACCTGGTGCTCGACACCAGGTGCTGCTCTGGATCGGAAGACGACTTCCACTTATGAGGAGGCCGTGGCAGAGTGCGAGTTTCCGACGCCGACGACCTTGACGTGGGAGCGCCGCCTGGCTAGACCAAGACATTGCACAATGTTTTCAGAGATGAAAGACACCTCGGACCCGGTGTCGAGGAGCGCGCGTGTCTGTACGCGCTGTCCGCTGGGCGAACAGATGGTGACCAGCGCTGTGGTCAGGAGAACCATAGCACGGGATGTGCCCTGGTGCGTGGAGTGACTAGAGACCGTGGAGCTATGGAGAGCAGCAGCTCTTTCTGGAGGACTGGCCAAACCTGTAACAGAACTGGATGGGAAAGCGTCGTGCAGCAGCGTGTTGTGCGTCTGGCTGCACTTGGAGCACGTCTTCGTGGATCTGCATGCGTTACGCTGGTGGGAACGCAGGCAGTTGAAGCAGAGCCGAAGTCGCTTGACCTCGGACAGGCGCTCTTGTGGAGACTTCCCCCGGAACGATGAGCAGGAGAAGTTGGAGTGCGAGTCTCCGCAGAACACGCAGTTCGTGTTCTTGACGCTTGCAGAGACCTGGTGTGAGCGAAGGCGCAGCCTTCGCGTTGGAGGCCGTTATGGAGCGGGCAGGTGGGCTCAGCGGGGCCGACATCTCTAATGCGCGGATACGCATCTCGAAGAAGGCCTCGAGCTGCTTGAGTGTCGGCTGTTCCAACTTGTAGTCGGGGTTCACCAACGTTTGAGTCGCATCTATGGAAGCGAGATGCAACTCCCATGCTCGGCGGGATGCGGAGTCTAGGCGACGGAGGAGTAAGAACACGATGACGTCGTCCTACTTGTCTACAGGTCGCCCTAGCTGCTCGAGCGATCTTATCTCTTCCCGTGCTCGGTCGATCAGGGCCCGCAGGTCGCGTGCGGACTCTTTCGATACCTGGGGCAGGTCGAACAATGCCGACAGGTGAGCACTTACCAGAACCCGACTGTTCCGGTACCTGGCGCAGACGGCGTCCCAGGCTCCCTGGAAGTTCGCTGCCGTGGTGGCCATGGTACGCACTAGGAGTGCGGCATCACCTTTCAGTGCTGCCTTGAGGAGGAGCAGCTTCTGGACGTCGGGAACATCGTCACGGTCTATCACGAGACCCTGAAAGGCGTCGTGGAATGCCTCCCATTCCAAGTATGACCCGGAGAACTCCGGCAGGTTTACCTTAGGTAGAGGCGGAAGGGAAGCCTTTGGCGGTTGAACTGGAGCGACAACTGGAGCTGGCGGAGATGGCGAAGGACGGAGGGCCTCCGGGATAGCGACACCCGTCAAGTACAAGAGCTCTGTGGTGGAGAAGTGATCTTCAACGAAGTACACCGTAGCTTCTGAGCCCTTTTCTGCTCTCAGAGAGTGGTGGTTAGTCAGTCCTCCCAATGTCTCTAAAGGTTGGCGAGCGCGCTGTCGATCAGCTTGCTTGTCGGTGTTATTTCTTCTTTCGACAGCTGCGTACGGAGTGCCAGCGGTAACTTCCGGATCTGTTCCATCAACTCTTGCTGGTGGCGCAACACTTCAGCCATTGTTGAACCTGGTGAAGGTTACGGACGCGAAAACGGAACTGTTTGGCGATGACTTCGAAGTTATCGTGATTCTACACGCAGGTTTACGAGGTTAGAATTAACAAAGGATGGGTGGATGACACTGGATTAGGATTTGACAGGATGTGCACATGGACAAGGATTTGACAGGTTTTACACGTGGTTTTAAGGGTGGAAAAAACTCGGATAATCCGGATAGTATCCAGCTCAAAGGACCAAAAATGTGCGGGATAACAGGGATGGATACCCAGGATATCGAGTATGGATGATGGAACAGTTGGTGAGGTTGTAAATCTCACTTTCACACAACCACGCGAAAAACACTTATTTTTTTACACACAGCAATACAACTTTGGCGCAGCAACGCCCGAACCGAACAGACTTGTACAAATTTTTAAAACCAAAAAATTCGCTAGCGACAGCGCCACTAACAATAAACTACAAAAAATACAATGAAGCGTATATGGCGTTGACATTGGCATATATGTGTTGTACCTTTCCCAATATACGGAGCTGACAACAATTAAAATCTCAAACACTAATCTTTTAACGACCGTCCTAAACCAAAACTACTTCCAATTTAATAATAAATATTATAAACAAAACAGCGGTTTAGCTATGGGAAGCCCCCTGTCCGGTATATGATCAGAAATATTCTTACAACATTTAGAAAATAAACTACTTACTAAAATAGCAACTAAATATAAAATTATAAAATGGATACGGTACGTCGCTGATGTTCTTTGTATAGCTATAACCATAAAAATGCTAACGAAATACTTATCCAAATTAATAATTACCATACTAATATAAAATTTACCTTAGAAGAAGAAATTAATAATGAAATAAATTATCTCGACGTAACAATTATAAAAAATGCAAAGAAAATTGAATATAAAATTTACCATAAACCAATACAAACTGATAACATAATTCACGCAACTTCAGAACACCCTAAACAACATAAATTCGCCGCGCTTAGAAGCCTAATATATCGCCTTGAAACCGTGCCTTTAAACAAAGAAAACTATAAAAATGAATTAAATACAATCCACCAAATTGCATTAAACAACGGATATACTAAAACCATCGTTAACAAATTACATAAAAATATAAAACACAAGATTAAAAACAAAAACAAAAATCAAATTACATTAAACACGGACATTAAACAAGAATGGTCTAAATTTACTTATATCGGTAAATTCACTCACACCATAACTAAATTATTTAAGAACAGTAACATAAAAATAGCATATAAGACCGAAGATAACCTTAAAAACTAAATTAATAATAACATCGAAAATAAAAATAAATATAATAATAGCGGCATCTATAAAATAAATATATATATATATATATATATATATATATATATATATATATATATATATATATATATAGTAATTAAATCACCTATCATTAAAGTTAACTATGTAATAAAACAAAGCATTTCAGAAGAAGACATAGATAATTTGTTCTTTTTATAAAAATTATTTGGTAAACAAAAAGGACGATTTTTTGATTCTGAAGTAGCATAATGAAAAGATTTTATTTAGTGTTTTAGTAGAAAATAATTTTACGTCAACCACAAAATGTTTTAATATAAAAATGATATTGTAATGACAGACTCTGTCTAAAATATCGTGCATTATATCCACGCTTAGATTGTCAGTAACATGAAAACTCTGCATCAAATTAAAAACACATGACTCTTTTATTCCAGTAATGGTTACGTCATTGACTTTACGTCATTCTCATAATTTTTCATTGACCTCAAATTATCGCCATTTTCATATAACATTAAATGCCTACTAAATTTATTACTTTTACAAAATCTGCAACAATAATTTTCTACGAAACTTTCTTTGAATCCTAAAATAGTATGAAGTGCTAAATTATCCCCCAAAATTAGTCCTAGCACAAAATAGCAATGTTTTAGCCTACTTTTTGTAATTATAGTTATTTCATGATTTTCTAAAAAAAAATAGTTCATTAATTAAATTAGAAAACAATTTCTGATTGCCAAATTCTTTTCTATTATTTGTGTTAAAAAGCATTACAAGAAAAATGTTGTCAAGAGAGCTCTGACATTCAGGTGGTAAACATGCAATTGAAACATACAATGCTCCTAATATACAGGGTGAATACTGAAAACCTTGACATAGGGAAATAACATGAGAAAACAGTTTTTTGCTGTTTCCATCTGTCCCGCTAAATAAAATCGGGTGTATATGGTATCGTTAGTTACATTACTTAATTTTGCATCTAATAAAACTAAATGTTGTGTAATAAGGCCTTTTCTAACTGAAATGTTTGATAAATAGAGATGGGATTTTAGTGTTTTTACCTTTTTTTCTACGTGAGTACTATTTTTGTATGTCATAGATCAAAATCCGTTTTGAGGAAAATGCTTTCATTTGAGCCCAATATGATTTTACCTATTTTACCTAAAATAATGTTTTTTTTTGAATTTGACCTAATTTATCATATTTAAAACCTAAATCTTATTTTTATTTACCTAAATCGTGACTTCCAAATGATTTTTTTTTTATTTTTAATTCTCACACGTTTACAAATATTTGTAATTTTCAGGTTGGCAATCTTGATCTTATGCAAATATTTTCATCGCGCACAGTTACCAACATTGGTGTGGCATATTGCAATTGTATTTGCTTTGCAATGCAACTATATTATATGCGAAACATTTACATGATGTTAAAAAGGTATTTATTTTAAAATTATTAAATTTTATGTATTATATGGTTTTCTAAATTTAAGATAGTAATGGAGTTTAAAGTTGAAGAAGCTATAAGCGTCAGAAAAGTTCAAGAATTATTTGCAAAGTCAACAATTGAACGAGATTTAATTTATATATCGAATAATTTTTGAAACAATTAGTGAAACCATCACAAAGCTAGAATAGAATCTGTAGGAACTCCACTAATGGAGTCAATGAAAATATTTAATACATTACGAGAAAAAAATAAATCATGTGAAGGAAGGGTAGCACACATTGTTCAGTTAAAAATGATTCAGGTCCTAAACAAAAATCCTGGATTTCATATTATAGATACTTTATGTAAAATATATATGGGAGAGGATATAGATATGCCAGAAAATTTATCCACGAAGGAAGCGAACAACTTTAAATACGCCCCCATAACATCTTGTGACGTAGAGCGGTCATTTTCTCTTTATAAAAATGTACTAACAGACAAGCGACACAATCTTAATGTATAAAATATTGAGAAAATATTAGTTTGTTGTAGTTATAAAAATAAATCAGAGTGAAATACGAAAAAGACTGTAAATGTGATTTTTAATTTTAAATCGAACTGGAATTTTTTAAAAATCTATATCTAAATGCGTAGGTATGTCTCTAGAATTATAAAAATAATTGTATTTATTTAAAAATAAATGTTTATTTATATTATATTTACAAAAGATCAATAAAGTTATTAAAAATTTATAACCTAAAAATAATTTTTCGTACCTAAATCCAAAAATTTGGTACCTAACACAAGAATTTTTTAAACCTATTTAGGTACCTATTTTTGCAAATTTTAAAACCTAAAATCCCATCTCTATTGATAAAATAAATTGTATTCTGAAGGTAATACTTTATATTTTCGAATAAGAAACGTCAAAATCAAAATGCTCCATAGCCGAGTGGATACGAGGGCTGATTCATAATATAAATAATCTACAAGACCTGGTTCGAGACCACCTCAGCCCTACTTTTTTTTATTTAAATTATGCTTAAAATATCTTTATTATATCAGTCTATTTTAATAAAATAGCAATATTCATATTTTTATAAATAAAAAAAATCCAAATATTTAATAGAATTATTATTTGCTGTCTGTCAAACTTAACAGTGATTCGAATTTAGTTTTTGGTGTATAATTTTGTATTTCATATTTCGAAACATGATATTTTAAGTATAATTTAATTTTAAAAAAAATAGGGCCGAGGTGGTCTCGAACCAGGTCTTATAGATTATTTATGTTATGAATCAGCCCTCGTATCCACTCGGCTATGGAGCATTTTGTTTTTGACGTTTCTTATTCGAAAATATGAAGGATAACCTTCAAAATACAATTTATTTTATCAAATATTTCAGTTAGAAAAGGCCTTATTACACAACATTTAGTTTTATTAGATGCAAAATTAAGTAATGTAACTAACGATACCATATACACCCGATTTTATTTAGCGGGACAGATGGAAACAGCAAAAAAACTGTTTTTCCATGTTATTTCCCTATGTCCAGGTTTTCAGTATTCACCCTGTATACTGGAATGCGATCCAAATGGGTTACATGATTCATAATAGTCAAAATGTAAAAATATTGGCAATACTAAAGTGTCCTCCGAATATTTAGATTTTTTCTTCTTCCACAAATTACTATGTATAAAATTTTCACAGGTACCATGTTTCTCAGATAAGAAAGTAATATAGTTAAAAATTGTATCCAATGAATCAGACATTTGAAGTATTTTTTTTAAAAAGTTCAGGTAATGGTACAGAATGAAAATTAACTTCTAATGACTTGTAAATAACATTTTTAAAAGACTGTTCAATAGTTATTTTATTACCAATAATATTTTTTTTTAGGTTCTACAAAGCTGTCTGATTCTTTCCATGCCTTTAATCTTCTATATTCCGTAGAAATATTTTTAAAACCGCATTGTATTTTTGTAAAATGATTTTCTATTATAAAAAATATTCGAACAGATGAATTCAATTACTTCGGAATTTAAAAAAGAAGAAAATTCATCTATTACAAACTGTACACAATTTCGAGGCATAGTAGGGAAATTAAATAAACGTGTAACAAATGCTAGCATCTGTGAGTGAAAAATCTTATCAAAATTTGTTTTATTACTTTGTTTTTCAAAAACCGTATTACTTTCTACTGGGACTTCAGGTTGCAAAGCATGATTTAAATTGCAATTACTACTTACTAATGATAAAGTATTGGGCAATGCACCAGTATCTGTATCATTATTTTGAAAGTGATACAATCGAAAATATTTCCTAAATGAATTAATGGAATGAAAATCTCTTATATTTTCCCTACATCGATAAATGCTGTTTGATGATAAAGTATGAATAATTCTGTAGTGTCTAACCAAATTTTCTACGCTGACTAGGTTTAAGGAACAAATATAGCAAGTTAGCATTTTACTGTAAGCTAGAAATGACGGAATTAACACCAATATAATGTTTATCCCACGGTGTTGATATGATATACATAACCTTTTGAATTAAATGCCAGTACTGCTCTGATTCAGGAGCAGGGGCGCCGGGTTTTTAAAATTCCCGTGGGTGCTCCAGATTTTTTAATGGCATATCTAGCTACTTATATTTTTGTTATTTATATCAGTACTAGCTGATCTGGGAAACTTCGTACCACCGCCGCCGCCGCCGCGCCGTTGTACTAAATGCTGCACCGTGCACAGTCTAGGGCTGTGCGATTACTGTTTATACTAATCGATTATTAATTATAAAAAATAATCGATTATTTTGATTAATCGATTAATCAAATAATAGATTAATCAATAATCGATTAATCAAATAATCGGTTATTCAAATAATCGATTAATTAAATAATTGATTAATCAAATAGTTGATTCTTCACAACTACCAACAGAAGAAGAAAACGATATATTATCATTCTTAGATCCGCCCCTACAGTTATCACCCCCAATAAACCACACTACTGTCAAAGAAGTCAGCGAGGAAATTAAATATCTAAATAATAAAAAAGCCCCTGGCTATGACCTCATTACAGCTTTAATACTTAAAGAACTACCGAGAAAAGCTATTGTCGCAATAACCCAGATTTATAGTGCTGTTATCAGAACACAATATTTTCCAACTCTATGGAAATTTGCGCATATCATAATGATACACAAACCTGGAAAATCTGATCACGAAGCCACATCTTATAGACCTATCTCCTTACTCCCCATCCTATCCAAACTCCTAGAGAAATTAATCCTGAAAAGATTAAAACCAATCATAGAAGACAACAATCTAATCCCACAACACCAGTTTGGATTTAGGTCACAACACTCCACAATTGAGCAAATTCATAGAGTGGTCAACGAAATTGAACAAAACTTTGAAAAAGGGAAATACTGTTCAGCCGCCTTCTTGGACATAAGCCAAGCTTTTGACCGCATCTGGTTCATTGGGCTTTTATATAAAATCAAACATAATCTCCCCCATCAATATTATCTTATATTCAAATCTTACTTGTTAGACAGATTTTTCCAGGTAAACTTCGACGGTAGCTACTCCAGATACTACAGAATCAATGCCGGAGTTCCACAAGGAAGTGTTTTGGGCCCCATACTCTATCAACTGTATGCAGCAGATCTACCCAACGTAGAACAAGTTACCACAGCTACATATGCAGACGACACCGCATACCTCGCTTCACACGAAGATCCGGTAGAAGCCTCCAGACTTCTTCAACAATCCCTGGATAGCACACAAACATGGGCAAACAAATGGAGAGTTAAAATTAACGAGACCAAATCTGTACACGTTACGTTCACCAAAAACCGTAACACATGTCCAGAAGTCTCAATAAATAACAAAAGTTTACCAGTGAAAACAGAAGTAAAATATTTAGGTATGCACCTAGACAGAAGCCTAACTTGGAGAAAACACCTGTCCGCTAAGAGAAAACAACTAGACCTAAAAATCAAAAAGATGTACTGGCTTATAGGGAAAAAATCAAAGCTGTCATTAAATAGTAAAATAACATTATACAAAGCTATACTAGTGCCCATATGGAGCTACGGCATTCAGCTGTGGGGCTGTGCAAAATCATCAAATATAAACCTTATACAACGTGCACAAAACAAAACTCTACGAGTTATTGCTAACGCCCCGTGGTATGTACGCAATGATACGCGTCATAATGATCTCCAAATAAAATGTGTCGAGGAACAGATCAGAACATCCGCAATGAAATACCGGAAAAGACTCCATCATCACCCTAACGAATTAGCCACCGACCTACTACACTACACGAAGTCAGAAGATTAAAAAGAACAAAAACCTTAGATTTAAGTATGAATTAAATTGTATTATAAAATTACATGTAATATTATAAAGAATTACCGCTGGGTAATTTCTTTTTCGCATGATATTTATAATATATCACATTTGCTGGTTGGCCAGGAAAGGTCAGTTGTAAATTTATTCATAAATAAAAAAAAAAAAAAAAAACAATTTCTTCTTTTTAACGGTTTAGCTGTCGTATGAGAAATGAACAAAATTTGGTTTGGTTTGAAAATGCATCCAAATAACAAAAGTGATGACATTTTATATTTTACAGCCATAATAAACGACCCCAATAATAATATTATAACTTCAAACTGCAACACAAACCTTGGATTTCCGTAGGTATAAATAGTAAAGAATACATACAATAGATAGGAAAATAATAATATAAGCATATCTTTTTTATAATTATTTTTCTTCCAATTTTTAGCTGGATAAGTAAATTAATACCACCCATCAAAATATCAAATCATCAAAGCAGGCATGATGAAAGATGCTATTTTATTTTCTTTTTAAAACACGGAACAAATTTATTTCTTGTTTTTCTAAATATTGCAAAAACTCATCTATGAGTAGAATTACGGAATCTTATAATAAAAAATATCAATAAATATGTAAATCTTTTTTATTAACCTTAAGCCAATTTAAAAATTCACTAAAGCAGAAAAATGTTTTTTAACTAATCTATTATATTCACCTACAAATTTTGTAAAATGTTATGTGTAAGTCGAATTTCCGAAATCTGTCATATTTAAATTATATACTTATGAATTATTGATCACTTAACCGAACAATAAATTAATAAAATACTTAATTGACTAATCAAATAATCAATTACTCAAATGATCGATTAATCAAATACCAATTAATCAAATAACAGATTAATAAAAAAATCGATTGATCAAATGATCGATTATTCAAATAATCGATTATTCAAATAATCGATTAATCAAATAATCGATTAATCAAATAATCGATTAATCAAACTAATCGATATATCGATTAATCAAATCTTTGATTAATCGATTATTTTTTAAAGTATAATCAAATGATCGATTAATCGATTAATCGATTAGATTTGATTAATCGATTATTTTTCCCAGCCCTAGTGCACACACACTTTTGTTTTGAAACATTCGATTCAAAATAATTAAAATTGCGCGTCATTTATCTCATTAAAAGTCTTTAACATTGATAAATTACAATTAACGGTAACGAATAAAATCTATGAATCACAGACATAGGTAACAAAACACAACAAAAGTGAAATTCGGCAGTTCTGCGCTTCGCAAAGACACCTGCATCTAACTTGAGGTTTAAAGCTAGCTTGCCTTCGCCATAATACAGATTAAAAATTCAAACATTAGAGTTGCGGTCGATATTTTGGGTCGTTTTTTTGTCGTTGTCTCAGTTCACTCGCTATTGACTAGATGGCGCGAAAATACAAATAATATAAAAATAAATAAAAATATTTTGCTCGTTAAAACTAATTCGAAATTTAAAATATAGATAAAAATATTTTTTTTAATCAAGCTGGGCTTTTGGGCTTGTATAAAGATACCGCCACGGCCACTAAGTCACACATATATTCAGACACCAGGAAGCGACTTTATTTCATACTATGTAGTGATATTTGGATGAAATTTGGCACAGATATTGGTTACGTCATAGGATAGTTATTATCTCGAAAAAATAATACGAGAAACCAAATTAATCTTCAAAAGTCCTGAATAAAGTGAATTCGTTCTCTAGGTGGCGCCATTTTGTATGGCGATCAATCTATCGAGAAGTAGTTACAACGGAAGACGAAATCTATGAAAGCGAAGCTGCGTACGGAACTCTAGAAATTATTAAATGGACACAAGAAAATACAAGATATTTGGAAAAAATAATTTATTACATTACACAGCAGTTTGACATGTGCACCTATTAATAAATATATTAATTA
Source organism: Stenolophus ochropezus (assembly GCA_035578165.1). Lineage (NCBI taxonomy): Eukaryota > Metazoa > Arthropoda > Insecta > Coleoptera > Carabidae > Stenolophus > Stenolophus ochropezus. Next base: position 14,530,077 of record JAQOWZ010000013.1, read on the forward strand.
TCTTAAACATTATTTTTTATTCAATGCGAACGTATTTTGACGAACTACTGCTCTATTTATAAAAATGTCGGCAATGTTTTCAAGTTCCAAATCATCTACTATTTCTCTGTTTACATGCACTACCATGTAGTTATTAAGTCTTTGCTGAGTCATAGTACTCCTCAAATAAGTCTTTATTCTTCGTAATGCTGAAAATGACCTTTCAGCGGTGCATGTCGAGACTGGAATAGTTAAAATGATTTTTAATAATTTGATGACGTCTGGTATTATATCTTTGGTAGATTCGCAATGAGTAGTTTTAAAAGAAACAACACTATTGAGTTTGTAATTTTTTGTTTGCGCAATATCTAAAAGCATGTTTCGATGAAGAATCAAACTATCCATATCAAAGTCATCTTCATAAAAGTTTTTCACATAATTGCTGCTTGTATCATTATTTTGCTGAGTAAGAAATAGTTCCATGTTGCTCAAGTGTGCCATAGTATTTTTAGTAAAGCGCTGCTCAATACAGCCTAGACTTTATCTAACACTTCAAAATACAATTTTCGATAAAAGTCAGCTTGACTAGAAAATTCGTGCGGTTTACTTGTAGAGTCGTCTATCTTTTTAGGTATTCTCCGTATTTTTGGTGTTTTAGGTTCATCCAATTCCAAAATGTGAGCCAAATCTACAGTAGATTTCCAGACGTTTTCAAATTTTTCGTCAGTTCTTTGGGACGATATAACTTCTTTGACTGTATTAATATTATCAACAGCTTTTTGCAGATGCAGAGACAGCTTCTGTAACGTAGCGTTTAAAGCTTCAATGCGACTAAGAATTTCTATCAGAATATTAATGATAAATAGAGATTCGAAAGACTGAAGACTTTTTAAAAACACTTTTGCTTTAGCACCGGTATCATATTTCTGAGTTTTTGTGTTGTTCAAAAAACATAAGAGTACACTATAATTGTCGAGAATTGTTTTCAATGAAGATATACGACAGCACCATCTTGTTGGGCAAAACGGCCGTAGAGAAAGATTTTGTGCATCCTCAGCTGCCTGTAGAGATTCAAAACAAACTTGGCGTTTCGGTGAAACGCGAACGAAGACAATGAGCTCTCTTATTAATACTAAAAAATCTCTTATTGCAGGCATTTCTCTCATTGTATCTTGAACAACCAAGTTTAAGGAGTGTGCGACACAATGCACATGAACTGCCCTTGTTTCGATAGCTTGAACTCGTGCTTTAAGGCCAGTATGCGTTCCAGAAACATTAGCAGCGCCATCTGTACATAGACCCCTACAAGTTTTGATATCAAGGTCAAATCTTTTTAGCACGTCATTGAAAATTTCAAATAAAATTTCAGATGTGGTTGACGGCGTTTCATAGAGTCCGAAAAATGTTTCATGTATATTAAGCTTTGAGTCCACGTAACGAAAGCAGAATGTGACTTGTTCGTGATTGGTAATATCACTGGTTTCATCTACCATAACAGAATAATAGACAGCATTTTGTATTAGTTCAATTATTTTACTCAATACTTCGTGACTCAAAATTGTACAGAGTTCCTTAGTGACATCGTGTGACAACCATTTATATTTACTGCGCTGGAGCCACGACTTTAACTCGGGAATATCCTCTGATCGCAGCTTCAATAACCGACTATAATTTGAATTTTCATCCTCATGGCCCCTTATGGCGAGGCCTCCGGTCATTAAAAAGCGAAGAGTAGAAATCATTTTCATAAGGGCGGTTCTAGCAGTTTTCATATCTTCAAGTTTACTTTTTGATAACATGTAGTGTACATTGACGCCACGTTCTGCATTGGCTTTGTATAAAACACAAAAACGGTAAACTTCAGACATTTCGTGCTTTTTAAATCTTTCCAAAGCCTTATTCCACGATGGAAAACTAATCTCAGTGAATGTTTTAATGGAGTCATCATCTCTTGATGATTTTTTTGGCGTGGAAACGCCACTAGATATAGTTTCTCTACAGATTTCGCAAAACACTTTATCGATGTCTCCATCATACAGTAGCCATAGAAAAATTGATTGCCACTTACTTTGATAACTGCGTTTTTTCTTCTCTGAACATAAATTTTCAGAAGTAACGTTTCAGTCTTGACCTATGTTAAGCTGAGAAGAGCTACTACAAGTACTAGTGGAAGGTTCTTTAGGTTTAGGTACCTTACAATTCCTAATGACAAACTTATCCATCACAACAGTTCACGTGCTACCTAGATGTTAGCTAATCTGAGAACGAATGAAAGCGTGTGTGTGTGTGGTGGCGCGACGCGGGCGGCGCGGCGGGCCGGCACGCTGCATGCGTGAGAGCGGCTAGGTTTGTTTTTAGGCGCGCGTATTGCGTATATTATTTAGATCGCGTTTGTTAAAAGATGAGAATGAGAATTATTTTAGATATTCATAGCTGTGGGTGCTCGGCACCTACTATTTACCTCTCGGAGTAGGCGCCTCTGTTCAGGAGCGTAGTGAACATGGAGAGCAAATATAATTTTGAAGTAGAGGAGAGGGGGGAACAGTGGCCACCTTTTCACATAATTGCCAATAAAATCGGTGTAGATTTGTTTGGAGGAGTAATCATTACATTAACAGATAAATATAGGTTTTCTGCATTTTCGAGTTGATGCATTTTAGAAAAAAACAGTACCAATTATAAAATAATAATTATTAAAAAATTATGCGTAAAGGTGGCCACTGTACCGCATAGGTTGGTACAATGGCCATGTCAATATGGTACAGTGGTCATAGCTGAATTTAATATTTTCTTAATAGAAAATCAAAAATATTCCTACATAAAACTATAAACATAACAATTATTGCATTTTTTAATATGTTTCATTTTTAATTTATTTGAAAAGACGATGAATCGATAGGAAAATGAAGCAGGCTATTTGTCCGTTTAGTACGGCTGATCTAATTGATAGGTTTGGATTCCTCTTCAGGAAATTAGTCATTCAATATTTTCTTGCCACTTTATTCTTCCGCTATGATATAGGCATTTTTTTCTGATTAGATTCTGCTAAATCAAATGCAAGTTGTCGTACATTTCTTGGCGTCAGCCCATAGTGCAATTTAGCCATTGTTTGGAGATAACTACAGAGAAGATTTTCTTCGTCCGTTGAGAATATCTTATTTATCCCATAGTTAGGTGTTAATCTAGGTGCTCCAATCAATGCACAAGTGCTCTAATTAATTGTTTCATGGTTATCGAATTTTTTTATATATCGTCGGAGTGTTGTCCGAGGAATTTAATATTTTATTGCACCCGCCTTTACTGATAATCCTCCGTCTTTCGCCTGCTTCAGTTTCTTCACATGTTTGACCTATGCCAGATTTCTTTGGTTTTGGACGAGGCATCTCAAAATCTATAGTAAATTTACCAAAACAAATTAATTCAACTGTTGATAGAAACAGTGGCCAGTTCTTTTACTATTCTAAAAGCAGTGGCCACTGTACCTCTTAGAAGCTATGGCCACTGTTGCAAGATACACATTTTTTGTTTAATTATAAACAACAAAAATTACGTCAGCTTTGCAACTACTTTCTATGATTAAAATTATTGTTTAAAGTTTAAAGTATACAGTATATATCAACATTTAGTTATTTATTGTGCATATATATAAATATTTACATTAAAACTTACCTTATAAAATTACTTTCACACAAAAATTTTGACAAATAGGTCACAACTTCAACACAAACAATATGAACCCCATCTAAACACGATATATATCTACAACTACACTTTCCTGTTGTACACTACAAATGGCACTATACGTATTTTTTTTTTTAAGAAGTTATTTACAAGTGGCCACGGTACCAACCTGGCCATTGTTCCCACCTCTCCCCTAACTATCGAAACCTATGGCTCGCCGTTTTACTATTTAATCACCGAAAAGTAATGTTCATAATATTACATAAACGAAACTTAATTAATTTATTTATGTTGCAACATAATTGAAATCAAATAAATTAATTTTTTGTTAATACATAAATTTTATTCAAATTAATTATTATGCAATAACATAATTAAATAATAGTGAATTAAAATTATGAGTTTGACTGAAATTTATAACTCAATTATTATTATGTCCCATCATAAAGAAAAATATCAGTATTATAATTATGTAGGAACATAATTTTATGAGCAATTTTTATTATGTCGTGACATAAATAAAATTAAAAGATGATTATTTATATTTCAAACATGAATTTTGTCTAATTTTTTATTCAATAAAATTTTAAAGTTTAATTGAATTAGAAATAAAATTATGTACATAATAAAAATTCAGAATTAAAATTACGTACATAATAGAAATGTAAAAATTAAAATTATGTACATAATGAAAATTCAGAATTAAAATTATGTACAATAATTTATGATGATATATCTTTCAATTAATACAAAATGAATGATAACACCTGGAGAAAAATACTTGAAAATTTACGGTAATGTGTAGTGTAGAAAGGCTTTTATTAATTATTAAACTGAATATATATCTGTATAGTATTCGAGATATAAAAATGACCACTTGCAATTCTAGTTGATAAAAATGATTTGAAACTGTAATTTTTAAAGTAGTGTTAAATAGCAGTCGTAAATTAACTACAGCTAGTACACTATACTCTGTCTGTTTTAACTATACAGCGTTGGGTGAGATAGGGCCTACGATTTTAGCCCTCTGATTGGTTCAAACGTGAACCGAGTTTACACAGCAAAATAAATGTCGCGAAATTAAAATTTACTTGACAACCGTTTATTTATTTTGATTTATGTTATGTCGTCTGACATAAAGTAGGTACATAAATGTCAATAAAGTCAATAGTACACGATTTATTACATATTATTCATTTCTGTTCAATTCTGTTTGTTAATTATATAATTGTTCTTTTCGTTGGGCGTTTCTTTATTTTATACATGTAAAAACGACCGCGCTAGAAACGCTATCTACTGTATAGTTATGTAACAAAACGCCTGATCCAGTTAAACAAATACATACTCGTTTTGTTATTTATTTTTTTGTTGACTTGTTTCAAAATTCTTTTTGGTAATAAATAGTTCAAAGATTTGTAAAGATTTCCGAAATTTCGTTTGGCTTTTAAGTTTATGGTTATATAGCTTTAAAGGTTTGCTTCGGACGGTAATAAAACCATCAACCCTGAACGGAACCGTTTTCTGATTCTCGGAAGATGCAACTTTCTAAATTTTTGTGCATCTCAGGGTGTTGAGAATGCACCCGGTTAGAGGCTATGGAGTGCAACTTATTTACACGCCCATGTAGTAGACGACCAGTGAAATTGTGAGAATCAGAAAACGGGGATGAATTCTGTATCTTCAAGTGGGTGGACCATTTGAGGTAAACTTTTGAAATTAGCAAGTTAAGAGAGTCAGAGACAGATAGTCAACGAGTAAAGAAGAGGAGTCAATCATGACTCGTGTTGTAAATAATATTTTGTAAGTAAGTTTAAGTTTATTCCTCACTTGTAACCAATAATTAGTAATTTTAACTCGTAATTCTATTTCATTTTTAATATATTTTATTGTTAAGTTTTCTTATTATCGCTTTGTTTATCCCTATTAATTAATTCTTATTCCAAAAATTAGTTTGATTATTCTAATTAAAAATAATCTGGTGGCAGCAATTTAAATTCTACCAATTTCGACATTCTTATTCCAAATTAAATCAATATCTTTTTATTAAAATTAAAACTCAAAAATTCAATATTTCAAAATTCTCTTTTTCTCATTGTTACAAATAGTGGCGAGCGGTGGGATTCGAATATTCCGGTAGGCAAGCTCGTTTGAATTTGAGTTAGAAATTCTAGTAGCCACGCTCATTTTAATTTAGTTTAAAGACAATACAAAATTTAGATACAATGAATCAACCATCATTGTTTGATATTTTTAATGGTGTAACAACTTTTGGCGGTGAAGACCATGAATGTGTTGAAAAATTTATCGCAAATTTAGAAAATGTTCAGAAAAAGACTAATATTTCGTTTAAAAGATTACAAGCTTTTGGTTCTATACATTGTACAGGGAAAGCAAAGCGATATGTATTTTTAAATGCTGAGAAATTGCGGGGAGATTGGGAACTTTTTAAAAAACTGATAAGACAAAGATTTGAGAAAATTAATTTTGATGATGTTTCGGAAAATATTAGATCTGCGAAAGTTTTTGAGTCAAATGTACAAATTCAAAATTATTCCCAATCTCAGAGAGCTCCGGTAGAAAATTTTACACATCAAAATTTAAATTCAGAAATTAGCGCAGGAAATTATCAAAATTATCGGGGTAGAATTCCTTTAAAAGAACTGATATGTTTTCGATGTGAGAAAATGGGACATATGCAGTGGAACTGCCCTGAAAAATTTGCAGATCGTATGTGCTTCAAGTGTGAAAAGATGGGGCACATACAGAAAAATTGTCCGGTGAAGGAATCGCCCCGAGTAGTAGTACAAATAGTAGGCAATACGGTTACATGTGAGGAAAATCAAAAGGTAGATTATTTGAGTAATAAGTATGTGTGTATGAGTGATGAAAAGAGTGTTAGTTACAATGGTTTAAGTGATAGCAGCGATTAAATGTGTTTACCCGGACTCGAACAATAAGTGCAACGAAAGTGAATGTGAACGGACTGTGATTTGGAACGACGATGAGCTGCACAACGCAGAGGAGACAAGCGAAGATTTAGATCCAACAAGGAGTTCAGACAATAGCGTTGGGGAGACGCTAGAGAACGACGTCGAGGTAGAAGAGCTCAGGACAACAGACGGGGTTGATGAAGAACAAGTAAACGCAACGGCGTATTGTTTAAGTTTAGAGGAGGAGAGCGAGGTAAAGTATGGCTCAGAAAAGGCACCTGAGAAGGATGATTCTGGCGCGAGGGTCGCAGAATCCAGGGAAACGGCTGCAGAAGAGCATACTTTGACATCTCCTGGAAAAGAAGCAAACGGCGAGAGCTTTGAGGCAGCGGTTGTCCGAGTGGAGACGTCAACGATGGCGGTAGTAAATAATCGGAGAAAGGAAGAAAAAGTAACGCGGAAGAATAAAGTACAATCTCAAACGAAGAAAATTTCGAACAACCTACCCAGCGAGAATTGGAAAGACGGACAAAGGCGAGGCCATAAAACCCGGGTGCGTGGCGGTACATACCATCGGCCCAGGTGGAAGAATAGCTGTCAGGTTTCGAAGTCGGACGGAAAACATAATAATAAACACAGAAAAATACAAAAGCAAGGTAAGCGATTGTTTTTTAAAATAAAGAAAAAAGTTAAAAAGAAATTAGTTGATAAATTTATAACGAAGGCTTCGAAATTAAGTATAAACATTAGTACAAACAAGCATTTTATATTAAAAAGAAACCATAGAGTTAGAAATAGCAATGTTAGTAGAAAACTATTTTATATTAAATTTTTATTAGAAGAAAAAGGCATTAAGAATTATTTGGCACTAAAATTTGGAAAATTAAATTATTTAACAGTAAAAGCAAGAGGATTTGATTACCACATTTATAAAAGCCGAAAACGACACAGGTAAAGAGAGATTTCAGTTGTTTTGTATTGTATCGGGTAATCAGGTCATAAATGTTGTATGCATCCAGGATATTGGCACCCCTGCCCGTGTGATAGCCAACGTGTATCTTAGGCTGGGAGATGAATGTTGATAATTAGTTGCCATAAAAATACCTTCCAAGCTAAGATCCGCGGTAAAGTTTTATTAGAATAAATTCAGGAAGTTAGCAGTCTGTTTTTGTATTATTTGTTAATGAGTCAGATGAAGCCAACTTTTGTCAAGCTACGAAGAGGTCGCAGCCACCGCAGCCATCGAGTATGGGGAATACCTGGAGATCGGAGTCTAGCAGAGGGGAATGTTTAAGTTATAGTTTCTTGAAGAAATATAACTTAATTTAAGGGGAAAGGAGTTGTAACAAAACGCCTGATCCAGTTAAACAAATACATACTCGTTTTGTTATTTATTTTTTTGTTGACTTGTTTCAAAATTCTTTTTGGTAATAAATAGTTCAAAGATTTGTAAAGATTTCCGAAATTTCGTTTGGCTTTTAAGTTTATGGTTATATAGCTTTAAAGGTTTGCTTCGGACGGTAATAAAACCATCAACCCTGAACGGAACCGTTTTCTGATTCTCGGAAGATGCAACTTTCTAAATTTTTGTGCATCTCAAGGTGTTGAGAATGCACCCGGTTAGAGGCTATGGAGTGCAACTTATTTACACGCCCATGTAGTAGACGACCAGTGAAATTGCGAGAATCAGAAAACGGGGATGAATTCTGTATCTTCAAGTGGGTGGACCATTTGAGGTAAACTTTTGAAATTAGCAAGTTAAGAGAGTCAGAGACAGATAGTCAACGAGTAAAGAAGAGGAGTCAATCATGACTCGTGTTGTAAATAATATTTTGTAAGTAAGTTTAAGTTTATTCCTCACTTGTAACCAATAATTAGTAATTTTAACTCGTAATTCTATTTCATTTTTAATATATTTTATTGTTAAGTTTTCTTATTATCGCTTTGTTTATCCCTATTAATTAATTCTTATTCCTAAAATTAGTTTGATTATTCTAATTAAAAATAATCTGGTGGCAGCAATTTAAATTCTACCAATTTCGACATTTTTATTCCAAATTAAATAAATAACGTTTTATCAAATTAAAACCCAAAATTCAATAGTCAAAATTTTTCGTGTCTTTCATTGTTACAGTTAAAACAGACAGATTATAAGTACTGGTAAGAAATGAATTTTTTTAAGCCTTTTTATTTGTATAGTAAGTTAATAAACAATAATACAAAGTTTTAACCATTTCAGATGGGGTTTGCATTGAAGATTATTCAAGACTTATAATATACCTAAAGTGTGAAATGACCATTCAAACTGAACCAGTGCTAAATTTTTTCGTAAATGAAAATTATGGTTTGCCGTCGCGTGTTCGTTCCGATCATGGTTATGAAAACATCTTCGTAGCTTATTTGATGAATGCTATACGTTGATTAGGTAGAGGCAGTCACATCACCGGTAAATCTGTTCATAATCAAAGAATTGAGCGTCTGTGAGTAAATGTCTACAAAGAAGTTTGTGATGCTATTTACTTAGAATTAGACGCATTAGAAGATGAAAATTACTTAGATAAGGGCAAATACATCGTTTTTGTGTTCAATACATATACAAAACGGTTATTAATGAACGACTCCAGTCATTTCAATTAGCTTGGAATACACATAAAATTAGAACAGAAAATCATCAAATACCACGTCAGTTATGGATACAAGGGATTTTGAATAACTATAATTCAAATTCTACTGCAATTGATGAAATTTTGGGAAATCATTCTTAGTTGTCTACACGACTTCAAGCATCTTTACAAACTTTAGGAGTTTTCATTCTAATTTTAAATCGTAACGGAGACGGTGATAGTTCATCTTCCTTCTTAGCTTCATTGGAAATAAGTGCGAATCGAAGGAGTCAAATGGAAATCATTGTCTCATCAAATCAAACGAATAGAGAAAAATATATAACATTTATAAACTTGTTTAATAATTAGTTTTCTGCGTTAAATAAACTAAGACTCTTTATTAATATTCTGTTCAGTCAAATTTTACAACTTAAATTAAAATACATAAAAGTTTTGAGCCTTGTTTATTTAGAATTATTCGTAATCACACACAAACATGAAAATTTTTGTTAAAAAATTCTGGGGCCCCTGTTCTGTAATTATAGAGCTAGCTCTAAATCGTCACGTGATCGTCACTGTTTCTATATATACTGGTGATATCTAGCGGAGACTGATGGAAACTTCATATAGAGCTAGCTCTATTTTGCAATTCAAGAGATTATATAAATATATACATATATTTATTTGCATTTGTAACATACCTTTTACAGTCATACTTAACTAGTCGCATTATTTATTTGTAGAGACAGAAATGAATGACAACAATGACAGATGTCACAATAGAGATAGCTCTATTTTTTTTTTCAAATTTTTAGAGCTACCCTTATAGGTGTTTCTATTGCATACAGCTAGTTCTATTGTGACATCTGTCATTGTTGTCATTCCTGTCTGTCTCCACAAATAAATAGTGCAACTAGTGAAGTAAGAGGTATGTTACAAATTCAAATAAGTATATGTATACAGGGTGTCCCAGGACGAGCTTACGCTATTTATATTTTAAATACTATTTAATATAATGTAACAAAATTTGGTATCTAGGGGTTATCCAACATGCCCGTTTCAACTAAAATATTTTCAAAGTAGTAGCACTTCCGGTTTGACCGGAAATTGACCTAAACTTTCTTATTTTAAATGGAATACCCTACTTTTTATTTTACCATTGAATTCAGCTGAAAATTTTACATATGAATTTATAAAAACATTTTACTCATGATTAACTACTTTCGGCGTTATTCAACTTTTTCTAATTTGTGTCTGAAAACCAGCACATTTTCAAAACCCTGTATCTTGGGAACGAGATCGAATTTTTATAATCTGAAAAAAGCCTTTTATAAAGGAGACCTTAAGCTACATTATCATAAAAAAAATCCTCGACTATTTATAAAAATGCAACGGGTACGTTACACTCAAGTTACAGTTGACATACTTCAAAAAAATTAATTTTTTTAAATGGAACCCTCCCTTTTTTATTACATAAATGAATTCTTCGACAAAAAATAAGGGTACTTTATGTAACATGTTCTATGTTGAAAGTTGATAGAATTTCAGTAAAATAGAAAAACATGTAATTTGGGTATAATTATTATTTTATCAATGCGGATAAGTGAGCCATGGAAAAACAATGTTTGTTTTGTTAGTTACGATTTAGAGCTAGCTCTATAATTACAGAATAGGGACCCTGTTTTTTTATATAAATTTTGATCTGCTTACTTCTACAATATAATTAGTGTAGGATCAAGATGTCCTGGAAATGTGAAAGAACACTCTCCTCATCATTTGTTAAAATAGCAGGAGACTGCATATCTATCAAAACCTTAAAATCGCAATTACTCCAAAAATTACTATATTTTGCAGGTGAAACACCTTCTCTTCTTCTTCTCGATTAAAATTTCATCCGCGATGGTCAAAATTTGTTCATTGAAATTTTGAGAAGGTTTTGCATAAAATTTATTAATTTGGTAAAATGCCTGGATGACTTGTACTTCCTTATCAGAAAGGGAAGAAAAAATTTTCTTCCCTTTTTTCATAATCTTTCGCAAATACGGGTTAACAAACATTAAAAGTTCTTCCCACAAGATGTCAACTTTTACTTTAGCGTCAGGGTTAGCAACCAACGACAATGTTATTTTTGACAGTTTTGATGGAATTGTACTGGACAAAACTAACATATGTTGAAGTATTCTTCCGATTTTCAAAAAGCTTTCAACTTCATTGCGTCTTTTTAGAGGTAAATAAGGAACCAAACAATCTTCTCCAAGGAAAAACAAATTTTCGCATTGCTCAAAAAAAAAATGAAATACTTCTTTGGTAAGTCCACCACCGTGGATACCCATTTCATCAGTAAATTGAACATTTAATTTAGTGAGAGATGGGATATTTCTTGGCTAGGTGTTGATATTAAAAACCCCCACATGGGTCTTCTTCAAATTCAAATTCATCTCCTGAAGAAGACCCATGTGGGGTCGAAACTGTAGAGGTTGAATTCAATAAAGAGTGGCTGATTTCCAGTAACCATCTTCGTTTTTAATTTAATTTAGTATCAACAATTTCATCGTCACTGTAGATGTTCATAAGTTCCCTGAAGCAAGAACTTGTTGAAATATTAATAATAGTTACTCCAGCGTTCTCTGATATTGAAGGTAATACAACTTGACTTTTTTTAATATTTTCCTCTACAATACCTGATAAATTTTTTAATTAGTTTAAAAATAAGAAATTAAGGATCCAATTATTACATACTTAGCTCATCGTCACTATCCTCTTCGTCACTCACTTCCGCAATGGGTTCATTCATTCTTAACACTCTAGGTCGCAAAGATTCAGGAGTCCTTGTGACAGCAGGTTGCGCACAATCCAAATTCGTAGTATTATTATGACTTCTGGTTAAAATAGGTGTTGAGGAACGAGAATTGACAGTCGATTGATTGTTTGTTATGTTAGAGTTAAGAATCAGCAAATCGTCTGAAAAATCACTTTTTGGAAAAAAAGGTTTTTACCCTGACCAATTTCATTTTCCAGCATACTTTCATCAATAATATTATTAATGATAGTGATTTTCTTAGATTTGTAAGCTTTTCCAATTTTAAATCCACACATCAGGAGTAAATTTTGAATGGAAGAAGGGAACAAAGCAATTGTACGTATTGTATTGTATGTATACGAGGGTTTAAGCGTTTTGTCGCTTTTTATCAACGCGACCTAGAAGATCTATTGTGACACAGCCCTTACTTAGTTTTCCGGAAGTAGATCCAGATTTTTGATGAAGCCGATTATGGCTCCAGGAGTCAAGTTCTTGATCTCCTCTGCCGTAAGATACCTCTTACCTAGTTGATTGAGTCTCTGCGCAGTTACGGCTGGATTGTATGCTCTTAGGGCCGGTAGAACCGTGAGCTCATGGGCCGATCTTTCCAATTCTGACCATCTAAAAAAATATAAATAATAGCCCTCTCAAAAAATAGAGCGCCCTATAAACAAAAGAAGTCAGAGCAAGGGCATGCCGACTCTGAAATAAACAATAAAACTCCAACAAATTACATCACACACAATTACAGTTGTAACTGAGAAACAATATAAATTTGTTCACAGTCACCCAATTTTACCATAAATGGTTATAATAAATTATTGGGACAACTCTTCCTGAATTGAATACAATATGTTAATATAATTGTTATATTGTCAAATTGACGTTTTGGCTGTGATTTCCGTCAGGATTTTAAGGTGAATTCCGGACAGCAGAATATTCCACAGCATTTTATGATCTTCTTTAATTTCTATTATGTAATGCAGTGTATTTAGTGAAAAACATAAATAATGACACAATGAGAATTGACATATATATATATATATATATATATATATATATATATATATATATATATATATATTCATGTGATCTGCCACAAAGCCACTATAATAATAATATACAATATATATATATATATATATATATATATATATATATATATATATATATATATATATATATATTGTATGTATACGAGGGTTTAAGCGTTTTGTCGCTTTTTGTCAACGCGACCTAGAAGATCTATTGTGACACAGCCCTTACTTAGTTTTCCGGAAGTAGATCCAGATTTTTGATGAAGCCGATTATGGCTCCAGGAGTCAAGTTCTTGATCTCATCTGCCTTAAGATACCTCTCACCTAGTTGATTGAGTATCTGTACAGTTACGGCTGGGCATTCACACAGTATGTGTTCCGACAATTCTTCGTCCTCTTCACAGAGTCGACAGGTTTCATTTTCAGCTATACCAATTTTGTGCAAATGGTACTTTAAAGGACAGTGGCCAGTGAGAATTCCTGTCATTATATTAAGATCCTTTTTGCTGAGAGCTAGTAACTCTTTGGCGTTTGTCGAAGCTGGGGAAATGAATTTCCGAGCTTGATTGAGACCTGGAATATTTTTCCAATATGAGGATATGGCAGATTCCTCCCAGTTTTTGACCACCTTCTTATAGTGGCTTTCTGGAAGACCACATGAAGGTTCCGGCCCGTGGTATGAGAGTTTAGCCCCTTTTTTTGCAAGTTCATCAGCTTTCTCGTTTTCTAGGATTCCCTCGTGCCCTGGTACCCACCGTAGGGTGACGTGGTTTGCTTCGGATAGCAATTGGAGGGTCTCTCTGCAGTTCCAGACTAGCTTTGATTTACATGTGAAGGCATTCAATGCCTTTAAAGCTGCCTGGCTGTCTGACATTATATTTATTATTGCTCCTTTTACACCTTTATCTAGGTTTATGTAAGCACAGAGATTTATTGCATAAATCTCAGCCTGAAAAATTGTGGAGCAGGTGCCTATGGATTCCTTAATTCGGTAAACTGGGCCAAGCACACCTACTCCAGTTCCTCCTGTGTCCAATTTTGAACCATCAGTGAACCAGGACAAAGAATCCCTTTCAACAGGTCTTTCCGTTGCCCATTCAAGGCGATTACCAATAACAACCTTATACTTCTGGTCAAAATTGTATTTTATATGTAATTGTATATGATAAGATGTTATCACAGACAGACAAGGCCAGTTTATCTGGTTGTACTTCCCTTAGAATTTCCAAGTGGCCTACGAAATCTCCGGGCATAAAGTGTTTCGTTCTGCAGAGAGTCAGTGCCTGTTGCATCGCCTCTTTTTTCACCTGAATGTGTAGTGGTGTTAGCCCCAGAATCACTTCCATTGCTGCAGTCGGACAGGTACTCACAGCACCTGTAATACTGAGGCAGGCCATGCCTTGTAATTTCCGCAGTGATGCCTGTGCTGTGATTTGTTTCACTTTTGGCCACCATACAAGTGACGCGTATGTGATCATGGGTCTTACAACACTAGTATATGCCCAATGGGTCATTTTTGGCTGTAGTCCCCAGTTTTTACCCAGAAGCCGACGGCATGTGTTTAACCCCACTGCTGATTTCTTTGTAATCTTGTTGATATGTGAATTCCATGTGAGTTTTTGGTCTAGAATGATTCCTAGATACTTAACCTCTGTAGAAAACTCAATTCAAGTAGGGAGCTTGAAGATTTAGCTTCCTTCTCTTTGTGAAGGGGACGATTGTAGTTTTGGTAGGGTTTACACTAAGTTCATGTTCCAGGCACTACTCATGCACTAGATTTAGAGCTTTTTGTGTAAAGTACGAGATAGTGGTGTCACTACGTCCTCTGACCATAATTGCAACGTCATCTGCATATCCGTTTGCAAAATAGCCACCTTTATTGAGCCTATTTAGGAGGTCATCAATTACAATGCACCAGAGTAGAGGTGATAGAACCCCACCTTGTGGGCATCCTCTGTTGGTTTTTATCATTACTGATTCTCCTCCTATCGAGGCTGTAATCATTCGACTTTGCAGCATGGCTTTTATCCATTCCACTACAGCTGGGTCGAAACCTTTTGACCTAGCAGCTCTTTCAATGGACTTATAGAAGGTGTTATCAAAGGCATCCTCAATATCTATAAATATTCCCAGAGCTATTTCTTTTGCCATGAAGGTTTTCTCTATTTTATTGACAAGGCTATGGAGAGCCGTAGTTGTCGATTTTGCTTCCTGGTAAGCAAATTGATTTACGTTTAGTGGTGAAGCAGTTATCACTTCATTCCTAAGGTATTTTTTTCATACCTTTCAGTATAAATGATGATAAACTAATGGGTCTGTATGACTTAGGCTGGACGCTTGGACGCCCTCCACCTTTAGGTATAAAGACTACATTAGTTTTCCTCCACAATTTGGGAATGTATCCTTTAGGCTTCCCTTGTATAGTTCGCAGAGTATTGGCAGTATATCCTTTATGCATTTCTGCAAAAGTGCCGGAAAAATGCCATCTCCACCAGGTGTCTTGTAGGGTTTGAAAGTATTTATCGCCCATTCAACTCTGTTTTCTGTAAAAATATTATTAGCAGTGTTAAGACTGTTAATTAAGCTTAGCTTAGTTGTAGCTCCGGAGGAATTGTCCTCCTCCTCAACTGGCCACGATCCTGGGAAGTGTGTGCTTAACAGAAGCTCCAATGTTTCCTTTGAATCTGTCGTAAAGCCCCCGTCTGGTTTCTTTAGTAGGCCTATTTCATTAGTATGATCTTTCGATAGGACTTTCTGAAGGCGAGCTACCGTGGGCGTTTCTGATAAGCCCTCACAAAAACTACGCCATGCATTCCTTTTAGATCTGCGAATTTCTTTATTATATGAGGTTAGGGCACTTCTATATTGCTCCCAGCTCTCATCTCTGCCACTGGTTTTGGTTTTATTATATAACCTTCTAACAGTGACTCTTTGTTTACTTAGCTCCTCGGTCCACCAAAGTACTTTCGTAGTACTTTGTCGAAGCTTTACTGTACAGCTGTTTTCATATGCTGTGTGTAGCGCATTATGAAAGTCAATAGAGGCTGTTTCCAGTTCCTCAATTGTGTTTATATTAATTTTCGTAAGTTCTTCCACTTCACACTTTAAGTGGCCTTCGTACAAGACCCAGTCTGTTAGTTTCGGAATACGAATTTGAGTTTTAAGTTCTTTATTAGCCTTTATCTCGAACCTTAAATATCTATGATCCGATATTGAGGCTTCATTTGAGACATGCCAATTATATATTTCAGAGCTAATTTGAGGAGTGGCTAACGTAATGTCCAATACCTCACGCCTGTTTTTAGTTATAAAAGTGGGTTATTTACCCCTATTTATTATATCTATGTTAGTACTAGAAATAAATTCGAAAAGGTACTCACCCCTTGTATTTATGTCCGTACTACCCCAAACTATATGGTGTGCGTTTGCATCACATCCCAGGATGAGGTTTCTGTTTCTATGTTTGCAGTAGGAGATCAGGTCCCTTACCAGCGGAGGTGGAGCTTCCATCGTTTCTCCCGGAAAATATGCCGATGCAATGATTACCTCTTGCATACCTCCTGATATAAGCAGTGTAGCTTCCACAGCTACCAAATCCCTAGATATAAATTTATTTAATCTAACAAATTTAATCGATGTCTTAATGAGCAATGCTGCTCTTGGAGTGACATCTTGTTCATTACAGTAGGTTAACTTACCTACTGGTGTAGTAAGTTTCCTTACTACGCCTCCATACACATAAGGCTCTTGAACTAGCACTATATCGGTGTTAGTGGTGGTGAATGTTTTGTTCAACACATCAGAGGCAGTTTTGCAGTGTTGAAGATTCACTTGCAGCATCTTTATATTACTGCTGGACATCACGTTTTGTTCAGAGCCACGTCGCAGCTAGGAACTTGTTTCCCTTTGTGCGTGATACCCACGGCCGGTGGTGTCTTGGAGTATGTAGGTGTGGGATTGGGTAGAGGCTTTGAGGCAGCCTCTTTACATTTACCTACTTTTAATTTGGAATTTCCAGTGTTAATATTGGTGGCATTTTTCCTTGCCTCCTTTTATATGTTACCCTTACCTGTAGCAGTGCTGGTAGTGGCTTTTTTGGCAGTGACGTCGGTAGGCTTTTTGTTGGGTTTTTTACCCTTTAGCCTAATCGTTGTCTGGCTAAATTTGTAGCTGATTTTGAAATCAGCTTTTTTAAGGGTGCTTAAGGACGTCGAGTCTATGGACAGTGTAAGAAGCACTGCCGAGCCCTCATCTGTCCTCTTTAAAACCCTGCACTGCTGCGTATCCAGGCCCCTCGTTTTGGCCCTCTATCAGATTCAATATCTGATCTGTTGGATTGTTTTTGCTGTTAGGGAAATATGCATTTATAATGATGGACTTCGGCAAATCCTTTTCCTCTACCGCTTTTAGATAGGCTCCTTCCCAAGGCTTTAAGCTGTCGACTTTGCCTATTAGCCACTCGGCGGTGGCTTTGTCGGCGCAGTTGACGCTCAGCCATCCGGACTTAAAGGTTGTCCCAAGAAACTTAGGCTTCACAGAGCCTTTAGCCTCTTTAATAATCAAATCCAGGATTGCATCCTGAATTTTCGTCAGCTGTCCTGTTTTTAAAATATCCTCCGGATAATTATAGTGCAGGATGCCGACGCATGTGCCCAGGATTGCTTGCTTAAAGCTCACAGACGGCTTGGCCTTGTCAGGTGGTGACGGAGCACCACTGCTGGGTTGGCCTTTAGCATATGTTTTTTGCCTTTTCACAGACATTTCGGGCGTTCATTCCTCGGACCGGGTCCGTTTTGGACCCTTATCCTTCATGAGTTGAAGGGCTTTGACACGTGCTTCGTCAGCACTAAGCCCACTTTTAATGAGCCACTTAAAGCGTTTTCTGGCGGCACCGCTCAGTTTGCTTTTCTGCTCACTTAGTTGGAGCTTTCCGATAGTCTCCTCAAGTTTGGAAGTGGATGGAGTCGGGCTACGTAGGAGCTCCTCTTCCATAGTCAGATCGTCCGTGGGACTGGAATCCCTCTGGACCTCTGGAGAAACATCTCTCTGACTTCCACTTATCCTAAAAACAACAAGAATTAACTAAAAGTTGTGTCATATTGACACAGCGACATGTGCTTTCTTAAAGTGAGGTTATGTGTGTAGTGCACGTGTGTGAAAATTTTAAATTTTGAAAATATTACTGAATGTATTTAAATCAAAGTAGTGTATATTAACTATAAATACCTGAATATTAAATGTTTGTAATAAATTACTGAAAAAATTGCACAAAGAAACGAATTAAATATCAGCTGCGAAAACTAGTGAGGCATGCTACAACCAACCTCAACATTTAACAAAGCAATAATACTGTCGTTGATCTCTTCCAATGAATGATCCTGAACTATTTCAACAGTATTGTCTGGTTCACCTAGTCATAGAAAATTATAACGTTAAAAAACAAGTAGATATTTAAATAATTATTAGTAATTCTAAATAAATTGAAATGAGCGAAACTTGATAAACAATCTAATCTATTTATTTTTTATATGCATAGGGGTAGGTATGTAGCCGCCTAAAATGTAATACTTGCCTTGTATTTGCCTTGCCTTATTTTTCCGATTAATGTTCAATCCTTGCCTTGCATTTCCGACTAATATGCGTGTCTTGTCCTATGCAATAGACTAATTCGCGCGCTTACAAATTTAAAAAGTACACTCCGAATTACAAACTACTGTACAAAGTAGTATAAAAGAAGAATAAGTTTACTAATCACAACCAATTAATAAAAAGCATGGGTATAATGTATATCAATAGGTGTAAATGTATTATATTATTAAAAAAAGAAACTAACCGTAACTTAACCTAACCCTACACCGAATGTTTGTGGATCGGAGTGTACCTTTCAAATTTGTAAGCTCGTGAATTAGTCTATTGCATAGGGCAAGACATGCATATTAGTCGACAGTACAAGGCAACATAAATACAAGGTGAGAACTGAACATTAGTCGGCAAAATAAGGCAAGACAAATACAAAGCAAGTATTGCATTTTAGTCGACTACGTGTGTTCCCATGCATAGCTGTCCTCCATCAAGAAGCGATTAATAATAAATAAAATAGCATACTCTTATTAATTTCTAAAAAATTAAACATAATTTTAATGAAAATTGATGAAATAAAAGAAATACCTTAACCTCTTTGCTTTAAAAATTTGAACTCCGGGTTGCATAGGAAAAATTCTACATGAGCAAGTTTCAAAAGGACCACTTTCTTTTTAAAACTTCTTTTCCTCTTTCTACCTCTAGTTGGAGTCGTTGTCACTGAATCCGGTCGACGAAAATTTTGTCTGGTGCTCCTTAATAGAGTTGCAAAATCGTAGTCTCGCTCTTTAGCAATAGGCTCACTAGAGGCATTAGAAGCTGCTTGTAGCAGACTTCTAGCAATGTCCCTGTCCTCTGTCATGATGTTTTTAGTTAGTACGGGGTATAGCTGTAAAATCAAATAATAATTATTACGGTGATTTTTTCATCTTAATTTATCGTTGAATAATTTTTTTGATTACAAAAACAATAAAATTAGAATATAAGTGATGATTAATTTTCTTACCGAAAAACAAAAATATTTCAGAACACTTCACACTGTCGTTGTAGAGGTTATTTTAAAACGCGCCAAAAGTGGCAAGCAACATGAATCCGTACGACTATACAGGAACGTATAAACTGATTTATAAACCCGCACTATTATCACTGAACTATAAAGCCTATGTCACATTTGTATGATTCTGTACGATGTACGATGAAACTTGTCGCGCTTCTATTTCCATCGTACGAAAGCCCTGTGCTACTCATTTCACAACGATACGTTGCAATACTATGTTCATTGTTATTTTGACATTTGAAATATTGAAAAGAGTGGTTTTTAAAACTTTCTGTGTTTTTATTTTTTCGTACTTTTAGTATTCTTTTCTATATACTTTTATTTTATTTAGTCGTAAATTTTTGTTATTAGTGTTTTTTATAGAAATTAGCTTGTGGAATTCATATTATTTAGCATTTTTTAAATTTTTTAAAAATTTTTTATAGTTCACAGTTTTTTATTAGTTTTCATATTCTTACGTGGTTTATTGGTTGTAGTTCAAATATATTTATAGATAATTTTCATTATTTTTATATTTGCATTTAAATTATATACTTACTTAAGAGAAGAAATGAAATTTGGGAGTTGGAGGTTTAGCTTTATTACATGAAGAGTTGCGCTTAGAAGATGAAGAGGCATATAAAAATTTTTTAAGGATGGATGATGAGTGTTTTAATTTATTGCTGAGTAAAATAGAGGATAATATTTCATACAGAGACACTAAATTCAGGGAATGCATAACTGCTCGTGACAGGTACGTGCTAAGTTAAGTTATGTTATAATTTTAATTTTAAAAAATATATTTTTAGGTTGACTATTTTTATATTTTCACTTCAGAGTGAGCAGAAGCACTATTTGTGGTATAATACCAGAGGTTTTACAAGCAATTTGTAACAATTTAGCAAATGAATATATAAAGGTTAAAATAATACACATTTTAATTATTTAATTTTTATTCAATCGCTGTCGTCGCTGTCGATATTTTAATATTTAAAAATTAACTGGACTATCTCTTGTTCCAATTTTTTTTATTTTTTTGGTTTTACAGTCCCTAATCGGCTTACAATAAAATCTGCCAATGCAGCGTCTTGCGATTTTTCTTTTTTTATCCTTTTTTTCCAAATATTTATTGTTGACATGAATTCCATATCTGCACTTGGTGATTCGTCTCTATTATGACGTCTACTAAGTATTTTTTTCGGCATACTTGGTCCTGGTTCCGGAGAAGGAGTAGACGTTATGGACAATTTTCTTTTACAAATTGTTATAGATTTCTGCACTTCAGATTTTTCCAACATCTAAAAATATGTACAATAACTTTATTATATTACAGGTTCCAATGACACAAAATGAATGGCAAGAAGTAGAGAAAGTGTTTCGAGAAAAATGGAATTTTCCAAATTGCTGCGGTGCCATAGATGGAAAGCATTTTAATTTTTTGCCACCACGATCGGACGGATCCTATTATCGAAATTATAAGGAAAATGATAGTATTGTTTTAATTGCAATAGCTGATGCAGAGTACAAATTTTTATGTATTGCTGTAGGTGCGAATGGTCGGTTAAGTGATGGTGGAGTATTTAGAAATAGCAATTTATCAGACCATATTATTAATAATACGTTTAAAATATCGGAAAATGTAAAACAACCTGAATCAAATGAATTAACGCCGTACGTATTTGTTGGAGATGATGCCTTCCCAGTAATACAAAGACTAATGAAACCATTTCGATACCACGGCTTAAATAAAAATCAAAAGATTTAGAACTACCGTTTGAGCCGAGCAAGAAGAGTAATAGAGAACGCATTTGGAATTTTAGCCAACAAATTTCGGGTACTTTTAAATCCAATAAATCTAAGCGTTTCTAAAGTAGAGAATATAACCACTGCTTGCTGTATTTTACATAACTTTTTGTTTACTCACAGAGGACAACAATATATTGGTGAAATAAATATGGACGATGATAATCAGATATGCTGGGGATGTAACATCAGATAAACATGAACGATTTTTATAAATTTCTATCAAGGCTACGGTTGCCTCCCTCGACCAGTTCATAATTGGTGACATCTTAAAACAAATTAAATACACTTTGAATAGTAATTGATAAAACCGTAGTTTAGAACCAGAAGTGAAATCATCTGTTGAAAGATAGGGAAAATTTATTAAAATAAAAAAAAACCTAAGTTAACCTGCTCGCTTCGCTCGCCCTAATATGTCAGACAGAGAATTTATAGAAAAAATAGAACAGTCATTTATTGTAAATTTGTAAATTTCCTCTTCTGATCCTAAACTACGGTTAAACCTATTCAACTTACCTTTCAATATTTAAAATGAAATATTTAAAACGAAGCATGCAAATCAAATTGTCAAACAATATCACGTGATGAGTGGAATAATGCTGGAATAATGTAAAGAAGATAACTTTTTCATATGACTTGTCATACAAGTGTGACACCGAAAGCCGAAGTTTTTCATCGTACAGAATCATACAGATGTGACATAGGCTTAATACAAAACTATAATTTATTGAACTATAATACAAAACGGGACTGCTTATGTCCTATATGACAATATAGGGCACGTGCGTGCTGCTGTCGTTTTGCTTGGCTTGGTCCCAGCCAAGGGGCTGAATAACTTCACACTCTTCCATCATTGGTCGTGGTCGAGCCGTCTAGCAAAGAGCGGGAGCTTTAAATAGACGTGATGGAGAATGCTAGCGATAAATTTAAGAAGGAGACCGATATATCGCCAATAATTTGGTGTTTCAAAAGAGTAATTTGATGGAAGTTCCATTGTTAACATCGAATAATATTTTCTGAAGCTATAAACATGTTTACAAGATGACAGAAAATCATTGACGTCTACTTAAAGTTCCCGGTCTCTTCTCGACGGCTCGACCAAGATCAGTGTGAAGTTGCCTTGAGACCAAGTCATAGCAAAACGACAGCACCGCGCGCGTACCCTATAGGCATTTCCCGCGCTCGACAGGAGGCCGCCATACCACGAAGGTAAAGGGCGCGTTCAGCGAAGATAGAGCGCTCGAAGCGGTTTTTGCTTCGCTCAACGTCGGTGCTGAACGCTTTGGAGCGCTCTATGGTAACCATAGCAACGCACACTGATAACAAGTGTGTGTTAGACAAGGACAGCAATACGCTACATACCATACATACATAAATGAAGCAGTGTTCAAAACCACTCACTCCGTTCATTGAGCGCTTCATATGGAGCGAGATGATTAGGTTAATAAAATTGTGTTTAAAACTGTGAATCATTTTTTAATGAAAAATTTGTTTCACAATAATGATCACCTCATTACGGTTGTTGGTGAAGATGGACATGAGTAACAATTAATTGAAATAATTGCAAGATCATATTGTAAAATTCACTTCTATAATTTAGCTAAAAAGCAAACAGAATTTTTGAGAGGAGAAAATATAAGAACTTCTTTAAATAAATTAATATTGTCTAAGCATCAATGAATAAATTATTAGATATTGACCAGTTGTTTTAATTTTTCCTTTATACTAATCTTTTTTATTAGGTATACAATTAGTTTTGTGTTTTTCTTATTGTAATTCGATTCAATACAATAGTTATTTTAATTTTGGAATCCATTATAATAAAAACAAGAATTCAAAATTCGCGCTTTTATAAATCGGAGGTAGAGCGAAAAGTTGTCGCAGTTTACAATGTTTTTTATCTTACATCTCTATTACTTGTAACACAATCCAAGTTTTCTTTCTGCTAAAACAAATATTGATTTATATACATCACCAATAATATATTGTTGGTAAGTTAGCGCAAATTAGTATTATTATTGACTTACTGTTTTATAAAAATTTACAGACGTTAATTACTAAAAATATGACAACCATGTTATTTGTTTACTGCATTAAAATTGTCGAAAATATAATGTATAACAAGAGAATTCAACCAGCCTGACAATTATCATATGTTTAAAAATTTGGTGAGTTATAAACTAAACTACATAAATGTATACAATTAAAATTATATAATTATGTATTCAAATTAATATAGCTGACGATGGACCCAACTCTTTTCCTTTGACCATTTCGAAGTTCCCAACATTTATCTAATTAATGTTATTAATTTTGTTATTGTAATTTTTTAAATGTATTTCAGAAACTGAAGCAAGAAAAACACATATAAAATATATAAATGATAACAATTCATTGTTGGATATTGGGGCCGAAGTCACTATAGGAATGTTAAATGAAACGCTACCGAAAAACAATTATTCTTACATGAACGTGCAAAACAAAAATAGCATTATAAACCAGGATCATAACTATTTTTCTTCAAATACAGTCATTGAACTCCAAGATCAAATTTTTCAATTACGCTCTAAACTTAATAATGCAGAGCAAAAAGTAAGTTGTAGTAATATTCTGTTTTCGTGTTGTTCTTACTCATAATTTGTTGCAGTTAAGCGAACAAACCAAAGGCCTGAATCATTACAAAGCGAAGTACGAAGAAGCGTTAAAATATATAAAAAAAGAAGTATTCTTCAGTTTGGAATATAGATAAAGTTATATCAAATAAAAATGAGCTACAGTTTTACTTTAAAAATTTTCATAAATTTAATTAAACCTGCCTATAACATTGCTCGGAAATTATTAAGGAAGAATAGGAGAGGTGCAAATGCAACATTGACGTTTATCCAACAACTTTTCTTAGTCCAAAGCAGATTGTGTTTAGGTAGGTACGAAATGGATTTAGCTTGTAGATTCGGAATTTCACAATCAACTGTAAGCAAAATGTGGAGTTTTTGGATTGATTTACTATCTATACAATTAATGCTAGTACCATTGTGGCTTAATAAACATATCGTCCCCTAAAAGGCAGAATATTGTAAGCGACATTTTGTGAGTTTCTCAGGAAACACAAAAAACCGATATACTTATTTCTAGATGATTTTATATAGAGTTTTTGATTTATTTACTTGTAATATGGCATATCTTATTTGATTTTAAAGTAAAAATTATTATACAATAAATATTTGACACTAAAAGGGCGCTATTTTATATCGCTCAAAATAATCAGTCAGTGGCGTTTAAGATATTTTGAAAGGAGTTTATGATATTCTTACGTATACAAAACTTATCTCTACATTATAGTAGTACCACATGTAGTACTTCATTGAAGATAAAATCACTGTTTTCGGAACATTTCATTTTTAACTAAATAGGTTATATAAAATTTAAACATCAATAAGTAACAATAAATTCATTTTATACAGTAAAATTAAACTTTTATTTAAATATCAAATTTACAAAAAACGTTTTTAGTAGGTACTATGTTAAACTAATTTTATAGAGCGACTTCTTCGATTTCTTTCTCAACATTATCTTCTTCATCCGTTTCTGGTAATGTGTCTGTAATGTTCTTCGAATATTTCATATTTTTAAATTCTATAATAGCGTTTTGCTTGCACAACTTTTGCAAGTCATGGTATTTAGGAAATGAAATTGGAAATTTACTCAAATAGCATTTTTTCATTTTAGCACTACTACAGTTTTGAAAATTAAATATCTGTTCATCAGCGTAAGCATTTAGGTAACTGTATTTCACGGACATAGATTTAAAGTTTTTAGTCATTAACACTGAGGTAATTTTGGAAATTCTCAAAGGTTTGCCTTTCAGTGCATTCTTATTTTTCTGTTTTTTGAATAGTTTCTTTTTCTTACTAATTTCATTTTGGTTCATGTTCTGTTTCCTTTTATTCGTTGGGTTTATATTCTTATTCGTCATGGTTGATTTATCTTCATGCACAGTTTCAGCAGTTGGCTCTTTTAGTTCATCAACATTCTCTTGAAATTCAACAAGAGGAGATGTTGAAGTATTTGGTATACATTTTGATTATGTTTCAAACGAACTCCAGTCATCAATATCTACATAAGATAAAGAGAATACTTTGTATGGATTAGGACCGTGTCTTGCGAGGGATATCACTGTTGGCCATTGATATGGTGCGAATATAATCTTCTTAGAAATAAACGAATCTATTGTCGAATGTACTGAATCTACTGGCATGTATGTATGACCAGCGATGAGATAGTTTAGAGTAATTTGTTTTAAATTTATAGATGATTTTAAAAATGTATACAGCATTATCAGCATCTGTTTATTTTTATTCTGACCGTAGCAATTGTCACAGTAAAATGAAATGGTGTTAATATTTGGATTACTATTTTGATCGACATCCTCTAAGTACATCTTTAAGGCCTTTCAAATTTCATTTGAACCCCTTTTTGCTTGCGTTTCGTCCCAAATGTAACAAAAACCGTTTCTAGTTTTACTTTCCTATACAGTAAAATTATATACCTGCAGCAATCTTTCTGGAATAATATAATAGTATGCTTTTTCCACATGGTGTATTTAAGACTTTTTGCAAGTCGAAAGAAGCACAGAGAAAATGTTTATCTTGGTTTTGTTGATCTATTAGAAATATCTCTCTTGTTTATGTATATTATAATTTATTTTCACTATTGCCTCTAAATTTTCAATTCCAGTTTGCTTGACTCTTTCATAATGGGAGCATTTGTCCTTTTTTGGAACATGAAAACCTAAATTATATTGTTCGAAGATATTTCGAAAAATGTCTCGGGTGACTGGTTGTATAGTTTTTTGTTTACAATCAGAAACGTATAGTCTTTTGAGATTAGTAAGGTTTCCAATTTCAGAAGGTAAATACAACCTTTTGCACTTTTTTCTGCAATAATGAAACGGTACGACAGGAATAGACTCAATAAATCTTTTTACCTTTTTTATTTCTACAGTAGGCGTATGCTTACCTCGGCCATTAGGTTTTACACTATGCGTTTTCGTTTTATTCAAAATTGTATGTCTCAAAGTCATCTGACTGATGTCCAAAGTTTTCAATAAAAATTGCTGGCACACTTTTTTCTTATTTCCGCCTAACACAACTTCATATTTAATAGTTTTACCTCTTCGTGATACTTCCTTCTTTGTTCTTTTTCTTTTAACTTCCCTCTCAAACATACAATTCAAAAGCCAAGTTTTTTTTCTCTTCGTAAGTTTTAAATTTATAATAATCATTAAACAATAGTTGTCAATCATCCTCACCGATGGATATACAATCAATTTAGCATTTTTTTCCTTTGCACGGATTTGGTTTTACTTGTTTTCCATCACCACTTTCTCTCTTCTGTCTTCTTTCCTTTCGTTTGTGTACTTTCTTTATTTTTAATTTAGAAATGCCAGTACTATCATCATTTACATCATTGTTACCTGATTATGATGCTTCTGAGTTTGATAAATCCTTTTGATTGTCTAGTTTATCTTCGCTTATTGACCCAGATTGCAGTCCTTCAGTTTCATCAAATATATTTTCTTCTTCCATTTCATCGTCACTGCCTGGTGCCCATGTTGGATCATTATTTTCGTTCTCCACAAATTCTGTAGACGGTATCTTATTGATTAATTGTAATGAATTTTGGATGTTCTCTTCTACTGTATCGGTAACAATTTCTTCTTCCACTTCACTGTTAGCTAAATTGATGAAATTAACCAATTCGTCATCGTCCGCTTCAAAAACTATAGCTGTATTAATCCCTTCTAAATTTACTGAATCGTTGTAAATAACTACGGGATTTTCATCATTATACTTATTAACCGGTTCATTCATATATTAGTAATATTTGAAATATCCTATTTTACCACGTCGTTACTGTTTTCAAAATTCTCAATAACACAACTATTAACAAAGTTGTTAAAACAAATTGGTTTCATTGCTTCTTCGAACTTAGCACAACCATTATTACGTTCATAACTACCTACAGTTTCGCCACTAAGGGCCAGTTTTTCAATCTCTGGTTAAAGTGCCGGTTACCTTAACCATCGGTTAACAGAAAAATATCGCATCGGAAAACTGATGTAAGCTGTCAAAAATACACATTATTTACTATTTCGATGCGATATTTTTCTGTTAACCGATGGTTAAGGTAACCGGCACTTTAACCAGAGATTGAAAAACCGGCCCTTCGACCACACATTTCTAACATTTTAAGAGCCCGGGACATTTTAACATAAACTGTAATATTAACGAAATACCTTCTTCTTGAGCACCAGAAACTGTGCTCGATGTTGACAGATAATATATCGTACACGCCTTGAGTGGTGGCTATAATATAAAATATTTGTCGGATACGATATTTTGTAAAACATGGCTTAGTGCTTACGATTTAAATCTGGCGGTTAAGACATTTACAGATATCAGTGGTGGTTACGATTGTCGGATTCGTCGGATTTAAACACAAATTTCAGCGGAAAAAAAAATTGTCGGTTAAGATACTTTCAAAATAGATGGGAAATATATGGCAGAATATCGTAAACGTCGTAACTCATTTTCACAAAATATATCGCTTAAGATACTCTGCCTTTTAGGTGACGATATAGTAAACAAATATATGCCTCACTCTCTGAAGGAAAAGTATCCAAATACTAGGATAACTAGGAAATTTATATTGATACGCCGTCAGATTTTCGAATACAAACTGCTACCTATTCAACGTATAAAAATCACAATACAGCTAAAGGGTTGTTGGGCATAACTC
Source organism: Stenolophus ochropezus (assembly GCA_035578165.1). Lineage (NCBI taxonomy): Eukaryota > Metazoa > Arthropoda > Insecta > Coleoptera > Carabidae > Stenolophus > Stenolophus ochropezus. Next base: position 14,558,324 of record JAQOWZ010000013.1, read on the forward strand.
CCAATGGAATGGTTGTGTTTGTGTTGGATTTGTACGGTGGCCGTACTAGCGACAAGGACATTTTTCAAGACTGTGGGTTGTTAGATCTTATTGAAGAAAATGAAGATGTTATGGCAGATAGAGGTTTTCTAATCAAAGAATTATTACAAGAAAAAAAATATTACACTAAATATACCTCCATTTTTAAATGGTCAAATGCAATTCAATGAAGAGGAAATATTGCGAACAAAGAATATTGCAAATGAACGAATCATTGTTGAAAGGATAATAAAACATGTGATAACTTTTAAAATTTTAAAACATACTTTTTCAAATTCCATGTCGTCAAAATTAAATAGTATTTGGAAAACGTGTTCCATTCTTGTAAATTTCGTAAGTGAACCTGTGTCAGATAGAAATAAATTGAATTAATCTGATGTGATTAGCACACAACCTCGTTGAAACAATATTTGATATTACAAAAAATGTTTAATATCATATGTAGTTACAAAAAATGTTTAATATCACATGTAATTAAATTAAAAACAAAAATATACAGATCATAAAAAAAATATTGTGTTTCAGACTTTATTCTTCACTTCTTTATAATATTTAAATTAAAAGAACTTAAATTATATTCTCAGATAGGAAGATTTTTCGCTACTTTGTCATCTTAAATAAGGTATTGCAAATTGTTCGTATGACATCGTAAGTATTACATATATATTCTTGCAGAAATTATAATCTATATAAATTCTTTGTATAAAAATTTCCTTTGAATGGCTCAGATAAATAATAAATAAGATAAATAATAATAATAATAAATAATAAATAAAACACCATGTCACATCTGCAGATCGAACAATTGGCTGTTATATATAATTATATATTATATAGAAAAAGTATTTACCTGTAACTAACATTTGCCCCTTTATTTGATAATAATAATAATTAATCATAATTTTATCGTTTAACTTAGTACAGCAGAAAGAATATTTGCTACATGCCATTTCCATTGTTTTACATTTTATGCTTGAAACGTATTTAATTTCAATTAAACCATGTTTTATAACTTCGGACTCTTCAAGTACTAATCTATCTGGTGAAACTCCTAAATGGGGTGCAAGAGGATGAATAACTAAACCAGACGGATATATGGTTATAGTTTTTCCTCGCTCTTTCATTTACATGTAATATAAATGTTTTAACATGTCCCTCATTTTCGATACCAGCACACACAGCTGGTAAGTGTAGAATATATCTGCCTTTCATAATATTATGTAGAAATGAATCATCTATTGGTTTCCTACGTTTGTATATTGTTCCAAAATTACTACTCGTAAATCTTATTTTACGTTCTTGTTGTCATGTTATGCTGCGATGTTGCTGTCTGGTTAAAAATTTCTTTACAACGGGTTAAACTTATTTCTACTTCTTTAAACGGTATCGTACTTGATTTAAAACTGGTTATGCAATTCTCGTTAATTGAAAGAGTTGAATAATATTTATTTGAATTTAAATTTGCTATAAAATGGTTCCATTCGAATTTCAAGTATTGAAGTTCTATTTTGCTGTATTACAGTAATTTTTGTTATTGTGTTGTTATTCCAGTCATTGATTTTTTCTTTTTATATTTTATTGCTGTTGTAAAATTGTGGCATGTAATTATTTTCATATAAAACATCACACAGCATTGGTAAAGTATTGGTAAGTTTGTTGGCATTACAAAAATTTTCCATTGTTTCTTTCAATATTGGAATTTTGCTCATTTCATATGATTTCTGTTGTCTATTAGCTATGTGTAACATTGTGTTTTTTTTGTCTTTACATAAGATGTTTAATAAATTGTAACTTTTCAAATGCACATGTTTTTTTTTTATTTGCTGTTCCCTACGATCTCGTTCGCAAAGTGCAAGATACTTCATCGAGTATATGTTGAAGTCCTTACCTTATTAAATCAAATATTTGCTACAGTATGGAAAATACATGTTTACATGTACATGAGGTGCCTGCCCCAGCAACACAAATACAAGTTGAGGAAATAATATTTCCATTGTTCTCTTCGATAAGAATAATATTCACTTCATATTGTTTCTGTCTCATTGAAGCATGCACTTTTCCTTTGAAATGACATTTCATCGTATATATGTCAAAATTCATTTCTGCCTTAAACATTCTGTATCCTGCATCAACACATTTTTTATTAATCTCGTTCTTATAATTTAGAATGTGAAATTCTTTCACGAATTTTAGTTTACTTAGGGCCAGTTTTTCAATCTCTGGTTAAAGTGCCGGTTACCTTAACCATCGATTAGCAGAAAAATATTGCATCGGAAAACTGATGTAAGCTGTCAAAAATACACATTATTTACTATTTCGATGCGATATTTTTCTGTTAACCGATGGTTAAGGTAACCGGCACTTTAACCAGAGATTGAAAAACCGGCCCTTAGAGATTTTCCTCAGGACATTGTTAAACATTAATTGGAGGTTAACAAAACAAATGACAATGCGAGTATTTTGTAAAAAAAATACTTAGAAGAAAAATTCAATCAAAATTATTACTGGAGCACATCAGATAGGTAATATCCCGCCATTACTGAAAATGAAAACAAAATATTTACAACCTTACTTATTGCCAACCTAGAGTTCTAAAATTAAAATCATTGGCTACCCTGGCACTACATTTCGCAGTTCTTCAAACTGCTGCTAGAGGCGCAAAATTAACGAATATGGTCTATTTGAAGCAGTAGTTATAATTGAAGTTGTGCTTTGATCATATTTTGAAGTAATCGGCCTACAATAAAATGATTTAATGCAAACTATTATCTTTTGATTATGCCCTTAATACATAAATAACTATTATGCGTTGGTTATTATTTAAGCCCTTACCTACTGTTTCCTTTCATACTTAAATTTTGATTTTAAATTTGCCGCTTAATATGTTCATTGCCTTAAATATGCGTGTGCAAGCATATTTGAACTGCATAGACCTGTTAAAAATTGTGTGACCATGCGCCAAGTTGTGTATGTAATACCGGCGTAACTTGCTTTTATGGCCTTTGACCTGTTTCAGCCCTCGGCTATAAATGCCTCCGTATGCCCGTAATGTATAAATAACTATTTTCTATATTTTGCTATTTGAAAAAAAAAGGATAAAATTATAACGAAAAAAGTAAATGAATAATTTTGTTTTGAAAATTATTACGTTGAGAACAAATTTCCGAACGTAATAAAATCGAATTTTGCTAAATCCAGAACCGACTCAAGACGGAATGTCAGGCCCAGTCGTTAAAAGAAAATTTTCCTGGGTAAATTATATTGTTTTGAAATGTATGTTTAAATTTTACTATGTACAAAATATCTATTTCTATTACCTATCTATTCTGCAATAATACTAACAATATAAGTATTTGCTACACAGAGTATAGAAGAACTTATTTGAGCACATGTTGTAGTGTGTTTTTATTTTCGTTAATTATATTTAGTTAAATATTTTTTATGAACAAATTGTTTTATTCTAGCGTGTAGGTTAATAAAATACTATTATCCAATAACCTCAAATTTCAATTTTTGCTTGAACTACGATATATTGATTATTTTGATAGCCAAAAAACGTTTTTTTTTTTAATTTTTCATATTATTTATTTAAATAAAATGGGACTTTTTCATATGGTTAATAGCAAAAAATAGCTAGATTCAAAATTGTCACTACGTACTATAAGCTTCATATGAAAAATTAAAGTTGACACCGATAACTTGAAAAAGGTACGCAAAAAAATTGAAAACCCCCTAAATTCAGTATAAAAAAATGTCTGACGGTGCACACCAAAATCACTTAAGCCCATATTAAAATATAAAACGTTCGTTATAGTTATAACGCTTCGTTAAATATTTTCTTCAATGAAACAATGCGTCTTTCAAGAAAGATACAAATTTTAGTTTGTCTACTATTTTATAATTTGTCAAAGCAATAATCTTTTAATTTTGGTAGTCATAAGTCATAAACAAACATTAAAAACATTTTCGTTGATATCTAGCAATATATACATTTTTTTTTAGGAAAACAAAAGCATCATTAAAATGGTCCATTAATACCACAACTTTGGTTTAGTTTAACCGACCTCGTTCCCGAGATCCCCATGCTTAACAAGTTATTTGGTACACTCTGTATAATACTTTTTGTATAAATAATATGTATTTTTATTATGTGAATATATATATATATATATATATATATATATATATATATATATATATATATATATATATATATATATATATAGACTCATAATCGGTCATAGATGAGCCCGAGGAAGATAGCAACATATCGTTATGGAGCCAAGGATTTTCAAGGAATCAAAGAATCTTCTAGAATGATGTATTTTAATAAAATACCCCGACCAAAAGATCGCGAGGACAGTCTTGTATCGATACGTGTAGTGAACAGATGGTGATATAAATAAATAGATAGTGATATAAATAAAGAGTGATATAAATATTGTTGAAATAAATATTGCGTAGTTCTGATTGTTTAAATAAATTATCTTAGTGCTTAAGTCTTTATTGATATATGTTAGTCTTAAATTAGTGTTTATATTTGTTTATTTTTAGTGTTAGTTATTTTTCATTATTCTTTATAATTTATATTTCTTTAATTAAACTTAGTTATATAAATATTAGTGTTTTAATCAATTTTACACTTCACCTAAATAAATAAAACGTTACAATATGTTTCGTTGCGGTATCACATATTTGTCTTAGAGTGGTACCAAGATGTAATGCCAGGCTAGCAGCTCTATAAGACTTGGAAGCTACATCGTAACCGCTAATTACTTTAGATGCTGCAATAATTGCGTCGAAAAATTCTGGTTTTAATATATCTAATAATTTTTGCACACCAGTAGTTTTTTTCAGTTGTATTAAAAGTCTACTTAATTCGCGCATCTTGTTTGAAATGACTGTTCTTATTTGTTGCCGCTTATGTTTGCCTAAAAGTTCTTCTGCATAACTGCAGATTAATGTATCTTCCATAGCTGTTTTGGATATCAAATCTGCCCTCATTATAGGAAAAACTTCTTTCTTCAAACGTAAATTATTATAGAATTTAGCATAATTGCCTGAACAAGTAATCAAAATTTGTGCTTCACTTAAATGATTTTCACGTTTTTTACTTTTTTCAGAACGCAAATAACATTTTTTTCTATGTCGCCTTAGATAATTTCTCTTATAATATCCAAAACAGTCAGGGCACACAACAAAATTTTCTGTTCCATTTTCAGTAAATTTCTGTACATTTTGCTTCGGACGCCTTACGGGACGAACTATTTTCTGACTCTCTGTATACAAAAAGTTTCCTTGTCTCCGTAATGCACACAATAATTTTTTCCTTTTATTTTTGTTTTTTGTTGTCGTAGCAACTAGTTTTCTTACTGCTCCCTCGCCTGCATGATTTCGTTCTAAATGTCTTGCGAAATGAGTTACTTCTTTAAAGCAATAAGGACAGTATGTTTTTTTTAACCAAGGTCTAAATCCTGATGAACTTTCAACACCGCCTTCAGCTGTTCCGTTATCAATTATTTTTCCAAAATTTATTAAAGTTCTATCACTGTTTTTTTACCTGCTTGTTATTCAATTCGTTTATATCTCCGACGTTAATGTTATTAGATAGACATACAATATTATTAATTTCAGATTCAGTATTTAAAAATTTATTGGTTTCATAAGTTATCTCTTGACGTAGGTACATCATTATAATCATTAAAAATAGAAGTGTTATTCATCGGAAACAAATCATTTTCAAATTGCACTGATTTTTCTGAATCTGAACATATAGAAAAATTATCACCTTCATCTAAGTGACAATTGTTCAGTTCGGTTGATGTAAAAGAATAATTTTTAGAGAGAACATTAATATTGTCTTCGGAATCACAAGTCACTGTTGATGTCAAATCATTTTGTGCGAGTTTAAACCCAGAAATTTCAGGAGACCGTTCTTGATGTTTTGTAGTTTTTTGAATATTCATTTTTATACTATCACTTGAATCTGAATTAAATTCAGGCATAAAATTATTTGAGGATCCTGATGAAAAATCTGACCAAGATTCGACAGAATTATCATTGTTATCACATGTTGTGTCGTAATTCACCGCGATACCTTGTCTCAGATTGTATTTCTTACTTGCTTCAGATGTAGACGAAGTAGTTTCCGCTTCAATAACCATTGAAAGAATTTTTTTTCCACGATTTATATCCATTTTGAAAATTACAAATGTATGTTGCAACTAACAGAGTAATATTGATATTATAACGCTGTGAAACCCCCAATCCCCACCATTCAAAATACTCTGGCAACATTGCTGGGCTTCATAAAATACTCTTAAAATAAAAGAAAATACAAGTGGGCTCTGTAGTGTATTGTTTATGTATTCGGGCTCAACAGAACCCAATATATATAGAAAATTTTTATTTATCAAAAAAGTTTTCCCCTCTACAAATGCCTTGACTTGTGTTGAATAAATAGAAAAAATAAAGTAACCTATACAGTTCTATATCATTTAGAAATGCCGAGATCATCAGCGACCCGAGAATATATTGGGCTCAATAACGTACTATATATAAGTACATATATATATATATATATATATATATATATATATATATATATATATATATTAATAAATATATGTAAATTATTATTTAAGTTGTTTTAGTTATTTGTTTCATATTATTATTGTTTTTCGTTTAAAATGCCGAGTACGTATTGTATTTTAAATTACAAAGCAAGAAGGCCTGAAGAGATTATTATATTTCATTGAATATTTTTAGAATATGATAAAATTTGGATTTTTTCTACTTTCAATTAATTAAACTGAAATAACAATAAATACACAGAGAAATTTAAACTACGAAGCAGTGCAATAAAGCGAAATGGCAGAAACTCTCTGATGTTAACTTAAAATTCCCGCTATTCTCGCGTTTTGTTCAATGACATTAATCCTGTGGGAACCAACTCGAAATTTGTTTTTCGCTCTCCCGAGACTAGAGAGCGATTTTTATCACTCATTTCAGGGACTAAAGTTGAAATTCAGTCCCAGAGAGATTAAATATGAAAAAAAAAAGATCCTGGGGGACTAAAGTAAAAATAAACAATATGTTTCCATAACATCATATAGTATTATACATGATACTATGATTTATTTATTCGTATCTGCCCTACATTTTGAGCAGGCGTTTAGTTTAAATTTGAACAAAATTTTTGACATTTGTATTGTCAAATTGTAAGATTAATTTCTTTTACACGAATGTGGTTCCATTTGATACGGGAGTGCGAAAAATAGCGTATATACCACAGGACTAAAGTGCATTCATTCCCTCAAGTGATTCACCCGCGGGAATTAATTAGTCCCTGAGTATAATATACTTTGAGGGCGTATTCTAAATATCATAGAGGGAGTTTTTGAAGTAAAACCTTCGCGCGCTTAACACACTTAAATAATATCCGAGTGGTACAATTCTCGCGCGAGATTCAATAATCTGAATTCATTTTTATTAAATTAAAAAAAATTGTTTATTAACTTACTAGCAGACTAAAAAATTTAATAATAGTAATTGAGGATGTTGTCGGCACTTGGTGGAACATTTTTCAAGTAAGAAAATAAACTAAATAAAACACTTGGTGATGTCCACAAAAATAATTTTATTGATTCAACTAGTTTCGGCTACATGCCATCATCAGGAGTAAAAGTACAATTATCGTTACACACCTTAAATACTATACAATGAAAGGATTCTAAGAAGCAAAAGCTTATGGAGCTATTTGTAAATTTTCGGTAATACCTTTAAGTAAGGGTGAATGGAATAAATCCAGATGTTCATTCATTAATAATTTACCGTTTTGGGCGACTTTTTTGATCTCAAAACTTTCCAAATAGCTCAGTTCAAAGAAATTGTGTGAAACATGTAAAACTTTTAAATTTTCCAAACTAAAACTATGGTTATTATCAATCATGTGTTTAGCTACATTAGAATCATTTTTATTCAAACGGAAGGATCTCTCATGCTCTTTAAAACGGGTTATAAAATTTCGAGCGGTTTGTGCAATATATATATAGCTGCAATCAGTACAATTAATCTGATAAATTCCTGAAGCCTGCAGTTTCTTTTTTCCTGTGAGCTTATTGTTAACTAAAAAAAAAATACTATTAAGAAAGCATAAAGAAGTTGCAGGGAAAGCCTTTAGAGTCAACCGTTTTCCAATTTTTTTTTTGAACGTATCAAAAAATAATATAATTAATAAAACGGGTGAAGTTAATCCACAACGATAATTTAAAAAAAAATTCAAATTTATCTGCATAAAGTTGAAAAGTTTGTGCAAAAAAAATAATTTTCAAAAACAGAAATTTGAACATTGTTCGAAAACTTTTCTACTGGTTTAATATAAATTTTCAGAGAATCCGAACATGCTAAAACTCATCCAAATAGTACGATAATGAAACTTCTAATTTTATACATTATACAAACAGTTTCAATATGATTACTGAATTCATTCCTAATTTACTTATGGAAACTTCTTCTATAATCGTCATGCTTATGTGCACTCATTTTGTATATGTGCACTCAATTCTAATACGCGCACACTTCATACGTGTGTACACCTACTTTATATGTACGCGCATGCATCAAAAGTGTGTGATTTGTGATCCCATTTAGTTAAGGATGTATGAGCGTGACAAATATTTTTGATTTAAGAGCCTAAAATTTTTTTACATGTAGATTTTTATTCAAAGAATTTAACTATAAAAATTTTAACATAGGTAACCGTTCATATTTTAGAGAAAAAAATTGTAAAATTTTGACATAAAATACATTGCGCTTGAGGAGGAATGGGTGTCTTTGACCATAAATGAACAAATATCAATGTGTTAAATTATGTTGAGTATGAAAAAAAACTATAAGAAATGAAGATAATACTTGTAGCAATCTGTTAATGTATTAAAAATACTATGCATCCGTTCATCCCAGAGAGAAAAATCAAAAAGAAATTCAAATTATTTAACTTAATGTATATTATACGTCACGCAAAATGTACACTTTACATCACGTGACTATTTTCTTCATCGCTTCCCACAACAATATAAACCTATCTGTACTCCTTGAAATTCACTATCCCCCCACTTGACACATGTACATCTTTAATGTGTATATAGCAGTCATATAGCCGCACGTTTAGTGTGTGATCTTACCGAGCACTGACAATAAACATTATGAATATACAAATAGTTATTTACATGCGAGGTGGAAAATGTTTCATTTCAGCCGAGGGCTTATATATATATATATATAAATATATATATATATATATATAAATATATATATATATATATATATATATATATATATATATATATATATATTACCGAGAAGCAAAGCCTCGAGGTGAGACATAGCGCGAGGCGAAATGAAACTCCCACCGAGGTATGTATACTATTTTATTCACAATCATCATTTTTTTAATAAATAATTATTAAAATAAATTACGCGATTCAATATCGCTTTTATTTCAATAAAGCTAAGTTGGCGTAGTAGGATATGAGAACAAATTGTGTTTTATTTGTCATTTAGTGACATTTATGACAATGTTACTAGGCAACCTCTACATAAATACTTCCAACCCAAAAGATGGAAGTGCAATTTGTTACTTCCAACCTAAGAGATTTGTCAATACAGTTAGGAATGACTAACTTCCAAACATCCAAAAAGTTAGGAATCGGCATATTACTATAATGATTGTGAATAATAGTTATTTATGGTACAAGTATGTTACATTACTGATAAGTCACGTGGAAAAAGTTTAGTGGTATTTTATCAAGTGACTTAGGTAATTAACACACGTGTGCCATACAACATTTTATCCAACACATTTTAATCATTGATATAAAATACATATAAGATTTTTGACAAATAGAATTTCTAAATGACATTTATAGCGTTTTCCGCTTGCTAAAATTTAGTGCGCACTGGAACGCACTCCGTACGATGTATGACGTCGTGCACTGTTCTGGTTTTATGAACGGTGCGCACCTATTCTACGGTAAGTGGAAAATAAATACGTCTTTCAATTCAAATTTGTTTATACAAAAGTATAGGTTAGGGTCTAAAGTTTAAAAGTTTTGTTGACATTGGCAAGTAATAATAAATAAGTAAAATATGGAGACAGTATCATTTATAATAAATTCTGAAGTTACTACGATAGAAGCAACGGACAATGAACTTTATTTGAAACTAATAGGTAAAATTTGAAACATGATAGTATAACATTTTTTTGAATCTACATATATACTTTTATTTTAGGTGATAATTATTTTGCTACTTTCTATATAAAAGAACTTATTAAAAATGGATTTATCGATTGCGGAAAGTTGGAAAAAATTATAAGAATTAATGCTGACACTTCCAGGTTATAATAATTAATATTTATTATTCATAGATCTAAATATTTTTATTTATAGAGAAAAAATTTATGATCTTTCAGAAGCAAATGATTTTGAGTTAATAGAATTGGAGACACCTATCGAATCAACAAAAGAGGATAACATTGAAGGAAGCGCGAGCAAGTCTAGTAATCTTATTTTTGAGAGAAATATTTGAATTAACGTACACTGAACTTCAATGTGAAAATAGATTTAAAACAATAAGAAAAAGAAAGAGTAAGGCTATAATTAATAATAATACATCTGGTTCAAGTTGCATGACAATAGAATACGAAGATGAATTTAAAAAAATTGCAGCTATCGATGATAGCATTGAACCTAAAATTTTAAGAGGAGTTGGAAAATGTAGCTTCAAGGAATCATTAACAAAAACACAACCAATGTCCACTGCGAGTTCTTCAAGTACATGTAATAATAACGCAAAAAATTGTACTGAATCTATGTCTAAGGAAAACTCTTCTATTTCTACGGAAAACTCACATTGTGACACATTTTCTAGTATTCCTACTACAAACAAAAGCACACCGGATGAAAATGAAGATACTACACCAAGAAAAAAGAAATGTGTTAGAGATGTGTTACTAGAAATACACTATTTAAAAGAAGAACAACGTGAAAGACGGCATAAAAACGTTAATCGATACTATGAAAAAATAATAAGACTTAAAATGACAAAAATAAGACTGATTATCAATATAATTACATTTTATTTAAATAAATCATAATAATTACACTAATAGAAAATTCCTTTGTTAGTTTACTTATGTGGAAATAATTTTCATTTATATTAAAACGAAGTTGTCTTGTTTCTACGTATTTATGTAATAAATATACATAATTATTTAATTATTATTCAGTAATTGGTATATTTCTTGTCTTTTCATTTCTCCTAGACGTCTCAGAACAATTTCTCTTTCCTGTCTGTATTCCTGCCCTTGGTTTTCGTCATTGAATCCATTATTTTGTATGTCCTCCATTAAATCACTTTGTTCTATACATAAATTGTGTAAAACACAGCAAGCTATTATAAATTTTGTAAATTTTTCAAGTTTGTGAAAATCTAAACATGATAGTTGCCTAAACCTTCCTTTTAATATTCCGAATGTATTTTCTATGAGAACAAGAGTTTTAGAAAATTTATAATTGTATGTTCGTTTTTCTTCGGTTATTTTATCGTAATCTTTGTATGGAGTCATTAAATATTCTCTTAAATGATACGCATTGTCTCCAAGTAAGCGATACTCTTGATTACATATATTCGGCAAATCCAAACTTATAAATGATAATTGATATACTCTTGAATCATAAACTTTACCTGGAGGTCCAGTAAAAACATCAATAAATTTGCGGTTATAGTCGCAGATTCCTTGTAACGTTACAGACGGTATATCGTGCCTATTTACGTACGTCGATTTTATTTTACGTGCTCGTGTCCGAATTGTAATAGAAGTACCATCTATACAACCTACTACAATAGGAAATCCTGAAATCTGAAATATTTTTAAAATTAGAATTCTAATTTACTTTCTCAAATTCTCTATTCATATATTCCTTTTCTTCTCTGCTTCGTGGAAATTTTATATGATTTGGTGCAATATTAACTAAATAGTCCATTACACGGATTATTTGGCGGAAACATGTTGTTTGGCCAATGCCAAATCTTTCTGCCTCTCGTAGGGAACATTTATTACCCGCAAACCTGTAAAGTCATATTTTATATTTTTTTTATTATATCATTTTCACTTTCGTTCAAATTATACTTACCATAAAAATGATAATATGTGATTTTCAGCCGAAGATGATAAACTGCCAGCATGAGAATTTGAATTTGGATAGAATTTTGAGGTTGAAAAGTTTTCTATTAACACGGAGCATGTAACTCTTCTAATTCTGAAAGATTCTTGAAAATTAATTAAATTAAAGTTTTTTAATTCAAACAATAAATGTAATTGATACCTGTTTGTCAGAATATCTATGTACGACATTAGATATGAAATTAATAATTTTAGGTCGGCTTAGTTTATCTAAATAATCTAAAGCCTTCTCTGTTAACTCATCATCAGATGATGTAGATGAAGAAGAAAGTTCGTCAATAATAGATAACACTACGGTATTTTTGAAATTTTGCGCTGCCATATTTACACTCAATTCGTCGCACTTGCTATAATAGCAGGTGCAACAAAATGTGCACTGAGTGCAAATTGATGCTGCATTGAGTGCGATGTAGTAGTAAGTGAAAAATAAAATACCGAAACAGTGCGCACTGAAAAGGTAAGTGGAAAATGCCACTCACACTCAGTGCAGCTAAATTTGCGCTCAGTGCGTACTGAATGTGGAAGTGGAAAACGCTATTAGGAACAAAATAGTGTAGAGAAGGTTTTATAATGTAGTTACTATGATACGAACCAAAAATATTGAGCTAATATATCTAGCTCACTTGTGACTTATGATCTACTTTATTTATCTAAAAACAGCATACTTATATCGTTATAATTACACGGTTTTGGATAAATAAATAATTAATATTATGCACATGTCAAAATTAAAATTATGTACATAATAAAAATTCATAGAAAACTTAAAATTTAAGTCGATAGATAAATAGAGTGACAAATGAGTGCTATCAGCTGATCGTATGATTAAATCTAATAAAACAAGGTAATCATCAATATTTATTTACATATCCCTACCTTATAAAATCCTGGGACTAATCCCACATATATCCACTATCCCAATATTCCCAAACACCTATACCTGGTTATATTTTCTCATTACATATACCTAACCTACAACTGGAAAAATTTAACCTGCCTAACACCCATCCCACAAAAATTGTTTAATAAACACGACATCTATTACGCAGTAGCTTCATTGAGTCGGTAAACGACAAAAGAGCACGTTCAATTATAAATAAAAAACCGCAAACGCCGACAAGTTCTTCTTATTCCAGAACCGCGCAAAAAAATTTAAACTACTCTCAAAACCTTAGCAAACAATATTCAAAAAAGGAAGAAGCCATAATTATATCTGCATTAAATGATGTACCCATTAGAGAATATGTTCTATCTATTGGTAGACTTATAAAACCCAAAAATATTACACATGTATCACGAATATCTAACCAACGTATATGTATATTTCTTAAAGATAAACTACTAGTAGAAAAATTAACAATTGAATACAAGACTATAAAAGTACAAAATCACACCGCAGAAATAAGAAAATATGTCACCCCTCCAACCAGAGTAATTATATCGAACATATGCCCATCAATCCCACAGGAACTACTAATAGAAGCATTTCGTGATTTGAGTATTAAAGTACTATCACAAATAACTAGCCTAAAGGCTGGAATAGTAGAACCAGGCTGCGAACATATCATGAGTTTTAGACGACAAGCTTTTATAAACGAAAATGATAAAGCAAAAGTACCAGAGACAATAATAATAAATCACGACAAACTAGACTATCGTATATTCCTATCAACAGGAATAACAATATGTAAAAAATTTAACGGATATGGTTATCCTGAAAGTAAATGTAGAAATTTTTTTCACAGTAGGAAGGATCAGTGGAAATATTTTAATTTGGAGAAATGAAGGCCTTGGTGATCCATTTTGAATTTTTATTTTCGAATGTTAGGACGTTTCGAACCTTAGTGGTTCATCTTCAGCTATAATTATTACATGTATAAGTTATAAATTTATAAATTTAAAATTACATAAATAAAAGTTAAACTTAAGTTTAACTTTTATTTATGTAATTTTAAATTTATAAATTTATAACTTATACATGTAATAATTATAGCTGAAGATGAACCACTAAGGTTCGAAACGTCCTAACATTCGAAAATAAAAATTCAAAATGGATCACCAAGGCCTTCATTTCTCCAAATTTAAATGTAGAAATATCCAAAAAGAAACAACAAACATTATTAACACACAAACCTCAAATAATAATAAAGGACCACCCTTCAAATCATGTGTAGAAAATAACCAGAAAATAGATTCTAATAGGTATACTGAGAATTCCTCCAACGAACAAAATTTACAAAAGCTAAAACCTACGATAAATCAAATATCTGTCATAGATACAATTTTCAAAGAACCTCCACATGCCCAACAATTAACCCAAGTAGTAGATATAATTACTCCACAGAAACGAACTGCATCATCAATACAAGAATCAGAAGGAAACACAACACAAGATTCTGATGAAGAATCAATTTCATCTCAAGCATCAAGCTCTCAAGCAGCCAACAACATAACTCGAAAAAGAAACTTAAAACCCTTCCAAGCGCAACACAAAAATACAATAATGCTCTAAACGTAGCAAAAGAAGAAATAGAAAAAATCCAGACAAATATCCAATGGATTTCAACCAATTTAAAGATTTCCTGGACAATGAAACCTCATGAAATACTTGAGCAATACATAGACAACTTGAACGAAACAATAAATATGCTCACACACATGCGAACTAAACTTAAAGGGAGCAAAATAAAAAAATAGAATATCCCGAATATTAAAAAAATTTAAACTAAGATCTATGCAACAGACTACGCAGAATAGAAGCAACCTATTTCAATTATCCTACTTATCACAATCAGAAGAAAACATAACACCAATGCAAAATTAAAATGTCAATAATACAGTGGAATAGCAGAGGCGTTCCGACTCGGGGGTGCAAGACGTGCGAGGCACACGGGCGCCAAATAAAAGGCCCCGTTATCTAAAATTTAATAAGTCGTTTTTGAAAAAATCAGAAGTTACAAATAAATCAAAGGAGCGGCGCGCCGCCCCGTTATGTTGAATTTAATAATTCTTTTTTAATGATGCCAAAAGTTATAATAAAAATTATTAAAACAGTACTGGTAGTCATTTAACAAAATAATTAATAATTTTATTTTTAATTATTGTGTTCGACTGTGTGATTTTTTTGTGATAACTGAATATTTTATTAAGGTGAGTATACTTTACAATATACAGGGTGAACACGAACCTAATGTCATAAATTTAAGTGTATATAGTATTTAATATGTAGATTACGAAACAGAAAGATTTTTTTGAAAATTCGCCTATTTAAGGGTAGTTTTCATGAAGCTCACATTTTTGGTACCACTGGATCACTGGCAACACATAATATTTTATAAATAAAAACACAATTAAATACTTAAAACTAATTTACGTAATGTTGAAGGGTAATCAAAACTTCATTATTTTTAATAATATTTATTTATTTATTTTGAGAGTTCATTGCCCCAAAAAACGGTAAATATTAACATTTCACTGGCTTATTTTTATTAAAAAAAGAACGAAGAAAAACAGAAAGGATTAAATATTAAACTAATAAATAGTAGTAATACTAGTAACTTACATTTTCTTGTATCAAAACAAAGAAGAAACACAAAAATTCATCAACATTGTTCAAAATTATCACCTCTCACAGCTACACACAGTGCACTACGTTGAATTAGTGACACTACATGGCAAGTGCATATGATTTTGTTGTTGAATAATTTGTACACTATTTTGGATCCGTATCCTCAATTCTTCAATATTTTCTGGCGGGCTTTGATATCATAAACTAGGGACTTTAAATGACCCCATAGATAGAAGTCCAAGGGATTGAGATAAGTTGATCTTGGTGGCCACTGCACAGGACCTCCACGGCCAATCCACCTGTTTCCGTAGATATTATTTAAATGATGACGCACATTTCTCGCAAAATGAGGAGGAGCACCATCATGCAGAAATGATTTTGGACGAACATTTAATGAAACATTTTTAAATAATACTGGAAGGATATTTTTCAAAAAATCCAAATACTGGTCACCATTTAATTCTTGGACCCATTAATGCGAGTTGTGGAAATTATAAATACAGGCACGTGTGAAAATTGTTTTATCACTAAATAATATTGAAGAGGTAAAATTCACATTTGTAGCATTTTGTCCGAAAATCCATTGACAAAATGTCATTCTAGTGTGGTGATCAGCAGGCATTAACCCTTGGACTTGTTGAAAATGATATGGATGATAATCATTTTTATGCAAAATGTTTACAACAGCCGCCTGAGATATTTCTCCCACAACACGAGATATTTTTCTGGTACTAATTGTTGGGTCGGCATGCACTAGGTCTAGGACTTCATCCTCCATGTCGTGGCGTAATCTGCGACCGCAGCCACGTCCAGAATTCCTTTTTAAATTTCCCGTGTCGCGAAGACGTTGTGTCACAGTGATAAACATCCTGCGATCAGGGTGGCGTCTTCGAGGATACCGTTTGGCATACAATTCTGCTGCTAATACCGCGTTTTGTCTCACTTTACCATAAATTAACAACATATCCACTAACTCAGAATTAGAATACATTTTTTTAAGAACAAGAACACTCCAAAAATGACCTACATCAATACTTTCAAGAATAATACTAAAATATTTTATGTATTATACAATTACGTTCGTCAAATATTATATTTAATTAATTAGAATCTTATACAACTAATTTTAAATATACTTTTGTTAACCATATTTTTAATGAAATAATAATTAAAACAGCAGTAAAAAAAAAGTTTAGTTAAGAAAAGACGAATTTTCATTTTTCGAATTTTCAAAAAATTCTTTCTGTTTCGTAATCTACACATTAAATACTATATACTCTTAAATTTATGACATTAGGTTCGTGTTCATCCTGTATATATATGTATATATATATACAGTGCTGTAACTGATAGGCGTGATTGGCATCTACAAGGGGCGCAGCTTGATTTGATACGATTTTTTAGACCAAGGATTAAGTTTATTTTTGTTTTGTATGTGTGGCTTTAACGATAGTTGATATATTTACCAGACTCTGTAGGTTTCTGGTACCAGTCAAAAATAATTGTTTGATCTAGTTATCTTATGACTTTGGTGTCAAGGAACGGGACGCTGTTATCCGTTTCTATTTCAACAGTGAAAAAAAGTGAAAGGCATTTTAAAAGGCAGAAGGGGAAGACACTGATCGAGAATCCAGTCCATGACTAATCTACGTATAATGGGGCTAATTTTGCTACCCATTGGGTAGCCGAAAAATTGTTGATAAAACTGAATATCATCTACATATTATAAAAAAAAGATTATGTAACGGAGAAATAATATCAAGAGTTTGGCTATTGTATTCTATATTAAAAGATTGTGTAATTTGTTTTCCTTGTAAAATATTTAAAACTTTTTCTACTGCATTTGTTGAAGGGTATAATGATTGGAGACATTTATCCCAAGCTATAGAATGACATGAAAAATCTAAAGACCACATGAGTAGTACAAAGTCTTGGCTTGATTAAAAGAAATCTACCGATTCATTAAATGAGAAATTAATAAATTTGGAGAAAGATAGATGGCTTTCCGTGTTAAAAATTATAATTTACGTCATTAAATTCTTGGCGGGTCAAAATTTAAGTTTTAAAGGCAAAATGAATAAGTTATATGAGCAACAAAATGGAAACTTTTTAAAATTAATTGAAAGGGAGGATCCTATTTTAATTACACAAACTAAATGCAATAAATTGATTAGTAAATTAAAAACTAATAAACACATTTCAGAAACTTTAGCTAAAAATTTAACTACTTACCACTCACAAGTGCTAAATTCTACGGTCTTCCAAAAATTCACAAACAAGAATTAAAAGTTAGACCAATTATTTCGTCTGTTCTATCTCCTACTGCTCAATTATGTGAATTCATAACTGAAATTCTGACTCTCTCTATTGAAGGTGAAACTCGTTATTTCATTAAGGATGGTTTTCAATTTTCGGAACTCATTCAAAATTTCCAATTACCCGATAATTTTGTTATTATTAGCTTAGATATTGTGAGCCTTTTTACAAATATTCCGATTGAATTAGATATTATAATCATTAATTTAAAATGGGAAGATATAACATGTCATTGTGACATTCCTAAGGAAGATTTCATCGATATTATTAAATTCATCTTCAACAACACTTTTTTATCTTCAATGACCAGTTTTATCAACAAATTTTCGGCTACCCAATGGGTAGCAAAATTAGCCCCATTATACGTAGATTAGTCATGGACTGAATTCTCGATCAGTGTCTTCCCCTTCTGCCTTTTGAAATGCCTTTCACTTTTTTTCACTGTTGAAATAGAAACGGATAACAGCGTCTCGTTCCTTGACACCAAAGTCATAAGATAACTAGATCAAACAATTATTCTTGACTGATACCAGAAACCTACATCGTCTGGTAAATATATCAACTATCGTTAAAGCCACACATAAAAAACAAAAATAAACTTAATCCTTGGTCTAAAAAATCGTATCGTCAAGATTTGCCATCGAACATTAGTTCAATCGGCATTGTCCAGATTGGAGAAGATAATGATCGAGAACTTAAACGCATTTTATATAACACTAGTATCAGTGAACGACGAGTGAATCATGAGATTAATGATAACGATGAAAGAAAAATATTTGTATCTCTTCCTAATATACCATCTTTGACTCCAAGTTTAATAAGTTTGTTTAAAGACGAACAATATAATGTTTGCCCAAAAAAATCTAAAAACTGTTAACAAACTTTATTCAAAAATTAAAAATAAAACACATACATTAAACCAATTTAATCTTATATATAAAATACCGTGTGATTGTGGGAAATTTTATATAGGTCAGACTTCACAGAAACTAAAATCTAGAATATCTCAACATAGACAAGGGGAAAAAATTTTAAAAGTGACAATATATGCGCGCTAGCACGTCACGTCCAAGAAATGTACCACATAAACAGTAATAATGGTAATACTTTGAATTATAAAACTGATACTCAAAATTTAAGCTCAATTTATACTTATTTGATACAATCATTTTAAACAATTAACCTTTTTGTTTATATTATTACACTTTTTGAATTTTCAGCGCCACTTTTGAATTTTTTCTCTTCTTGATCTTGTTGTTTTTCTTCTTCTACTTCACTTAAAATAGTAAACCTAATGTAACATGCCAAATTTTAAACCACGCTACACGTGGCTACAAAAAACTTTTCTTTTATCAATGTTTACAAGTAAAATGTAAATTTTAACAATAAACTTTCAACAACAAATGTGGCTATGTTTCTTTACATTAACAACTTTATACATGTTAAAACTATTGTAAGTATTTTTAACAATATTGTGTCAAAATTATTACTAAATTATTGTACGATCGTGATCGTGACCTGATGAAGTGGAAAAATTATCCACGATATATTATATAAAATTAACATCAAAATTATGAGAAGTTTGTCTCTAATATAGAACCTCGTCCATAATCACCGAAAATTCTGTTAACATTTAATCATTCAACAAGTCGGTGTTACTTCTTTTCAACATTAATTGAAACAGTTGCAAAATTTAATGATACAATGTCAGACCACATCACTAGAATTATCAAAAATCCGTCAAGTATGCCGCACTATCTAGGTGTTCATATTCAAAATGAACTTATTTCACTTTTGAGACAGAAAATAAGATATGAAATAATAAACATACTAAAAGTCAGTAAATATTTTTCTCTTATTTTAGATTCCACCCCTGACATATGTCATCAAGACCAACTTACTGATGTAGTAAGATTTGTTCTTTTAAATAATAAATCAAAGCAAATAGAAATCAGGGAGCATTTTTTAAGGTTTATTTCAATATCAGATTCGACAGGCTATGGTTTATTTAATGTTTTAATAATTTTTTTGGAGACTGACAACATTTATTTAGAAGATCTAAGAAGACAAGGCTATGATAATGGTGCGAGTATGAAAGATCGCAATAATGGTTTGCAGAAAAAAATTCTTGATGTAAACCCTAGAGCTTTTTACGTGCCTTGTGCGGCCCGCAGTTTAAACTTAGTTGTGAATGATGCTGCAAAAGCATCTTTAGAAATAACGATTTTTTTAGTTTTGTACAGGAGATCTATGTTTTCTTCTCGGCATCGACTAAACGTTGGCAGGTCTTGAAAGATGAAATCCCTAATTCAACAATAAAACCTCTTTCAGATACTAGGTGGGAAAGCAGAGTTGAAGCAGTAAAAGTTCTAAGGTATAATTTAGAAAAAATCTATGTTTTCCTTCTATTCTGATACTACTAAGGATTCTGAGAAAAGAAATTTGGCAAAATCACTAATATTAAAAATTAAGTCATTTAAGTTCATTTGCTCCATTATTACATGGTATAATATATTAACAAAAATTAACATTGTAAGCAAAGCTATGCAGGCATCAAACGTCATATTACCAAATATTATTATTATGTTAGAGGAAACTAAATTATATTTACGTAAAATTAGGTCAGATAAAGGCTTTAATGATATTTTAGAGGAGGCAAGAACTATTGCTGAGGATATTGATTGTGAGTCTTCATTTTCACCTGTCAATAATGTTAGGCCGCGAACAACAAAACGATTATTTGAATATGAGAGTAAGGACGAGGCTCCAAAAAATCCCCAAGACATATTTCAAATTAATTTTTATTTTTTGTTATTAAACACAGCGTTATCAAAAATAGAAGATAGATTTGAACAAATAAAAAATCATCACTCTGTTTTTGATTTTCTTAATAATTTAAATACTTCTTCTAAACTAGATAGAGCAAACAGGTTAATGAAATGTAAATCGCTAGAATGTATGTTACATGACCAATTAAAAAACAAAAAAAGATTTAATAGCTGAAGATCTACGCGAGGAAATTGATAATATCGCACTCTATATTTCTACAGAAATGGATGCAATACAAGTTATACAAAATATGTTTACTAGTAATCTCATCTATATTTTTCCGAATTTTGCAATTGCTATATTTTTAACTTTACCGGTCACAGTTGCTAGCAGCGAGAGAAGCTTTTCGAAACTTAAAATAATGAAAAATTACCTCCGATCAACAATGGGACAAGGAAGACTTTCAGACTTATCTATAATAGTATAGAAAAAGATATTTCTGAAGATTTGAACATATCTGATATTATATCAGACTTTGCTTTAAAAAAGCAAGAAAAGCAAAATTCACTTAAATTTTTCACCCAACAAATAGACTTTATATTGTTTATTATAGTATAGTTATGTATTTTTGTTTATTTTTTGTTATTTGTTTTTATGTGCTTAAAATAATAATTATTGTTAATTTGTGATACCTATGAAATAAAATTAAAAATATATTTTTTACATTTACTGTTTCTTTTATTTAGTGGATTTTTTTTCAGTCTTTTAGTTAATTAATGGGGGAGGGGGTTGGGGCGCTAAAATTATTCCCGCACACGGGCGGCATATGCCCCAGGGACGGCTCTATGCAATAGCATCAACACCCATCGAGAAGAACTACAGGTAATAATTTATAAACATAACCCAGACTTTATAGGACTCCAAGAAACTAACTTAAAAGAAAATAAAACGTGTAACATCAAGCAATACAATATCTATAGAAAAGATAGACAAAATGCAATGCACGCGGCAGGAGGAGTAGCGATACTTGTGAAAGATTCAATAGACGTTAAAGAAATAAAACTTCAAACAGAATTAGAAGCAATAGCAATACAAACATAATATCCCATAGATGTAACAATATGCAATATATACTTACCGGCCGACACGAATCCATCAGCACAAGAAATTTTAAGAATAATACAACAACTACCAACGCCGTTTATAATCATAGGAGACTTTAACGCCCACAATCCCATGTGGGTCTCCATACAGGGCTCCAGTTATACGAACAGTAAGGGAAAAAGACACAATGGACAATTTTACGCTATTGAATGATGGATCACCAACCCATCTTTGCTCAAGAACCGGAACCTTCTCAACCATCGACCTCTCCTACTGCTATCCCAGTATAACCTCCCTATTAAATTGGGAAACCTTACCGAATCTATATGGCAGCGACCACTTCCCCATTAAAATATCATTAAACGACCCTGTCATAACCAACCAAGATACAATCATCGAAATTAAAAATTGGAAACTGAATGAAGCACCATGGGAAAAATTTACAAAGGAAATGAAACAAACCCACATAAATACAAAAAAATATCACAGATTGCAACACTACATTACAACATTTAATAGACCAGATTACCAAAGCAGCAGAAAATACAATCTGATATAAAAAACAAAAAATGCGTACCTTGGTGGAACGACCAGTGTAAAAAAACCCTGCAAGATACAAAAAGAGCACTAAATAAATACAGAAATAACAAAACACTTGAAAACCTAGTAGACTATAAAAGGAAAAAAACCATAAACAGAAAGACAATCAAACAAAGCAAGAAAACGTCCTGGACAGAATACGTATCTTCAATTAATACCTCAACACCAATGAAAGAAATATGGTCGAAAATAAGGAAATTGAAAATAAATCGCCCAGCCTTAAAACACTTTAGTATGACAACAAGACAATCACATCACCAAAGAAAATAACTGAAACAATGGCCAAGGTATTTGAGAAAAACTCCAGCAATCTGCAATACGATACTAAATTTCTTTCTAAAAAAACCCGAGAAGATAAAACTGAACTGAATATAGATGAAAACAAGGAAAACCAAATCAACGATGCTATTAAAAAGGAGGAACTAACAACAGCTATACAAGAAACAAAAGACAATAGCAGGACCTGATAATATTCTATTTGAATTTATTAAACACCTACCAGAAAAAATAATAAACAATATCTTACATTCTTGTCCCGGTACACAAAATAGGGAACCCAAAAACAGACCCACAAAACTATCGACCTATCTCATTAACAAATACATTATGCAAATTTTTTAAAAAAATTATCAATAAGAGATTAAATTGGTGTCTTGAGAGAAACAACTTAACAACTCAAAGTCAGTGAGGATTTAGAGGAGGAAGGTCAACTATGGATCATATAATGAATCTCACATCTGAAGCCCAGAAAGCCATACAAAATCACCAACACCTTATCGCAGTGCTATTCGACATGGAAAAAGCATATGACAGAACATGGAGGTACTACATACTTAAGACCTTGCAAGAATACGGAGTTCAAGGCTATATGCTTCATTTCATCAAAACTTCCTGACTAAAATAAACTTTAAAACAAGATGCAACGGATACTTATCAGAAATGTACACGTTGGAAAACGAAATCCCCCAGGGAGCTATAATAAGTGTGACACTATTTTAATAGCAATTAACAGAGCCGCTGAACAATGTAAAGCACCAGTCAAAGTAGCCTTGTTTGCAGATGATCTTATAATATATAGTAGAGGGAAAAACGTAGACGCAATAGAAGCGAACATGCAGTTAGCAATAGACAAACTTCAAAAATGGATCAGAAAAACAGGTTTTAAAATATCAGCTACTAAAACAAAATCCATACACATCTGTAGACTACGCCATGCTGAAAACAACTCATACCTCACCATTGATAACAGCAAAATAAGAAGCGAGAAGCAAGTAAAATTTCTAGGGGTCATCTTTGATCAGCGACTAACATGGAAACCGCATATCCTAGATTTAAAAACAGAATGCTATAGACGGTTAAATTTAATTAAAACTCTGTCACACCACAATTGGGGAGCCGATAGAAAATCGCTACTAACAATCTATAAAGCAGTAATAAGATCTAAATTGGAGTACGGAAGTATTGCCTATGAAAACGCAAAGAAACATGTATTTAAACTTATCGACCCTATACACCATAGTGCTATAAGAATCATAATAGGAGCCTATCGTACTAGCCCAATTGTAAGTATACTAGCAGAAGTCGGAGAACCTCCCTAGAGAGTAGAAGACAACAACTAACAGCAAACTATATAACACAACTAGAAACACAACCAGATCACCCTACATATAAACAACTTATAAACAATTCTCCCTTCATATCACTTAAACTACACCTCCCATTCATAACCCAAACACAAGCATTCCTAGAAAACTACAACCTAAATCAAACACCCATCGCAACTAAATATATCCCTTCCATCCCACCCTGGACCTCCCGACATCCACCCATACTCTTGCAAACTATTAAATTTTTCAAAAAGCCAAACGACAGCTGACATGTATAAAAAAGAACTGCAAAAAATCACAATTCCCTACAGTAACCATAAGAAAATATATACAGACGCTACTAAACGGCAGAAATCGTAAGAGTGGCCATAAAAATAGAAAATAAAATAATAAAACAACGACTTCCAACAAGCACAAGCATATACACTGCTGAGAGCTATGCTATAGTACATACCCTGAACGTAATATACAATGAACAAAACAACAACCACAATAAATATATCATACACACGGACTCTGCCAGAACTCTAAGAACTCTACAAGAACTGTACCCCAAAAGCACAGTAATAATAAAAACCCGTGAATTACCCCAGAAACTATATATGGAAAAGAATATAGATGTCACACTAATTTGGATTCTAGCACACATAGCAATAACCGGCAAAGAGGAGATAGACAAACAATGGGGAAGTTTAGCGTATTTTTTTTATTTTTTTATTTTATCAAGATTGCCCTCAAAAGTGATATTCTACATTTTATTTCACCCAAAGATGCTTAGATTTCTCAAAAAATGAAATTTTATACCAAAATGACGCCAGAGTGGCTCGCGGACAACGTATCGTCTATCTTAACCAGCGCGCGCTGGGTTCCCATGGCAACAAAGAAGCGTGTGGTGTAATGCCTCAAGATACAACCTACGTTCAAAAAGTCAGGTCTCACCATCCCTTCTGCGCAAGCGCATAACTCACTTGTGACGTCAGAGTGGCTCGAAGATAAATCATTAATTATAAATAATTGGCAACATAATTTTAACTTTCAATTACATTTTAAGTTATAATTATTCATATACTTACGACTAAAAGATATTTCACATGTAATTTCAACCACGCTAAACTTTCCCATTGAAACAAATAACCGATACTGAAGAGATTACAATGATACCAACTCAAAAAAGTGACCTAAAAGACATTATTAAAAACAAAATAGACAAAGAACAAATAGAAAAATGGACAAATGTAACAAACAATAAATTACGGGAAATTAAAAGCGATATAAAATGCTGGAACACAGGAAAAACCAGGAAAGAAAATATTATTCTAACAAAACTAAGAGTTGGACATACTCGAATGACTCATGAATATCTATTTGAAAAGAAACCACCACCCAAATGCGACACATGCGATATTACACTCAGCGTCAAACATCTACTACTACAATGTAACAAATTCAACCAGCAGAGATTAGCTAACAATATGCCAGACAACCTCAAAGACGCCCTGCGGAACAACCCAGAACAAACGAAGAACATCATAAAATACCTAAAAAATTCAAACTTATATACATTGATATAACAATACCTACCAATAATATGTAATTAACCCCATAAAACATACTATGTAAAATACCACCACTAAACACACTATGATCATGTAGTTAAAGTGTTAAATTAAATAATAATAAAAAAAAATCATAATTAAAATTATGTACATAATAGAAATGTCAAAATTAAAATTATGTACATAATTAAAATTATGTACATAATAAAAATTCATAATTAAAATTATGTACATAATAGAATTGTAAAAATTAAAATTATGTACATAATAAAAATGTCAAAATTAAAATTATGTACATAATAAAAATTTATAATTAAAATTATGTACATAAAAAAAATGTCAAAATTAAAATTATGTACATAATTGAAATTCAGAATTAAAATTATGTACATAATCGAAATACTGAAATTGAAATTATGATTATTATGACCCAATAAAAATTATTCACTACTTATTATTAGGTAGAAAAATATTTCCATTTCTCACAATTATTTTTATGGTAAACAAGTTAAATTAAATTTATTTCGACAAATAATTAATATTCAATATGGATATTATTAATTATGTTGGCACAAAATAAAAAAATCTGATGTGTCCAACACAATACCTCCCGCCACTGTAGTAATATATTGTATATAGAAGTTTTTTAATAAATTTAATTTGTAGTTTTAAAATTAGTGTGTTATTGCAGTTAATATTTTTAATTCATTTCATAACTAAAATTTCCTTCATAAAATTTGTATGACCAATATGACAGCTATTTTTGACGTTACTAAAACCGGAACCGAACTTACTTTGATTCACGCATGCAAATACATTCCTAATACATTTCTTCCATCTTTTTAAATTTTACAATAAAATTACTTCATTTTTACTTATTTTATCTTTTACACTTACGTACATCAAATTTGACATCACATGTTACATTTTGTGAACATATGAATAACTCATCTGTTTTATCGAAATTCCTCAGCCTAAACGATATGTAAAATTATTATAATTTATATATTTTTTTCTACCTAGTTAGAAGTTATATATAAACGTAATTATGCAGATCGGTAGAAAATTAAAAAATCTTTATATTTAATAATACTAACGTAATTTGTGAAAAAATGGTTTTAGAGGTATTTTTTAGGAAAAACGGTTTAAAGCTTCAAGTAAAGTCCTACTTCCGTTTAACCAATTGTAGTCAAATTCTAATCAGTTCATCATATTTGAATATAAGTCTTAAATACCAAATATTATATTTTTTACATGTCTCTTATTGGAGTTATCGTGGACGAAAAATCGTCACGGACACACACACACACACGCACACACACACGCACACACACACGGACATACAGACATCAAGTTAAAAATAGTAAAATCGTATTGTAGGGACCCTAATTCGTGCTCATATGTTAAAAACTCATACTCTAGAAATCTGACCAAAAACAATACCTCCCTTATCTATATATTGATAGGCGGGAGGTAAAAAGTCTTTATTTCAATAATGTAAGTGCATAGATCTTTTTCTAATTTTTATTATGACTACTCATAATTAAATTCCAGTATTTATTTTTATGATATATCATAATAAATATTGCATTTTTTTTTGTAGCAGTTCGTATATTGTTAAACTCAATTACTATTATAAAGTGGCATAATATATAGTATATTGCGTCATAAGGGAAGATATGGACATATTACATCCCGAAGATTTCTGATGCACGAGCGAACGTAGTGAGCGGGGGCAGCAAAAGCCAAGGGATGTAATATGCCGTTAGATTCCCGTAGGGCACAAGGTATTTTTCCGTATCCTTGAGAAGACTGTATTAAATATAAAAGTTAATTTTATAATGTACAACTCAAACCTATGTACTAAGGTATCGCTTTTCTATTCACTATTGAAACCATGGCAACAGAGAACAAAATACCTAATAAATAATTTGGAATTCTGACAGTTTTGGTTTTTAAAATAATTAATATGAAACATAATGGGGTAGGTGACCAATTTCTAAATTTGGTATATGTGATAGCTTGTACAAAAATAATATACCCGTATTTTTTTAAAATTGTTAATTATGTTGTTTTGAAGTAAATAAATAATACAGTACTTGGGAGGGGATTATGACGTCAACGAAGTTCATGAGAGCGGCGAAGGTAGACAGACGGAAATAGGTGGTGTGAGTGAGATAGTGCTAACTTAGTGAACGTCATAGTAAAGGACGCTGTTTCTATTTAACGCAAATTACTAAACAATTGCTGATAAATATTTAATTTTTTTAATGTCAACGTTAATAAATAAATATACTTTCTATAATTCAATAGTTTTTTCATTAAAATTCTACCTTGGTCACCTACCCCATTATGTAAAGTGATAGTGATCTTTCGAATACTCTACTGGAATTGATATAAATAGTAAATTCATCATTTAATAATTTATTACCTTTCAAATCAAAGTCATCATCATCATTATGACGTATTCCGCAAATGGAAGAAATAAAATAGTTCAGAAAATCTCAGAAAACGTTATTTTGACATACAAATCGGAAATATTGAAAAAGAAAAATGCAGCTACATACGTGAATTATAAATGTTATTGAGTTTTCTATGCTAAAGAATGTCTGCTATTTGACATAACCCCAAATTATAAATGTCATTAATGATATTTTCTATAATTAATTTATGGGAAAATTGAAATTTCATTAGTATATCTTAGTATTTTTAAAAATAATTAAAATCATCATGTAATTTAGAGTTAACTTCAACAGTATTTTGTTGTAATCAAATAATTTTAATTTTAAATTTTATCGGTAGATGTCACGTCGTATGCTTGCACCGCTAAAACCCACAGCTGTTCATATCATCCCGCCTTTCATAGTTACCCTTCATTGTTAACCTCAAACCAGGTAAACAATTTGTCAATTACATACCATGGATACGGAAAAATAATTTTCATTCTGATTTACTTTCAGGAAATAATGTTTGGTGATTTCATTTATGTCACAACATAAATGAAAGTAGTCGTTTTTCGTATATCTTCCTATGCATAACTATTTAATTTTATGACGGATCATAATAATATTGGATTTTTATTATGTTGATACAAAAATAAAATTAACTCACAAAATTAATTTTTTTATCGAAAATTTTATGATATTTATTATTTTATACAAAAATTAAATAGTGAAACGGCGTGCCATAGAAACCTTTGACTACTGAATCATATTTGTACATATGGGTATCTATTCTTACATAGACTGAATCTATATCTTCTATGGTTTTTCCCACTATTATTAATAGTGGCTGAAAAGTTTATCCGTATTTTGCCAGTTTTTTTACTCTAGCTTCCAAAATGGATTCAATTTGTCCAATAGTCTAAAATTTACATGTAGACATATGTATATTTAATTTTCACATACCGAGTTGATAGTAAGCATAGAGTATATCATTACCATAGTTACAGTGTAAAATGATTGACAGCAATGTATTAAAACGTTTATTTTACAAGAAAACAGGAATAATTAACATAAATGGGAGCTTTCACACAAAACAGTTAACAGTGTAATTCTATTATGAGAAAAGTTTAGTTTTTTACTTGTTACTGATTTGTAAACCATCATTTATTTTAACTCTTTATTGCCAGGTAAATTAATTTTTACAAGCTACTCACTTGTAAAGATAACAGCTGTCAAATTTACGAGTTACAAACTTGTAAAGATGACAGCTGTTAGATTTACGGTTAGTAGTTGTATTGTTTCATTGTTGAAAACTGTGTTTTATCCCTGCTATACAATTTTTTAACATTTTATTAGTGACTGTCGAAATTTGGTTTTTATTTTAATTTTATTTACAAATCAATAATAAGTAAACTATTGTAGATTATATGCCAGGTAACAGTTTTTACAGCTTCAAGGAACTGACAGCCTAGTCAGTCAATTCCTCCTATCACCAGTAAAAAATGTTAATTACTAGTCAAGTTTTTATATGTTCATTTATACAGAGTGGAATGCGATATTGGAAGCACCCTTTTTCTCGGAATTTATTATAGATACCGAAAAATTGTTTAAATAATAATAATAATATAATAATAAATATATATTTGCTTAAGAAAAAACTTATACAAAGAGTAGGTAACAGATTCATTATAATTTTTCATTTTGTATATACATATAATAAGTGTAATAAACATAATATCATTGAATTTTATGATTTAATTACAAATTTTCTGCAAAAGCTTTTAGTTTGAGTGCAGTAACAACATAATTGTAAATGTCATAGATTTTGGTATTTGTTAGGTCAGCCAGTAAGGTTTTATTGAGATCTTCTGGGCTTGAATTGCTGAGGTACTTTGATATGAGCGCCTTCCTTGGTTCGTCATAAAAGGGGCAATTGAACAGGAAATGATCTAGGTTGTCGTGCTCGTACGTGTTACAAATTTTGCAGATTTCGTCAGGATTGAATCTGAAAGTAATTCCGTTATTGAATAGGGTAGGGTGTTTGGAATTAAGAGTGCGGATTTGGGTAATTAATCTGAGGATTTTGAAAACAATGTTGGATATAGTAAAGATGTTGTTATATATGTATTTTTGGAAGTGATGATTATAAGAAGAGTGGATAATTCTATGGGTGTCTATGTCGTATAGATATTGGTTGTAGGCGTTCAATATGTTTTGTGTTTCATTTTTTAGTGTTAGAAAATTTTTGTTTTCCCATATTTCCATGAAGTTTGCCTTCTGTAGTATAATCTCTATGCTTCTTACCCAGTTATATTTTATTTGTTTAGATTCGGGTATTGATTTTTTGTTATTTAATTGTAGTAATTTTTCATAACATATTTTAACATATCTGTTGTCTGTCATGAGTAGTATTTTGTACCACCAGTTTAGAGCGTTTCGTACAATTAATAGTTCAAGCTTGTTTTGATTTAATTCTCTACGTACCATGTAGTTAGGTGTAGTTTTCTGTAGTTGGCATATATTTTTAAAGAAATTTGTTTGCCCTTTCTCTACTATTTCGCATTGGTTTAAGGCCCATACCTCTGAAGCGTATAGAAGTGATGGTACTACTACCGAGCTGTATAGTTTCGAGATCGTATTCCAATCTTGTATCTTCGCCTTTATTAAAGTTTGTTTTATATTCCCAGTTATTTGTCGTGATTTTTTAACAAAAGATTCCGCATGCTGTCTAAATAATCCTGAGGACATAAATGTTACTCCCAAGTAATTATATGTATTTGTTTGTTCTATTTCGCTTCCTTGGCATGTAAATTTTGTTCTTTGCGATTTTGGTCTTCCAAGATGGAAATGGATTATTTTCGTCTTTTCAGAGTTGATTTTTAAGCCTGCATCTCTGCAATAATTCTCCAATGCTTTTAGCTTGTTTTGAACGTCAATATGTGAATACGCCAACATGGCAACGTCATCTGCATATTGCAATGTTAGTATATCTGTTGATTGATTTATAAAGATACCTTCTAGATTTTCTCTTCTAAGTTCAGATTCCAAGTCGGAAATGTACAGGTCGAATAGTTGAGGACTAGTGCATTCGCCTTGGAGTACACCTTTTGTTACCTCTATAGGTTCTGTTAGTTTATTATTGCAATTTACTTGAATGGTTGCTTAATTGTAAATGTTTTTAATTATTCTTATGATTTTTCCGCTTACCCCAAGCTGGAAAATTTTCCACCCTAGTTGATTGTGTGGCACAGAGTCAAATGCCTTCTGGAAGTCGATGAAAACGACATATAAACCTTCTTTGGTAGTTAGTAATCTTGATTGTATTATTGAAGTAAGTACGAACAAATTATCTACGCATGATCTTTTCTTTCGGAATCCTGACTGAGCTTCTGGAAGAATATTGTAGCTTTCAGCCCATATTTGTAATCTGTTATTTATTATGTATGTCAGAACTTTTGTACTAGTATTAATTAATGCAATTGCTCTATAATTATTTGTATTTGAGCGATTTCCTTTTTTGTATATCATGGTTATTTTGATTTCTGTAAGGGATTTAGGTATTTTTTCATTGGTCATAATTAAATTTAGAAAGTTTTTAAAATAGGATATTCCACTAGTCGATAAATATTGAAGCTGTTCATTGATTATTCCATCAATTCCAGGTGATTTATTAGCTTTAAAGTTACGTAGGGCATTAATGATTTCAGGTGTAGATATTTCGTCATCTAGATAGGGATGGCGGGTGTCGAAGAATTTCGTGTTATCTACCAGTTTTGCGCCAAACCATTCTTGAAAGTGACGAGTCCATTCTTCTGGTTTTATTTTGTTTACATTATAGTCTTTTGGCGTTAGAGATTTGATTGTTTTCCAGAATTCTGATTGATCGCGAATATTTTCAAGAGTGCTTTTTAGTTTTAGTTTGTGCGCGGTTCTTTCTTTATTTACTAAGTTTTTGTAGTTTTTCTTCGATTTTAGGAAATTGTTAACATGAGTCGTTTCATAATTATTTAATTTACACAATCTTATGTTCTTTCTCATTTCTATTTTGTATTTTCTACAGTCTTCTGTATACCATGGTTTATTCTGTCTATACTTTTGGATATTTTCTCTAACTATTACGTTTTTGTACATTTCTAATTCCTCCGTAACTTTTTTAATTACAGTGATAAGTTGCTCATAGCTTTCTGAAGGGCAGGTTTGCGTTGGTAAAGAAGAAATATAGTGATCAATTTTATCATGGTATGCCTGTATTTTGTTCTTATCCCAGATAGTTTTCTTGAAATTGTATGTATTGTTTTTTTCTATGGCTTTTGTTTGGATAGTCCCCAGATACGTTATAGAAACAGTGCACATCATATGATCAGAAATGAGAATCCTATTATCGACTTCAAAGTTATTGATAAGATGGAAAGAAGTTGGGTCGGTGAAGACTAAATCTATAATACTTTTACCCCTGGGACCCATGTAGGTGAAATTTGCCGGAGTATCGTTTATTGATCTGCCATTTATCAGGAATAGGTTTTCATTTTCCATTATGTCTATTAAATCTTGTCCTTTCTTGTTTTTAGTGTTGTCAAGTGTAGTTCTATAATGGCTTAATTGTGTGTTAGCAAAAAGAGGTTCTTCACCTTGATTGAGTGTGCCAACCCTCGAGTTGAAGTCTCCACCAACTATCCATGCGTGAGAGGAATGCGATTCTTTAATCACTTGAAGATTTCTTGCGAATAATTCTAATAACGTGTTTTTGTCGTAACTTTGTGAGAAGTAAACGCTGCCCAAAACTAATTTTACTGTGGATGTGCATATTTCTAAGAAAATCCAATGTAAGTCCTTTTCTATTGTTGTGACTTTTTGTATGCTTGTTTTAATAAATATCAGTAAGCCTCCGATCGCTCTTCCTGAGCTTGCTTCTTTATTTGCCGCCGTTTGGTATATTGAGTAGTTATTTAAAAAATTTGGAGGATTAGTAATTTCGTAGTTTAGCCAAGTTTCGCTTAGACATATGATGTTGTGTTTCGAGAGTATTAGTTCTTCTTCGTGACTGAGTTTGAAAATATTTTTATATCCCTGGATATTCCAAAATGTTATATGTGATATGTTGTTAGTTTGCATATTTAGTTTTTTGAATTCGTGTTTCTTGTGGAATGAGTCCGTGATCTAGTGAAATGTTTGTCAAGTGGCCCTGTAATATGGCCATTTTTTTTATTTCCAGTATCACTTTTCTTTTGAACTGTAATGGTATTAGTTGGTGTTCTGGGTATTTGTTTATCCTTTGGAAAATTATTTATATTATTGCTACTCGATTGTGTTGGCATCAAATTTAGATTTACAATATTATCAGTGTTGGGATTTTCTGTATTTGATGGTGCGTTTCCGCTATTATCGACTGGGTCTACATAAATGTGGTCTGTTCTTATTTCTTGCAATGAGAGCGAGAGTCTTTCTTTGGTGTTGTAATTTTTGGAGATGTTATTGTCTTCTTCGAAAGTTTCTTCATCTATATCTATATGATCTGATGATACATTACTTTCTTCAAAGTCTGAGATCAAATAAGCTGTTCCATTGATAATTAATTTATTTTGCCTGAGTTGAACTTTGTGTCCTTGTTGTTTGGCATGATTCAAATGTGGCTTTAATAATTTTCTTTCTGTTTGTATTTTTTTCGAAAAGTCATCTTCAATGAATATATTTGTATTTTTTAATAGATGAACATGTTTGAATATATCTTTTTTTATTTTCTTAGATGAAAATTCTACAAGTACTGCTCTCGGTTTTTTGTTTTCTGTTTTTTGACCAATTCTTTTAACTTCTTCAAAGGCACTATTTGTTATGTGATCAATTTTAAGTTTGTCTTTTAGTAGAGTAGAAATGATTGTTTCGAGGTTTTCATTTTTATTTTCTTTTATTCCGTGGAATATTAGATTTTTTTCTCTAATTTTCTTCTCTAGATTTTCGACCGTTTTTTCCTTTTGTTCTAATCTGTTTTCCAAGCATTTAATTTTTTCAGTATTCGTTTTTGAAGTTTTTGCGAGGCTATCGATTGATTTTTGGTATTTATCAATTTTTAAGTCTAAGTTTGTTATTTTTTGTTCAAGTGGTGCTAATAGGTTCTTGATATCTTCTACTGTTGCCATTTATGTTATATATATTTTTTTTTTTTTATAATTATTTATTTGCAATATAGTTGGCAACACTGATTATTTCTAAATTGTTTAGTGTTTACGCTTGCGTCTTGCAAATTTTTATTTCAAGGTCTTATAAAATGACTGACCTTGCTTAGTTGATAAATATTCACTGCTGTACACTATCACCAATCCACATAGATTTAGCACAAGATTATGAATTATAGAAGATTGCACCGATTAGAGACTATATAGAACAGTTGTTCGAAATAATTGTTAGGAAAATCTGAATTATTATTTATTGTTTCAACAATAATTTTTTCACTAGTTTCTTCTGCGCTCACTGTTACCAACTTCAAATTGTTTAAATAAAGTATTTAGTATTTTTAATAAGCTAACTAAATCTGTATAAATTTAGAAAAAAAAGTTAAATTTTCGTAGATATTGTCATATTTGTACTTTTTTTAAATGGAGTAGCCTGTACATTATTGCAATAATTTAAAGAAAATAATTTTTGCTTTAAAAAAGTTTAAGTGTTCTTACCTTCTAAAATTGATAGTTTTTGAGATATTAATCAAAATATATAAATGTTTTTTTTTTCAAAATTAAAAAAAAATGTATTGTATACATACAACTATTACTTTGTATCAATAATAACAGAGTATTCAATACATTGCTGTCATTATGGAGGTAAATTACTCTGATAAAAAAAACTCTCGGTATAAATTGTTTTAAAATAATACTAGTCGAATTTATTTGAAAGAAAAATAAATCATTTAAGATGAGTTACCTTTACATGTAGCAAAAATCCTTCCAAAGTTTTTATTTTAGAAGGTCTCCAAACCGATTTGTTCGTAGAGGTTCTTTTTACAGCTACTGTTACTGTTGGCAAAATATATGGTAGCAAATGAAGTGTAGCTACAGACTGTGCGCCTAAAAATTGGACAACAATATTCACGTTTTTACAAAAATATCTATTATATTTATGTACCTATTGGGGAATCAGTATTTTTGCAGATTTTAATGAAATTATTGATATAATCTGGTAATGGTTTATGTTTGGAAGCAAGTTCTGCAACTTTTTCAGAAAATGTTTTCCAGCCGCCATATAAAGATAAACTTTATCTTTATCTGATAAAGTAGTATCTGGGTATATTAAATTGAAATCTTCTTCAAGCTAAAATGTACGAATTATACATAATTATTTAAAAACAATTTAATTTCACAAATATGTACCAGAACATATCCATTATTTAATTTTAGAGATGGGTATTCTAGAAAGTAGTCGGATATTTTCCCCGCCGTAATTATTTCTTAAATAATTTTTTCTTGTATTAAATGTTAATTTTCAATTGTCAATAACTGTAGAAAATTGTTCTGTATTATTTTTTAACCAATTTAATACTTCGTTGTAATCTTTTTCCTCTATAATTGACTCCGCAAGTGATGTCGTCACGACCGCCATTTTGTTGTGGTAGGTTAAGGTCTGCGTTCCAAACAAACGACAGGCATATGGAACTTTGCATAAGAGAAAAGTGAAAATATAGTTTTTAAGAAAAATATTAGTTTATTTTAAAGGTAAGTGTATATTTAAGTATTGATATGATGTGAGGTAACGCCAGCGCCAACAATTTTTTAGTTTTAATACATCTGATACTTAAAACGAACAATTTAGTTTGGAGGCTCGTTTGGAGGTTATGTGTAACATTAACTTTTTTGAATTTAATATTTATATAATTTCATTTTGTATATCTTTTTTCTACAGCATATCTTAAAGTGTACTTTGTTCAACTTAAAATAGTTGATCAAGCAGTATTTTAACAGCAGGGCTATAGAAAAACTAATACGTTAGGTTAGGTAAAGTAATACTTTGACAGCAAGAATAGATAAAGTATTTAGAATTTATATTTAATACAAATACATTATATTTATATATTTATATATATATATATAAATTATTTTCGTGGTTCTGGTTTATGAGTTTTTAAAAATAATTATTTTATTCACAAATATTAAATTTAATGTTTTCAAAGCAAGATACAAGTCCAGACTGAATATAATATTTCTTTACAATCTTTTACATGTGTTTTTGATACAGAGTAATACAATATGATAACATGATAACAGGATGTCGGGAACTGCTGATGGTTGCAACTCCTGGGCAGGTAACACCTTCCTCCTTAAGAAGAAACTCTAGGGCGGAACGACTTGAGTTTCGTCAATCTGCGTGGGAGTCCTGGGAATTGTATTCTGGAAAAATTTATTTTTTATTTTGAACAAAAATATGTTGCGATCACCAATGACAGGCAGATGACTCCTATTATTGCGGCCACGGAGTATTTGTATTCCGTCTTCATCGGATCGATGTCGATTTCTTCAATTTCTTGTAGTTGGAGTTGATGTAGTTTGTCCAGTGGTGTCTTGTCCAGTTTTAGTTTTTCAACTTGTAGGGTTGTAGGACTTCTTATGTTGATTTTTTCTAAGTTGATTGGATGACCAGGTATGGAATTTATTTTATTGGAATACACATAGGATGAGATTTTGATTGAGCAGTTTGGTGGTATAATGAATAGATAGGTTCCTTGAAGGGAAGCGATGGTATTTCTACTGCACGTTGTTTTTATTTGTTGCGGTGTAGGAAATATTCCAATGTAATGTGCTTTATTTATTTCTAATACAATTTTTTGTCTAATTTTTACTGGCACATGTTGGCAATTATTGGCAGTGGTATCGGTGGTTAATATTGAAGTTAAACATTCTTCATCTTTTTCCATTGGAAGGAGATTTGTGTTGTCGCATAGGAATTTCGACTCTAGGTCTATACACTTCTCGTTGGTGTATTGGTATGCGTTGTTGTTTAAGGATAGATAAGTAGCAGGTGGGATAATTGTAGATTGATTAACGTTTGGAATGGAGTATAAATGGTAATGATCGAATGTTTCTGGATGTACCAGCGGGAAATCAAGTGAAAACATAATTTTTTCGTTACTAATATGTACTTTAATTTTAATAACGTGATAATATCTAGAAACGTCTTCAATGTTTGGAAATAATAATTGTTTGTGATCGTAAATGGATAATAATTCGCTAATGGCATGTTTCAAATCTTCAAAGGAAATTATGCTTGGGTGTACAGTTTCCAAAATGGCAAATGTTACCGCGTTTTCAATTTCTTCCAAATAATGCACTAATGAATCAATGTTATATTTAATTTCTTCTAAAATTTCTTGTATAATCAAATAATGGGAAAACGAGAAACTTGAGTTATTAATTGATTTGATTATCTCATTTGTTTTATTTTCTATATTATTTTGATTTTTGATTATTGATGTCATCGTTTCATTGATAGAAGACATTATATTTTTCGAAAGTGATATCTGATTATTTAATTTAGTTACGATTGATTTTTGATTACTTTGTAATTTAAGTATGTTATCATGAATTTCTTCGGCGTCAGCATTATCCATATTTCCTGTTATAAACTTGATAAGAGATCCTAAAGGATTGATAATACCACGTTTTTGCCGTTTTTCTGGGTAGAAATTTCTTAATTTTTTAGTTACAACTGATAATTGGTATTTCAAGTGTTCGTAATAATTGTTTAATACAGTGAAAATGTCGGGGGTAGCAGAGTTTATTGTTTCTTTTATTTTAGATAGGCTTTCATTTAATAAATCTACTCGATTAGATAGGGATCTGAGGTCAACGTAATGAAGGAATGTGTGGGAAGCGGTTTTAATTCTTGCTTGTCCTAATTTAAATGGGAGGATTCCAGGATTGTTGGATAGATTCTGGATTAAAACTTCTTGTGTCTTCGTCATCGTTATGTACAGAGTCGAGAGTCTGTGAAATTATGCTGGTTTTAGAATTTTATTTTCTAAGATTTTGAATTTGTTTTTAGTCTTATTCTGTTTTTTTTAAAGTCATAGGTTTTTTGTCTGGGTCTTTTTATGTTACTTAGGTGGATGTTTGTAGAAGTGTTGCCGTGTTGTGGTTTTATTTCGGCGGTTTTTAGATTTGGATTAATTTTTTCAATTTCTTCTGGTTTGAATTTGTTATTCGTTTTGCTTTGCTTTTGTTTATTTTTTACGTAAATTGTTTTAGGTATTTCAGGTAGATCTTCGCGATTTTTATTTGCGTAATCAATAGTTTTTTGTTTGTATTGCTCGTTTGTATCTCTGATTTTATTGTATAGCAGTTTAATTTTTTCCTTGTGATTGATTATATAATTATTAACTAGTTGCTTTTCCAATTCAAGGTCTAGGGGTGAGTTTACGTCAATGTGTCCTGATATAATTTCGCACGGTTTAAATTTTGTAGCAGAATGGATAGAATTATTGTATGCTAGCAAAGCGTAGTTGACTTTCATTTCAATTGGTTCTTTGTTATATTCGTTCTGATTGTTTAGTAGTCTTATATGTTCCACAAGGGTCGAATGGAATCTTTCAATTAACCCGTTTGATTCTGGATGTTGTGATGTTATAAAATGGAGTTTTACTTTATGTACTTCTAATAATTCTTTAACTAATGAATTTTTAAATTCTAAGCCATTGTCCGAAATTATTTGATTTGGTATCCCATGATGGGTGAAATATTTAACAAGATTATTCACAACTTCTATTCCTTGTCCGGAATTCAATCTATAGGCTTGGGCATATCTTGAGAAAGCATCAATTATCGTTAAGAATTTTTGTTTTTCTAAAGTTATCGAGTCAATGTGTAAAATTTCAAAAGGTTTAGTTGGGGTTGGTGAAATATTAAATTTTGGTTTAATAGGGATTCTGTCATATTTAGTTTTTAAACATACTTCACATTCATTAATGTAAGTTTGAACTGATTTCCTTAAATTAGGCCAGTAGTATTTCTTTCTAATTTCTTTCTCTGTTTCATCGATTCCTCTGTGATTAGTTTTGCTTTCGTGATAATTTTGAATAGTTTCTTTAATATCTTCTGAGTCTACGACATCTAATAATTTTTGAGTATATCTTACTAAATTTATTTGTGAGTTTTTGAAATATTTTTGAATAATTGAACTGAATTTTTCGTATATTGGATCTTCAAAGTATAAGCAATATTTAACTTTCGGGATGATGTATTCTTTTATAAAATTAATTATATCTCTAGCAAAATTGTTTTTCGAAATTTGTACAAGGAAACGTTGTGTGTTTTCAAATAATTTTATAATTTTTGGTTTTTGGGGATCAAAATTTACTTCTGATATAATAATTTGGTTTGTTCCAAAATTAACTGGTTTATCACAAATAGGTATTCCTACGATCGGATTTTCTGTGTTCGTGTGAACTGTTTCATCGTCTGAAATAATTTCATCTTGATTTTCATTATCGGTTTGAACTACTAAAGAGACATTATCTAAATTATTTTCATTTTCTTGTTTATTAGTGTTAGAAAAATTTTTGTTAAAATTTTCTATGTATTCGAATATTCCTTCGGAGTTCTCATTTGTTTCGTTGGCATTGATTTGAATACGAGATAATGCGTCTGCATTTAAATTTAGAGAACCTTTTTTATAAACAATTTGGTAATCATATTCTTCGAGTTTAAGTCGCCATCTTACGAGTTTCGAATTGGGTTCTTTTAATGAAAACAACCATTGTAAAGGTCTGTGGTCTGTATAGATGACAAATTTACGACCAAATAGATAAGGCCTGAAATGTTTCACTGCCCATACTATGGCTAGTAGCTCCTTTTCAATTGTGGAGTATTTAGTCTCTGAATCATTTAACGTACGGCTGGCATAACATATAGGCAGATCTGATCCTACTTTTCCTTGTGACAGTACGGCACCAATCGCGAAATTGCTCGCGTCTGTCGTTAAAATGAAAGGTTTCTCGAAATCAGGGTGTTGCAAAATAGGTTCATTAGCTAACAAATTTTTACAGGTATTGAAACAATTTATGTAATTTGGATTTTGTGTATCGATTTTGGCGTCTTTTTTCAAGCATGAAGTTAAAGGTTTTGTTAGATTTGCGAAATTTTTTATGAATTTGCGATAATATCCGAGTAATCCCAAAAATGCTTTTATTTCTCGCGTAGTTTTTGGTAAGGGGTAATTTCTAATTGCTTTGATCTTCTCGGGGTTAGGTTTTATGCCGTCTGATGTAATTAAGTGACCTAAAAATGTGACTTCTGTTTTTAGAAATTCGGACTTATCGAGTTGTACCTTAAGGTTACTTTCGCGTAATTTTTGGAAAATACTTTTTAAATTTGAAATATGCTCTTGAAGAGATGCAGAAAATACTATTATATCGTCCATAAAAACAAAGCAAATTTTGTTTAAATATTCTCGTAATATGTTATCCATAACTCGCTGAAAAGTGGCTGGTGCGTTCTTTAAGCCAAAAGGTGTTCGTAAAAATTCATAGTGTCCGTGTTCTACGTTAAAAGCGGTTTTCTGAATGTCGTCCGGGTGCATTTCAATCTGATGAAATCCACTTGCCAAGTCTAATGTTGAAAAGTATTTCGATCGTCCAAGTCGGTCTAGAATGTCAGATATATTCGGGATAGGGTAACGGTCATCTACAGTCTTCTCGTTTATCTTGCGATAATCGACGACTATACGCCATTTTTGTTTGCCAGAAGCATCAACCTTTTTTGGAACGATCCAAATAGGTGATGACCAAGGCGAATCACTGGGTCGTATGATTCCCTGTTCTAACATGTTGTTAATTTGTTTCTCGACTTCGGGTTTGTGAATGAATGGATATCTATAGGATTTTGAGTGTACTGGAATTTCATCTTTTGTGATTATTCGATGTTTGATCTTGTTTGTAAAAGTTAGTGGAGTTCCTTCTCGATAAAATATATCAGAAAATGATTTGACTAATTTTGAAATTTGATGTGTTTCTTCCGTATTCATGTGGTCGGTTCTAATTAATTTAGTTAAGTCTGATTTGTCTTGATATTGGATATTATTTACATCGTCATTGACTGTGACATTAAATAATTCGAATTCAGAATTATTAAATGGGTTGGCATTAATTGGTTCGTACAAATAAATTTCTTGT
This sequence comes from Stenolophus ochropezus, assembly GCA_035578165.1. Lineage (NCBI taxonomy): Eukaryota > Metazoa > Arthropoda > Insecta > Coleoptera > Carabidae > Stenolophus > Stenolophus ochropezus. Next base: position 14,599,721 of record JAQOWZ010000013.1, read on the forward strand.
GGTTCATACGTATTATTATAAATATCTACAGGGGCATAACCGTTTTGACAATTTGATAAACAATTTCTAATTAAACAATTCGAAATGTTTGTGGGTGGTATTAATACATCGCCGTCGGGTGAATGTACTGGAATTTTTACGGTTTCGAGAGTGTTTGGTTCTATTCGAGCAAAGAACAATAATTTTTGTTTCGATTCGTAGTGTGATAGTTTTAAACTCGTGTTTGGGGTTTTCAAGATAGAATGTTTTATATTTAGTTCGACGTTTAAGTCTTTTAAGGTGTCATATCCAATTAATCCATCGAAAAAATGATGAAATTTAAACAAATAGAATTTTATATTTTTGTCGCTATTGAATTCGGGGAATGCTGGAATTTCAATACAAGAATCGCGTTTAGTAGTTTGAAATATTGAACTAATTGTAAAATTTTCCTTTTTAATAAATGGTTTAAAATATTTTTCTGCAAGATCTGGATTTAAAAATGATTTTGTCGCTCCGGTGTCTATTAACAATTTTAAGGGTGGATTCGAAATTTTTATAAAGGGTAAATCTTTTTTATCATAGATGGAATGAATTTCTATGTTTGGTTCTGAGACTGGCTCGTTTCGCAAAAATTTTGATTATCTTCATAAGAGTCGGGTTCGTACACGTCGTATTCGGTTTCATTTGTGTCGACCGAAGTGTTTTGTCCGTATTGTTCGTAATTTTCCACTTCATTATAATTATCGTAATAATATTCTACTGGTTCGTAAAATTCGGTGGGCTCTACATTAAATAGTTCCTCGGATACAAATTTTTGTTGTCCGTTATTTTGGAATTTTGATACAGTACCATGTGATATTCCACTCATGGGTGTTGGTTTGGGAAATTGTTGACGGGTAGCAGAACCTTGTGGTTTCCACACGTTTGTAGGATTGGGTCTAGGTTGAGGTCTTCCAAATACTGGTTGGTTTGTAAAGGTTCTTTGAGGTTGAATTGGTCTAGGCTGTAAAGCTATTGGAGCACTGGGAAATGGTCGGGGTTGATTATAAAATTGTTGTTGCGGAGAATTATAGGTTGTTGGAGATTGATATCTCGGAAATTGCATTGGGATTTGTCTTTGAATGTGCATATTAGGCTGAGGTTTTTGAGTAATTTTATTATTGAAAGCGGGTCTTTGTAAATGTCTGATGTTATTTTCCGCTACTATATATTGTCTACTTTCTGCTAAACTAGTGGGCTTCATTGCGCGAATTGTTGAACCAAGTGGTTCTTTTAATCCAGCTAAAAATATTTTCAACGCATGTGTATTATAAAAATTTTTCTTTACTGTTTTAATTGTCTCTTCTGATTCATGAATTTCAACATAATTATGAAGAAAGCTTAAATTTTGCATTACTTTTGTGTAAAATTGAAGTGCTGATTCATCTTTTTGTCTCAGTTGATCTAAATCAAATAATAAGCCATTTTCATCTCGCTGGTCGCCGAAATGGGCAACTAAAGTTTCTTTAACTGTTTTCCAGTCTTTGGTTATACAAGTAGTGTATACTTCGCGGGCTGCTCCGGATAATTTTGCATATATTCCGTATACTACTGTAATATTTTGAACGCAATGTAAATTTTCAGGTTTCGGGTCCCAATAAGTTTTTATTAGGGCATTTGCAATTTCTAGGAATCCTGCTAATTCTGCTGGATTTCCATTGAAGTTTGGAACGATTTCAAGTAATTTAGTTTCAAATTTGGGTATTTGTGACATATTTTCGCTTATAGATAAATTAGAAAGAACTGAATTAATTATTGTTAAATCTACTTTTTGATTTCTGTAAGAATTCGTAAAATCTAAGTCTAAATCTAACTCGTTCTCACTGTTTTCCGCGGTGGAAGGGTAAGATGAAAGCGAGGAGTCGGACATAAAAATGAAAACAACTCACACAACCAATTTGATGAAGAGTCGCATTCCTGGCTGATTTCCTCGATGGAGATCTGCTGGGTCGGAGGGTGATTCCTTGGATTCTCGATGAATCTTGTAGAATTTCGGTCCGTCGCGAGTTAACAGTTGATACTGCAGGTTTTTTCACGATGAATTACCTCTCAGTATCCTACCGACTGCGCCAATTATTTTCGTGGTTCTGGTTTATGAGTTTTTAAAAATAATTATTTTATTCACAAATATTAAATTTAATGTTTTCAAAGCAAGATACAAGTCCAGACTGAATATAATATTTCTTTACAATCTTTTACATGTGTTTTTGATACAGAGTAATACAATATGATAACATGATAACAGGATGTCGGGAACTGCTGATGGTTGCAACTCCTGGGCAGGTAACATATATATATATATATATATATATATATATATATATATATATATATATATTATATTGAATTTTTGTACACGACGACGACAATAAAATTAAAATATCGTCTCTCTAAATTCTTTCAATTCGTCGATGAAGTATTATTTTATCGTTTTGTAAAAAAATAGCTATTTTGAAAATAATATCAATTAGATACTAATTATATTTTTTTAAACTAGGATACATCACCATGGTAATGTGTTTTGCTCCCACCTGTAAGCATTACAGTGAGAAAAATGCATGCAAGTTCTTTGTGTTTCCGAAGCAATCAACGAATTGAGAAAGTGGCTGAATTTAATTAGGTAACTAACTTGAAGAGTTATCTCAATAAAAAATGTAATTACCGCAATAATTTCTAGACGCGCGGATAGGGAACCGAGCAAACATTCCAGGATTTGTAACTGTCATTTTATCAACGACGACAGGCGAAACGGACCAACTGTTTTTAGTTACAAGGTAGGAAAAAAAATTGATACTGATGAAAGTAAACCTAAAAGGCAAATGTAATTGCAGAAATGTTTTTTGCTTGAAAATGTATTTATATGAATGAAACAATATTACAGAAAATGAACTATTGATGTTACTGAACCTGTAGCCGGTCCATCAGGGTTACAGCAACCACTTGAAGAGGAATCAGTACATGCCGGAGAATCTTCATCGCAAACTGAAGTTCATACAGGAGAATCGCAAATCGAAGAAACAGGAAAAAAAGATTCCCAATCAAAGGCTGTTTTAGAAGCGGAGATATATTTTTTGAAAAAAGAATTAGATTCATTAAGAGAAGATATGGACAAATTAAGTGTTAGTTTTTCATTTTGACATATCGAGAAAAATAATCATTTAATTTCTGTGTATACTGGTCTTCCAACTAAAGAAATATTTCTTAGTTTGTATTCATTGTTTGAAAATATGAATTTAAATTATTTCAATGGTTGGCAAGTTGTAAGAATTTCAAAAATTGATCAACTTTTACTAACTTTAATGAAATTGAAATTAAATTTATTAAACGTTGATTTGGGGTTGCGATTTAATATTAGTCGAGAAACTGTATCTAATATATTTAAAACATAGATGCTGGCATTACATGAAATTATATTTCAACAACTGATGACAAATATGCCCTCCAAAGATAAAAATAAATTGTGCTTGCCTTCCTCTTTTAGTTCTTTTACAAACTGTAAAGTTATAATAGATTGTACTGAGGTCAACATGATTCATCCAAAAAATATGGAGAAACAACAGATGACATATAGCTCCTATAAACATGGGAACACATTAAAAGGACTAGTAGGGGTTGCACTTAATTGCGTGATAACGATTGTCAGTAAGCTATATCCTGGATCAACGTCAGACAAAAAAATTACTGCACATTGTGGAATAATGGTAGAGTTGGTGACAGAAGACTTAGTGCTTGCAGACAAGGGATTCTTAATTTCAGACTTGCTGCCTCAAGGTGTTGCTTTGAATATACCTCCATTTTTGAGTACTCGTCAGTTCACTCCTGAAGAAGTTGTCAGGACCAGAACTATCGCCAAAGCGCGAATTCATGTAGAACGGGCCATAAAAAGAATTAAAATGTATACAATATTAAACCAAATACCAGCTACTTTGATACCTCATGCGTCCATCGTCTTTCAAGTGTGTGCAGCTCTTACGAATTTTCATTTTCCTCTTATAAAGGAAGTTGAGAAAATGTATGATTATTAGTTTTTTATTTATGTTAAAACCCTATATTTTTATATTATTATTAAAGAATACATTATGTCAAATATTTTTTTCAAATATTAACAAAATAAAGTAAGTTGAGAAAATGTATGATTATTAGTATGTTATTTATGTTAAAACCCTTTATTTTTATATTATTACTAAAGAATATGCGAGAATACGTTATGTTAAATAAATTTTTCAAGTATTAACAAAAAAAATTTTATTTACAAACAGTTACAAAAGAAAACAAAACATTAAATATAAAAATTATTCTATAAATACATGTTCCATTATATGTGGTAAATAATGTTCTATACAAAAATTTTTTAGGAATATTCTGTGTCCAATCATCATCTTTTAAAATTTTTACAATGATGTTGTCATTGGGCGTCCAAATTATTAAATAACAAATATCACGACCTGGGGCCTGTTTCACAAAACTACAAGTCTTGTAATACAAGTGTATCACTAGGCAACGCTTGTAAAATTATAAATTTTTACAAGTATTTGTTTCTCAGAACTGCACTTGTGAAATAAATTTACAATTGTAATATTTAATTTTACAAGTGTTTTTCACAAGTGTAATTAGGATTTTGTTTCTCAGAAAGTATTTTACAAATTACGACTTGTAAAATATTGAAAAAAATTTAACAGTGTCAAGTAACCTTAAAAATAAATTACAAGTCTCTGAGTACCGTTGAAAATTCACGTGAAATATATTTTTCAGGTTTGTGTTAGTGTACAATTACTTATTTCTTTTAATAATAATAATAATAATAATAGTTCTAAACAAATATTTAGAAATAATGTGGTCAAGTGACTCAAGCGATGAGGAAGTCGTTATTGTGGTAAGAAGGCCGAAAATTTATAGAAATCGAATTAATTATAGTCATATGGAGATGTCATATGAATTTAATGAAAGATTTCGACTAAATTCTCATAAAATGGAATTTTTAATAAATTTATTAGGGCTTTATTTAGAAAGGCCTACATACAGAAATCATGCACTGTCTGTCCAATTGCAGTTGCAAGTTGCTCTACATTGAATGGGAACTGGTGTCCAGTATCATGCAATTGCAGACATGCATGGCATCTCCAAGGCCAGTGTTTGCAGATCCGTTCATAGTGTGGTGGCGGCTGTCAATAATACTATTTTTGCAAACTATGTTAAATGGCCAGATAATGTACAGGAAATTGTTGAACGTTTCTTTTTAATTAAAGGAATGCCAATGGTTTGCGGTTGTATTGATGGCACTCTTGTTAACATAGATGCTCCCACTGTAGATGAAGAAGCTTTTGTAGACCGTCATGGAAACCATTCCATTACTTGTATGGTTGTGTGTGGTCCGGATTTAATGTTTTATTACTCTTATGCCAACTGGCCTGGAAGTACGCACGACTCTCGAGTATTAAAAAACAGTGGTCTGTTTACTCAAATGGAAAATGATTGGAGACCAATTCCAAATGGAATACTACTGGGTGATTCTGCGTATCCACTGAAAGACTGGCTTGTACCTCCAATTATTAAAAATGCTAATGATGCAGCGAACGACCGTTTTTTAAGAGCTCATAAATCTACAAGAAGAATTATAGAAAATGCCATTGGTATTTTGAAAGAAAAATTTCTGTGTCTAAATTACCTTCGATTGGATCCACAAAAAGCTTGTCAAGTTTTTAATTGTTGTGTGACTTTATGTAATTTTTCAAGACTCGGAGAAAATAATATATTAAATGACACATATGCTGGAGATGACGATTCAGTTTTAAGTGAAGAAGTTGGAGACGAAGAAGAAGAAGAACCAGCAGATGATAGAGGACAAAATAGATTTAAAAGAATTTTAGACTATTTTAGAAACTAATTTTTATTTAATAATATAGGTACTAATTACGTATATATATAACTTAACGATTTAATGTAATCGCATCACTCTGCAATTCACTGCTTCATATCTCATGAAATTGGTGCGTAACGACGAACGTTTATTCGGAGTGTACTGCTGAGCGCGAAGATTTAAATTTATCATTCGCTTAAATTTAAACATTACCAACTACAACACATCGTTACGCGACAACTTCATGGAATTTTCTTTAGGTCACATTGTAAGACCAGAGACATATGCAATGCGATGCGATAAGTAGTAAAAATTTTAGTATAACTTAAATAAATAACTAAAACCAGATTTATAATATAACTACATTATTTCGTAACATATTACATCTTCAGTCTCAATTTCTTGAGTATGTATTGATTTTTTAACTTGTAACTGTTTTTCTAATTTTAGGATTTCTAATTTCATTTTGTAGTTTTTTAGTTCCAAGTGTTCTAGTTGTAATTTAATTTTCTTTTTTTTTAATAGTGTTTCGTTTTCAAGGTCTTCTTGTTCCATTGACCCCTTCGTTACAAATTTAATTCCTAAAGAAAAGTATATTAATTTAAAGTACTTCAAATACAAAGATGAACAAATAGATTGCCATAATTGCTCTTTTCTCTACAAACTACTTAAAAAAATTACCCCTTTTTTTATTAATTTTGGGAGGATTCGGGATCAGGTTATCGGGCTCAAGAACAGGATTTGATAATATCTCGGTCAGTGTTTCGGTATCGGGAATTTCATTGGCATGAACATCTGGGATGAGTTCATGGGTTGACGTTGGGTTCAGTATGTCAATTACTGAACCAATGCCCTCAATTATAGGTGATTTATTCCCTATAATCTCTAGGACTATGTTGTCCAAATCATTTAAAATTTTACTCTTCCCCCCAGCTGCACCAGTTTTTTTTTTGCATTATCGCGCCTAGCCTGAAAAAGTTAAAACAATACATTTTATTATATAAAATTTTTAAATATATCTAAGAAATAATATGTGACGAGTATTATCTATTGTCGTGCACAGAACTCTTAATAAAAGTTTGGAAAGAGAACACGTATGTCCTGTATTAATTATAAAGCATTGTTAAAATTTTATACACAGTTAATAAATAAACAGCATATTAAATTTTAAAAAATGTATTACTATCTTTGTCTTTACATAGCACAATGTATTTAACAGTTTATCAAAATTTTACAATGCTTTAAACTGAACATTAAAGTTGTATTGATTTGATATAACATAAGTAGCAACAACAATATCATTCTGCCACAGTCTACTGGTAATATGGCCTGCAATATAATGTTGCTGTTAACTTGTGATGTTGTGTTCGTCTAGAGTAGTATTGGTTTTTAATATTAGGTACTGCCGCTTAATGACTAAAACAAAAATGCATTGAATTTATGTAAAAAGTTAATAAATTAAGCCTTCTTAATGAATGTACTTGTAGCAGGTTGTTCGAAAGAGAATTTTTGACACCCAGCCTTTTGCTGATCTTTCATAAAACGGTCTTGCGCACAGATAGAAACTATAAGGCGCGAACAACAAAGATTTAAAATCTACAAAAAGTTAGTCCTTTACTGGTACGGATAATATCATTTACTCTATGAAAATGATAAGTTTAAAATTTGAATATGTTTACTTATTACATTTACGTTAATTTTTACCCAATACTTTTTATACTAACATACTTGAATAAGATAAAGAACAATTAAAACTTACCAAGGTTCCTCGTTTTATATTTGCCCAAAAAATATCCCGAAGGTAGGTATATTCCTTTTCAGGTTTAATTAAGCCAAGGGCTTTAGCTGTATTTAATATTTTATTCCATTCTTCCTCTTTTTTTTCTTTTGTAATACTTTTGGAAAATGCCCCAAACAGAATATCTTTTGATTTTGTGATTTGATTTAAAATGGCAATTTTATTTTGCATTTTATTTGCCACATTAACGACACGCACAAGTCAATTTGTATCATATAAGTTGTAGACAGTTGTAGAATTTATTTTCAAACTAATTTTGTTTTGACTGTGAAGTTAAATAGGGCGCGAAATTTAAATATACAATTTTCTATAAATTCTTTATTACCCAAAATATAATTTTATAATACTAATATCTAATATTGAGAAATAAAATAGGAGTTCATTTTTAAAAAATTAATATTCAATTCAACTGTTTCAACTTGTAAAAATATTTTACACTTGTAAAAATGTACTATTTGTTGAAAATTTTTAGGAACTCGGTGGTTAAGGTTGTAGAAGTTTTTTAGGCCTTTAGGTTCCTGATGTAGGTTTTATTACATTAGTCGAGATCATAAAATAATACAGGACGTTTCGGGCAATGTTAGCCCATCATCAGCTATAATATAAATTTTACAAAAAAGTTACAATATTACAAGTACAATTTTATTAACAACTCACCAGATGAAAGAGGTTAAGCAGAATTACATTATTTATAAAATTTTGATTGAATGCATTCCAAAACACATGTGAAGATTATAAGTTCTATATAATAAAGGCGAAGTCGTTGTAACGATTATGAGGTACATTTATTAAACTTTTAAGAGACTAATATTCGTAGATAATTGTATCCCCGATAGTACACACACGTGTCGACAGCATGATGTCTAGTGGAACTCTGTTTAAAAAATAGTGATGGGAGGAAGAACGAATGATGTTGCATGCGCAGAAAAACAAATAAATGAGGCGCAAAGTCAAACTTATGAATTAATTATGTTTTTAATGTGCTGCACATTATTGTTGTAATCTGTGATGTAATTTAGAACATTATGGTTATTGATTGTAATGTGAAATGTTTCAAATAAAAGTCTATGATTTTTAAATTGTACTTTCTCTAATATTTTGGGGTTATCAAAATCTATTTCGTGACCAGTTTGGCACTTGTGTTTGGATATTGAGCTATGATCGGGGTTGTTTTTATTGCAGTGATATTTGTATTGGTAAATACGTTTTGCCAAGGGTTGAGATGTTTCACCGATATAAATTTTATTACATGTGTTACATGTGACTTGGTACACGACATCTTTTTGTAAATGTGGGTCAATTTTGTCTTTCAAAGGTGTATATAAAAATTTTGTAGTTATCATGTTATTATTGGCTATTGTAATGTTGGTTTGGTCTAGTAATTTACGCATGGATTGATTTATGAAGCTGTCATAAGGGATTTTGGCATATATATTTTTCTCTAGCTGTATGTTGCTCTCGCCATTGACAATATCTGTATTGGCTGATAGTTGTTTATTAAGTTTGTTAAGTCTGAGTCTAATAATGTTATTGATGATTTCGTAAGGATATCCATTATTGTGGAGTGTGTTATAAATATACTGTAAATTTTGTGTATGATATCTTGGATGTGATAACAGGATTGCCCTGTCTACGAGGGATGTGACAACACTTTTTTTATATTTAAAATTAGTATGTGAATTAAAATTTAAATATCTGCCTGGAGCGGTCGGTTTAATGTATCAGTTTGTAGTTATTCTGTTATTATTTCTAATTAAAGTAGTATCTAGGAAATGTATTTGATTATTGGTTTCTATTTCTAATGTAAATTTGATTCTAGGGTGGAAACTGTTAAAATCATTCAAAATATCATTCACAAAATCTTTGTTTGCAATTACTAAGCAATCGTCGACATAACGTTTGTAATAAATTATATTCCATTTTTTATTGGAAAAGACTGTTTTTTTTAAGTTTTGTAAAATGAGTTCTGCTAAGCTACTACTTATACTGGCCCCCATAGGAGAGCCATCTTTTTGAAAATAAATTTGGTTGTTAAAAGTAAAAACTGATGATTCAAAACATAGGTTAATTCCTTCTATAAATTGTTCTTTATTTAGCTCAGTATATTGTTCAATGGATGTCCAAATTTCTGTCAAGCAATCTATAACCAGATGTTGAGGGATAGATGGGTAGAGAGCAACTACATCTAGAGAAAAAATAATGCAGTTGTTGGGGATAGTTAATTTGGTGATGTCGTGAACCAAGTCAAATGAATTTTTGATTATGTTTTCTGAAGCAGATGTGACTTTACTAATTATACTATTTAAATGTTTTGATAATAAATATGTGGGTGTGTTAATTGTTGATGTGATTTGGCGCAAGGGGGTGTTTTATTTATGGATCTTAGGCTGCATGTACATACGACCCAAGGATGGGTGTTGGACTATTAATTGTGTATGTTTGATTTTAGAAAGATATTTTTTTTACATTTGATATCTAATTTATTGATAGGATTTTTATTTAATTTTTGGTAAGTTGTTTGGTCTGATAAAATTTCTGAGGTTTTATTATGATAATAAAGCCTCAGAAATTTTATCAAGTAATCATGAACAAAACTGAATATGATAATAAAGCCTCAGAAATTTTATCAGACCAAACAACTTACCAAAAATTAAATAAAAATCCTATCAATAAATTAGATATCAAATGTAAAAAAAATATCTTTCTAAAATCAAACATACACAATTAATAGTCCTAAAGTTATTAATGAGGCTTAAAATTGTTGTTGCACTTGGCGTAGGCCTGTCAGAAAAAAAAAATTATAATCCAAAAAACATAGGTCAAATTTATTCCTTATGTTTCATTTTAAATGAGACAAGCAAGTATACATTGCTGTCAATCAAATATCAAGTCGTAACCATGGATATGATAAATCTCCATGTTTCACGTTAAAAAATACTCACGGTACAATAGAAGTTTGTCATATAGCTACAACAGATTTTTTTTTGTTCATTATTCAATTTATTCCAGGTTTTGTTAGCTATAGCTGCTGTGTTTGGAGTAGTCCTTTACCGTATGGCGGGAGTTACAGTACACTTCATATTAAAAGAAAATTCTAAAATAGTAAAATCAATAACAGCTGGTATTATTAATTTAATAAGTATCACATTATTGAATTATTTCTATCAACGTTTGGCAGTATATTTAACAAATAAAGAATTTCATCGAACACAAGTTGAATTTGACGATAGTTTAACTTTAAAAATCTACATGTTCCAGTTTGTCAACTATTATTCTTCTCTATTTTATATAGTTTTTCTTAAGGGGAAATTTGTTGGTTATCCAAAAGAATATAACAGAATATTTGGATTTCGGCAAGAAGAGGTTAATATTGAAAATTATAAATTATTTATTAATGGTATTATTTTATAAAAAATATATATATATTTTCAGTGTAGTTTAGGAAGTTGTATGATGGAATTATTTATACAGCTAACTATTATAATGGTTGGAAAACAAGCATTAAATAATTTCATTGAAATTGGATGGCCAATAATAAAATCCAAATTTTTCACCAAAGAACAGAAAATAAAAGAAGATAAATCAGATAAGCAGTGGGTTAAAGATTATGCTTTGTTATCTTGGGATAGTAAAGGCATGTTTTCTGAATATTTAGAAATGAGTAAGTATGAAATAATAATTCGAAATACCTGTAGTACAAATTTTATTATTCAGTAATACAATATGGATTTGTAACACTTTTTGTAACAGCATTTCCTTTGGCACCAATGCTTACACTTCTTAACAATATATTTGAATTACGAATTGATGCAAAAAAATATTTAAATTATTATCGTCGTCCAATTGCTCAAAGAGTTAAGGATATAGGTGTCTGGTTTTACATAATAGAAATACTTGGAAAGATTTCAGTTGTATCGAATGCATTTGTTATTGCTTTTTGTTTCAATTATATTCCGTTAATGGTATACTCAATTAAGTATTCAAATAGTGAACAGGGGTTTTTAAATTTCAGTTTGTCTTACTTCGACGTTAATGATTTTCATAATGAATCAATCGCAGTTAGTTCTAATTTTAATAACGTATCTGTGTGTCGTTATTCAGATTATAGATATTCATATGATGACAATGAAAATAAATATGCTTTAAATGATACTTACTGGCATATTCTAGCAGCTAGATTAGCTTTCATTGTTACTTACCAGAATGTTGTGTTTCTTATAGTTATGCTCATAAAGTGGGCTATACCAGATATTCCGAAGAAGTTAAAAGACCAAATAAAAAGAGAAGCTTTAAGAACTACTGAGTATATAATTGAACAAGACGCATTACGTGCTAATCAAAGAATTACTCCAACAACAATTAAACCAATATAATAACAGCATAATTAAAATTAAGTATGATCACGTTTAAGAAAGATAAGAGATTAACGTATCCAGAAATAGTGAATCTATAAGATCTAAGTGATTAGTTCATGTTTATTACGGTTTATTTTGTATCTTGCGGTCATTTTGGTAAAAAATATTAGAAGAAAGTATGCCCGGAAATATTTTATTACAGGTAAATTTTATGTGTTAGTTGGTCCTTATTTTCAGATGCCCGACCACTATCATTTACGTTTCTGCTTAGAAGAGACCAAAATTCTTCAATGGGTCTTGCCCGCACTTTTGGAGTTGTGTATTTTGTGAACAAATTGATGGCATTTGTGATTTACCAGTCTATTCTTCTTTTGCCGTGATGGCATGATGCTAGATCGCATTTGAATATTATTTGGTTCTAAAATTTTTAAGCTCAAAGTAAGAAGCAGCTAAGACGTAAATTTACCTGTAAATCTGGAAAGTTGAAGTTGCTGCCGTCCAAAGCCTGATGGTCGGTTATCGATTATCGGTTCTCTAAATATTATTATTTAATTAAGAATAAATATAAAAATAACGTGTTATTGTTGAAATGGACAAAAATAAATTTTAACTTTAATTTTTTTCCTCAAACTTTTGAGACAGTAATTATTCCAATCTTTCACCAGGTTAAATAAAAAAATCTTTAGAAAGTACATTATTTGTAGAAGACAAAAATTTATCTGAGCAATGCATCTTCCCAAAAAGTATTTTAGTAGCGTAAAAATTATGGAATTTGCATTTTGAACTGTTGGCAAATTAACCCTATTCCTCAGGTTTGGCATAATTCTTTTAGACCTTACGGAGAACCACTGCAGTGACTGGATTATGACACTAGAACATCGCTGGAAAAAATATATTAGTGTTAGCTAGGAGAGATTATGCTGAAATATGAAAACAATTTTGAAATTACATATTCGCGTTTTCATTGTTAGGCCAAAAACTTTTAAATCACTTTCGTAATAATTGAATTGTAAACGTATTTAGATGCAATATTCAGTCAGAACGTATGATCAATTTATTTAAGATCGGATTATATAATAGTCGAATTTTAAATTTTGAATATCAGTTTTAGTATGTGCATTGAAAATAATAAGAACAGTTTATTGGTATAAACTATAATTTATTATATACATAAATATTCATTTGTACTTTTGTATGTTGTTATAATAAATATTTATTATATTGTGATATTTTATTAGTAATAGTAGTTATTACATATATCGTAAGTTGCTAATGTGAAGACGAAGTTCTTAATTGGTGTATTGTTCCTTGTTTTTGGTATTAATTAAATATTACAAAAAGAAGTATTGGAAACCAACATTTATTGCGCATTACAACATTGTATAAAAATATTTTATATGACAATATAAGAATAAAATATTATGAACAGAATTTGTAGTTCCCCTTAAGAAATACAAGTTTTTCAAATAACTCATCGGAGAAATCATAGTGCTTGGGAGAGTGAATAAAGCCGGCAAATGAAAACAGTTTCTCCACTGGAGCTGATGAAGGTATGGCGGAATTATATTTCAAATAAATTTCTTTTATTGCAGGATATTCATATAACATGTCAGTCGTACATCTTTTATCTTCCAAATATTGTAGAAGTTGTAATCTCAATTTATGTGATTGATCAAACTGAAAATCATTCTTATAATGTTCAGGTTGAGGTTCTTGATCATAATTGAAATCAAAAAAATCGGGCTGTAATGATGTGGGTATCGGTATATTTTCTTCAGTGTTATTTGGAAAATTGCATAAATTTTTTGTTTCATTTATAATCATATCAATTATGTTCTTAAAATTAGCGGATGAGTCAGTTTCCTTAAGATATGAAGCCAACGAAGTCTTATTGAAGGAATGACTGGAGCTGCTATTATGGCATCTTTGGATTTTTCGTTTATAGTAAAAAAATAAGAAAATCGTTCTTTAAGGGCATGCAGCACAAAGTTAGCTATTATATATATAGTTTCACTTCGTGCCTCACATTGAATTAATTTTTCTAATTTAACTTTTAAGGAAATAATACTCGGCAATAAATTTCCATACAATTTGTTGTGTTCTTCTTGTAAAAAGTTTATTGTTTCCGCTATTGGTTTTAAAACTTTAATATATTCTTCTAAATATTCAGTTTCTACTTCTTTGAAACTGTCTATTAAATCTAATTTTGTAAGTAATTCCGGTATTTTTTCCTTTACACTGATTATTTGTGTAATGGAATTGTATAATGAATTCCATCTTGTTTTACAGGGATAATTTAATGTGTGTCCTAATGTGTTCTCAATAATTTCGGCACTTTTTTCAAGTTCTGCCTTTTCCCATAGCAAGGAACATGTGAAAGGCTTTGATATGTTTACTTTTTAACAAAGAATTAATATCAATTGCTTCATTGACATCAGTAGTAGCGAGCAAATTTAAAGTATAACTCGCGCATTTGTAATGTTTAGGAATAACAAATTTGATGTTGTCAATATAATTAGTACTTTCAAAATGTATTGTTTCATTTTCTGAAACCGACGTATCAATATTATCAAAGTTTGTTTCATAATTTATCATTTTGACACCGTACTCCTGGAAAGTAAAATTACTGCCATTATCAGTTACGATAACAGTAATTTTATCATTGTCTAATTGAAAATTTAAATGAATCTCTTGTAATATTTCAGTTATTTTATTAAAAGAATGAGTACCTCGGAAACGTCTACAAGCCAAAACCACAGATACTCGTTTAAAATTGTTATCGAGCCAGTGACAGGTTACACCTATGTAACTTCGTTGATTATTTGACCAGATGTCGATAGTTGTACATAGTTTGTTTTACTAATGCCGTGTTTTATGGCACTCAAAAATGTATCATATTCAAGTTCTATTTCCCTTACTAAATTCCGTCTACTCATTAACGTAAAACTACTAGTTGCAAATAAAGCTTTGAAACTTTCATTTTCAATGATCGACAACGGTATCATTGTATCAACAAAGAATTTTGTTAATTTATCATCAAATTCCTTTTGATTCACTTTGCTTGTTTGTCGTACATTTAGTATGGCTTCTTCTTTACTATTTGTTTGATCCAAAACAATGTGACGCTTTTAACCATGTTTTTGACGAAAAATACGAATTGTCAAATTTTTCAGATACGATTTTAACAAGAAATAAATCAATTAATAATTATTATAAAAGATATAATCTGTAAAATAACGAGTACACGGACATTGTCCTGTCCTACGGTCAGTCTATTTAGAAAAGCGATACTTTATATGACAAAATTAGAAAAATAATATACACTGTGACGGACTAAAGTGCATAATTTAATCCAGAGAATGCGGAAATAATCACTTGAGAGATTAATAGTTATTTATGGTACAAGTGTGTTACATTACAGATAAGTTACGTGCGAGTGTGGTGTTTTTTCAAGTGACTTAGGTAATTAACACACGTGTGCCATACAACATTTTATCCAACACATTTTAATCATGATATAAAATACATATAAGTTTTTTGAAAGATGGAATTTCGAAATGACATTTAGGAACAAAATAATGTAGAGAAGGCTTTATAACGTAGTTACTATGATACGAACCAAAAAACAGTGAGCTAATATATTTAGCTCACTAGTGACTTATGATCTACTTTATTTATCCAAAAACAGCATACTTATATCGTTATAATTACACGGTGTTGGATAATAGCTATTTTTAGTACAAGTGAACAAAATATGTCTTTTTCTCACGGGCCCAGAAATTGGCCACACGAGCGAAGCGAATGTGCCAACTGGACAAGTGAGAAAAAGACATGCTCACGTGTGCTAAACATAATTTTTTCCACAATCTTAAAATATATTTTTTCTAAAAAAAACAAAACATTGTACTTTTTTATTTAATAATGAAAATCTCAACAGTACAATTATGTTTATAAATTTTAATTAAATTTAATGTACAGCTAATTACTTTCATGTAAAACCATTTATATTAATCGTACAATTTGTAACCCCACCAAAATTTATTTTTTCCAAAATCGTTAGCAAAATACATCATTATACAACTTAAAACAGTGAGCAAAGTAGCATATTGAATCACAAGTGAGCAAAGTAAATAAATTTCTTCACAAGTGAGCAAAGTAAATAATATTAGTGAGCAAAATACACTAACTCTGAGCACAATGTTTTCATGGGATTACAGACATTATAATACATTTTACATTAAATTACATTAAATTTAATTATAATTTATAAACATAATTGTACTGTTGAGATTTTCATTATTAAATAAAAAAGTACAATGTTTTGTTTTTTTTTAAAAGTATATTTTAAGATTGTGGAAAAAATTATGTTTAGCACACGTGAGCATGTCTTTTTCTCACTTGTCCAGTTGGCACACTCGCTTCGCTCGTGTGGCCAATTTCTGAACCCGTGAGAAAAAGACATATTTTGCTCACTTGTACTAAAAATAGCTATTGCTCACTTAAGTTATTTACTTTGCTCACTTGTGAAGAAATTTATTTACTTTGTTCACTTGTGATTCAATATGCTACTTTGCTCACTGTTTTAAGTTGAATAATGATGTATTTTGCTAACGATTTTGGAAAAAAGCATTTTTGTCCTGTGGTATTAATGAACTAATTTTTCCGGTAAGCTAGGTTAGGATACATACATATACCTAGTTGTCTCTTGTTTATTAATTTAATCACCAGGTGATTAAAGACATATTTAATCTCTCAGAGTGCTACTTCAGTCTTCGAAAATGAAGAGTAAAGTAGACTTTCACGCCCGGAAGTGGAAAAAAAAATTTAACCGTAGGCGCGTAATGAAATTTGTGACAAAACATGAAAAAAATTTAACTAAGTGTCTAGAAAGTTTACGAGAAAACGTTACTGAAAAATATTGTTGCTCTCAACGAGTTATATCACTGGTTAAATTTAATGTACTTATTTTTATTACACCTTGTATAATTATAGTTTATCTCATATAGAAATGGACCTGTTAATCACTCTTAGGCATCTAATAATGTATGAAATAAGTACGGGGAGACGGAAATGTATTTATCGTTTTCTTAAGTGGTGTGTGCACACTGTTAAGTATATACTACTACTTGTTACTCTTAACAGTACAGTATTAAAGTAGCTAAACCTATTAGTGTTGCTGATACAATTCGAAATTATTTTGTAACTTTTTGAATTTCGAAGTTCAAATTTCAAATTGAACGAATTTTGAATTTTGTTTTTAAATAAATCGATAGATAGTACACATATGTCTAGGAGTGCGTCTTGCTTTTGCTTGCTTGTAGTCTGTACTATATAGTACATAGTAACGGCGAAATAAAATTGCTCTCTGGGTATTATGTTAATATATTAACCTTCTTAATACAAAATCTGTTATTTAGTATCTTTGTCATATATGTCTATGCCATCTGTGTCCAACCAACGACAAAAATGGAATAGAAACAGTAATGGAACGGCGGTAACGGATATTTTCAAATATTTAAAAAAATTTAATTTGAAAGAACATCTCTTCTGCGAATGCCGCCGAGAAAACATTTTATAAATTTCTCTGACGGAACAAATTTCGTCTAGAGAATATAGGGTGACCATATTGTTCTCTGAGTATCTAGCATTAATAATTTTCTAAAAAAAGACAAAACGAGGACATTTACATTAAAAAAAATTAACTTTATTTATTTAATAAAACGGAAATTTAATACAATAATAATAAAATAATAAAAAAAAACCGCTATAGGTACAAGTTACATTCGAGAAATTTGACCAAAAACAATACCTTCCTTATCTATATATTGATAGGTGGGAAGTAAAAAGTCTTATTTTATTTTAATAAATAGTATGAAGAATTAAGAAAAACGTTGTCAAATTATTAAAAACATTTCTTTGTGGAATAAATAATATTTTAATTGAATATTATGTAATTTTATTATGTTCTACTAAGTACCAACTAAAACTTCTTTTAAATAAAAAAATATTGAAATATGTCCGAAAAAGGTTCTTGCGAGCCTTAACTAAGTACGCCACTGATACAAAACGCAACGGGATTACAGCTTGGGCACGTAGAGAAGGGAACAATGGCCGCTACTACGTATGTACTACCTAACCTAAAAATATTAGCTATAAAACTAATGTACATATCATACCAAAAACATATGTATAAAACATTTATTAGTTATAAAAATTATTGTAATTATTTTCAATAATTTTAAATTAATATACAAACGTTATAAGTATAGATAGCATTTATTTACGTATAATAAGAATTTGTTATAAACGTATATAAAAGAAAACTACACCCAACAGCTGTCATCTATTAGAGTGATAAACCTCTATTTGCTTTTATTAGTTGTTCAAAATTTGAACGAAAACATGTCATTCGCGCAGGTCCTTGGCTATATGAGACAAGTAGTTAAATATAATATGTAACAAAAATGAAAAATAAATTCACCTAGTAGATGTTCCTAGATCTATTTCTTCTGTCTTTGGTAATTTTAATTCTGAATGAGCAAAAATATCTTCTATTGTTCTTTTTCTTTGATTGGAATCGATTTGCTCCGGTACAAATTCTGGGACATTTTTACAGTCAGCAGAATATGACTCTTCTTCCTCACTTGTAAACATTTCTTTCTTTTACCTATGTAAAAAAAGAAAAACAAAATCTATATCTATTTTGAATTAAAACATTTTATAAACTTACCACATTTAAAATTAAACAAACATTGACTGATCAAACAATATCATTCGCTCTGCGGCTACTACCTGCCTGTTTGTAAGGTTGAACGGAAAATAACTACACAAATATGTTCCAGAGCTGCGCAAATTACTCATTAAATGTAATCAATTACTAATTCCAGTCATACGTTATATAAATTACTGGTAGTTATATACTTGCCTGCAAATGTAATTGGATTATTAATTACTTGTAATTTGATATGGAAAGTAATTACAATTTTCAATTACTTTTTGTCGTAAATGTTAAACACATATATGTCAGGTCTGTTTGGAAATGAGCAGATCAATCCAATGGAGATTCCAGTGGCGCGCCAATAATTATTTGTTAAGGGGTACTCGAAAAGACTGATTTCGAAAGTGATCGTCAACACTGGCGCTGGAAGGGTACTGCTTACACCCTCCTGGCTTTTAAAAAGAAGAAAAAAAGAATAATTTATGTCAAAAACATAATAGTTTATTACTGAAAATAATTTTATTTCAACGTAAGTCGATAGGTAAGTGAATAGGCATGATGACTGTAAGCAAGAATCCCTAAAATAATGTATTTATTTACTAAAATAGAAGAAATATATTCTGAAAAATATATTTATTTTAACTTCTAACACGAGATTATTTAATTATTTAATAAAATGTAACTACAAAATACAGCATTCCGCCATGCTGAATTGAACACCAATCACAGTCGATTACGTCACGATCATATAAACATTACATGTCATTACGCTGTCACTTAAAAATGTTGTGAATTTTTGGAAATTTCGTCGACCACTGCGCTCCAAAGGGTTGGTAGTAATACTGCTTTCTTTTATGCATTCTTCAATTAATGTCCTTCTTTGTTTTTTCTGAGTATATCGTTCTGGGATGTCAGATATTCGTTTTCTTCTATCTGGTTGACATTGAAATTTTGAAGGTATACATCCTGGTTTTATGCGAACCTGCGCCACGGAACCCATAATATGATACTCCATAAAGTTATCCATATCATTTGGTAACTAGAAAATGAATAATAAATGATTAAATTTTGTATTAAGTAAGTTTTATTTTGCATGTATTTTCTGGTTTTAATCGATGTTATGGCCGTTAAACTATTGTATGTCAATAAATGACAGGTCACAGTGAATCAAGACTGTTTTATAACTATCTGTGTTCCACAATACACATTTGATTTGATTAAAGTTTTTATTTCAGACACAAATATAACCTCAACTCAAAAATTAGGCAGTCCAGAACAAATTTAATAAAATTGGCAGAGGGCAGCTGTCAAAATATTATTTCAAGTATATTAAAAATTTACTGGTAATAGAATAAAATAATTCTTTTCATGTGTATCGATATTTCGCATTGTAAAGATATTGTTTAAATTATATATTCACTCAGATTGTCAAAAACTTTGTCAAATATATATAATAGTGAAGTCTGACCTCACTATTAGATATATTTGACAAACTTTAAACAGTTCGAGTGAAAATATAATTTAAACAATATCTCTACAATGCGAAATATCAATACAGATGTATAAAATTATTTTATTGTATTACCAGTAAACTTTTAATAAATTTGAAATAATATTTAGACAGCTGCCCTCTGCCAATTGCATTTCTTCTGGACTGTAGATATTAAAAGATAAATAAAGCCATACACCATAAATATATACGAAATAAAGTAAAAACTTACATCAAAATGATCTTCACAGTTCACAGAAGTAAATATGAGAGTGTAGATCAACATCTTTTGGATTTCGCCGGGCAAGATTAAACCACTTATATCTCATCTTTTTGTTGTTTGGCACGTGAACAAACAATTTATTCGGGTTCTTAAGTGATGAACTATCGCACTGAGGGACCCCACAGCACTTATAAACTTTAGAATTCATATTTAAATTCGATGTAGTACCTAGACTCCTACTAGCAAGCAAAAAGAACTTTCTTTGGTTATGTGAACGTGACGTCACGCAGGCGCCATGACACTAGCCAACCGTTTTGGCGCAAAAATTTAACTTAGAAATTAAAATCGCACTTTTTCTAAATAAACCGCTAGTTATTACAGAAATATTATATTTTATGGTTAAACTAGATATAAAGGAATATTATAGAATAGTTTTTGAAAATTAATCATCATGCCTATTATTCTTTTGTAGACGTCTTGATTGCTGTCCAAATTTGTTTATCATATTATCGATAATTCGTTCTTTTCTCTGTTCAATATGGTATTATCTAACCGCATCACATTTGTGTGTCGATCATATTTGGTCAAACTTTGTATTGTTTATATAAAAGAAAACAGTAAAATAAAATTTAATATCATTTCGTATCTCGTATGATACTAAGGCCCACTTTTACATGTACGGTATAAATGGGAATAGTTACCCGAGGAATAAATTTTTCTCTAGACACCAGATTAAAGTAATATAGTTCAGTCGGAATAGTTACACTATATTGCATTTTAACATCAAAAAATCATATTTTCAACTACAAATAAATTTGAAAATGTTAATTACTTATTTGTGTAATTTATTTATATATGTAATTATTAAAATAGTAAAGTTTTTGCTAAAATTTATATATAAAAAAACATGTTAACAGTAAAATTGAAAAAAACAGTAACTGTTTTTTTTTTCATTTGGATGCACCCTCCTGAATAAAATCCTGTCGGCGCCCTTGTTCGACCCCATTGGGGTAGGTGACCAAGGTAGAATTTTAATGAAAAAACTATTAAATTATAGAAAGTATGTTTATTTATGAACGTTGACATTAAAAAAGTTAAATATTTATCAGCAATTGTTTAGTAATTTGCGTTAAATAGAAACAGCGTCCATTACTATGATGTTTACTAAGTTCGCACGCTGATTGGTTAAAATTTGAAGGTGTGGCAATAAACCAGAGATATATCGGTATACCAAATTATATACATTCTGATCAAGGTGCTCCATTTATGTTTGAAGAAGTGAAAAATCATTTACATTGTCCAGGAATTGCAACAAGTCGCTCTTCTCCTTAGAACCCACAAGGAAATGGTCAAACTGAACGAAACAATAGTATTATTTGGAAGACTATTAACTCTTGCATTAAAGACAAAAGGGTTGAAAACCGCTCAATGGGAACACGTTTTGGACGTTGCTCTACACTCAATTCGATCTCTTCTTTGTACAGCAATAAATTGTGTCCTCACGAAAGACTATTTAATCATCTACGAAAATCATTCAACAGGTACTTCAATTCCAATCTCCCAATCTGGTCTGTCTAATGTTGTAATGAAAAACCACATACGTCAAAGTAAGTATGATCCACTGGTTGAAGAGGTTGAATTGATAGAAACTAATCCACAGTACGCTTTAATTAAAAACAAAATTGGCGAGAAATTACGGTATCTCTAAAACATTTAGCGCCATGAGGTGATCTGACTTTATTAGAAAATGAGAACTATAAAGGATTTTGGTGGTGGACGTATACACACTCATTCGAAATAAACAAAAAACACAAGTATATCGTTAAATATCTGATGTATTTGTCAAAACAACCATATAACATGAACAATTAAACACTATTAGATGAAAAAAATCATATAGAGCACGAGAGCAGCACCGTCGACCTGTGCCCAAGCCTCTCAGCTCATTTCACATTATTGTTGAGTTGAGCCAAAGCCGTCGATTTAAATTTCCGCCACTTTTTATCTTCCGCCTTGATTGTTGTGAAATAAGGCAATCATGGAATGATGTGAAATGAGGCAATCATAGAAGTTTTAAATGATTTATTAAACGTAAAATAGTATAACAGTGTCAGTGACCATTAAATCTGTATAAATACAACTTGTTTTCACTGGAAGAGTACATTTTGACTTTTATTTAAATTTCCGCCACTGGAATGCTGTGAAATAAGATGAGAGGCTTGGGCAAAGTCGACGGTGCTGCTCTCGTGCCCTATAAAGAAACATCGTACGTTCTTTGGCATGATTGAGTGCTGCTAACTGTTAAGCACCTGTTAAGACAGTTGTTGTATCTAGAACTTTAAAGTTTCCACCTGTTCCAGATATACTGGAATGTAAAAGTACTTTCTTGAAAGTCCTCATAAATTGTAACGCAGTTGGATTATTGTTCCAACCATTTCGACTTCTACAATTTTTTTAATTTAATATTATAAATTTTATATATTAACATTTATATTTACCTTATACTACAGAAAAATGTTTCCAGGTGGTCTTGACTACATTTGTATGTTAATAGATAATTCAGTCTTCCACATTTTACAAATTCGTCATATATACCGCAAACAGATATTGCGGAAATAACAAAACCAATAATTGGCGTTTTACGCGGACTACTCCAGAGTGGTATTCCGCTAACATCTACAATATATTAAATATTGTACTGTATCTTGCAAAAAACTTCTATAAATGGATTCATTTTCCACTTTAACTGGAGCTTTAAACTCTCGGGCCCATGGACTTCTCGAATTTAATATATCGAAAAGACAGTCAATTTGTCTTATAAAATTTATAGTTGCTTCGCAACCTTTGAACTTAGGTAATTTTAATTCGATAGACAAAAACTGTAACGCGTCAGCTACACTAAGACTAAAAGTTTGAGCAGCTAAGTTGACCTATAATATAAATTAATAAGTATAACAACAAATGCATATGTAATGTTTAGTATAATACCTTCATTTTTTGCTTGTACCACTCGATATGCGATTTTTTCAACTTATTTGCTATATTAAATGATTAATTATCTTGCAAATTGTGTAGTTCTTTGATATAATGCCAACTAATAATATTACCTTGTGGATCTTTTATTTGTTCATAAGTCGCTAGTAGATTCCTTATTAATTTCAACATATGGCAAGGATCTAACATACAAAAAACTATTAGTTTTGCATCAGATGGATGTATGAACCATGGAACAATATTATGAATATTGTCTGTTTTACAATCAAATTCTTTCAACATAGTGAAATTAATTGTTGGTCCATCACATGTTACTGATGTCACTGTAATTCCAATTTCATGTAATCTAATCAAACTCTCGGAGACGATGTTTGCTTTTTCTTTGCCATTCAAAGATTTGATTAGAAAATATGCTATTGGTATCTTCCAGTGTGATTGATGAGATACTACCATTACTACGAACGCTTCTGTGGCAGGCTGTAGCTCATTTTCAGATGGAATTCCGATGTCTACATAGCCCCACATTCTTTTGCCGTCAAAATCTATTTGCTTTTTAATAGCCATCTCATCTATTAATAATGAGCAAATAACTTCTCGATCATCTGAAGCAGCTTCTGTTACCTTTGTCTTAAGCGCTTCAAAAGCAGGCGTAATAAATCCAGGTAAACAGTCTACGTTACTGCACCATTTTCTGACAGTTGACTGATGAGGTAAAGGAAAGCAAATTCTTTGCGCACGTACTCATATCCTTTACTTAAATAAAATTGGAGCGTCGATGCAAATTCTCGCAAAACTGGCGGATAATTTTCGTGGGTAACGGTATTATTCTTAATATTTTTTTTTTAAAAAGCGAGATATTTTTTAAATAGCCATCGTGGAACAGACTCATATCTTTTCTCTAAATGTTGCAAAGCATCAGTAGATAAAATATTTTGTTTCTCTAAATCAGTGACAACTGTTTTTAAACTTGTTACTTCTTTTTTTAAAGATGTAATTTGCCTCTTTGCCTCATAAAATTTTCTTCTGTATACTTGGCGTTTCTTTGATATTTGAATATTCTGTTTTTTCAGTTTTCGTGGAGAAATACTAGACATAAAAAAATGTAGGTACAATAAAAAAAAACAATATAAAGAATTACCTGTAACTATGAATATTCTTTACAAACTCTATTTTACGCCGCTTAGTACCAGAAGAATCAGACTGTAGTACACTATTTTCAGTACTTGATGACATATCTTGTTTTCGTCCAGTTTCGGTAGTCACGCAAGTAGCAACTTTTTTATGACTGTAACATTTGAAATAAAATAAAATTATGTCCAGTGGTGATACAAACTGAAATATACCTCAACTTTATTTTTAATAATGTTCGTTCACCACTTTCCGTTGATGTTGAAGTTTCACTAACAGAAGCAACAGAACTTATTGTTGAAGTGGTATTCAATGATATATTTGTTTCGGAAATCATGGAAATTGGTACTGCTTCTGATTTTAAAAACATTTTCGAACCTTTCTTCACAATATCTTCTGGACAAAAATGCCGCGAACAAATTACTTTATTTTTTGACCATGTCCAAGTATTCTCATCTATTCCGCAAGCCTTTAACCATGATTTCAATATTTCTCCTTTCGGAAAACTAACAATATTTATAATTTGTTAAAATTTTTATCTACAAATATATTTTGTTTTCTACTCACGTATAAAAAGAAATTCCTTCCGGCTTAAATCTTCTATTATTTATACATCCTGGCATTGAACACGACGACATGTTAAAAATTACACGGATTTCAATAACACAAGAAAATAAACAATCCTGACCACGTGCTTACAAAGCAAATTGACAGATGACCTACAAAATGGCTACCTCCAGTTTGTACATCGAAAACTGCATGCGCAGTCGTCGAAGCGTATTCTCCCTAATCTATATCTCTGCAATAAACCTATCTATCTCATTCACTCCACTTATTTCCGTCTCTGTCTACCTTCGCCCCTCTCATGAACTTAGTCGACGTCATAATCCCGTCCCAAGTACTATATTATTTATTTACTTCAAAACAACATATAATTAACAATTTTAAAAAAATACGGTTATATTATTTTTGTACAAGCTATCACATATACCAAATTTAGAAATTGGTCACCTACCGCATTCCGTTATTTTTTTGTAATCAAGTAAAGTCATCTTATACAATCAAAATTTTGTGGATATTTCAACATTTTGAATATAAAAATTGGCAGATTAAAGTTTCTCTTATGTTGTATGTTTACTGAATTATGAAAATAATTTGATAATTGTAAAAGAAATTTTAAAAATGCAAGCATTTGTTTGTTTAGCTTGATTAAAAGACAATATAACAAATACAATTATATTAAAGAAAAAAATAATATTATTGTGCAACAAATTTAATACAGTACGTACTTTTCTTTTAATTTAAATGCAGTATATGTTTTTTTGGTTTTTACTTCGTTGTACGAAGTAAAAGAAGTATTGTAATACGCGAAAAAATTCGGTTTTCAGATTTCACCGGAAATATACGTTTTGACTATACTTGAATCCATTTTGACTAGTTTTGGCGTGACGTCTGTACGTACGTAAGTATGTATCTCGCATAACTCGAAACTGACTAGTAAAATTTTATAATTTTGTATATGGGACTGGTATAACATCTAGTTGTGCACCTCCCTTTTATATTACAATCAGCAGTGCCAGAAAGGGCATTTTTTTATTTTGAAATGAAAACAACATATCTTTCTTGAATAGTTTTTAATAAACATTTAATAAAATTTTCAAAAAATGATCCATTTCGAAGGGAAGTTCGAAGATATGAAACGAATGGAAGTTGAAAAACGATTAGCCGTAGAAGGATCGCATTTTCAAACGAAATAACTTAAATGTAATGTCATGTAGTATCCATGCAGATTTTGTATTCTGAATTGCTACACATTTTTATTTTTGTACAATTTAACACATTTCCTTCTTTTAGAAAATAACGAAAAACTTTTTTTCGAAGGTATTTCATAATTCACAAAGAGTATTATTCATACCAAATTTACGTTTGCACATTATTTTTCATTTTAAAATTTGTTCATAAATATTTAAGGTTTTCTAATAATTTTTATTTTATTACACTCTATTTAATCATCAAACTAAATTTAAATATGAATTTTCTTTCGGAAATTCACACTTCACCCAATGTATAAACTGCTTTAGTTTAAAATTTGAAGAACTTGAGACACCTTTTGTCTTTCGTATTGATAAACGATGTCGGAGAACAAATGAAAAAACCCCATTAATTTTTTAGGAATTTTTCCGAAGCAATAGGTCGTGCAAGCGGGACGTCAAAGTCGAGCGGGAATTACCAGGGTTGGCAGATATATATCAAGTGATATATACCATGATATATATCTTGATATATATCCGATATTTATTGATTGATATATATCATGATATATATCGGTTGTGCGAAACTTAAAAACATGTCAAACGACAAGTTATTTTGATATTTATGTAATATAAATATGTAGGAAAATGTTATTTTTTGTTACTTAAATAAAAATATGAATATTTTATATCATATGTCAAACTACAATAGTATTTATTCGTTTAGGTATTTACTATTTATATAATATATTTAGGAAAAATGTTATTTTTTGTTACTTAAATAATAATAATTCTTGTCTTATTTTTTGTTATTTTAAACTAAAGTTTGATTTTTGTTGTTTATACCAAAATAAAGGTATTTTACGTTTCATGTTTTCTTTTGCATATAGCCTAAGAACGAAATTCCTGATATATATCCGATATTGATATATATCCGATATTATGATATTTTGATATTTATATAAATATCATGATATTTGCCAACCCTGGGAATTACCATACCTGAAATATAATTTCTGGCTTGAAATTTTGGCTATAGTGAACAAACCACATAATAGTTTAATTTAAATAACTCTCATTTGTTGTGTATTTGTGTTTTGTTATGTATATTTTTAAGAAAATCTATTTTATTTTAATATATTATTAATTTAATGCTATGGATATATGTCTTTGTATTTGCAAGAAGATATGCATCTTTTCTGTTGTCTTAGATGAGGTATAGGGCATGAGCGCTCTGCAATCGTTTGGGCACAATCACCTCAGTGGCCATGTTCCAGAAAGATTGAGAAGTCTAAATAGACGTCATAGACAGGGATGACGACAAATTTAATATAGGAAAATATGTATTAGTAATAATATGGTGTTTTGAAATAGCTATATAATAAAAATCTAATATACTACCTACAAAATGCGTTCTCTTTTTTACTGCTATCCCTCTCCATGACGTTTATTTAAAGTTCCCGCTCTTTTCGCGACTACGACCAGTGTGAAGTTGATGTGAAGTTGTGATTGGGCCCAATCGACTGCGGCGCACTCGACCCCTAGTAGAGAGCGTATTCGGCAGATACTATATTAGTTTTTTTATGATAGATTCATTTTGAAACACCATACTATGGCGAAAACATCCTTTTCCTTATTAAATTTATCTTATCCCTGTTCCTGACGACTATTTAAAGTTTCCGTTCTTTTCTGGACCACGGCCACTGAGGTGATTGGGCTCAAACGACAGCAGCGCACTCGTACCCTATAACTGAGAGATATGCTACTCAGCTCCTCTTCTATAGGCCAACCAGGTTCCTTTTTATGTGACGGTAACGCTTCACTAGTGGCAAAGTGCCGAAATAATTTATCAAAAGACAGAACGAAGAAGTAATTTTTTATAAATATCTAGAGTTTATTTGTTTAGTATTGTCGTTTGTTAACTTATATTGTACTTGTTATATATTTAGTATATGTTTATATTAAAATGTTCAAACCCTTTTCTTATTATATTTTACTCTAAATTTTATTATGGACTGTGTATCATCGCTTTCTACACACTGTAACATATGTTATCCCTATGTTCGGGTGTTCGAGTCATCACCCTGTATATTGAAACTTTATGCTGCCTAACCTAATGCTAGTGATATACTGACGGCTCACCGCTCACCTGTGAAAATAGCAATACTTCATGGATGAGTTATGAAAATGGTGACAAACTTTTAATACGATTGGGCGCAATCACAACTTCACACTGGTCGTGGTCGCGAAAAGAGCGGGAACTTTAAATAAACGTCATGGAGAGGGATAGCAGTAAAAAAAAGAACGCATTTTTCAAGTAGTATATTACAATTTTATTATACAGCTATTTCAAAATACCATATTATTGCTAATACATGATTTAAAAGGTGTGAGTTTGTCCTCTTCTTAGATTTTTCTTGTACATTTTGATAGTTGTTTCTTGTTAATAAGAAATCTTAACCATTTGTTTTACGTTTATTTGTTTTTTTTAATATGATTTTTATCGTGGATCATATAACTTTTTTAGATAGCTTAACGATTTAGACACGTTTGGCATTTTACTTATGTTTTCTCAGTCTGATTTTTATATTGAACAGTGAGTAGCAGCAGTAGTTTAGAAGAAGAAATAATTATTTTGGCTGCAATTGTGGTACTTAATTCACAAAAAAAACAACTCAAAAAACAAAACATCATTTGCAAAGTCAGGTACATTATCACATCACATCACATCGTCCATAGACTGACGAAAATCGTCCGTCAACCACCAGTGTGTCATCAGCTAACCCATGGTGGTGTCGTACACCTCTGTTATGTACTATTTTCAAATTTTGTATGTAAATTAAATGAATTATAATTATTACGCTTAAAATAGTTATATAATAAGTAAAATAATAATAATAATAATAATAATAATAATAATAATAATTTTTTTTCTTGGTTTCGGCATCGACTGCTAGGGTCATTAGCCGTACTAGCGGTAAATATTTATTACTATATTAGACATCACAACACTTTAAAAAACTACGTTTATTGCCCGTCGGCCTAACAAGGTAAGTTTAAAATATTATTATTATATCTAGACGTCACAACATATTAAAATAATATCACAGGTAAGTATCACCGTTTAAAGCCCGTCGGCATTGTCAAATGTTAAAATTAATTTGTTAGACAAACACACAATAAATTAACATATATCTGACAAAACAAAATAAATTAACACGTTAAAAAATGAAACTAGATTTCACGGTACAAGTCACAAGCTTTTAGGAAGTGTAGAACTTCCTTTATCTTCCCAGGTTCAGCTAGAACATCTGCTACATTCCTACCGAAGGAATATAGTTGTCGCACCGGTTCTATGGACGGACAGTCGAAAAGAATATGAGGCACAGTGACTGGCACTTGGCAATGCTCACATGAGCGAGGCTCTTGCCTTGCCAATCTGTGCCCGTGCGTCAGTCGCGTGTGACCTATTCTTGTTGTTGTTGTTGTTGTTGTAATCGGGGGGCCTCAAAGAAGCCGCATGCACTTAGGCCTGAAGGCCCATTGTGCTACCCGAGTGTACACGGAGTCCTAACAGAGTCCCGCTGCTTCAATGAAGGTAGCTAGCCTACTGCCAGGGATGCCCTGGATGTCGCAAGGCTCTAGGAATAGAGCCTCTAGGTGTCTGTATCTGGTGCCCGCCAGAGCCACACATTCACAGAGCACATGTTCCGTTGTTTCTGCAACTAAGCTACATCTTCTGCACGACTCGTCGTCTACTACTGCGATCGTTTTCAGATGATTTCTGAAGAGATGTCCTGTAAACAAACCCACGCAAATACTAAGTTTTCTTCTATTAAGGCTAAGAAGATACTTAGCTTTCTCAGGAGATGGTCCTGGAATAAAAAGCTTTGACAGTCTTAAGCCCTGACGAGTTGACCAGTACATTTGGTGTTCACGTGTCACCCAATCCCTGATCGCTCGCTTTGCTGTGCTTCTGGGGAGTCCGAATGCTGGTTCTGGTCCAATGAGTGCCCTGTCTGAGCCCTCACGAGCCAGAGAGTCAGCTTCTTCATTCCCCTCAATGCCTTGGTGACCTGGTACCCACATAAGCTTAACAAAGTTACCCTTAGCGAGCTCGTCCAGTGTTTTTCTACACTCAAAGACTAACTTTGAGTCTACTCTAACGTTGTCGAGAGCCTTGAGAGCCGCTTGACTGTCCGAGCAGATATATATGTGCCTACCACGGTAAGCCCTTTTGATATTTTCTTGGCAACAAATCAGAATTGCAAAGATCTCCGCCTGAAAAACAGAAGAATTTAGACCTAGTGAGAAGGACATCCTTGCTCTAGGTGATTCTCCGTAGACACCTGCACCAGCTCCTCTTTTGGTTAGAGACCCGTCGGTAAACCATACTAGTCCCTTTGGTTGAAATAGAGCTTGGGCGTTATTTCCCCAAGATTCCCTAGAAAAAGGTAATATGGAGTAATGTTTGTCAAAGATGTACACTGGGGGCATGTAATCACTCTCAGATTTGAGAATGAGAGAAGATTCTGTCAAAGTGGACAGAATCTTGCTATGTCCCTCTGTGTTGTTCCTGGTGATCCACTGGTTAGTGTGTTTTAATCTCAATGCAGCAGCCATAGCTTCTCTTTGCACACTGAGATGAAGTGGTGGAAGATTTAGCAAGGCCTCCATTGCTGCCGTTGGTGTTGTTCTCATTGCCCCGGTAATACCTAGACAAGCTATTCTTTGGATGTGATTTAGTGAAGCCCTTACTGTAGAAACGGACGTTCTGGGCCACCAAACCACAGCCGAGTAAGTAACTACAGGTCTAACCAACTCACAGTACAGCCAGAAAGCTATATATGGTTTTATTCCCCATGTCTTACCTAAGGTTCGTCTGCAGGACCACCAAATTGCGCATGACTTCCTCACAACTGCTTCTACATGCTCTTTCCATGTCAGTTTAGAGTTTAGGGTGACACCTAGATACTTCACTGACTGTGAGAGTTGTAGCGGTTGACCGAAGAGGATGAGGTTTGGAATACCAGTATTCCTCTTGTTTGTGAACAGAACTAGCTCAGTATTCGTGGGATTGACTGATAACCCATTCTGTCGGCACTAGTTCTCTACAACATTTAGAGCCCGCTGGGTGAGCTCATATATAGTGTTTGAAAACTTACCAACAACTAGAATAGCTAAGTCATCAGCGTATCCTTGTGTATAAAATCCTAGCTCATTAAGAGCTGTTATAAGACTGTCAATTACTAAGCACCATAGCAGAGGAGATAATACTCCTCCTTGTGGGCAGCCTCTATTGACGTCAATGTCGACTCTGATGTCTCTCAGGGTGGTTGTTGCTTTGCGTCGCGTGAGCATGGAGCGTATCCATTCCACTAGTGTGGAATACCTCTAGCCGCAGCTGCTACGCAAATGGATTCAGAAGAGGTGTTATCAAAAGCACCCTCGATGTCCAGAAACGTGCTCAGAGCCAGTTCTCTATCCGTGAGCACCGTCTCTACTATTTTTACCAAGTGGTGAAGGGCCGTTTCGGTAGATTTACCGGTCTGGTATGCGTGCTGGTTGCTGTGAAAGGGTACTCGTTGTAGGACCCCGTCACGTAAGTGCCTGTCAATCAGTCTTTCCAGGGTCTTCAATAGAAACGAGGTTAGGCTGATTGGACGAAAAGATTTCGCTTGGTCGTACTTGGTACGCCCTGGTTTTGGTATAAAAACGACTTTGACGTCCCTCCAAGACATAGGAATATATCTGTGGGCCAGACAAAATCTAAATATCTTACATAACGGTCCAGCAATTGATGCTAGCCCATTCTGCAGTAGAGCTGGAAAAATATTATCTTTTCCTGGTGATTTATAAGGGGCGAAAGTATTAATAGCCCAACGCATCTTATTATAGCTTACCACTTCAGATGCGATCCTCCAGTCTTCTCGCGAAGCTCTGTGTCTCACCTCTGTATTTGTGGTAGAAGTATCGCTGACGGTTGAACCGGGGAAATGCGTTTCAAGTAAAACTTTCAACGTTTCTTTATCAGACGTAGTGTAGTCGCCGTTTGGAAGCTGCACATAGTCTAGTTTTCCTCTGGGGTCCTTTGAAAGAGACTTTTGAAGCCTCGCCGCCCGTGGCATGGATTCCATGTTCGAGCAGAAAGATCTCCATGAGTCCCTCTTGGAGTCCCTGATGAGCTTCTTGTATCTGCGTTGAGCCTGTCTGAAACCTTCGCAATCTGCAGGTAAGTTAGATCTTGTCGCCTTATTGAAAAGACGACGTATTTCCCTACGGAGTTGCGCAATTTGGTTGTTCCACCATGGTACTCCGCTTGTCAATTTCCTCGTTTTAAGGGGGCAGTTGTCTTCATAAGAAGTTAAAATGGCCCTTTGGAAGTGCTCTAGAGCCATTTCAAGGTCTTCTATGGTTTTCAGGCTAACTGGGACTCCACGCATTCTCCCCGACAGATCCTCTCTAAAAGAGTCCCAATCAGTGAGTCGCGGGTTCCTGTAAGTCGATGGTTCTGGCTCGGCTGCCTGCAATCTGAAACAGATATGTCTGTGATCAGATAGAGACGGCTCTGTTGACACATGCCAGTCTACTATATCACGTGATATTCTCGGAGAGCATAAGGTGATATCCAAAGTTTCACTCCTTGTACGCGTGACGAAGGTGTGACGACTGCCGCGATTTAGAATTTCTAAATCCGTTGTTGATAGGTACTCGAGAAGGGCCTGTCCTCTAGGGTTTATGTCCGTACTCCCCCACGTTATGTGGTGCGAGTTAGCGGCACATCCCACAAGAAGACCTAGCCTCTTGACTCGACAGTACTCTATCAGTGCAACCAGTTCCTCTGAAGGTGGCGGTGTTGGTGAGTCATATGGGAGGTAAGCGGAGCACACGACGACCTCTCGTTTTATATCTCCCTCCATATATTGAATCAGGACTGCCACCAGGTCCCTGAAACAGAAATTGGGCACCAAGGTCGCATTAATATGTTTTGCAACAAAAACGCATGTCCTTGGTCGTTCTTCATCGGTGCAGTAAAAAGCTGTACCAATTTTATTATCTATACCTTTGATTTGAACCTTGTACGCCCAAGGTTCTTGAATCAGTAGTATGTGTGTGTGTGCAACTTTGACAGCTGTCTGCTAATTATCGCAGAGGCAGCAGCGCAGTGTTGCAAGTTGATCTGGGTGAAGTACAGTCCTTTATCACCCATTGCTGGTTGACGGCTGTTCTCCCCTCGCCTTCTCGGGCTTTCCGAGCAGTTTTACAACCGCCCTGGTCATCCCAAAGAAGGGCCGTAGATCAACGGCCTCTAGAGCCTTGCAGGAGGCAGCATCCACTCCCAGAATAAGAAGCTGCCCCTTTGGAGCCTCCTCCTTCCGGTCGTAAACCCGCCACCTCTCAACTACGAGTCCGCCGTTCTGTTTACCTAAACGGGCCAGAGCAGCTTTCGGTTCCTCAACAGGGCCCGGCAACCACACTGACACACGAATAGGTTTCTGAAGGGCCGCTCTCTCCACCAGGTGAAGTACAGCACCCTCCCACGGTGCGAGTTTCGGGAGTAAGTCTCGCAACCACTCCTTAGACTCGGGGTCTACGCAGGTCACCTTCAAAGCGCCCTCCGCGAGGTACGATTCATGGAACCGTGGGACAAAGCCCCCCAGCGGGGAGCTTGTCCAGGGCACCGATGACCGCGTGCTGGATAGCTGCACTCTGCTCCTCAGAGAGGTAGTGATCAGGGTAAGTCCCTTGAACCACCGCCACCTTCAAATCGCAGTTGACAGCTTGCGCGTAGTTACGAGGTTTTAGGTCTGGGACCTTAGGTCTCTTCACTACCTTCTTGGCGCTTGGTGGTGTTTCCCCTATGGTTGGTGGCCGTTTCCGACCACTTCCCTTTGGAGCCCTTCCATCATCGGTTTGGCCTTGACCATGAGCAGCGTTGGGTCCCTGTCATTAAAAGAAAACCATAAATTACACCAAAAAAAATCGACTGAACCTCTGTAAAGAGAAAAAAAATAGAGAGACGTTACATTAAGTAGTAATTATTATTCTTTAACATTATATATTTATTTTGAATTGTTTATATGTAGGAAACGTAGAGAAGAAGAAACGATAAAAATAACATAAATTGACCTATATCTGGAGAAAGACCTGTACCTATCGAATAAAATCTGCAACATTAGAGAAATAAGGAATTTATAATAATATAATAAATAAATAAATATAATAACAAAGCAACGATTGCTTGCTACTCTTCATCTGCTTTACAGATGCATACACATTTTTCCGAAGTGACAATTATTATATTTAATGTTATTACTATTGATTTAAATTAGATATTTGAATACACAGCCCAATTATTTCTATATTATTCCGTTAATCTGTCTTGTCATAGCATAAAATAATATGTCCAGCTAAAAATAATTAAATAAGTAGTTAACCAACAGATAACCGCAATTGTGAATCTTATTTTCTTTTTATAATGTGGATCTACTTCGACCACAGAACGAACAGCATCATTTAAATAAATATATATGACTGACATTGCGATAAACAAATTTGAATCGAATTAAAAATAACAAAATATCCTTAAAACAAAGTATCAAAATAACACTAGCACTTATGTAAAATACAATGTTTTCCCTATAAGTCAGTCAGTAGTGCTGTCATCTCTAGGATGTGGCTCTCGCGATATCCGCGAGCGGCGAAAAAGTTGGCCTCTGGCGGAAAATATATAGGATAATGAGTTTGATCCAAGGAGTCAATAACTCCATGGTTTGATCCAATTCAATGTTTGTTCAATACATTAATTAGACGGTTTAGTTAATTTCGGTTTTAAATTGGTATTAATCAGTTTTTATTCGTCTTAATAGATGTCGCTGAAGAATACAGAAATGTCAAATTTAAATATGATTTAAATTAAAATAATATTATTTTTTTACCTTTATAATAAGCAATTAAATATCAGATAAAATTATAAATAAATATATAAAAAATACGTACTACCACTGTTTTTAAACTTTATGAAATTTATATAAGTATAAGTCTTTACAGGTTAGAAAAATAAGTTTTTGTTAATATTAAAAATTATAATATCAAATGTAGTTATTTTTGTCTTAAAGCATGTTAAACAGAAAATACTATATTCTAAATTATAAGAATATAGTGCTATTTTCTTAAAAACTTTCATTAATTATTAATTACAGATATAAATAAAATTCAGGAAATGAATTATTCTATACAATTTATGTTTGTATCTCATCATTCCAAAGAGGAATATAAATAATTCAAATCCAGATAAGAATTTCATCTATTTAGTAGCAGTAGGTAAATTCAGACACCAATGCTCTCATGTTTGTATCTTTATACATAAATATTATTTATAAATAGCTACTCGTCCATAAATTAATGAAATAATTATTTCATACACTTTATTTGTACTTGTATGTATTTTTCAATAATTTTGCCTTTCTGTATGTGAAATTGATGAATATACGAGTATATCCCTCTTTATGTAATTTACATAGTTGTGTTCGCAAAAAATTGATTAAAAGTGTACGATTGTGTTTCATACAAAACACAGACATTGTTGATTGTAATGTCTGGGATGCCTCCAGAAGAAACCGTATGCACCACGCCGATCACATTCGTTTATTTAAGGAATTGTTCATTGATCAAATTCACGCCAATACGTAGTTTCGCTCAGGAGATAGTTCTGGTATACAGAGCTTTGGTTATCTCAAGCCCTGCAGAGTTATCTAGTACACGTGGTGTTCAAGCGCCACCCAGTTCTAATCGCTCGCTTTTCTATGCTTCTGAGAGGCCGAATGCTGTTTCTGTGCTCTGCCAGGGCCTTCATGAGCCAGCGAATCAGCGTCTTCGTCCAGCACAATATCCTAGTGGGTGACCTGGTACCCACACAAACTTATCAAAGTTATGCTTAGCAAGCACGCAT
The DNA here is from genome assembly GCA_035578165.1 of Stenolophus ochropezus. NCBI lineage: Eukaryota > Metazoa > Arthropoda > Insecta > Coleoptera > Carabidae > Stenolophus > Stenolophus ochropezus. The sequence continues at coordinate 14,636,007 of JAQOWZ010000013.1, forward strand.
ATATAAATATTTTCATAGAAGAATTTAAACCGAATTAGATAGAAAACATTGCTCTGGATGATTCTCTGTAGGTGCTTGCTCCAGCACCCTTTCAGAGACCAGAATGCAGAAGTCAGGGTTTGAAGAAGTTGATATAATATTATTTGTATATTGAAGATTCGACAAGTACGTAATTCAATACCTAAGCAGAGCAGTGTAAAATTATTTCAATGTTTCATGCACTCCCATATATGAAGCAAATGCTTTTTTTGAAAATTTGCAGAAACTTATACTTGTGCTGCCACCTAGTGGTGAATAGTTACAACTAACACAAGTTATTATTATAGAAATCTGTAAAACAACTAATTCAACACAACAGATGGCAGCTGCGTAGGTTATTCTAGTATTCGGCATTTGCATGATTCTGGTTTTGCATGATTCGATGAATGCGCATTCTGTTCCAGAATATTCTGCTGCTGAAGGATTCTGCAGATGTCAGATTCTGATAATGAGTATTCTGTTACTGAATATTCGGCATTTGAATGATTCGGGTTTTAAATGATTCGGCGAATGGGATATTCTGTTTTTGAATATTCTGTTGTTGAATGATTCTGGAAATGAATATTCTCTTGATGAGTATTCTGTTTTCGAGTATTCTCATGTTGAAGACTTTCCCACCTCGAACATAACGGTTCGGGAGACCAAAATCCCATGCTACATTTTTTAAAAATATGTAAATCAGATTAAATCAAATACGAAACTCTGTAAAGCCAAGGGAAGTGATTTCGCGATTTTTAAAAATAAAATTCAATTTATTGAACGAAAACAACACTACAAAAAGTTAGTCTTTCTCACTTTAAAATCAGTAGCTGCAGGTTTAATTAATTTTCGGGTATAAATACGACCGCCGGGGCCGTATTTCTTCAGTCTACGACAACTCAGTCTACGACGACTCAGTCTGTGACGACTCAGTCTACGACGACTATAACGTCTAACAGCCAGCCGAGGAGAGTAGCAGTCCGTATCCGCACCGTACCGTACCGAATCGAGTCTTTTTCGTAAGTTTCTTCTTTATTTTTGTATTTTCTTGAATTCCGCTGCTATCAGAGGATACAGGCCGGCGGCTACCATCGCCGTTCCTCAGAGCCTTCAGCTCGCTGCATTCCGCGCCTGAGGGAAAGTTCCGTTGGTGGTTTCCATCGTGTGCTTCTACGGCTGCAGGGCAGATCAGCTTGTTGACTTAGTAGTTTTTTCACTGCTTTACATTCCGTAGTTGTCGTAGAAACCCCGTTGGTGTCATATTTCTCACTTCCTACGGCTCAGTACAACTAGGCGTAGTAATTTTTAGTATAATAAAATATTTAACTTACTTTTGTCTGTCTGTGCTAAACCTTGGCCCGACCGACCTAGAGCTCCCGTGGCACACATCACTTTTCTCACAGGATCCGCAGATTGGCGCCCGAGAAGAATCCGACATCCTGTAAGAGAACCACGACATCACGGACCGACAACATCACGCAGCGGCCCAAGTGATCGTCACAATCTGTACAAATATCATTTTGATATTTAATTGTTAAATTTTTGATTGACTCTAATTGGTCGCTTTTATTATCAGAAAAGAAGCATTTAAAATTGTTGTACACATCAGAGTAACATGATACACTTCTTTCTAATTCGCTTGTTAAATTATCGCAAATTACATTAAATGTATTGTAGCGAACCCAGGGTCGCGGCGCGGGCGGCGGCCGCTAACTAACAGGTCAGAACACGTCCGTCCGCTCCCCAATGTTCTGATTTCCAAGGAATCGGCGAATATTCCAGAAGGAAATGTTTTACTTAAATACCCCGAGCAAAAGATCGGGAGGACAGTCTTGTATCGATACGTGTAGTGAACAGATGGTGATATAAATAAATAGATAGTAATATAAATAAAGAGTGATATAATAAATATTGTTGAAATCAATATTGCGTAGTTCTAATTGTTTAAATAAATTATCTTAGTGTTTAAGACTTTATTGATATATATTAGTTTTAAATTAGTGTTTATATTTGTTAATTCTTAGTGTTAGTTATTTTTCATTATTCTTTATAATTCATATTTCTTTAATTAAACTTAGTTATATAAATATTAGTGTTTTAATCAATTTTACACTTCACCTAAATAAATAAAACGTTACGGTATTGACTACAAATGCATCTTTTCCACGTAATGTAACTTCGTTTTCTCTATTTTCGTCAGCGAAAGTTTTTCTTTGTCTTTCCCTACGTCCAATATCTTTGTAAATTTTAGTTTCAGAAATTTTTAATGCAGAAGCTTCGATTGTGTCAAATTTAGACCTAACTTTATTTACATATAAAATTAGTGATTTTAGAAGATTTACACCAATACCTATATTTAAATTGGGATGTTGTAATGATTTGCTTGTGGCATTAATTCTGTCCAATAGTTTGTCCCATAAAATAGTCATAACACAAGTTTCCAGTATGTTCATTTTATTAAATATCCTTTGGGCTTCATCTTTAGTAATGCACTTCTGATTGTTATCATCAAATATTGTCGATAATGCATGTCTAATTTCATTAAAATGTATCCTCATTGCACTTACCGCATCTACTCGAGCTGCCCATCTTGTATCGCATAACTTCCATCTATAAGTAGATGCAGAAAAAAATGTATAAATATGTTCTACTAAGCAAAAAAACTGTGTGGCTTGAGTACAAGATTCTGCTGCAAAATTAGCTACTAAGTTTAAGGAAAGAATATACGTTGCTGTTAAAGATTTTTCTAAAATTCTTGCTTATAATCCCGTGTACTTTTCGGTCATATTGGAGGCATTGTCATAACTTTGGCCGCGGCAATATGCAATTTTAATATTTAATTCCTTTAATTTTCCTAACACAACTGATTCTAAATCCTCTGCTTTATGACTATTAATGCATATAAAATCTATAAAAATCTTTCAACAATCGAACCATCCGGAAGCACGTATCGTATAATGAACGTAAATTGATCACTATGCGCAACGTCAGGAGTTGAATCCAATATTAAAGAAAAATATAATGCGTTTTGAATTTCACTTATATTATAGTTATGTACAATATTGGCAAGTTCTTGAATAAATTCGTCACATATTGTGTGCGATAAGTAACTAGTATGTCCGCTCCCTTTGTTTCCATATCTTTTTATATGTTCTATTAAAAAATTGTCATATTCAGCCAAATAAGACAAACAAGTTAAATAATTTCCTTTGTTTCTGTTTGAAAAATTTTCACTTGACCCTCTCAAAGCTATACCCTGTCGAGCTAAAAATTTTACGGTTGAAACTATTCTTCTTAATACTTCTTCCCAGTAATTTTGCTCACTTCTTATTAGCTCAATAAGATCTTTGTCAATTCCACCAACATTGGAAGATCTTTTAGCTAACATACACATCGATGTAAAATGATCTTTCGAACATTCATGCGTCATTAAAATCTCTGCGCAGTGTTCTCTTGCAGTGAAAATAATTTACATGGATAGCAAAACACACAGTTACTTTTTGCACTGTAAATTAGCCATTCTCTTTTCTGCTTTTATCCGTTTGGTTTTAAGAAATAAAATAATTTTCGATTTTTCCGCAAGAATCTGTAACTTGTTGTCTCAACTTCTGTCTTCGCACTTTTGAAGCTCCCCCTTCAAATTTTCTTTTGCTAGACATTTTTGTTGCTTGCTACAGAGAATGAATACATAATAATTTACTAGAAAATAAATTTTTAGTTAAAGTTAAGTGACTACATAACTTTAACATACGTTGCTTTTAATAAATATTTCAATACTTGCTATAGACATGTAAATGTTGACTAAGCACAGTGAACACTGAGCTCAGTATTGCCAGATGGGTCAAATTTATTTCCCCAAAATCCCTTCTAAAACTATAATATACACATGGGCGTAGCCAGGATTTTTTTCCAGGGGGGGCAAAAATAATTACAATTTTCCTATTAAATGTAATATATTTTTTTAACAAACATAAATATGCTTATAAATGTAATGAGAGTTATTAAATATACATGATTTTTTTAACACAAATTAAGAATAACACTAAATAATTGTACAATGCAATAATAAAAAATTAAATAAATTACAAATGAACATAAACAATAATATTAATTAAATTTTAATCTTCGATTTTGTTGTCCAAAAGTATCAATAACAGCATTTATGAATGCTGATTCATCTTCATTGATAATATTGCAATGTATACTCATTAAAGCTAGATCATTTAATCTATCACCGCTCATTTTAGATCTAAGCCACGTTTTTATTCTTCTCAGGGTGCTAAACGATCTCTCTATTGTACATGTAGTTGAAGGTAGAGTTAAAAATAAATTAATTGCTTTATATACAGACGGATAAAAATCTTTTGATATGTCTAATAGCTCTTCATACTGAAATTTATTAATTTTAGATAAATTATTTTTCCATTTCAAATACCACAACAAAGATTCTTCATGAAAATTTTCAATGTCATAAATTTTATTAATCTCGTTAATGGTGTTTAAAAATATGTCCTTACTGGTTGTTTTTATGGTTATAGGATGTAAAATTGTGAATTTAAATGTAATATTTGTTTCGTCAGCAAATCTTAATTTAAGAGATTGAAGAAGTGAATCTAAATATGGTATATACTGGTATATAGACTGACGATAATAAGACTCGATATCATCCGTACTGTAATTAGCTCTGCATGTATGTTTTGATACACGTCTAGGGACTTTTAATTCAACATCAATTTCTTCTGCGTACATATACACTTTCTGCCAGATGCCTCTGAAACTATGTACCGCATTTGTTCGATCTTTGGAGAAAATTTCTATTAAATTTTAATGAATAATATATTTAATTATCTGATTCTGTACTTGAATCATCGTTAGTTACATTTATTACAAATGTTTGATCATTATTAAATCTCAGACATTCCTTAGTTTTTTTGACATAATTTACACAGTTCTTCCACAACTCCGGTGTAATTTGATTTACTTCCGTTCGAATTAATTTTATTACGGATTCATTTACACCAGGCGTGGAATTGTTTGTTCTGATGGTCCGTTTCAAATTTGACCAGATCAATTTAATTGGGTTAAATATGTAATGACTCGCTGGCAATCTTAATACATCATGTCCATATTTATTTGCTAATAAGTCTATAAAGTGCTGTTTTTAAAAATTATGTGTCTTAACAATATTTAATAATTCATTTTTGGTACATTTTTCAAAAACTAAAATATTATTTTCTTTTAAAAAATTAATAATTTCTTATTTCTTTGTTGAAGTACACGGAATTTTTATTGATTGCCGAGAATGGTACGCCGCGTTATCCATAAAGATGGTTGATGTTGGTGGAAATTAGGTAACAATTGATTTTCAAACCAATTTTCAAACAATTCTGCATTCATGTCTGAATGATAATCAGCACTAGCTGATGCAATGTTTTTTGCCGAAAGTAAAAGAGAATTTTTTATAAACCCTTGTTCATACCCGGCGTGCAAAATTATTATTCGTTTTCCACGAGAAACAAATGTGTTGATAATACATTTTCCGGAATCGTTGACCCAACCTTTCTTCACGACATCATGCGTGTCGTACCAGGTTTTATCCAAAAAAACTATTGTTCTTTTTGCTTATCTACATTCGTTTATTTTCCTTAAAAATTCGTAACGCCATTTAGCAATACGAGGAGAATCCATAATACATTTTCTATTGTCAAATTTTTGAAACTTGAATTCAAGTGACTTTAAATATCTATGAAATGTGGCCCTACTACAATCCACTGGTATCCCAACTTCTCGTATACTGCTTATGATGCAGTCAAGGCTCGGCGGTTTGTTATCAGCAAAAAAAACTATAAATTTTTCTTTTCACTACACCTTCAAAAAACGAATCAAATGCAAAATAACTTTCTCATTGCACTCGTTTCCGTTTACAACTTTTCCTTTTTTCACTATTGTCCGAACACGATGTTCTGATAATTTACAAAATTCACATGTCTTCTTCAAAGCTTGAAACTCTCCAAACTCAATGACGCACTTTTTGTAAACGTTTATTACAATTTGCTGAGCCTATTCGTACAGATAAATATTATTCAAATCAATTTCATCGACTTGATTTTGATCAGTTTCACACACATAATTTTCTTGCACAGAATCGTCAAGTTGATGAACGTTGTCACTTGCACCACTTGCACCAGCCATTTCACCATCGTTTAAAATCCACGGTTGCCACATGATATCGTTAAAAATATTGATAACCTTGCTAATAGACAACTAGAAGCAAAATTAACTTTGTCTTGCAATGTATCCTTTTTATATAGGAAAGGTTTGAAATACTAGGAAAGATTTAATCTGGATTACTTTTTCCTTCTAAATTACCTTATAGACTTTTACTAGTTTCTTAAATATTGGGTAATTACTCTATCGTTTGTGTAATTGATCCTCAAACTGGCTCTGTTAAGCTACTTAGTTCGGAATTTACTAATACAATAATAATTAGTTAATTTCTAATTTTTGTAATAAGTATTCTTGGATCTTTGGTTAATTTTTCAATCTATATTAAATAAGAGCATTGTCGTATTTCATAAGAAGTTTTAATTTTCCCTTTAGTTCAACTCTGGAAACTGCAGGTACTCGAAGACACCCATAGCAATTTGAGGTGTATCGCGCTAAAATGTCCTTTTGTAGTTTTATAGTATCGGGGCGGTTAATCGTAATATGCCGATGCTGCGATTACTCGTGATACAAACTTTACTAACACATGACATTTGGTTTCAAAACAGAATTAAACAGTTTTATATATAAATTATGGTGTTCTTGAATTACAATTTTAAATGTTTTATTTCGGATTATGTTAAAACATTTTTCATTGTTATTTGTAAAATATCAAATAATTATAAATAAAAATATCAGATATCATCATCTCCTCCAGAAAATAACAAATGCATACATTTCTGATGCAAACATAGTAAGATGGTCTTTTATTATATGATGGTAGCTAATTGCAGGTATAGAATTACCGGGATCAGCATCAGTATCATTAATTCGATTATTTAAATGATCCAATGTAAACTATTTTTTATTTACAATTAAATATTTTAATATTAAACCCATATTATACCGACAAATACCTTCCAACAGATCATGCATAACATCGCACGAAATATTTATTGTATTATGACAATTTGGTAGAACATTCCATATACATTCTTCGTTTACACCGCGTGCAAGTGCATCAACATCTTCTATATAATTGATAATAGTTCGTATAGTTTCAGCGTTTTCAAAATAATTTGCAGTGAAACTTTTAGTGAACCCAGTTACAGAATTAATCCCTAAATTATCACCAAGAATTAACAAAAGTGAAAAATAAACTTGATGTTGAGTATCATTCACGTTAACAGTTGTACCTTGCAACTCTAAATAAATTAGTTCTTTTAATATTGGATGAAACACAGATTGATTGCTATGTAATGTTCTGTCATTAAAATAAAATGAAGCACCTAAAAATATATTTTCTAGAGAAGAAGAAAACTGTGGAGGAATACCAGCAATTGTATAATACACGGCCCCGATTTTATGTACACCAGCTCTAGAACCTAAAGGATTTCTAGTTCGTATCCGTCGAAGTATAGTAATAATGGCAGCATAATTCTATTTTCAAAATTAAATGAAATATTTTTGTATAAATCTGTATTAAATACACTAGAAATATTGGATTTGTTTTTTCAATTTGAATATAATTTGAAATCCGTTGAAAAGTATTTGGCAATTCTAAATATGACTTTAAAACACTTCTCATTGGAATGAATTGTCCTTCACATTTTTTAATATTCAAAACAAATTCATTATTTTCAATTTGGTTATCGAGTATATCACCTAAATAATATGACTGAGGTTTTTACAGGTGTTTATTAGATTCAAAATATTTCATTTGCTTATGTTCTGTATTAAATTTAAAAAATAGATGGCAAGAAAAAATATTGTCAATTTCGTCCGAATTAATTTGTAAAGAGGAATTCTGTTTTAAAACGGAGTCTATATTTAACTTAATAATAGAAAATATATCAGAAATTAATTCTCAAATATCTTCTAATATAGTTTGAACTAAATTTCTAAGAACGGAATTATTATTATATAATTTTGATACAAACCCAGCCACATAATCATCCATACAAAAATTTTCATTATAGACATCAGGTATCCTAGGATCATTCTGTGTTTTTTCAGTATTTTCACTATTATTACTTGAATAATAATGGCTATTAAAATTAGTAACGACTTTGATATCAGAATTGGACTTATTTGTTTGAATAGTAAAATCACTTTCATGATGGGAACGAATATGTTTATTTAATGAATATATGTTACGAAATATTTGCGAACAATTATTTTTTCCACAGCAGTATTTGTCAAGTACTTTGTGGAAAATTTTCATAACAAGTATTGCTTAGGAGGTCCTGCTATAAAAGCATCCTTACAATATGAACACAAATACATTTTGCAGCTGTAATCTTTAAAAACAACAAACAATTCAATTTAGTTTGATCCACTTAACCTATTACAGTAAACTAACAAAAATTGTCTAAAGGTGGATTTATACAGCATACTTTTAAAACTTACTTTAAAACTAACTTTAACATCAACTCTAGTGATGGATATTTATACAGACTTTTTATAAATTCCTTACGCTTGCGCAGTTGATTGTATTTAGACAGTTTTTATAGGTTACTTGTGATATTGTTTTGAACTTGAATTTATACTTATTAAAATGGATCAAGTTTTGTTGGCTTGTTCATTATTATTACTTGCATCTAGTACTATTGCACTAAAAAGATATCGAAGATTTCGTGTTCGACCATTAAACAGAGAAAGACATGTGTTTGGACATTTTACAACATTGTATGATTTCATTAAAAAAATGATAATGAACAGTTTTTTAAATATTTAAGAATGTCGCCAGATATGTTCAATCATTTGCTACATCTAGTGAAATGTTCATTAACAAAAGATCGGTCAAAAAATCCATTATCTCCAAAAGAACGGCTGGCAATAACTTTACAGTAAGTTTTATTAACATATACGAGTATGTATATAAATTTATATGCTTCGTGACGAAGTGTCACTAACCTGCATTCTTTTTGCAACCACGTGCACTCCAGCTTACTCAACCAACACCGTTCCGTCATTTGTTTCATCCGATCATCTTCATATCAAGCGTTCCAAAGCACGGGGAAGCTGTTCAAAGCCGTTTTTTTACCAAGCACATGGTCTAACCTAACTTCGAGACCACGTGCCCAGACAGGTGACAGTCCCAGATTCACCTACAAAACCATGCTCATAAAACACCAATAGTCCAATAGGTCCGACAATATCCGAACTACCGAACGAAGCCGAGATTCAAATGTTCAAATAATTCAAATATAATTTTTGAAATATTCTAAAACAATCTAAAATGTTATATAATAATTTGTAAAACGCAGGGAAGTGAAACAGTTACGGTCGCCTAGGACGAAATCTAATACCTGACATACAAGGGGTGCTTAGAAAATTTACTTGACCCAAAGTAATCCACTAATTATATTAATGCAAGACTTATTAATGATCAAGGGTAACGAAGGTCGTTGCCACCACTATCACGAATTTATTAGTCTGCCGCGATAGAAGCAGACAAAAGAAAATAATGACAGACACGGCTGTCTTCCGACAAAATTTGTATGTGACGGTATTTGCTAAAATACCTTAATTCGCAACAGGAATAACTAGAGGTTTCTAAATTCAAACAGAACTGCTCAATATAACAATTTATTTACACACAGTTATTAACAACGAACTTAATCGTACTTAACTACTCTTGTGACATGGGAGAACGATACTAACAATTTGGACTCTCAACAATTAATATAATAAAAATAGGGCGACCTCAGAGTTGCTATGCTATCAGCCTAGGTTCAACACCTCACACTACTACTACCAAAGTAATAATGTTAATTCTACTTACTATTCATCACTGGTCAGCCTCGGATGAAGCACTTTATTAGTTTATATTATAAGACTCTACAGTTAAAAATAGTAAATGAATTAAAATACGTAAAATTAATTAAGTTCGATCTGGACTCGGACGACGACGGCTTCAACACACAACACAAAAATATCTAAAGTCACTAAGACAATTTAAATATCAAAATTTAGAAAGATTCGCAAGACTGTCATAAGAAGATCACTCAGATCTGTTCAGTTTGAAGTCAGCGGAGAGAATCATCTTAGATAAAATTATGTGGAAGGAACTCCGCATAAATTTACCCCTACTTTTCCCAATAAGGGGGTGTTTCTTACACCCTCATTGGTCATTTCAAATATTCTACAGCGTTAGTTTCATTAACTGACTCCCGTCCGAGCGGCAACGCTGGAAGGCGCAAAAAAATCTCTAACAGACTTTTTGAGACCTGCAAGTATTTGTCGCCGGACGCTGTCAATCATGAAATATGATCTTAAGATTGCTTTCCCATTGTATTCTCAAAAACTGCCCTTTTCTATTAGGTTTTAAAATTTATTGCTTCCTTAACCCCATGTAGTACCATTTACTTCATTGCTCTCAAATGCTCCAACGAAAAGCAATCTTAAAACCTTACAAAAATCTGTTTTTACAATACTATGTTTTTCAACCATTGTCCTTTTATTACGCCAGCTGCGAGTACAGCTGGCATGTTACTTAATTTATTTAAACAATTTCCTCTAAAACGAGGAGCCGCAGAGCGAGTGTGTTACAGAAGTCAAACAACGACATTTAGAAAAAAAATTATTTTATTAAACAGAAACAACACTATCGTAGAACTCTCCATCTCTGTCGTACATTTTGTTTAAACGAGTTTAATTAACAATCGGGGTATAAATACGGCCTCCGGGGCTGAGCAAGATCACTTGTTTATTAGCTTCTGATAGCGACCTAAACTTAGTTCTCATCTCTCTAGCGACAATTGCGATTTATCTCCGAGACACACCGATCCACCGGCCGACCTATTGTAGGTAAGACCGTATTACCGTCCTGACCGCTAACCCCGACGAGTAGAACTTTAAGCTGGTGTCCAGTTTAGTGATACTCGTCGTCCTGACTCCGACCGTTGACCACCAAGACGATACCACCTGAAGCTGGCGTCCAGCTTGGTAGTATTCGCCTTCCTGACACGACCGCGACCCATTCCTACAGTATAGCCTCAAGCTGGTATCCGGTTTGGATGTACTTCCCTCCAGACCTTAATAAATTCAGACCGCGACTACGACCGTGACTTCCCATCGTTACCGTCGTTTGGAACTGCAAGGATGTACAATAAAGACTTGTTTTTAGTAATTCTGGGTTTTAGTGTTACACCCTGGCCTAACCGACCTAGAGCTCCCGTGGCACACTATTTCTCTACCACAGGGCCCGCTGATTGGTGCTCGAGAAAAACCCGACGTTCTAGAGGAGAACCACGACAATCACAGACCGACGTCCCAAGTGATCGTCACAGCTTATTTAAATACTATTGATTTCACTTATTTGGCAGAAGGGTGTTCGCAATAACAAATTGCATGGGATTTTTATGTTGAAATTTCAACAGTACTTGTCGTTGTTAAAGAAACATGTGATGTAAGGAATAAACTGAGCCCTACATATTTACGATCACCTTCTACAACAGAGTGGTTACAAATAGCAGACGGCTTTATGATGAAGTGGAACATGCCTCTTTGTATAGGTGCATTAGATGAAAAACAAATTCAATCCCCTAGGAATTCTGGAAGGGATTATTTTAATTATAAGAAATCATTTAGGTAGTTTACAATTGACTTTAAATAGTATAATAATTTAATTTGTTTTCTTGCTATTTCCAGCTTAGTTCTTATGGCGAGTTGTGATTCGGATTACCGTTTTATCTTTGCGGATATCGGTGCAGCGGGATCGAATCACGACAATACAGTATTCAGAAATTCTGCATTTGGGGAAGCGTTGCTAAACAATCAAATTGGAATTCCTGATCCTGTAGCTCTTCGTGGATCCAATTCACTATTACCTTTTTTATGGTTGCTGATCAGGCCTTTCATTTGCAATATTTTGCTTTTTAAAATATATCTTTTTTTGGCACTTTTGATTTTTTCAAGGCCAGACGCCACTGCTTAACCGTAAGACATTTCATCGGAATTTTTTTCTATATGTTTATTTATTCCGGCAAAAGCTGACTCAATTGTATCGGCTAATTTTAAAGTTGGATTCTTCTTTTTATTAATTTTCATTTTTTTTTCGTAAATTTGAAGTTGATTCTTCATGTTTATTGTGCGTCTCTAAATTTGGTGTGACGAGTGGGGATGTTTTGGAAGATTCATCAACTTCAAGAAATTCCTCAGACTCCGACATTGAGATCCATGGTGTACTCGTAGATGCCATCATTTATATATATATATATATATATATATATATATATATATAATTTAAGGGTTTATAGTATTTAATGTGTAGATTACGAAACAGAAAGATTTTTTTTTAAATTCGCCTATTTAAGGGTAGTTTCCATGAAGCTCACATTTTTAGTACCACTGGATCACTGGCAACACATATTATTTTATAAATAACATAATTAAATACTTAAAACTAATTTATGTAATGTTGAAGGGTAATCAAAACTTTATTATTTTTAATAATATTTATTTTGAGAGTTCATTGCCCCAAAAGACGATAAATATTAACATTTCACTGGCTTATTTTTATTAAAAAAAAAGAACAAACAAAAACAGAAAGAATTAATATTAAACTAATAAATGGTAATAATACTAGTAATTTACATTTTCTTGTATCAAAACAAAGAATAAATACAAAAATTCATAATTATTATTCAAAATTATCATTTCTCACAGCCATACACAGTGCACTACGTTGAACTAGTGACACACTACATACCAAGTGCATATGATTTTGTTGTCGAATAATTTGTACACTATTTTGGATCCGTATCCTCAATTCTTCAATATTTTCTGGCGGGCTTTGGTTATCATAAACTAGGGACTTTAAAGGACCCCATAGATAGAAATCCAAGGGATTGAGATCAGGTGATCTTGGTGGCCACTGCACAGGACCTCCACGGCCAATCCACCTGTTTCCGTAGATATTATTTAAATGCTGACGTACATTTCTCGCAAAATGAGGAGGAGCATCATCATGCTGAAACCATGAATTTTGACGAACATTTAATGGAATATCTTCCAATAATACTGGAGGGATATTTTGCAAAAAATCCAAATACTGGTTACCATTTAATGTTTAGGGGAGTATGTACACAACAACATGTGGATTTCTTTGGGCCCAATAATGCGAGTTGTGGAAATTATAAACACCGGCACGTGTGAAAATTGCTTCATCACTAAATAACATTGAAAAAGTAAAATTCACGTTTGTAGCATTTTATTCAAGAATCCATTGACAAAATGTCATTCTAGCGTGGTGATCAGCTGGCATTAACCCTTGGACTCGTTGAAGATGAAATGGATGATAATCATTTTTATGCAAAATGTTTACAACAGTCGCCTGAGATATGTCTCCTACAACACGAGATATTTCTCTGGTATTAATTGTTGGGTCGGCATGCACTAAGTCTAGGACTTCATCCTCCATGTCGTGGCGTAGTCTGCGACTGCTGCCATCACGTCCAGAATTCCTTTCTAAATTTCCCGTGTCGCGAAAACGTTGTGTCACAGTGATAAACATCCTGCGATCAGGGTGGCGTTTTCGAGGATACCGTTCGGCATACAATTCTGCTGCTAATACCGCGTTTTGTCTCACTTCACCATAAATTAACAACATATCCACTAAGTCAGAATTAGAATACATTTTTTTAAGAACAAGAACACTGTCAAAATGACCTACGTCAATACTTTCAAGAATAATACTGAAATATTTTATTTATTACACAATTACGTTCGTCAAAAATTCTATTTAATTAATTAGAATCTTATACAACTAATTTTGAACGTACTTCTGTTAACCATATTTTTAATGAAATATTAATTAAAACAGCAGTAAAAAAAAGTTTTGCTAAGAAAAAACGAATTTTCATTTTTCGAATTTTTAGAAAATTCTTTCTGTTTCGTAATCTACACATTAAATACTATATACCCTTAAATTTATGACATTAGGTTCGTGTTCACCCTGTATATATATATATATATATATATATATATATATATATATATATATATATATATATATATATATATATATATATATATATATATATATATGGGTATTTCTGTACCAAGTCAATTAAATTAAAATCCATTATCAAAGTCTTGTTGAGGTTACTTTCATCGACATGTGCTTCTGTCCACAGTTTAGGCGCATGCGTACAGCGGAAACCATTTAAAACTAACTTTAAAAGATGGGGGTTGCTCAACTTTTAAAGTAAAAGTTAAAGTAAGAGTAGGGCAAGATGACCGCGTAAAGCGTCCCGTATACCTGCGTTCTTTAAACTTGTTAGTGTTAAAGTTACGGTTAGTTTTAAAGTTGGCTGTATAAATCCACCTTAACAGATACTATAGGAACATGAAGAGTTTATAACTTTTTAAATACAAAAATTTAGTTCTGATCTGTTCTCTTTAGCAGATCAATTTTTTTAAATTAAATCTATGATGTTTGGGATTTTATTATCGTACTTTGTTTCAATGTTAAACACAGAGTACTGAATTAAGAGCCATAAATGAGCCGACTCTTTTGGGTAATGTGCTTGCAAAACATGAAAAGATTTAAAGCATATATCAATTGCTTTTAATACTGATGGAACGCAATATAAGGTATTATCAATGCTTACATATGTCTTTTTAATATCAGTAGTGTTCGGTCCTTCTACTATAATAAATGGTTGAACAGTTTAATGTTTTTTTTGCTTCTTATTCCTTTTATCTTCAATTATTTTTTCAATATAGCCCGGTAGCTAATGAGGAGAGGATTATGAATATATTAGTAGTAACTTGTGCAGCAAAATACCGTGTGTCTGCGGTAAAGCTGTACATAGGAGAATACCATGGGAAATTAGTTTTTTGCAATTCCCTGCTCGCCTAATTATTTTAAGTAAAAACGCGTCAAATTTTTAGGGCATAAAATTCTGCATCTAAATCAATAAATAGAATTATTTTACTTGATTTGTAACGAGAGAAATTAAATATGAAAATTTTGAGAATTACGTTGAAAATATCGACAGCCATGGAATTTGAACAAAAAATAAATAAATGCTTAACGTTTTATCTGCCAAATAAGTTGATTGACGTTTCTGACAATTTAAAGAATTAATGTGCATAATATAAATAATTTATTTATTTATCCAACACCGTGTAATTATAGCGATATAAGTATGCTGTTTTTAGATAAATAAAATAGGTCATAAGTCACTAGTGAGCTAAATATATTAGCTTTGGTTGGATAAAATGTTGTATGGCACACGTGTGTTAATTACCTAAGTCACTTGAAAAAATACCACACTCGGCCTGTCGGCCTCGTGAGCTAAACTTTTACCACGTGACTTATCTGTAATGTAACACACTTGTACCATAAATAACTATTATCCAACACCGTGTAATTATAACGATATAAGTATGCTGTTTTTAGATAAATAAAGTAGGTCATAAGTCACTAGTGAGCTAAATATATTAGCTCACTGTTTTTTGGTCCGTATCATAGTAACTATGTTATAAAACCTTCTCTACACTATTTTGTTCCTAAATGTCATTTCGAAATTCCATCTGTCAAAAATCTTATATGTATTTTATATCAATGATTAAAATGTGTTGTATAAAATGTAGTATGGCACACGTGTGTTAATTACCTAAGTCACTTGGAAAAATACCACACTTGGCCTATCGGCCTCGTGAGCTAAACTTTTCCCACATGACTTATCTGTAATGTAACACACTTGTACCATGAATAACTATTATTTTTTGTTTAATTCCATGGGTCCATAAAATACATACTTTTTGGGAATTGTCTGAATATCATCAAGTTTCGGCCAAACATATTCATCTAAATTATTTTTTAAAATTTTTGTTGTAACCGTTGTTTCTTCTATTTTAATAATTCGTCCAATATACCACCTTTTAAAATAATAAAGGGCAAAATATTTTTCAAAATTAAAATTCTCAATTTAAACTATCTAGCTCTGTATCTGTATTGTCAAAATCTTCGGACAAGATATCACTGCCCAGAGAAATATCAGAGTCGCTATTTTCTGAAGTAGTAATATTTTTTTTATATCTGGCTGTTTTTTAGTTTTTTTCCTATATACTTTATTTTTTGTGCAAGCAGTATTGCTTGTTTTAAATCTGTGGATACGGTCAGTACTTAATCTTAATCCTTTAGTAGATAAAAACCAACATAGAGTAATTTTTTAATTATTTTAGTTTTTCCCTCAACAAAATCAATTTTTACAAAAGGATCGTCTTCTTTTATAATACCTCCAGGAAAATTCTTGGTATAGTCTTTTAATTGTAAATCGTCAATATTCATTGATAGCTTATTATCTTTCACCGAGTTTTCACTTCACTCTTCATTAGTGCGTGATTCTGCATAAAAAAAGTTAATGTTTTGTAATATATATCAAATTTTGTTGTGAATCAAACATTGTACAAGGTGGCGCAAAAGTAATCACCCTATTGAAACATGCTATAATTTTTGCAAATAGCGGCAAATGTCAAATCTGCTTTGACATTTGTGAAGTAAACAAATGCAAAATACATGTCCATAAAACATGAATCGCTATATTCCTTAAAAACGCGGTTTAATTACTTCGATTTTTTCGCGGAATAATTCGTCGTTGATGTTGGCGCAGCGTGAATTTACGCGCAGATTTCCCGGTCGCCTGACACCAACTGGGCAAACACTGCGGCGTTCAGCCGCTCGCCTAGAAGAATATGGTACAAGACGAGATGCTGCCAGGTCTGGCCGGCCCCGGAGGAGCCGTTCTGCTCAGAATATCGCGGCTGTGGCTGAAGACGACTAGTGTGGACGGCGAGCGCTACAGAGCCATGCTCAACGACTTTCTTCTTCCTCAATTGCATGAATTTGAACTGGAGAACATGTGGTTCCAACAGGATGGAGCAACGGTGCATACTGCACGAGCCACAACGGAAATTCTGAGGGCTACATTTCCGGGTCGCCTAATCTCTCGTTTTGGTGATTTGCACTGGCCGGCAAGGTCGTCCGATTTAACCGTTCCAAACTTCTTTTTGTGGGGTTTCTTTAAGTCACGAGTCTATGTCAACAAGCCTCAGACTTTTCAAGCCCTCAAAGAGAATATCCGTCAAGAATACGAGAACCTATCGCCGGAAGTACTGGCAAGAGTACTGGAAAATGCTATAAATCGGGCCCGTATGATCATCCATTCTGGCGGCGGCCAATTGGCCGATATCATTTTCTCGACTTAATAGGAAAAAAATTAAGACATCAACTAAACATAATCAAAAAGCAGAACCAAAGTTTTTCATTCATAAAAAAAATTCCAGCCAAAGAACATCGGGTGACAACTTTTGCGCCACCCAGTATATCGGGTTTGAATATAACAAATTTTCATAAGAATTTGTAAAATTAGTTTGTATTTACCTAAATCATTATCAGATTCAATATCAGAGTGAAGTAGGAGTGAATCGGATGAAATAATACCGGTTTCTTTAATTGAAGATGATCCTTCTTTTATAGTCACTTTTAACCAATTATCGTCTGATCTCGTAATATTCATGTCTAAGCTTTCTGATAATTTTAATGTATCTTCCATAGTTCTCGCAATTTCTCTTTCTATTTTATCTTTTTCTGGTATATTAAAACTATCAGAATTACAGCCTTCATCCAAGCGTGGAAAAAAACTGGCGATCTAAAAATAAATTTAATAAAAATAGATATACACGTATACCTACATATATGTATTATAAAATTAATAATGGTCACCTAATTTTTTTCCAATTTCTGCCATTATCTCATTAATCAATTGTATTCTATTTATACGTCTCAAAAAATTTAAAGTAGTGAAATTTATAACTGTGGAAGAAGTACTTGTCATCGATCTTGCAGCCCTAAATTTTTCGCAAGGCTGGCTACTCATAAGCCACGGCATATAAAAATTTGGTCTGTCGTCTGCTATATATCTTTCACATAAAGTTATTAAGGCAAGTGCTTTTAATTCTATGCACGTATAACTATTCAGTGTAATGAAGTTCTTTGATATACTATATTTGTTTTCTAATAACCAGCATCTGCATGCTCTTAGGATGAAAACTGCGTACCAAATATATATTCAATTAAGAATGGTTAACTCTTTACATAAAAATGCCTCAAGAATTAATCTAGTAATTTTAAGATAAGCAACATTTGCATTTCTTTCCTCAATGTTTTCAGTCAATGGATTTTGAATATTAGTTTTTGATAATTTATTGTTTGATTCAAAATTCATTTTATCTGTGGGCAATAAATCATTTTCTGTAAGCAAATGCTTATCATTTGATATATTATTAAGTAAATTATGGATATGTTCCACAGTTACTTGATATTTTCTCATTTGTAAAACATTCTTTCGTTTTAAAAGTCTAGTTTTAAGCTTAGTACCAACATGAACTGTGTCTTGTATACAAACGGGATCATTAAGATTTTTTTTGTTCTGTCTGAAATCATTTTTTTTACTAGAATTTGTGGGAAGATTACTTCTTACTTTCATGCATTTTAGTATAGTCTGACAAGAGATCTCGAGTTGACGTTTAAATTGTTTTATGGTTGTGTTTTTCCCTGAGTGAAAGTATTGAAAGAAATGTGACCTTCATACATTCTGCTATAGGGTATAGAATTGTACAAAATCCATTAGTATACACTGTTTGTTCCAGGTACCCAGTTAAGCACTGGATTTAGAAATCCCAAAGTAACATTAGCATACCTTTCTTAATATTGATAGATTACTGTACAACATGGAAATAACTAGACAGGGATATATTTAAAATTTGAATACCGTCAATTTCAAAGCAATAATCTTATTACCAAGTGTACATAAACGTTACCACGACTTGTAACAATTATTTGAGTATATTTCATAAAACACTAAATTAATATCAAAATGTGGCAACCGTGGGTCTCAAACGTTTGTGAAGAACCACGTTACTCTCCGAAACCAGATGAAGTCGAAAGTGAATGTTTTAAATTTTAGAACATATTTGCACGAACATGGACAAATAATGGTTTTAAACTGCTACAGAACGTTATTGGCAGAAAGTGGAGAACTTCACATTTATTAAAGGTATGTATACAACCTATTCATTTATAGTTTGTAGGTATTTATTTATTTATTTATTAACAAATCTATCCAACAGGATACTATGATCCCAATTACAGGACGATTATATATTACAATTACAAAGATATACATTAGTACAAGTAAGAAACAAAATTAATTATAATAACAATTTACAAAAAAAGAATTAAACATTTGAAGCGAAATACAATTCAAATCTGATCTAATAAAACATAAAAACAATAAAGAAGCTGAAATACTTAATAATTATAAATTACAAAAAATAATTAAACAAAGTTGATCTAAATTTATGAAGATTATCACCAAAAATATCAATATTACAGGTCACTATGTTGTAAATATTACAAAGCTGTCTTAAGGGAGATTTAGTTTCGTAGTTTGTTCTTGCAATAGCACAATGGAAAGTCATCTTATTTCTGGATGCAATACGAGGAATATTTGGAGATATCTGATTCAAACAATAGGGTCGTTAATATATCCATTTAACAATTTGAATAAATATATACAGGATGGTATTTTCCTTCTATTACATAACGATGTCATATTGGTTTGAATCAGAAGGTTAGTGTAATCGAAGTCGAAATTGGGATATTGCCTATGAGTTTTAAAGTAACAGTATTTAACAACTTTTTTTTGTATAGATTCAGTAATATAAATATTTTTTTTTATAAATTGGATTCCATACTTGAAGGCAATATTCCAATTTAGATCGAACAAATGCATAGTATAATATTTTTACCGTTCATAACCTTCGAAACGATTGTGTATTTCCAATTACAAATCCAAGATTTTTATAAGATGACTTTACAATGTATAATATATGTTCATTGAATGATAGTTTTTCATCAAAAAGAATGCCAAGATCCTTGAAATACTTAACCCTATCAAGTTCAATGTTATTCATATGATAAGGTAAACTATATGCGAATTTTTTAACAAAGTAGCTCATTACTTTGCATTTGCTGAAATTAAAGAATAGTTTAGAGGATTGAGACCAAGCCAGAATATTTTCAATGTCCTTTTGAAGAAGAACACAATCATCTAAAGAATTAATTGTTTTAAATAATTTCAAATCATCTGCATAGAGCAGTATTTGAGAATGTTCAACAGTATCCACAATATCATTAATGAAAAGAATAAACAATAGAGGACCAAGGTTTGACCCTTGTGGAACACCAGATGTGGCAAAATACGGGCGGGATGAGTAATTATTAAGCTGAACACACATTTTACGTTGATTTAAATAACTAGACGTAAACTGAATTAAACTATTTGAGAAATTAAAATTTTTATCGAGTTTATGTAGGAGGACATTATGATCAACAGTATCGAATGCCTTTGAAAAATCAGTGTATATTACATCAACTTGACAATTATCATGCAATGAGTTCAATGTGAAATTAGTGAAATTCATTAGATTGCTAGCGGCTTCAGGAACCCCGAACACTCGGATGCAGTTGCGCCTAGAATACTGCTCCAGTTGATCCAAACGGTCCTCCAGGAGCTTGTTTTCGGTTGTTAGTTCAGCTATCATCGTTTCGAAGTGCCTTTGCTGTTCCTCTAGTTTCTCGTTCAGTCGTTCAGAAATTTTATCGACTAGATTGTCAATAAATGAAGTATCAGCGAGCAAAGATACAACAATGTCTTGAGCAACTGCAGCGAGACCTCGGGTGCACATGAATTGTAAAATTCAGATCGCACTTTTTGAAGATCACAACACTTAGTTACGGAGCAACAAGCTAGATACGTCTACTCGCACCAACGCATCAATCAATATCCTGTATATTGATCCAAAGCACTCTTATTTCAGCCAGATATAAATAAAATACAAATAAATCTACCATGCATTTTTCTCAGTTATTTTGTTATATTAGTATATGATATATTTATATCGTTGAATTCAGAAAAAAATACTCTATCGAATAACCTAAAAATAAACATACGTTCCCATTTAAAATAAGAAAGTTGTGTCCCGTATTTTTAGAACCACTGGTTGAAAAAAAAATTTTTTTGCTCATTGTATTAGTCTTGTAAAATGGTGGTTCTTTGCTAATTTAACCAACCTCGTAGCTCTTATAGTTCTCGAGATAGCAATGGTGGCACTTTTAAATGGAACACCCTGTATATCATTAAATAAGAAGGATAATTCTTGGAAATATTTTGCATACATTTCGTATTATTTGAATAGGAAATAATATTTAGTAAATCATTTTGAATAATAACATTGTATTTAAAACCTATTTATGATTATATATCCGTATTTTATTTTGTAGGTGTCCGTAAGTGCGATTCAAACTGTCATTCAGCGTGGAACACCTGTAAAGAAGAAATTCGTTTTGATAGTGGAAAACAAAAAATTGATGGTTTTACGAAGAATTTTTTACAAAGAAGAATATATGAAGATTATAAAAAAACATAGTGAACACAGTAGGATCATTGAGAGTAGTTTTAAAAAATGAATTAGATTTTGAGTGCTCCAGAGAATTAGTGCGACAATGTTTAAAGAAAATGGGTTTTTCTTTTAAAAAGTTAAACGCTCGTAGATATGTTATGGAAGTTCCTAGATTAGTAAGTTGGCGCGTGAAATATTTAATTTAGTTTAAAAATTTAGAGCCGAAAATCGTCTTATTGTTTATTTGGACGAGACTTGGTTCGATACGTACGATGTAGTATCAATAGGTTGAGTATGCGACAAAAAGCAAAGTGCTTTAAACATAGTCAAATAGAGGAAAACGAATAAATATACTACATGCCGGTAGTGAAAATGGGTGGAGTGACAATGGGGAAGTTTAGCGTATTTTTTTTTATCAAGATTGCCCTCAAAAGTGATATCCTACATTTTAATGCACCCAAAGATGCCTAGATTTCTCAAAAAATGAAAATTTATACAAAAATGACGTCAGTGTGGCTCGCGGGGAACGTATGATCTATCTTAAACAGTGCGCGCTGGGTTCCCATGGCAACAGACAAGTCTGTGGTTTAATGCCTCAAAATACAACCTACGTTCAAAAACTCTGGTCTCACCATCCCTTCTGCGCAAGCACATAACTCACTTGTGACGTCAGTGTGGCTCGAAGATAAATCATTAATTATAAATAATTGGCAATATAATGTTAACTTCCAATTACATTTTAAGTTATAATTATTCATATACTTACGACTAAAAGATATTTCACATGTAATTTCAACCACGCTAAACTTCCCCATTGCCTCATGGCAAAGGCGTCGCCAAAGGGGGGCAGGTGGGGGCAGCTTCCCCTCCCCCCTAGAGACTCGAAAAAATTTAATTAAATGTCAAGTCACTTATTGTTCGATTAAAAGCTTCCACAGATCAAGGAAATCCGAGTGGCGCTGGCGATAGCGGCTGCGGTGGCGGTAAGATAAAACATATAGTTTTAAATGTATGTGTTCAGATAGGAGTGCGTTCGCGGTCATTTTGGCGGGAATTTACAGAGATCACCATGCGGTGGCGGGCAAACGCTTCGTGTCGTATTTGGCCGCTGAACGCTATGTTAGCTGTTATATGCAAACAAAATTGTCGGTTGTTTCATGCCAGCGCTTCTTCTATTTAAGATGTATAGATGGCAAGTATATAGCATCCGAGTGTGATACACAAGTAGCTGTGTTTTTTATTTTACGACAAATCACACGTTGTCGGTCGCTGGGACTTGAACCTACGATCTCAAGTTCGAATGACACAGCGAGTTAGAGATGTGCGCTAGCTCGCTCAGCCATCCAACCGACGAATATAACATAATAATCCTGTATAATAATATATTATACATGGTAATATAATATGAATGTATAGTTAAATACTGAATACTCCTATTAATTAGAAAAATTATTAGTTATTGAAATAATTTGTAAATCTCTTGCGCATTTCAAAAACATTATTTGTTGTTCTTCTTGCGTCAAAGGGTAATTGGGCATGACCATCTGACACTGGTTCATATTGGTCCACAAAATGAAGAAAATTTTTATCCGATTGTTTGTCTCGTAAATAATTGTGTAGAACACAAGTCGCTTTTACAATATTTTTCGTGGTTTCAATTTTGACTTTTATTGGTCTATGGAATATTCTCCATTTCTGCGATAATATACCAAACGCATTTTCTACAACATAATCTTTTGTTAAATTTTTCTTTCCTGTTGTCATATCGTGATTGTATTAATATGGACGCATCAAATATGGAGACAGTGTAAAGGCTTCATCACCAACTAGGACACAAGGAGCAGCTTCATTTTGATCTGCTAATCCAGTTACTACTATATTTACATGGTTTTTCAATTATTGTAGGATGCCCAAGTGGGTAATTATCATAATACTGAACAGTAGGATACAAACTGCAAAAATCTATGTACCTAATTTTTTTACTTGGTTTAACTTTATATTTTAATTTTGTAGCGTTTGTCCTACCGCCAAATAATGAGTCTCTAGGATCTAATGATGTAACAATATTTGTTTTTATACATTTTTTATAATCTTTTTCCCAATTTCATTCCCACATTTCTATAACTGTATAACCATGCTTTTTAAGTAATTCAGTTCTCATTTGTGTTTTATTATACAAATACTTGAAATATGTTCTTGTAACATTATTAATTTTATCAGGTGTGTAACATTTATTACAACCATGCCAGACACAACCATGGAATTGATAAATAGTATTAGTTGTACTATCATAACCATCTACTTTGGCTCCACATTTAATTTCTTCACCACCGTTTAAACCGTGTTTTATATTTTGGTTATTAAAACTTTCCAACCAACTTATAGATTTTTGGCTATAACAGTCTTTCTGTTCTTTATCAATTACACCGATTGTATTATCTTGTAAATATTTTGTCTATATACAGGATGTTCATTTAATTTTGTCCACTATTGCTATCTCGAGAACTATAAGAGCTACGAGGTCGGTTAAATTAGCAAACAATTTCTATTTTACAATACTATTAACATGAGATAAACAAAATTTTTATTAAACCAGTGGTTCTCAAAATACGGGTCCCAACTTTTTTATTTTAAATGTAAACCTAGTTTTTTTATTTGCTTATTCAATAAAGAATTTTATTCTGAATTCAACGATATAATAATATCATACCCTAACATAACGATTTTTTTGAGAAAAAAGCATCTGAAGTTTTATATTAATTTGATTAAAATATGACAATAATAAGAGTGCCATGACGGGAAAAAATGGAATAGAAGTCATTTTTAACCTGCAATTAGAGTGTGTTGACAGAAAGAAGTGAATAAAAGAATATTCCTACAAAATTTATATTACCAATTATTTTTAAATTTATATTTTCAATTTGGAGTAACATAAGTTTTGAACCGTGATATATTGTATAGGGTTTTAAAGTATTTTCTATGCAAATATTTTAATATCAAATGTGAATTATACGCTTTAGCATTGTATGCTATACATGTGTAACCTATATGTTGTTTATTAATTAATCACTTACAAAAGTCTTCATTATTGTGAAATATAAATTCAGTCCCATTAAAATACTGTGCAATAACTAAATTAGGTGTATGTGTACCGGTATTTTGTTGAGCTTCATAATCAAAGAAAATATATTTTTCAGTATATGTGCACTTTTTACAAATTATACAATTATCACCTTCCCTATTTTTGCACTTTTTACAGTTTATACTCGTACAATTACAGATACCGCCTTTTTGATCTGTACGTAAAATGTAACATTTATGTTCTTTTATTAATACGTCTTCATGACAGTTTTTACATACCCTATAACCACACTTGTATTCCACTTTAATATATTTCTTTTCGACTTTATCATATTTTTCAGTATAATATAATTCTTCACAATTGCTACATCTTTTTCTATTTTCACACACTTATTATATATTACACCGCTTACAGTATTTATTTTTAATGTCTTCGTTTTCATGTTTATTTTGAAAACAATCGTGGCATACTTCTGACTTCTTATTCTTACACTTATGATTCTTATTTTTATACGTTTTATTACATTCTTTACAGTAATAACTGGATCCATAGAAGCCAGTCCTACTATTAATTACATCAAAATGATTACCATTTTTATGTAGGTATAATGTGATATCTTTATTGGCTCCTTCATATATTACAGAATTAAAATTTTCAGAACAGATAACTTTAATTTGAATATCTAATAAGATTTCTACATGTTTTATGTCTTCAAGAGTAAAGCCCTCTTCGTTATATGTTTGTAGTTTGCTGCACAAATTATTTGTTATAATTGTTTGTAGTTTTCGACCTTCTCTAATATACTTAATCTCTTTGTTTGTTACTTCTTTGTCATACAAGTTAAGTTCTTGAAGTATTTTTGGATTCTTTTCGTATGTTAGTGCTACAACAGCTGCTCTTGGTGCACATAAATTATCGCTATTATTGCTTTGAGTTATAGATTGTTTAGTTTTTTTTTTATTTTCAGCTAAATTTAATATTTTTGTGCGACCACAACCTTGAGGTATATTAATTACTTGTGCGTGAAATATTGTATTATCTAAATCAAATGCTTCATTGTAACCTAAAGCGCTGTGGAAGTAGTTTATAATTGTTTGTGCACCACTATCTTCACTAATATCTACAGATATAGGATTACCTAAATTTGGACACTCTAAAGTAAGTGTAAATTTATCACCATTCTTATAGTTTGTTTGCTGTTTAACATAGTTAATTATTTTTTCCATATGTTTTGTATTTTTTTATATATTTGTTACGTATGTTTTCAATTATTAATCTGTTATTATCACATTCACCTGTATAATGGTAATGATTACAAAGATAACACTTTTCTTTTTTGATTCGAATGAGTTTAGTTTTTTCATAAAAACTGTCATAAAAAGGAAATAATTCATATAAATGATTTCTGGGTATTGGGGTAGGGTTTTCATATAAATTGTCATGAAAAAGAAATAGTTGATATATATGATTTGTATTTATTTCATATATATGATTTGTATTTATATTATCTATTAACTCAGATTTTCGTAATTTTGAATAGCTTTTAATGTTTTTATTTCTACATATTGATTTCAATTCTTTGACAGTTCTTGCACTTAAACAATCATGATTATTACCAGGATCATAATCAGTATTACAGAAATTACATTTAACATATTGAATTATATTTGTTGTGGCACTTATCTGAGACGAGCCTGCTTGAACCATTTCTATTCAATACGAAATAAATTCGTTAAGTATATTTTAGTTGGAGTTTTGTTTTAAAAACAATGCACCATAGTGTATAGGTTTAGTTAAATGTTTTTTCATATAAAAATTTAAAACTATTTTTTCACATACACACTGAATATTTTTCAGTAGATTATCTTTATTTTTAAAATAATATTTACTTACACATGTTTTACACCTCGAATGAAACACGTCTTTTTTATGATATTCAGTTATATTTTTTTCTGTTTTACAAGTGCAACAAATTTTTTTGTCAACCATTTAATTAACAAAAATTTTAATAATAACAACAATATATTCATTCCATATCTTATCATATTTATCCCGAGATTTTTGAGGATTATTTAATAATTTATTTAAGAAATATTTATGTGGAACATTTTTTCAATAATCATAGGTATATAAAAAGATTTTTAAATGTTGATATTTTTTAAGTATGTGTTCTTGGTAAAACTAAAGAAGTATAAAAATAAGGTTTTATTTCTATTCTGTAATTACAAACTAATTTTTCAACATATTTCATTTTATCTACCTGTTTAATGAATATTTTTTTATTTTGCTTATTAATAACATAGAAATCACAATTTATACAATGTGGTACATGCGCAGAACTAACAAATGAATATTCTAAACACTGTCTGCATTTTTTATATTCTTCTTCATCAATTTCTGTAACTCTAGCATCTGGAATACTAAAAAATGTCATTTATTTGTAATATTTTTAAATTAAAATAGGTGTTATAATCTCTGAACATTTATTAATACGTAATTGAAATCTTTCCCGATCTATTGCATACTGTTGCCAAATAATACCTTGACGACTTTTTCTATAAACATAATTCCATGTAAACATATAATGCATCTTAACAGTATCATAAAATTTTAAAAAGGTTTTAACATTCCTAGAACATTTTCCACTGTTATTGTATTTTTTGAATCATCAGTTACGGATTCCTCATTCATAGGTTCTTCATTTACATTTTCCTCATTCATAGGTCCTTCAGTTACGGTTTCCTTAATATTGGAATCGATTGACTCATTATCTGATTCAGAATCTAAGCCTATCATATTTACGACTGATTCAAACATATTTTTAACAATTGTCTCAATATATTTTTTTAACAAATGTTTCAAAACATCTTCCATTTTTGTTAGTTGCTCCATTTATCAGGAGAAAAAAATCTATTTCTTTAGGTTATTCTTTTCAAGACAATATCCCAATTAATTTTATCATGAAAATCTTCTGAAAATTACTGACTGTATCGTTTCTAATAATATGATAATACTATCCAATCTAATTTATATTTAAATTCTCTAATTAACTCTTTATCTAGTTTATCTTGATGTAATCTAATGAAATCTAAATTCTAGTTTTTTCTAAGTGAAATTTCAGACCATGATAGGTTATCTGCATATTTAGTCATAAAGTATTCACTTAAATTTTTTCTTTTAACTACAACATTAAAGTCTATATACTTATGCATTTCATCTAAGAAGTCCTCACTTAGACTTTCATGTGATGATATTTCAGACCAATCAACTTTGTGCAAAAACCTCATACAGTCATACAGAAATCATCACTTAAATTCTTTCTTTTGGGTAATATAGTAAAATTCATACAGAAATCATATCGACTTGATATTTCATCCCAATTAACTTTACTGTGATCAATTTCCATCGAAAAGCCATAATCATTCGCAAATTCAACAAAGTATATATGTAATATACCTGCTAGTGTACTATCAATTAAACGTAATTGCAAATACTGATTCATTATTTATTAGAGAATAATTCATTTAGTCAAGACTTTAGTGATTTCGTACAATAATTCATATCAATCGTTTCTTTCATTTTGTTGTATAAATTAATACTATTTGGAATGTACTCTAAACTAAGTACTGGGTATACATTTTTTAGCATTTTGATACGGTTATTGGTCTTAAGTTTTTGATTTCGAAGTACATAATAAGAATACTCCCACATATGATTTTTCTTAATAAGTATAAACTGATGATGTTTTTTAGTATTGTTTGGTTTTGAAACTACATCTTGTTTAATTTTTTCAATTTTTTCTGTCAGGTTTGCTACTTCAAATTCTTAATTATTCGCTATAGCTCTATATTTTGACTATAGTTTATATTCTCCATATTTTCTTATTGTTGGTAATAACTCTGAAGTAACCCATCTTTTAAATTCTTCGGCTTTTGGAAATTTGGAAGATAGTATTAGTGAATATAAACCTGATTCATTGATAAATATTGTATCAGGATGAAGAGTCGCGTTTTGCGACTTTTGTAAATTTGAATATATTATGCGATGTTCTAAATCAATATGTATAATAATAGCACCCCTTGAATTTTTATAGCTCAATACTTCAGCAATATCTTTTGCCTTAAACCAAGGCTTATTTTCTTTATCTGTTATATAATGGATTTTATTATTATTGAACATAATGTTATTGTTTACAATGTTTGCTATTGACTCCATTCATTTAAAATTAAATTTGTTAATATTTTACACAACATCTTTTACGTCAATCCAAGAATTATGACTATTATTAAATCCAAACCATTTTACATATGCTTGATTACCTGTACGTTTAATGACTTTTTCCACTAAATACACTTCATCTTGTTTTACATGGCTTAACCCTTCTTCATAAAAACAACCTTTTAATTCTTGATCTCTATAATCTTTCAAGGGTTCTATGACAGATGCGGATAAGAAAACTCCGCACAGACAGTTCCGTATAGTCATAAGTCCGCACACGAAAACTCCGCACACGGACATCTCCGCACACGGACATCTCCGCACACGAATATCTCCGCACACGGACATCTCTGCACATGGAAATATCTGCACATAGACAAATCCGCACAGGGAAATATCCGCACATGGAAACATCCGCACACGGAAAATTACACACTTTAGGTTTTTTACATCAAATAAAAATATTGTTTTCTCAAAATTTAACCTCTTAATTAACATGTAACAATATATTTCTAATGAAATTTTTTGCTTATTTAAATATATTTAATAAATATAAAATTTACATGTTTACCTCTCTACCTAAAGGAAAGGGAGGTATTGTTTTTCAAAACTCGAAATATATAAAACTTATTATTTAGAAGTAGAAATATTTTGATACCCTAAATGGTATAAAAAGGATTCAAATAGATTTTGATTAAAATTGTTTTGCCAGAAGTGGCTCTCAAATGTTTAATATCGCGAAATTTCCACTTAAATAATACTTCTTATTATTAAAAGAAAATAATTTTGTGCCTATTTTGTTAATAGTTGTTTTATATAACATCCAGTTTAATAAAAAAAATTTGGAATACCTAATGAGTAGAACATTTCTTAGAATGAAATAACAATGGGATGTATGTACCTATTCGAAAAGTTTAATACCCTTGAGTAAGGATGATTACATTACGTCCAGCTGACTTTTTTTGATTAAAGGTTTGACTTATATAAGCGGCTTTCTTCATCTTAAAATTTTCCAAATAATAGAAAGAAAAATAATTTTTTGTGAAATGTACAATATTTAAGTTATTTATATTAATTTTAATCACGCATATGTTTGGCTACATGAGAATCATTTTTCTTACTGGCTTAATTTCTCACTGATGAGACCAATATAATTTGATTTTTTGTAGATATGTTCAGAGCCATTAATTTTATTGTTGCTCAAAATTTCTCGAGTGCTAGTTTTCAACGAATGAATATGATTTTATTACCTTTACGTTGATGTATGTATGTATGTATGTTATAACTATTGTTATGAACTGTCGTGCGTACTAGACGTGTTTGCTTGTTCTGGCGATAGTTGCATATATTTTTGATTAATTTTTTTTCTCCTCATAAAAATCGCATATAAATCATCAAAATGTTGACCCGTGGGCTGGGTGAAAATAAATCCTTCGTCCAACTCATTGTTAGTGAAGTGACCAGTGCTGTGCAAAATGTCTTCGAGCAGAAGCTGAAAGTGTTACAAGATGAAATCACCTCACTCAAGCAAGTTAATTATATTTTAAATCAGTCGTGCATCTCTTATGAAAAGAAATTAGATGATCTTGAACAATACTCTCGGCGAAATAATATTAGAATATTCGGTTTATCTGAAACTAAAAATGAAAAGTGTGATGATAAAGTCATAAAGATGTGTCAAGATAATTTAAATATAACCGTCACACCTCAAGAAATAGATCGTTGTCATAGCTTGGCAAATTAATCCCGAACAAAACGCGGTCCATAATAGTTAAATTTGTGAGCTACCGTTCCCGCCAAAAAATTTTCAACTCGAAAAATCTTCTCAAGAATTCGGGTATCACCATCAGGGAAGACCTAACATCAGCTAGGGCGTCTTTCGTTAAAGCAGCGGTGATTAAATACTCCAATAAAAATGTGTGGACTTTTGAGTCGAATTTTTGTGAATGTTTCGGTGGAAGGAAGTGATAAACCTAAAAAAGTTCATATTACTGATCGTAAAGATTTATTGGACTAATAAATATGTTTTATCTATAAACAGTCGATTTACTTGGGTCTACATTGTTCATTTATTTATATAGGTATATTTCCAACATTTTGTGTATCTCTGCTTTTTTTATTGTTTAATTGTCTAGCCAGAACATGCACAAGTCAATGAACTCTGTTCATCTGACCTTGACTTACTGGCACACTCTTGTGTTCTTATCTTTGTTCTTATATCTTTTTTATTGTTGAATTTTGGTGACTGCAACAAACAAATCATTGATGTATATGATACGAATTTCACAATATGTCAGATAAATATCAGATCAATTAACTCATGTTATTTAAAATTTTCAGAATTTGTTAGTGATTATAACTTTGACATTATAGCCGTTACGGAAACCTGGATTAAGGAAACACTCCACACAAAATTAAAAAAATGGCGACAGCTGACTTAACGTTGATAAGTGCTGAGTTAAGTAAACTCAAAAAAAGTGACTTAATTGATATTATAGTCAGCGGTGATATACCTGAACAATTAAATCCAAACGTGAAAAATTTCATCGTGAAAAAGTTTGGTGAGACACTTTTAATTAATAATGAAGATCACATAAAATGTGAAAATAACTACTGCACTATGCATAAATGTTTTTTGGAACAACAAATTACTTTAATGAAAAAACTCGAGATTAACTACGAGAATCGTATAAAAGATCTTCTAGAAATAAATATTTTATTAAAAGGAAAACACATTGACAAAAAAATCAATAAATCAATTTCTACAACAGAAAAATATGTGGAAGAGTCAATAGCTGACACCTACCTGGATAAATTAAAATCAAATAATAAAAACCAGTTGAATATACATTTGCCAACGCCGCAAACTCAACAAGATCCAACATCTACTCGCAAACCTGCAAGTAAAGTTGTAAACAATAACGTGGTTAACCTGCAAAATAATGATGACAACTCAAAAGATTCCGAATGGATTACTCCTAAAAATAAGAAAAATAAGCGAAGACAAACCACTATCTCTACCCTTGTATATGGAAACCAGGAAGATAGTACTATAGGTAGTGTTGCCAAATACTTTGATTTCCATGTTTCTAGATTAGCAACTACTATCTCAGAAGAAGAATTAAAAACATATTTAAAATCAAAAAACTGCATTAAAGTCAAATGCAAAAAAGTGCAGTCAAAATATCCAGATGAGTATGCATCGTTCAAAGTATCTGTTCCGACAGATGAAGTGGATATTATTAAAAATCCAAATACATGGCCGAAATACACTTGTGTGAATCGTTTTTTAGCGAGACTCAGCAACGAAAACAAGATAAAATAACTGAAGAAAATATCAACTTCTCAATAACACATTTTAATACCCAATCAGTTCGCAATAAAACACACGAAATAGAAGACTTCATTCGTGGTACAAATCAAAAACCCGACATTATCTGTTTTAGTGAGCATTGGCTGAAAATCAATGAAATAAAATACTTTAAATTAGATGACTACATTGTAGCCTCAGCCTTTTGCAGACCTGAGGGCTATGGTGGATCCATGATTCTTCTAAATAATCGAAATTTGAATTATATCCATTTAGAACAATTAACTGACTT
This sequence comes from Stenolophus ochropezus, assembly GCA_035578165.1. Taxonomy (NCBI): domain Eukaryota; kingdom Metazoa; phylum Arthropoda; class Insecta; order Coleoptera; family Carabidae; genus Stenolophus; species Stenolophus ochropezus. The sequence continues at coordinate 14,668,611 of JAQOWZ010000013.1, forward strand.
GTCAATTCCAAATATATGCGAAATAAGTGCTGTTAAAATCACTGAGCTAAATTTGATCGTTGTTTGTGTTTATAGACCACCACGAGGAGATTTTAATAAATTCCTGTATATCATGTCAGAAATATTTAATAATCCTGCTTATATACATAAGAAGGTAATAGTATGTGGTGATTTTAACATTACTTTTATGAGTAACACTTATGAAAATCAGCGTTTTATGGACTTATTACAATCTTTTGGCTATAGGATAACTATAACAACTAACACAAGAAAACAAAATTGCCTTGACAATATAATTGTCAATCATAATGTCTTTATAAATATTTCCTTTTGTACTGATGTTCTAATAACTAGTTTCTCAGATCATGATGGCCAAAAAATTGTCTTAAAATTTCCTAATACGATTGTACAAAAATCTAAAATTCAAATTATTAGACCAATAACTGAATTAGGGTTGTTTACTTTTTTTAATATAATAAATTCAGTTAATTGGAATTTTCTGGATAAAAATGACTGTATTACAAATATTTGTAACAAATTTATTGATATTTTTACAAACGCAGCAAATGTCGCATTCCCTATGAAACAAATCAACACTGGTTCCAAAAATTTAAAATGGTTTAATTCTAAACTTGACTCAATGCGAAATGATATAATATTTTTTGTCCATCTTAGTAATAACTTTCCAGAACTAAATTTATTAAATCATATTAAATACCTTAAAAAAAATTATAGATCAGAAATTAAAAAAGCTAAAAGATTAGCTCACGATAACTTTATCAAAAGTAGTAAAAATATGTCTAAAGCAATGTGGAATATAATTAACAGAAAACGAGAATCTTTACCAACTCAAATAGAAATATCACCTTCCTGCTTTAATACTTATTTTACCACTGTTGCAGGTGACCTAATACAAAAATTGCCTCATTTAAATATTGATACATTGTCTGAATTGCATTGCAAATTCGACTCAATTAAACCAAAATTTGAATTAAATGAATTAACTTACATTGAAGTTAGAGATATTATTAAAAATTTAAGTAGTAGCAACAGTGTAGACTGCTATGGATTAAATAGTAAAATTATAAAATCAGTCATTGATATAATTTACATACCTCTTACTAAATTGTACAACAAGATTATAAGAGAAAAAATATTTCCTGATAAATTAAAAATCTCTCGTGTAATTCCAATTTATAAAAAAGGCGAAACTAAAAATATTGACAATTACAGGCCTATCTCAATAATTACAATTTTCAGCAAAATATTAGAAATTGCAATAACTAAACAGTTAACATGCTATTTTGAAGATAACGAAATATTACAAAATTTTCAATATGGTTTCAGATCAGGAAGAAGTACTGTACATGCTCTACTAGACTTTATTAATTATATTGTTGACTCTAACGAGAAAGGTAATTTTACTAGTGCTCTCCTATGTGACTTATCCAAGGCGTTTGACTGTGTGTCACACGATTTACTTCTTAAAAAACTATCGCTATATAATATTAGTGATTCCACAATGCAATTCTTAAGAGCTTTACAAATAGACATCAATTTGTAGAAATTAATGGAAAAAAATCTAATTTACTTAGTATTGAACACGGAGTGTTGCAAGGTTCAGTTCTCGGGCCTTTATTGTTTATAATATATCTGAATGATATGTCGCTATATTTGCAAAACTCTAAATTGATCACTTTTGCAGATGATACAACAGCTCTAAATGCCTCCAAAGATCTCAATACTGTTATAAACAATGCTAATGAATTAAAAGTTAAATTGTTCGAATGGTTTAGTACAAATAAACTGTGCATGAATGAAGATAAAACCCAACAAATGATTTTCACAACACGTAACTTGTCCGATTTTAGTAATCCTAAAAATATAAAATTACTTGGCTTGTACTTTGACCCATCTCTAACTTGGTCAGAACATTGTAACTACATTGCAACCAAACTTTCATCAACTATCTTTCTCTTAAAAAATCTAAGTGGTATAGTATCTGAATTAACAATAAAATCAGCTTATCACTCTTTATTTGAAAGTGTCATGTCTTACGGCATTTTAATATGGGGTCACTCTACTGCAGCAAACAGAATATTTGCTTTACAACGACGGTGTATTAGATCTATAACTAACAGCCATTTTAGAGCTGATACCAAACCCCTATTCAAAAGTCTAAATTTACTAACTTTCCCTAGTATCTATATTTTCCATTGCTTAATATATATTAAACAAAATATTCTAAGTTATCCTCTAACCAATGACATTCACTCTTATGATACTAGAAATAATTCTGCCATATCTCAACCGTATCTACGCCTCAATAAGTCAAAGCTTAGTAACAACTTTTACGGTATAAAATTATTTAACACATTGCCACAATCAGTACGTAATTTAAATTTTAATAACTTTAAAAATAAAATTAAACAAACCTTAATTGAGAATGCGCCATTTTCTGTTAATGAATTCATAAACAGCATCAATACTTACAAATTTTAACATTACTTAATATGTTCTCTATTTCTTTTGTATTATGTATTATTATGTACTTTTTCTGACTTATGTAAATACTCAATGTATAGTTAGCATCAAATAAAATTATTATTATTATTATTATTATTATTATTATTATTATTTAATATTATGAATTATGATTTATTTTGTGTCAACAGAACTCATGCAATCGGTGGAGAAGTTGCATTTTATGTACGTAATGGTATTAATTTCAAAGTATTAGACACTACTTTTGTTTCTAAAAATAACATTGAACATGGGGAACGCACGCAACACACTAAAATAAAATGGTTGCTTAATGCAGACACTGCTTCGTGCTGCACCATATCATGCAAAACTTGCCATCGCTAAACACAGAATCATGCAGTTCTCTAAAATGCATGACTTGTCTTGGTCAGAGGTTGTCATATTTAAATTTGCCGCGTTTTCTGTGAACACCAAATCATGCAAATCTCTAAAATGCATGACTTGTCTTAGTCAGAGGTTGTCATATTTAAATTTGCCGCGTTTTCTGTGAACACCAAATCATGCAAATCTCTAAAATGCATATACTGCCTAATACAAAAGTTGTATTTGATGTAAATTTTAAAAACACAGAATAATGCAGATCTATAAAATGCATGTATTGCTTTTGTCACAACTCTAAAATGCTTGCTTTCTTCGAACTGCCATATTATTTTAGACTGATGTTGAAGCTTTCCATCAACAGATGGCATAGTATTGAAATAAAATTAATTCTTTCTGAAATGATGAAGTACTTCTGGTTTCTTGAAATATATATATATGTATGTGTATTTCTGTCAAAATTTTAAATGTCATTCAGTGATCAGTGATGATGAATAAAATTATGTATCCATTAATAAAGCATGGTGTATTTTTTATAAAACATATTTATTTCAGGAATCCTTACATGTTTACAGATAAAAATAAAAAGAAAGATTAAAATTAATTTAAATATTTAAAACACATCAGACAGTGCATAAGGTTCAAACACGTTTAACTCGTGCTCTGTAAATACAATTTTCTGGTTTATTTTTCATGCTGAAAGGGATTCTTTGCAACAATTCTGTGTTATTTTATTTTTAATTTGCAGGATTAGAAACATAGTGCGTGTAACACTTGTTTAAACTTATCGAACATAAAAATTTATTTTGGATCGACAAATTTACACTTTCAGCAATATTCTGCACTGTGTATTGTACATACATAGTTACTGTTACTAAAAACGATGTGTGTTCTATGACAGGTCTTTGTTTTTAATCTTTTTCTTGACGACGGAATTTTATATTTGTCTTACATTTCTACATTAAATTCTATAAGCAAATTTCGTTATTTACCTGACGTTTGTTTACAATGAATAATAATTTATAATTATTGAAATGGATGTTTTTATTTAACGTATGGTATATACAAAATAAATTACACCTATTATACATACAAAAGCAAGCATAAAACTCATATACTTTAGGATTGCATAATAATTTTTTCTTTTAAACTCTCATTATTGTCACTATGTATCTATTCTTAAATTACGAGTTCGAGTAATGTTACTTCGATGTTTAAATTTTAATATTAAATTCGAATATTTGTTTCGAGTTTGTCATTTATAATATGAACAACAAAAAATAAAGAACTCATAAATTGTTATAATAAATAACCAAACGTTACGTAACACCAATGAGCTTAATAATCTATGTCTTTTCCCTTTCGTTGTCTTTTGTACAATTCAAAAAGATATATTAATTATGTTTGGCTGACTTCCCCAGATAGCACAATTATATATGAACAATGAATATTCCTAAGGAATATTTGGATATTCTAGGAATAATCTGTTTGTGTTCTGTAATATTCACAGAAATTCCAGCAGATGTCTGTAATTGTTTAATCTCCTACTCTTAAGAAATATTCGTATGTTCAGATACTTACAATAAAAAATATCTAGCTTTAACAAATTTATGAAAGTATCTTTTAAAAGTATCTTTACTTCTTGTTATAATAAATATTGATATTTTTCCTCCATGACATCTATTTAAAATTCCCGCTCTTTTTGGCCAGAAAAAAGGCAACAAAAGACGAATTTACTTCATTGTTTGTACATACGTGCAACAACTTTTATTATTTATAACTATTAAACTACAACAATATGGAATATAAAAATACAAATGAAAAAAAATCATTGTTATGTATAAAACAATCAGTTTACTATAACAACGAAGGAAAAAAAATCATTGTTTCATAATGAATAATTTGTTTATTATTGTTTGTCACATCATATGATATAATATAATTCAGTTCATTACTATATATGTACATTTACAAAGTATTAAAACAGTATTCATTCACTTTCACACATGTTTAGAAATTGTAAAACAAGTAAAAATACATACTTTGTAACTTTTAAAACTTGTAATATATGTTTAAAATGTTGAATACGATTGAACTATGTATTTATATAATAATAAATAAAAACTTAGCAATGTTTTCACTCTGTGTTTATGGGTCGCGTGCAGCACGTGACTCGAAGTAGGCAACCCGCCTGCCTGGTGGACCAACAAACCATTTCACTCGCTTCGTTTCCATTGTGCAACAAGCTGTTTTTTGTGTTATAGAATTTTGGAGAGATTTTTCAAAGATATTATTTCATTTTTCAAATCTGTCACATTTGTAGAAGTTTCATGATCAGTTTCAGTGTGAGGTAATGTTTCGTTAGTGCAAGAACTAGTGCTAGCAATGTTAGTAATAGCCTGTTCCTCATTTACAGAAACAGGCTCCACGGAAGAACTTACAGCTTGTTTCTATAATTGTATAAATTTGTTATTTTCATGTATATAATAGAATCATTTACCAAAATAAATACATTTTTTAAAAAAGGAAGAACATTTACTAATTATTAGTAACTTTAGTAATGACTGAATGATATATGATAAATGCATTATGAGTTGTTAGTAAAAGTTATTTACATGACATACTACTACCATTCTATTCAAGTCAGTGATATGTATGTTTATAACTAAATGATAATTACGACATATTTTTGTTAATAAAACTTTCAAACCTTAACATGTCGATCTGTGAATCTGTTATAACGCTGTAAACTTTTATTTGCATTATAATATGCTTTTGCATAGCCCATATTTAACGATGGTATCCAATCGGGATTGTTTTTATCATCTAAATCAGCTGGTTTCCCTTGAATTTTGCAATAATTTTTAAGCATATTTGGTTACGATAACATTTATCACAAGTACCTATTTAAAATTAATAAAAATATGGGTTTTATATAAATCATATTTCAATAATATTTTTTGTCACTTAGTATAAACAAAAATATATATAATAATTTATTTCGAACCACCGGGCAAACTTTCTACCTATATTTGTCATAATTTCGTTAGGTAGGTACTTTATGAGAATGCCAAATACTAATTTATATTTGTTTGTATTCAAAGAATTAAGGTATTAGGGACAACAAAATACCTTTAATAAAATGTCTCGAACATATTCTGCCGTATTTTATTTTATATTCTGTTAAGTGTTGTCTCTTAACTGCAGTTGTCCACTTTTTCCGTCTTTCTACCGCCAAAGGAATAACCCTACCTCTATTATCTTTTTCTGAGGGAAACCTATAAAAATATATTCCATCCCCAATTCCACTTTTTTTTGAACATCCCACAACAACACAGAATTGAGGCATTTTTGGCTATTTCTGCGTGGTGTACAATGGCATGTTGGTCCACCAGGCAGACATCTTTAAATGGCCGTGACGTCACGTGCACGCGACCCATAAGAGAACATATATTTAAATTACATGTGACAGCTGCTAAAAGTAAAGGTTATGGCCAACCTTGTTTCTCAAAAAGGTCCTAACAATATAAAATTGTTATTTTAAAAGATGTTTGTTAATTTGTTTAAAAATACTGCTAAGTTAAAAATTTGATGGTTTTTACATATATGTGTGTGTTGTGTATGTTATGTAATAAATAGTAAAATATTTTTGTCATATGATTTCAGTAGTTCAATTAATGCTCGTAAGATGGCGCTGATAATTTAAAAAGTATTAATATCTCGTAATTCTAATTAGTTAACAACAAATAACTTTTAAATTTATGTATTATTTGTAAATATGAATATTTAATGAGCTGTAATGAAAAAGATAATTTTGACTTGTTTCTGGTGGTGTCACGAGAAAAGTGCACTAGAAATATATTATTTCTGCTTGACATCTAAGTTGAAGTTTTAATAGCAAAATGTTGTTTTAAGTATAAACAATCATGGTGAAAATGCTTAATCTCTATTTCTGGACCATAAATAATAATAAATAAATGGGCAGCAACAAACTAAACTTTGTAAAAAAAGAGAAAATTGACAAAAACAGGTAATGACACTTGTAGGTTATGTTAATAAATATTGTTTAAATACATTCACCTACTTTAAACATTTGTATATTATATATGGTTTACAGGTATTTGTAATTTATTTATATTGTAATAAAGGATTTTCAAGGTTCAATAAAGATAAACACAAACACATCATATTTGTTGCAAGTATTGTGTATAACTCTTTATTTATAATAATATAGTACACACATTGCATGTTTATACATATTTATTAAACAATCTAGTCAATTTTATATGCTGTATTTCAGGTTACTTGTAAAATCCTTCCGCATGAATGAATGCTATCTGTAACATAAATAACACTATTAGCATGTTCATTCATTGCTAAACTATCTTCCACATATACATCTGTAATTGTTATAAACATTCCACACTTGTCTCATACGAACACTGTTCTCCAGGTTCTTGGAATTAACAATAAACACTTTAAGAGTTGTCTCCAAATACATATTATCCTGTTACATATCTTTCCTTGTTTGTTTAACAAATTACATAAACAAAAACGTGCGTCGGGCTTCAATTTTGCACCGCGGGCCAAAATCTATATCATTTCGCCCTTAATACATAATAGCTATTTATGTATTAAGGGCGAAATGATATAGATTTTGGCCCGCGGTGCAAAATTGAAACCCGACGCGCAGCGGAGGGTTACAATGCACCTAGGGCCAAAATATATTTCGCTCGTAATACATACAATATTTTTTGCACATCCAAAGTAGTATTACTTCATCACCGCGATCAAAGTAAAACGATGTTCAAATCAAATTCAGATCATAGTAGTCTATTTGACATATGTACGTTGTCATGGATAACAATGAAAACAAGCAAGTAGTAAGTAAACAAAGTAGCAAAAAAGCGGTGACACGTCAAAAATTTATTATAAAAATGGGTGAAACTGGACACGAAAAGTTCTAGGGCGAAAATGACTACTTTTTCGCCCTCGGGCGAAAAAGAGTGTCATTTCGCCCTTAAAACAATGTTATTTGTCCGACTTTTACGCCCGGCTGTTCAAAAATAGCTATTTATGTTCGATAAGTTTAAACAAGTGTTACACGCACTATGTTTCTAATCCTGCAAATTAAAAATAAAATAACACAGAATTGTTGCAAAGAATCCCTTTCAGCATGAAAAATAAACCAGAAAATTGTATTTACAGAGCACGAGTTAAACGTGTTTGAACCTTATGCACTGTCTGATGTGTTTTAAATATTTAAATTAATTTTAATCTTTCTTTTTATTTTTATCTGTAAACATGTAAGGATTCCTGAAATAAATATGTTTTATAAAAAATACACCATGCTTTATTAATGGATACATAATTTTATTCATCATCATCACTGATCACTGAATGACATTTAAAATTTTGACAGAAATACACATACATATATATATTTCAAGAAACCAGAAGTACTTCATCATTTCAGAAAGAATTAATTTTATTTCAATACTATGCCATCTGTTGATGGAAAGCTTCAACATCAGTCTAAAATAATATGGCAGTTCGAAGAAAGCAAGCATTTTAGAGTTGTGACAAAAGCAATACATGCATTTTATAGATCTGCATTATTCTGTGTTTTTAAAATTTACATCAAATACAACTTTTGTATTAGGCAGTATATGCATTTTAGAGATTTGCATGATTTGGTGTTCACAGAAAACGCGGCAAATTTAAATATGACAACCTCTGACTAAGACAAGTCATGCATTTTAGAGATTTGCATGATTTGGTGTTCACAGAAAACGCGGCAAATTTAAATATGACAACCTCTGACCAAGACAAGTCATGCATTTTAGAGAACTGCATGATTCTGTGTTTAGCGATGGCAAGTTTTGCATGATATGGTGCAGCACGAAGCAGTGTCTGCATTAAGCAAGCATTTTATTTTAGTGTGATGTGTAGCTACCCTTGAACATGCATGGATTTTATGTACATTCCCTGATCACATGTACAATCAGATTGACCAAATACGTTTAGCGCGAGGCTACACCAAAATGCCTTCCAGCACCAGAGGCCAACACTTGTTCTTAAGAAATTTTGCCTTCTTTTGTTAGATGGCGTTAGTGTGCAAAATAGACAAGGACGGCTATAGAAAATAGGTGGGACTTAACCGACCAATCAAAATCGTTTGGGCTCTTACATATATATATAATTTTTTTCATAACATTATAACAATATAATCAAAATTTTAAATCGTTTTACTATGAAAAATCTTAATAATAACTATATATATATATATATATATATATATATATATATATATATATATAATAATAGTAATAATAATAATAATAATAATAAATAAACATTATTAACGTTTATAAAAAAATATTTATTTAAATAATAACAACAACAGAAATAATAGTTTTATTTGTATAGAAAATAATAGATGTGAACACTTCAGTCTCTCAACTGTAATTAACTACAAAATGTCACAATTTTTTTTACAATTTCATACATGAATTCCCAAAAATTCAGATTTTTTCTATTATATCAAAGTCTACATGAAAAATTTATTTTAAGATAAGTATACGCTTTCGTAGATAGAATATTGACGGATACGCATTTGATAATCCCTTATAATAAAACTTGCAAAATTAAAATACCTTCCTAATGTTCTATTATAAAATGCACGGCGTGCTGTGGAAATGACAAAAACAAATATGAAAAACAATAATGTAAATTTAATTTAATTTAATAACATATAATACAAGTTCAAATTAAGCGCTAATTATACCTAAACAATTCTGCAATACAATCTATTCTTTTGTGATTTTTACAGCTCTTGCATTTCATAATTTGGGAAAGGTAAAAAAAAATGACGCCACTCTTTTATTTTAATTGTGATCAATGTAATGTGAACTTTAATTTCTTATCAATAATAACACCCAAATATTTAAATTCGTCGACAATTTCTACGGATATATCTTCCATTTTCTGTACAAAAGACCATTGATTTACACTTATCTTTGTTCATTTTTAATTTAATATATGTATATATCCATATATATATATATATATATATATATATATATATATATATATATATAGATATATATACATATATAAATATATAAAATTAAGGAAAAATATGTATGTATCTATTATCTTACTGAAATATCTTACAGATTCTAATCATTTTCAAATAAAGACTGTTATTTTTACATATTTTGTAATATACGAAATTTGTTTTTACCTTTCTCTGCATTTCTTTTATTAAAAATTACTTTTACTTTATAAAAGATTTTACAAATTATCAGTTTCTCTAAAAAAAAATTCTGTGTTGTTTACAGTTTTGAATGATATTTATCCATTCAGATAATTTATTGTTTATTGTAGTAAAAATTTGTTGTTTAACATTTACTTGATAACATATTTCACCAAAATTTTTTTCAAAAATGTCTATACTCTGAGACACTATATCTATACATCTTGAGGGGCATACAGTCCGTCATCGGTTGATTTTATATTTTCATAACTTTTATGCAATAAAAACAATTCCTTTTGATTTTTTAATTCGGACTCTTTCGTTAAGTAATTTCTACAATCAGTACATTTGAACTCTTCGATGCACCTCTTAGCTAAATATCCTGCAAAATATACAACAGAACATTCTTCAGAGGTAGTTACGGGGTCAGATGTTTTAATAGGTGTAGACGTCATGGAACATATAGACAAAGAATCATCTGTTAATGTATTACTTTCATAATTATTAGAAGTATCATGTAAGACACCGGGTTGAATTTCTGGTTCATCACAATTTAGTAAAGGCATATCTTCATCAGTTTCACAATTTGAACTGGCAGATGGTTTCATCAGTGAATTTATCAAGTTAGATCTAAATAAAGTTCTAAATGTTCTTGCCGTAGGGTTTCTGTTATAACCACCTTTCTGTCGGTATATGGAAAATAAATTTTCCAGGCAATCTTGATTTAAGCGATTGGTGAATATAAAATGCACATTGAATTTTTCGTGTTCTTCTTTAAACATTTCATTTATACCATTTACAGTTTGTATCAGACCAGAAAAGCACGGCGGTACTGTCGGGTTTTTACATTGTTGTTTATTGGAAAGTTTTTTTAATTTTGGTAAAATAAATGTTGCTTCCTTTAAAACAGTAGTTGCAGTAATATTGGTATATGAAATTGCACACTGGTATGGATTTTTTGAAAAAAGTGTTATGCTATTGAGAACGTCAAACAAATTATTCAAAAATTCTACGAAATTTGCAGTATTTTCTGCAGTGTCAGTTTTAAGTTCTCCTGTACTAATGCATGTTTTTATCGCTGCTGCAACGGAATGGCTTAATATTTGCACCGCTAATTTAACATTCATTTTCATGAATGTATTAGGTGCAATGTGTGCTTTGGTAATTTTTGGTAGCATTTTACTCTTTTCATTTTTGCTATCTATTACATATACTTTCTTGATATCACCGAAACTTATTCTTTTTCCGTCCATTTCAAAATATGCTGATAAAAGATTGTTTCTAAAATTCTTGAAAAGATGAGGAACATCAAAAATGGAAAATATTTTTTTATCGTCTACATAAAAATAAGGTTTTTCTGTTGTAACTTCCAAGGTTTTCATTGCACTTCTATTACTCGATCCTTGATCACATACTACCACTTTAGGGATTAATCCATGAAGAAATAATTTAGAAATAATGTCAGTGATTAGAGATATTAAATCTTTACTTTTAATGCCAGTTCCTGTTAAAAAAAGAGGGAGTTTCCATGAGTGATATAATCCCCGAAGCATAAATACAAGTACATAACTTGCAATAATTGGTTTCCTACCAAGGTGACCCAAGTCTTCATATCCTTCGATAATGTATTTATCTTTAGAATACTCTAAACAGTTCATTAGAGACATTTCATCAAAACTTAAAACGCAAGATTTTTCCATTATTGATTTGTTATGAAATTTTGTTTGTATTTCTTTCAAAATCTTATTATTAATGCCAGGTAAACATTTAGATGATCCTAGCCACCGACGAATGGAAGAAAGTCCCGGTAAAATAATTCCTAATTCTCGCATAAATTTATACAGTGCTGGAGATTTGTAATACAAAAGAAGACACAATTTTTTTTCTTGTACAGTCCATTTTCTTTGTTTTTGTTTAAACTGCATATATGCAATTGTTTTTGCATGAACAGATGGAAAATTGAAAGTATTAAAACACTTTTGAATCGTATTGACATATTTATAATATTTTATTTTCTTTTGTAATTTTGAAACTTTTTTTTGTATTTATTTGCTTAGTCTTAATCTTAAGTTTTTTAATAAGTGTTTTTTTTCTTGGCGTGTCATCATTTTGTTTCTTGGTGGAACAGGGCAGGTCAATAATTTTTTGCAAAAAAATATTATCTTCTTCTGAAGGTGTAGGTGAGCTTTTTTTGGGAGTAGGAAAGAGCTGTCGAACTACTTTAATTTTTTTACCATAAGTCTCTTTTGGAATCTTAACTTCTAAAGTCGGTGAGGAAGCATTAGTAGAGGAAGATGTATTGAACTTTCTTATTTTACATTGCGGTGATTCATTTGTTTTATCTTCGCTCGAAGTGTACTTAATAGGTATTGCAAAATCAGTCAATCGGAGCTTACTTTCATTTACAAAAGCTTCTTCTGTAAAATGAAGCTGACAGATGTACCTCTTCCGAAGCGTTTCGCTATCCAAATTAATCAATTTTGCGTTTCCTGATAATAAACAAAATATGTGATAATTATTACTTATTAGAAAAGATTTTTATTTAAAATAACAGAAAATTGATTTATTTGACGAAGCTGTAGGTTCTCGGTGAAACATCATGAAAAAATTGAATAATAAAACACTCGACTAAAATACAATAAAAGTAGGGGAAAATACAATGGCTTGAATTATTTATGATTTTCCGAGATTAACATTCCTAGGAACGGATAATCTATTAAGTCTAACTGCTCATTCATAAGGTTAATCCCATTATTAAGAGCTTTCTTTATTTCAAATGCTTCTAGGAATGTTAATCTCCGTCCATTCATATCGAAGTGTAAAATTTCCAAATCTGTTTTGTCTAACGTATGATTATTCTCAATCAAATGTTTGGCTACATTGGAGTTTACATTGTTGTTTTTAAATTTGACTATATGTTTCTTAAATCTAATGTTAAAATTACGTCGAGTTTGACCAATATACTTGAAATTACAGTCTTTGCAATTTATTTGGTAGATTCCTGATTTATCGAGGGGATCTTTACAAACAATCTTATTATTTACCAAATTTATAAATGGGTTTTTCCGAATCTATATATCTTGATTAATGTAAAATTGTTTATAAAGAATTTTCCTCTGTTTTTTTAATAACAATTTATGTACAATGTTTTTTTCGTAACCATTATTTTCTGCAATCATCATGATGATATCTAATTCTTCATTAAAAATTTTTTCCTCCAAACGAATTGTTACTAATCTATTTAATAAGCTATGAAAAGCGGCCATTTTTGTATTATGAGGGTGATTGGAAGTATAGTACAGGACAAGATATTTGGTTAATCCCTTAAGCTTGGTAATGGATGCGGCTAACCCTCACAACGGGTGATGAGTTGAAAATATGTAGGGGCGGTATTAATAAAAATTTCATATTCTTATAACTGTGATGAGGATCAAAAATGGAAAGAAAATTAACCATTCCCCATTAGGCTGGATTAGTTTTTACATAAATAAAATAAAAATTTGTTTGTTTTAGTACGTATAAACCAAACATTTCTACCTATATTATATATAACTATTTAAAAATTTGAAATCAGTCCCTGCATTTCTGTACCATAAATTTGGGGATAATCCCATGTTTACGGTATGTTAGTAGGGGGTGATGTAATCCAATTCTCAATTATGTTGTCCAGCACTATAAATGGGATAATTGTATCGGTATATGTGGGTTTTCGAAAAATTTTAAAATTTAATCTTTTATTAAATTGGTGGTCTATGGTCAGATCTAAAAAAATTAGAGTTTTGTTATTTTCTATCTTACATAAATAACTATTATTTGAAAAAGACTCAATGTTGTCGATTTTTACAACCAAATGGTGCAAGTTACAGTCAGTTACTATGGTATAATAATGATAAATTATAATAACAATTACTATTAATAAATAATGTGTCTAAAACAGACCATTAAAACTGAGATTGTCATTTGGCAACTAATATACTAAAACCATATTACCTGAATTTATTATCCATTGCTTAGCTCTTTCCGGATTGTTTGTAGGAAATCGATACATTCTGATGTGCGAATTAGAAGTAGATTTTCGGCGCCTACACTCATGATATGCACAAACGTTAGGCATGATAAGAAATATTTTGGTTTGGAATACACTAGATATATTTTCACTTCAGTTGTAAATAACTATTGTAATTTCGTCAGTAACGTATAGAACACGAATGTGTTTCAAAAATTCGTTAATCTATATATATACTACAGCCAACATTAAGGGAGGGTGAAATTATCAAGAAAATTTGTCAAAGACCAATTCAGCGAATGGGGAATTTGCGATATCTGTTTCATTAACCACCCTTTATTCTCAGTAAGGATCATTGTCATACACACCAAATTACAGTTATGTTGATAATCTTGAATATGTTCAGCTATATTAGACTTAAAATGATTGTTTTTGTAATAATTGTAGTGTTCATTAAATCTAACATAAATTACGCCCTGTTTGGCGAATATACAAAGTTGCAATGGGCTATATGACCACTCTCGAATTGAAAGAAAAAAAGTATAAAAATTAAAAATTAACCATTGTGACTACCAATAATAATGATAAAAACTAAATATTATCTTATAATTTCACTGAAATTCGCAATTAATATGTAACAGCGCCCTATCTCTGACGTCACCTAGGAGAATGAGAGAGCAGTTTACAATGATAAAAGTAGGAATTTAATGAACTTATTTATTTTACTTAAATTAAATTATTGAATTTTAAGGATGATTACAAAAATGAAAACATATTACAATATTACAATCTACAGATTACATTAATGAATGGGCTATATGACCACTCTCGAATTGAAAGAAAAAAAGTATAAAAATTAAAAATTAACCATTGTGACTACCAATAATAATGATAAAAACTAAATATTATCTTATAATTTCACTGAAATTCGCAATTAATATGTAACAGCGCCCTATCTCTGACGTCACCTAGGAGAATGAGAGAGCAGTTTACAATGCTAAAAGTAGGAATTTAATGAACTTATTTATTTTACTTAAATGATATCGAATAAATGTTGCTAATGATAAATTAGTCATAATTATTAATGAAACAATATATGAGATATCAATTTAGGAAATTAATAGAATAAAATTAAAATATTTTGATATTACACAACGAATGTTATAATGTAAATCTGGTTGGCATTGAAGTCCCTGACGAGTCTCAGTGTGTTTATTGTTTGGTTACCATGGTTACGGGTTAGGATCAGGTAGCAAAAGGTTCGCGCGGGTAACTTGTGTAACTTTTACATTGGCATGCCATCAATTGCTAAATTTTTAAATTAAATACACTATTCTTGTAGTGTAGCCATATGCTCCATAAGGTTGGTCAATCTGATTGTATATGTGATCAGGGGTACAATTCAAAATTTAAAATTATGTTTAGGTGTTATATACAATCCTCACAATCATTATTATCGTGAACTTGCAATTCTTGAAACTCTTTTTACTGAATTTATTTTACAGTGTGATTATTTGATATGCACAGGTGATATAAATATTAATTTATTATCTAAGGATTATAAAACTCAATATTTTTCTGATCTCTTGTCGGCAAACAACCTGCATCAAATAATCACCAATCCCACGAGACCGTCTTCAAAATCGTTGTTAGATGTTATATGTTTGTCAGATACAAGTATTTGCGTAAGTTCAGGTAATATTGATTGTCAGGAAATGACTGATCATGACTGTGTTTATTGTGTACTAAATTTACCAAAAACCTCTACGTCTATAAAAAAATTTACATACAGAGATTATACAAGCTTTAATCGTAATCATTTTTACTCTGATTGTGAATCAGTAAACTGGGAGCAGATTCTTTTTTTAAATAATGTTGATGATACGGTTCGATTTCTCAACGAAAATATTACACATTTATTTAATAAACATGCACCCTTAAAAGAAATTACTACCAAAAAACAATTTAGTTCATGGATTACTTCAGTTATTAAAATCATGCAGAGTAAGCGTAATAAAGCCCTTGCTGAATATAAAAAATATAAAACAGCTGGTAAATTACAATATTATAAACAGCTACGTAATATCACTACAGCTGCAATTAAGCGAGAAAAACAAGCTTACATAAACCATAATATTAATAAAAATATTAAAGACAGTGGTAAACTATGGACTAACTTGAAAAAAATAGGAGTTACTAATATCTCGGTGAATAATCTATGTGAAGAAATATTTAAACCTAATGAGTATGGCAACTATTTATTAAATCAGACTGGCATAACATACACAAACCCTAATACTAAAATATATTATAATACTAACCAGTATTCAAATGTAAAAACTGATTCATTTGATTTTACATGCGTGGATAATGAAAAAAATGAATTAATTTTAAAAAACTTGAAGTCCAATGCAACTGGAATTGACGGCATATCCAAAAAAATGTTAGAACTAATCTTTCCAGTTATTATTAAGTACATTACACACATAATCAATACCTGCTTGCTAACCGGAACAGTTCCTGATTTATGGAAATCAGCTATTGTCAAACCTATTCCGAAAAACAATAAACCCTCATCTTTCAATGACCTGCGACCTATAAGCATTCTGCCCATCCTGTCAAAAGTTTTAGAGAAAATATGTTGTGAACAAATTATGGTCTATGTAACACAGAATGGAATTCTTCCACAAAACCAATCTGGTTTTAGATATGGACATAGCACTAACACATGCCTAATAAATATTCTGGATACATTAATTAAAAATTATGATGACTCAAAAATATCTTTCCTAATTCAAATAGATTTCTCTAAAGCTTTTGACATGGTTGACCATAATTTATTATTGGCTAAATTAAAATATTATATATTTTCAGAGAATGCATTAAAGTGGTGTACGAATTATTTTAGCAACAGAGAATTTCGAGTTAGTATGACTAGCAACTCTATTACATTAGATTCACCTTCGTACCAATTAGTACGTGGAGTACCTCAAGGGTAAATTCTGGGGCCACTGTTCTTTTTAATATATGATGCAGATTTACCTGCTGAACTAAAACACTGCGATTTTCACTCATATGCTGATGACACACAACTATTAGCATCATGTTTTCCATCAGAAATGTCCAGTGTTGTTAATAATATTAATTCTGATCTCAATAATCTAGTTCAGTGGGTTGAGGGTAATGGTCTCAATATTAATCCAAATAAATCGACGTTGTTAGTTATAGGAAACTATGAAGTACCTTTGATAAAGCTTGATGGAATTCAACTTCAGCCTGATAAATTTTGTAAAAGTCTGGGTGTATATCTTGATCCAGACCTTAATTTCAAGTATCATTTACAGGCTAAAATGAAGGCAGCAGTGATAAAATTAAAGCACTTGTATCAGTTTCGTTCTATCTTAACCTCTGATATAAAACTACGTTTAATTAATTCACTTGTTCTTCCATTATTCGACTATTGCGCATGTGTGTATGTACCTAACTTAACACAAGCTGATAAGCACAGAATTCAAGTTTTTCAAAATTCATGTTTACGATTTGTTTATAATGTGCGTAAATTTGATCATATTTCAAACTATAGAAGGTTAGCTAAAATGAATAATATTGAAACTCGCATGGAAAAAATGTATTTAATATTAATTCATAAAATTTTAATCACTAGAACACCTCGTTATCTGTATGATAAACTTGTTCCAAAATTTTATAATTATAGTTTACGTATTAGGAATTTATATATTGTGCCATCGTTAAAAAACAAAAATTTAAGTGCTCATTCTCCTATTTAGCCCCTACATTATACAACACTTTATCAGACAGTATGAAATCTCTTTCTGTAAATTCTTTTAAATACCATTTGAGGGAAATGTGAAAATTTATATTTGCATGAATAATTTAAGTATTCTCCTGTGATATGATTGGCAAAGCTTTTAACTACAATGATTAGTAGTTAAAAATATTACTTGTTTATTCAACATTAATTCTTATTTAAATTTTAAATATTAAGCCAAAATTGGATATTTTGAAGGGAATTAGATATTGGAGATTATGGCTTTGTTTATATTAAATTTTTTTATTGAAAAGACGACGTTTGGTTCTTTGAGTATCATATGACTCTCCAACATGTCGACATGTTGGATTAAAAAATAAAAAATTTTAAATTTTAACTTTAAACTTACAACTTTACCTTAACTTCAACAATTTCAATATTATAGACCTGAAGATGGTTCCGATCAGAACCGAAACGTCGTCTTTTCAATAAAAAAATTTAATATAAACAAAGCCATAATCTCCAATATCTAATTCCCTTCAAAATTAATTCTTATTGTTCTTTTTTTTTCTATGTATCTATATATTTTTATATTATTATAATCTCGGCGTTCATTTTTATTTATTTGTATAATGTATATTGTGGTTGGGTTGAAAAGCAGCCATTGACTTATGTCAATAAAGTCTATTATTATTATTATTATTATTATTATTATTATTATTATTATTATATATATATATATATATATATATATATATATATATGTATATACAGATGTGTGTGTGTGGTGTATGTATGAGTGTGATGATTTTTTCAACCTAATTCTATGACTTAAAAAAAATTAAAACTTTATATATAGATGTAAAACTTGAATATGACGAGCTGATTAGATTATAGATATAATTGTTCAACCAAAGTTTATTATCGTGAAAGAGCAATTGAATTATAAAATTTTCAAGGAATATGTTTTTTTTTTGGAGTTAAGGCATCGACTTCAGAGGTCATTAGCCATCGAGAAAGGTAAGTAAAATTTATTATTATTAATTTTTGGACATAACTACACGTTAAAACACTTCGTTTATTGCCCGTCGGCAGGCATTATAATAAAATGTAAAGACAATACATTTAAAATAACATAGACATATCACAGTGTACTATACAAATACAGATAAATAAATAAATAAATACATAACACTAAATAAATAAATAAATTAAATTTTGTCGTAAAGATTTACGGCTTTCAAAAACTTCAAAACTTTCTTCATTTCCCCGTGATCTGATAAAAGGTTAACTAAATTCTGACCAATGTTAAAATGTTGTCTGATTGGGTCATACTGTGGACATTCAACGGTGATGTGCCGTACTGTAACAGTAACGTCACATATGTTGCACAGAGGGGCGGTACCTCGACTAAGTCGATAGCCATGGGTCAGACTTGTATGACCCAATCTCAGACGGTGGATCTTGATTAGATCCCTTCTTGTCAGATCACTAGGTAAGACAATTGGTGAAACAGACGGTTTGATAGAGTGCAGATGGTTCTGACGTCCATCCCATTTGTGTTGCCATGTGGTCAATGTTTCCCTTTTTAGCAGCGACGTCTGATGGCTTCAGCAGGGATACGTCGGCGGAGTCGTTGTCGGCAGCTGACCGTGCTGCCTCGTCAGCCATCTCATTCCCTTTAATCCCAATATGACTAGGTACCCACAGAAAAGAAATATCCCGCCCTATGTCATAAAGGTGTTTCATGAGGGACAGGATATTCTGTATTATCGGGTCAACAGTGTAAGGGTTAGAGATGGCTTGGAGGACGCTTAAAGAGTCGCTAACTACGAGGAACTTCTGAGAAGTTCTTTCAAACTCGCAATAGCGTAGAGTTTGCCATATAGCGTACGACTCCGCTGTAAAGACTGACGTGTCTGACGGCATTGACCACATGAATTTATTGTCATTAATGACAAAAGCGCAACCAGTGCCATGGGGAGTTTTAGAACCATCTGTATAGGCGATCACAGCGTCCCTGTAGCTGTGCAAGATTTCAAGGAACCATGACCTTATGAGTACCGGTGGGGTGTCGGACTTGTCAAATCTTAACAAGTTAAGATTGACATTTGGTAGCGGTACAAGCCACGGTGGTACTTCCAATTCCCCCAGGGGGATGGTTGGTGGTAGTACTAGGTCCATGGTTTCCAAGAGCTCTTTTGCGCGCACGCTGACAGGTTTCGTCTGGATCTGCCGTCTGTTAAACCTATTATCGAAGAAAGTTTTGAAGTTTGTATGACCAGGAAGTGACTGGATTTTATTCACATGTATCAGAAGGAATTTATTCCTTCTGACGTCGAGGGGAGAGAGACCTGACTCAGAACACAGGTTTAATGTGGGGGTACTGGGGAACGCTCCAAGGGCATATCGAATGCCAAGATGGTGTATGGGGTCCAATCTTTTCAGAGTTGTTCGTCTAGCCGAAGCATAGACGATACAACCATAATCAATCTTGGACAGAACCAAAGATTGATAAACCTTGAGAAGGGTTTTTGGTTCTGCGCCCCATTTTGTACACGCCAACATTTTAACCACGTTCAGTGCTTTGAGACAAGCGGTTCTGAGTTCCTCGATATGTGGTTTCCAAGTCAACTTCGGGTCAAATGTTAGACCAAGAAAGCGAATTTTGTCGGTAACACGAATTGTAGTATCCCTCATATATAAGAGTGGTCCATAATGTCGTCGATTCAGTCGGCAGAAGTGCATGCACTGAGTTTTTTCGTGGGAGAACTTGAATCCTAATCCCTGTGCGTTGTGCAAAACAGTGTCAATTGCTTCTTGC
Organism: Stenolophus ochropezus; assembly: GCA_035578165.1. Classification (NCBI taxonomy): domain Eukaryota; kingdom Metazoa; phylum Arthropoda; class Insecta; order Coleoptera; family Carabidae; genus Stenolophus; species Stenolophus ochropezus. Next base: position 14,689,330 of record JAQOWZ010000013.1, read on the forward strand.
AATCTTTTGTTGATGTCTCCCATCTTTTTGGCAGAACAAAAGATGGTAAGATCGTCAACATATAAGCACGTGCGGACACTGTCAGGGATTGAGGAAACAAGTTCATTTACCGCAATGGCAAACAGGGTGACGCTTAATGTGGAGCCTTGTGGGACTCCGTTGTCGAGTGTCCTGACAGTGGACAACGACGATCCTACGCGTACCCTAAAGCGCCGATTTACCAAGAACGAAATGATGGTTTGCGGTAAGTTGCCACGAAAGTTCCAGTCATGCAACTTCTTCAGGATATGATACCGCCATGTCATATCATAGGCCTTTTCCAGGTCAAAGAACACTGCGACCAGATGTTCTTTATTATTAAAAGCAGTGTGAATTGCATCTTCCAGATAAGCGAGGTGATCAACTGTGGACCGAAATTTTCGAAACCCTGCTTGGTGGTCTGAGAGCAGGTTATTTGTTTCGAGGACCCACATGAGACGGTTGTTATTCATTGTCTCGAATATCTTTCCGATGCAAGACGTAAGACTAATAGGCCTATGATTCGACGGTATCGTATGATCCTTACCGACTTTAGAAATCGACACCACAATAGCCTCCCTCCAACTATCAGGGTAGATACCTTTCTCCCAGAGCTGGTTGTATACCGAAAGCAAATGTAATTTGAGCGCTGGACTAAGATGTTGGAGCATATATTTGTAACTCTATCAGGGCCTGGGGATGAAGACTTAGCTTGGCTGAGTGCGTGTTCCAGTTCCATAAGTGTAAAGTTGGCATTGTAGTTTAGATATTCGGCTGTGCCGAAATCTAAAGGCGTCTCTCTTACCGCCATTGAGTTTTGAAACTCTGGTTCGTAATTAAGAGAGCTACTTGCACTTTGGAACTGGTCAGCCATTATCTCAGCGATGATTGACGGATCGCGAGTGTTAAGTCTCATCGTCCATTTTCAGGTAGGAGATACCTAACGAGTTACCGTATCCTGAGATACGTTTGACCCTACCCCAACATTCTTGCGTAGTAGTCTCTGATGAAATACCAGAGACATACTCTTGCCAAGATTTACTTTTACTTTCGAGTATACATCTGCGAGCTACATCTTTAACTATCTTAAAAGAGATAAGGTTCTCCTGAGTGGGATGCTTTTTGAAGAGGTTAAAATCTCTTTTTTTCTTTTGGACCAACTCTTTTACTTGTTCATTCCACCAAGGAATGGACTTTTTATAAGTCCCAGGTTTCGTTTGAGGGATACTACTTTCGGCCGCAGATATAATGTTACCGGTTAGTTCCTCTATATTTATGTCAATATCATTCACTATCTTGGGAACTAAAAGGGATGTGTTGAATTTTTGCCAGTTTGCTTTCTTAACAAGCCATCGTGAAGGATGTACTTGTGTGCACCTAGGGATGTCTGTTGTGATCACTATAGGGAAGTGATCACTCCCGTAAAGGTCACCCAGGGCTTTCCAAGAAACTCTACTCACCAATCCGGAAGAGACGATCGTAAGGTCGATTCGAGAAGAATTTCTCGATCGGGCGTTAAAATACGTGGGGGAGCCATCATTCAACAGTACTAAGTTCGGAGACTGAAGTAACTGTTCGACAAGTTGACCTCTCTGGTCAATTTTGTCAGAACCCCAAAGACCATTATGACCATTGAAATCTCCAAGCAATATGAATGGTGTCGGCAGTTGCTGAACAAGTTGTCGCAGGTCTTCTACATCCCAGTCCGCCTCAGGCAGGTATAAGTTGCATACCGTGAGGACGTCTGGTGTAGCTATACGGACAGCTACTGCTTGGAGATTTGAATCAATGTCTAACTGCTCATAGTTAACTTCGCTCCTTAGAATAATGGCTACACCTCCACGTACCCTTACATTTGGTGGCATGTCTCTCCGAATTATTGAGTAGTTTTTCAAAACGTAATTTTGCCCAGATTGAAAATGTGTTTCCTGGAGACAGGTGCACACAGGGTTAAATTGGTTGAGAAGCATTTTTAACTGGCAATAATGATAAACACAACCCTTTATGTTCCATTGGATGATGTTATCCATAGAGAATGATATGATTATAGAGGGACCTAACGAGGCTTCCTTGGTTTACCAGCCGGCCAACCTTTTTCTTCCTCGGTTGTTGCGAGGTTTGAGAAGAGGCGGAGAATAGAGAGGAATCCTTTCTGGAGGAAATAGTATCCTCATCGTCTCCTCGTTTTCTCTTCTCCGATATCTCAGACTGTGCAGGGTTAGATGCCCTTTGCGTTGATGTGGTTCGCATAGATTTTCTTGAAGGCTGGACGAATGGCTCTTTAGCAACGAACACTGTTTTCAGTGCTGTTACTAATTGCGGGAGTAGTTCTTTTACCAACATTGACACTTCCAGTTTTGATTTTGTCGTAGCAGTAATATTTGCATACGAAACTCCCGGGTTGGTAGTTCGCACGACAACCTTATTTCTCGCCTCAAAGTATGAAATATTTTCCCGCGTCTTTAGCTCCTGGATGGCTACCTCTTGCTTGTAAATAGGGCAATTACGTGACCGAGCTGAGTGGTTACCCTTGCAGTTGACGCAAACAACAGGTTCCTCGCAGCTCTTGCCCTCGTGCAAAGCTTTTCCACAGACGCAAGTCTGTGGGCTTGTGCACCTGGCCGACGTATGACCAAAACGTTGGCAACGGAAACATCTCATTGGCGCGGGAATATACAATCTTACTTTTAGCGAGTAAAAGGCGACTTTAATCTTGTCCGGAAGTGTCGGAGTGTTAAAGGTGAGAATATGGTTAGGTGTATCCACCAATTCACCATTCTCCCTCTTTTTTATTCGCCGGACCTCAACTACTCCCTGTTCCGTCATTTCGTCCCTTATTTCCTCTGGTGAGCAGTTTAATAAATCCCGACAGTAAACTACACCCCGTGAGGTGTTCATTGTTTTATGGCCATCTACAGTGTATTCACCTAGCTTTTTAAGCTTAAGTAGACGTTCAGCTTGGGCCACTGAAACTGTCTCCACAAACAGGCCGTCTCTTGTTTTCCGGGCTGTCTTGACAGTGCCGACTACACCATACAATAATTTGTTTAAAACAAACGGACTCACCTTGTCAAAATTTCCCTCTACATTTTTAATGACCAAGAACCGGGGTATCACCACCTTTTCTTGGCTCACTACACTTACACTAGTGTCCACCTGAGTGGAAGTGGAAGGTGCATTCTCCTGCGGCTTCTGAGAGCCGCTTACATTCCCAGATTGGGATGTTTGATTTTTTTGCGGGGTTTTCTCCCCGGGGGTTTTTACCGTCCCACCAGACGGACCTTTTTTGTCGACTGGCTTGCCGGGTGTTGTTGTCTTTGTTTTGTCCTCCCCTTTACTCATGTTTTATATCAGTTTGTCCAGCGCATCGTGTGAGAAGGATCGGGCCGGTAAGTTGAGAACGGGTATACCCTCGGACGCATCCTACCCCAGTTCCCCGGGGCCCAACCTAAACCGTTTAACCGACCCCGGAATACACGGACGGGTCGGACTCGCTCGGGGCAGTAGAGGTTCCGACACCTCTACCCATCTCACACTTCCTGATCAGGGCCCGAAGTGGCTGGCTCCTGACTCCTGTAGCTTCGACGCATCGGCAGAGCAAGTTCACATCAGCCCTTCCTCTCTGACGCCGCGGGAGGACTCTCGCACCAACCACCCTTTCGGCATCCGAGCACCCGGGCACTCCCAGCGCCTCTACTACAGGAGCCGATCAACGTAATCCAGAAACATAGCAATGGTCAAAATCCGTAAGGGTCCGGGACCCGTTAGTTCCCCCTGCTGGCAACAGAGGGATACTAAGCCCCCCCACCACGACAAGGTGGGTCCACGGGGGGGAATATGTTATTAATTAAATTATATATTTTAATATTATTTTCGTTATGCTATATATGTCATGAAAAACAAATTAGCTACACAAATATTTGTCAAAATTGAAATAATGCTTGGCATATTTTATGAAATTTTGTACAATAATAAATAAATATCTAACAAACGCAACGTTATAATAGGAGTGATATTGTTAATCAAAATACGAAATGCTTGTGTTTTGCGTTAGTGGATGAACAATAATATTTGTCAAATATAAAGCGACGTTTAAATAAGTTACATCTAATTATTTAATATATAATTAAATGTATTGAACTTAAATAACATGAAGTTCGGCAGTACCTTATACTATTATTTTTCTTTGAACTATCTGGAAAGTTTTAGATTAAGAAAGCCGCTTCCACAAATTAACACTTAATGAAAGGTCAGCTGGAGTCTTTGCAATCAGTTTTTCTAATGGTATTACCTAACTTTCCGAATATGTTCATTGGTTCACATTGTTTTTTCATTCTAAGAAATCTACAAATTGTGTATATAAATGGTTGGTTTTAATAAGTATATTCTTCATTCGCTGTTGATGGCTTGTAGCCGAAACTAGTAGGAAGAAAAACTTATTTAGTGTTTATCAGTGTTTTATTTAATTTAATATATTATTAAAATATTTCATCAAGTGACGAAAACGTCTTCCATTCCATCTACATTTTTTCTCTTTGTGGCGTACTCCAGCAAATTATTACGTAAGTATATATTATAGGTTATTAGTGTTGAAACAATTAATTCAGCAGAGAACAGATGTTTTTGTTGTCTTTATAAAATCATATAATAAAATTTATATTAAATCTATCGCTGTATTTGACGTTAAAGCAGATAAATTGTCCTATATGTAGGTAATTATAAAATTAAATTTTTATCATTTTGTTTAGTATGCATACTAGCGAATTCTCGGCTACGCCGAGCATTCCTTAAAGCTCCGCTGTCAGTGCAAAAAACAAATGCCGATCGATATGAAACAATTATTTCATATTTCCACGTCAGGCCTCACCGAGACTTTCATTAGATTGCAAACACGATATACTTCTAATAATTTTTTGCAAAAAACAAAAGCCGGTCGACATGAAACATTTTTGTCATTTATGTACCCCAACTCTCACCGAGACCTTTTATTTGATACCATACACGACATACTTTTGACAACGTTCTGCATAAAACAAAAGTCGATCGACATGAACCATTTTTATCATATCTACACGCTAGCCCACACCGAGACTTTTCATTTGATACCAAACACCACATACTTCTCACAACTTTTTCCAAAAACCAAAAGCCGTTCGATATAGAACATTTTTGTTCATTTTGCACGCTAACCCTCATCGTGACCTAGCCTAATATAGCATTCACTGTCTTCAGTAACGTTCATTTGGGAATATTTGTTCATTGTTTAGTTACTTTATTAAACATTTGGCAATATTGACTTATGTAATTCGAAAATACCCAAACACGACATTTTTCTGACAACATTTTGCAAAAAACAAATTCTAATCTACGTAGAACATTTTTGTCAATCGTGCACACCACTCCGTATTGTGTCGTTTCCTTAAAACCCAAGGACGACCTACTTCTAACAACTTTTTACGAAAAACAAATGCAGATCGACATGACACATTTTTTTGTCATTTTAAAACTGGCCCTTATGGTTTCCTTTCTTTTGATAACAAACACAGCAAAGTATTCAATTTATTTTATTTAGGAATATTTGATTTTTATTTAGTTACTTTATAATTTGCAACACTGTTTGTATTAAAAACTAGTGTTAATTCTTTAATTTATAAATTAATATTGTCAACCCTAATACAACTGTCACCGTCTTCAGTGAAGTTAGTTTAGGAATATTTGGTTTTAATTTAGTTACTTCATCACACATTTGGCAACATTGACTTTTGGACATTGGAAACGTCAAAATTTATATTAATTAAATACGTTATGTTTTAAACTTAAATTAGTTGTAACACCTTTGCTCAAGTCTATTATTCATGAAATTGTTTTTAAATCTTTAATATCAATGTTCTATTAAAAGATATAGCCCGGGTTGCACAAAACTTCAACAATTTTGATTAATGATTAATTTTTTGACAGCAATGTATTTTTAATACGTGGCCATGGTAACAACGTCAAATTAATCAGTGATTTTTTTGATTAGAGCCTGATTAGCCTTTCTGCAACCGGGCATTAATCATTTAAAGTTCATAACAGATTGTCAAAAGTGACGGATGACGGCGTGATTCTTCTTCGGCATTAAAATCGGCTGCAATATTTTTCCAACAATTTTCTTTTTGTTTGGTTGACACTGCATCTGATATTTTATTTTCTATTATGTATTTATACTTCTCATTTATTATTCTTAAAAGAAGTATTTTTTCTTCGGCTGTATAATTTACCCTCCTATATCGTTTTTCGGCCATCGCTAAAATAATAAGTACTGATATTAAAGGTCATACTGCATAAATTTTACTTTCAGTACTTTAAATATAAATATATACTATTTACATACCTTTGGTAATATGTGTAATTCGTTTATAACAAAGATATAACAATATACGTTACAGCAGTTACAGTAGGTTATATCAAAACACTGTATCAAAATAAGTCTGAAGTTAATAGTTAGAAAAATTCCCTAGAATATCTCGGCTTACTTAATTTCAGCTCAAATACTCGTTGTGCAAACGACTTATATTTTAAGTCCGACTTAACGTTAAACTTAACTTAGTAAAGTCCTGCCTTATATTTTGTTGGTGCAAACGGGCATTAGAAGTAAAAAAACAAAAATATGAAAATTTATATTCTGCTGTGGCCAATCACGTAGGAAATTATGATAACATAGAGGATAAAGTGCAATATTTGCAAAGATTGGCTAACTTGCAATAATTTGTGATTTTGTGAATAAAAAGATAGCTATTTATTTTGTGTTGTTTTTGTATTGTCGTTTTGAATAAATTATTAAAAGCATAAATTGTGTATAAATTATAATAACATTACAACATTGCTGATCTGATCATGAACAAAATGTAATAACTTCATCCATGATTTTTACAAATATAATAATAAATTGTTCTAAAATTATGTCTGGTTATATTTCAGAACTCGAATCAATCTATATTTTATTCTTTTTGAGTTAAGAAATAAAAAAAGATCTTTATATTAATTAGTAAAAATTATTAATACTATATATATATATATATATATATATATATATATATATATATATATATATATATATATATATATATATATATATGTATAAATCATCTTTTCCTTTAGATGGAGACGTAAAAATGTAAATTTTATTAAATATATTGAAATAAGCATTAGAGAAATGTGATCAAAAACAATACGCTTGGCTAATCTGGACAGCTCGGTACCTGCGCGCCAACTGGCGGCGGCGGGAATAAACTCGTAGTAATTATAAATAAAACTGTAATGTTGATATATAAAATGTAATTCAACGTTTATATAAAAAAACCCAATGGACAGGGTAATTGTGACGTCAGTGAATTGCGGGTAGTTGGAATCAACATCAAACCTATCCAAACAAATTGTAAGTACATGTTATTTTACCATAAGAGGTTCTATTTAATTTAATGACAATTGTTTTAGAAATAAATAAGAGAGGAAAGGTTTAAATTCAGAATCTATGTATAGAGTAGATTAGTAGATTATTTCCCAATTCTATTCTGTTACGTTTTATAACTTACTATAAACCTGTAATAGTTATTTTCGTTATAAGGCCGAGAATTGCGATATTACGGTACGAATAAGAAATTTACGTACGAGGCGACGAAGGAGCCGAGTCAGGAATTTAGAAATGAGTATATATATATGAATAATAAAAAATTGGGAAATAATATACTGTGTACATAGAATGTGAATTATAACCTATCTTCTCTTATTTTTTAGTAAAATTGTAATTAAATTAAATAAAAAAAAACAATACATTCCTTTCCTATACGTAGAGAGGTAAAAATGTAAATATTATTACAAATATTGAAATAAGCATTAGAAAAATTTGAGCAAAAACAACACATTTCTTTCCTTTAGGTTAGAGAGGTAAAAATGTAAATATTATTACAAATATTTAAATAAGCATTAGAAAAATTTGGCCAAAAACAACACCTTCGTTTCCTTTAGGTAGAAAGGTAAAAATGTAAATTTTATTAAAAATATTAAAATAGGCATTAGAAATTTTTTAAAAAAAACACCTTCCTTTCCTTTGGAAAGAAAGATAAAAATGTAAATTTCATTATAAATATTAAAATATGCATTACAGTAATTTGACCAAAAGCAACACCTTCTTTTTCTTTAGGTAGAGAGGTAAAGTGCGGAATTTTCCGTTATATAAGTCAACCCTTTAATGAATGGTCAGCTGGACGTAATGTATAATCAGCCTTACTCATGGGTATTAAACTTTTCGAATAGGTACATACATCCTCGCATACATATACATCCCATTGTTATTTCATTCTAAGAAATGTTCTACACATTAAGTATTCAAAATTTTTTCCTATTAAACTGGATGTTATATAAAAGAACTATTACCAAAATAGGCACAAAATTATTTTCTTTTAATAATAAGAAGTATTATTTAAGTGGAAATTTCGCGATATAAAACATTTGAGAGCCACTTCTGGCAAAACAATTTTAATCAAAATCTATTTAAATCCTTTGTATACCACTTAGGGTATCAAAATATTTCTACTTGTAAATAATAAGTTTTATATATTTCCCTTTCCTTTAGATAGAGAGGTAAAAATGTAAATTTTATATTTATTAAATATATTCAAATAAGCAAAATTATTTCATTAGAAATATATTCTTACATGTTAATTAAGGGGTTAAATTTTGAGAAAACAATAGCCCGTATTACGAGCTCACTTTTATAATAAAATCGCGATTTTAACGCTCACTTTTACATCAAAATCTTTTGTAAAAACGAACGTTAAAATCACGACTTTATTGTAAAAACGAATTAGATCACTTTTATAATAATATCGTGATTTTAACTTTCAATTTTACATAAGATTATGATGTAAAAGTTAGCGTTAAAATCGCGATTTTATTATAAAAGTGAGCTCGTAATACGGGCCATTATTTTTATTTGATGTAAAAAACCTAAAGTGTGTAATTTTCCGTGTGCGGATGTTTCCATGTGCGGATATTTCCCTGTGCGGATTTGTCTGTGCGGATATTTCCACGTGCGGAGATGTCCGTGTGCGGAGTTTTCTTGTGCGGACATATGACTATGCCGAACTGTCTTTGTGGAGTTTTCGTGTGCGGAGTTTTCTTATGCGCACCTGTCTGGTCACCTCTTTCAAGTGGTATGTTACGGTTTTTGAATAAATAATTTTAGAAACTGTAAATATTTCATTAGTCCAATTAGGTGTGTAACCTGTCTCAAAAATAGTTTTATAATTTGAAATTTCTTCTTGAAACAATGGTTTTAACTTATCTTCGTTCTTCGTGTCGTTTTTATTGTTCTGTGTTTAGTATTATTATATGAATTTACTAATTGTGATAACATATCTAACCACTTGAAATTTCTATTAATGGTAAACTGTTTCCACATTTTTTCTTTTAAAGTTCTATTGAAACGCTCACATACTGACGCTTGTAAATTACTATATGTTGAATAATGATTAATATTATATTCTTTCATTAATGTTTGAAAATCTTTATTGTAAAACTCTAAACCTTGATCTGTTTGAAGACTCTTTGGCATTCGTCCTTGTTTCAGTATTGAATTAAATCCATGTGTTACACTTGTAGAAGTTTTATTCTTAATTGGTACTGCCCAAGCATATTTTGAAAACACATCAATTACAGTTAGTAAATATTTATAGCACTTATTATCTTTTGAATACGGTATCATTTCAACTAAAGCAGCTTGCCACAAATCATTTATACCATATGATATTACTTTACGTCTCTGAAAATTATGTCTTAATGATTTATGCAATTCATTTGCAATTTCTTCTCTAACGTTAATAGATTCATCTACTTTTTTTTAACAAACTTTGTTTTATTAGTACCACATGCAGAACACTGGGCTTGCAACATTGGTTGACTTTTAACAGTTGTTTTTCTTGTAATATTATTTGAATTTGATTTTCTTTAAATTTTCATCTATGTTTGTTTTGTCTGTTTTTGAAAAATATTTATCACCTAATCTTTCTTCACCTAACGTTCTATATCTTGATATTCCTGGTTGAATTTCATCAATGCTTAGTTGAGATTTTGGTATAGTTTTTTGTTGGAAGTTATCTTTTATTTGTTTCAACATTTCAGTTTGTTGTTTACTATATTCTCTATTTGATCAAGTAAAGGTTCTAAAGCGTTAGTAATAGGTTTGTACTGTACCACCAATTTTTCATGTTTAATTGATTCACCTTCTGTTCTCTTAATATAAGTCCACTAATTATGTAAAAATTTGTTCATGTTCTATGTTCATGTTCTATGTTCATGTTCTATGTTCATGTTCTATGTTCATGTTCTATGTTCATGTTCTATGTTCATGTTCTATGTTCATGTTCTATGTTCATGTTCTATGTTCATGTTCTATGTTCATGTTCTATGTTCATGTTCTATGTTCATGTTCTATGTTCATGTTCTATGTTCATGTTCTATGTTCATGTTCTATGTTCATGTTCTATGTTCATGTTCTATGTTCATGTTCTATGTTCATGTTCTATGTTCATGTTCTATGTTCATGTTCTATGTTCATGTTCTATGTTCATGTTCTATGTTCATGTTCTATGTTCATGTTCTATGTTCATGTTCTATGTTCATGTTCTATGTTCATGTTCTATGTTCATGTTCTATGTTCATGTTCTATGTTCATGTTCTATGTTCATGTTCTATGTTCATGTTCTATGTTCATGTTCTATGTTCATGTTCTATGTTCATGTTCTATGTTCATGTTCTATGTTCATGTTCTATGTGATAAGATTACTTCATTAAAGTTTCGACTATATTTATCGTTGTTTACATCTTTCTCTAAATTTATAACAAGAAAATCATACCTTGTTTTCCAACCTAAATTTCATAGCTGTCTAAACATTTCAAAAGACATATCTGTTCTAACGTGAATGATCACATTAGAACAGATACGACAAAAATATGTTTCAAATTAGTATTAACGTTATGTTTAAAAACAATAAGCATGTTTAAATTATCACGTATCATTTGTTTAGGTATACGACTATATGATAGGCAAAGGTAAAAACAACTTATGAATCTATGTCTACCCCTACTAAAATATTCCTCTATAACCTCTTGTTTATCACTAGCAACATCGTCAAATATAATTACTGATAAAGGTTGAATTTCTTCAACTCGTAATTCATCATCTGAGTTTTTATATGTAAAGAAACCAATTTTATTTTTTTTCTTAATATGTTTATTTATTTCACTTACATAATTTTCAAGATATTTGTATAATGGTTGATTTAAAGACTTTGAATATATATAGATGTTACTATACACTATACTATTTTTAGGATCTGTCAATATTCGAACTAAAATATTTGTTTTGCCACAATTTGACGAACCTATTATTGCAGCTCTAATTATATTAGGAAAATATTTTTATAACTGTTTGGTTTCTTTTTCTATAATACGTTTTTGTAAACCGTTACCATGTTTTCTTATTATAAAATGGAGTAAAGCCAATTTTAACATCATTTAATTACATATAATTATTATTCTTTCTTTATCAAGTTATTTCCAGGACTATTTGCGAGATATGATTCACTTACAGTAACACAATGAATCATAGTATTTACTGGTGCCTGTCTTTCAAATGTAAATTTAATAGTAACGTTAGAAGGTGTTTCTTTTATAATTTCACTCTTATACATTAAATCAAACACAAACAAGGGATACTTTTTAATAAAATCATATTTTTTAATATTATTATTTAATAAGATTGGATCTATATCTGGATATGTTTTCTTAAATTCACAATACATTGATTACGGTCTATTACACATGTTCTTTTTGTTATTCATCTCCAAATCTTCTGGGGGATAATAGTCAACTTCGCTAAACAATAATTTTATATTTTCTAGATCACAAAATCAAATTCTGAATTGTTCTTTGTATAGTCAAATTCTTTGTTTGTTTGTAAAACTACTATAACATATCGACGTCTTTTAGATAAAGTTGTAATTGACCAAGAATAATTTTTAGATTTTGACGTTAAAGCGGGATGATTTATGTAAGTCCAATCTAAGTATGGTATTGTTAAATATTTATTTGATTCAATTAATTTTTACATCTATGTTTGGTATAATATGAGGTATTTCCCAAATAATATCAGATAAATCAATTTTCAATTCTTTATCTTTCAATTTTTCTATTGAAGCTCCTTTAATTATTAAACAATTTGCATCACTAGTGTTTCTTAAAAATTCTATTGAATAAGATACTCTTAATATTGGTTTCCTATATTTTTCAAATATTGATCATATATATTGAACTGGAATACTTAGTGAAAAATATCCATCTTCAGTAATTAAATTTGAATCGTCTCAACCTTCAAGACTAGAATTATTTTGTAATATAAGTAATCCTTTTATCATATACTATTTTGATTGATTCACTATCTATATATCTATCTATCTATCTATCTATATTTGGATTCATCACGACGATCAGGCATCGTTTGTCCAGCTCAAACTCCTAGACCATTCGAGTAATTGCTGTAATTTTTTTTCCAAGTTGTAGTGTCTATTGTGCCGGAGTGCCTTTTGGGGGTCTCATATTTTTACTGTGAGTGGTTTTTGTTTAAAAAAATAAAAACTGCGTAAAATTGGTACACTGAAACAATGGATCCCAGAGGCCATGTCTACATTTAAGAAGAATCACGGTTCTCATCCGTCAAATTTGACAATTCAATATGAAACTTTTATTTGATTTTTTTGGAAAATGTGAAGAGGTATTATGAATTGAATTATGTTTTCATATATTATAATAGTGAGCGAAATATATACAAATATACTGAATGTTAAATGTGGTGTATTTAAAATATTTCTTTTTTGACATTTCACGTTTATCATACGTTAGAGCCGTCAAAAATTCGTGGTGCAAGTTTTATACTTTCAAAGACAAATATACAGAAATAAAAGTAATCTATGTTTAAAAGAATATGTACAATACACTTTGTGATGTAAGTATATCATTTTAAATTTGTTTCACTGTATTTAAATATGTATTTTCATTTCAGTTACAATTTTTAATTGGTTACCCAAACAAGAGTACATTTATAGAAGAGAAATAACATAAAATTACTGATAATAACACTACTGAAATGTAACTGATTATCATAAAAGTGCATTGTACATAATAATTTACGGCATACCTTATTTACAATATTTAAATTTTCATGACTTATGACGTTTGTCAAAACGTCAGTTCTAATCAAGCAATCATAATGCAAGTCTTGTATTTGCTTGGAGAAATATATAGTACAATTAGTTTAAAAGTAAAATTACACTACATTTTGTAATGTAAGTGTGTAATTTTATATTTTCTTGGCTGTATTTAGATGTGTTTTCATTTCAGTTATAGTTTTTAATTGGTAAGTTATCGAAATATGATTATATTTATAGAAAAGAAATATCATAAAATTACGGATAATAACACTATTCACATAAAACTAAATTCTGGAAATCAAACAAGGTGCGTCGCATTCAGTCATAAACTCAATTATTTAAAAATACTGACAAACCTTTCCTTCATACCCTTTTGAAAGAAATGTTTAACAATTTATTGTACAATAGTTATTTTGAATTTTGTATTTGGATTATATTAAACTTAAGTAACTGCATTTTATACATTCTTTATGCATTTCATCAAATTGAAATGATGAAATTGATTACAACAAAGATTAGATTTTTAAAAATTCTATTATATTTTGTTATGGAGTGAGATGATTTTTTAAATGAAAACGTTTAAAAAATAAAGTATCTATCCAATTATTCATTTTAAATGATATTTCAAACAATAAACACTTTCTGAAACCAAATATTAATCGAGAAATAAGTTTGATGACATACGCTCTCAGTCGAATGTGACTGTGAATGAATTGCATGAAAATTAGTTTAAGGTTAATTTTGGATAATGAAAGTTGCAAGCAGGGTTTGCAAGTTCTCACAGTTAGTTTTAATTATTATTCTGTAGTTATAAACACATATCATTTGAAAATATATTATTATTCTTTTATATTCATTGGATAGTAAATGAAAATTACTTTCTGAACATTATTGTTTCATATATTTTATTCAATTAAAATTTGTCGAACGAAGTGTCCCTATTTAAATTATAAGATATATTTTAAAGAGATTTATTTAGAAACAAAAAATATTTAAAATTTAACAATGAGCCTTTAGGTTACCGAAAATTTAAAAGAAAACGGACGGCTTTGATTGTTAGCTGCTAATTTGTAAATTTTCGGGATCCTAAAAGCCCATTCTTAATTGTTAAGATATAGGTATTTATAATATTTTTATAAAAAAAATATTGTGTTCTAATTAAATTTATTAGTGTCTTTAAATTTTAAAATTCACCCTTAATGGTTACATTCAGTAATCTGACTGTGTAACACATGTTTAAACGCATCCAAAATATAGTTGTCAAATTATCTTGTCATTTTGACATTGCTGAAAATATAAGTATTAGACTTTATTATGCGTTTAAAATCAATAAGACTAGATATTCATTTTGCTGTATTATCATAAAGAGACTTCATGTTATTAAGAAATGTAAAGAAGTTAGCAATTTATGTGTATCACAACTTGTACAAATGAAACTACTGCAAGAAACAAAATTGTTGTTTATCATAAGTGTTATTTCTATAATTTTATCTTTAACTATAACTGTGTAGTGAAGTCACATTTAAATAAAAATTCTAAAATACAGTCCAAAACTAATCAGTCTATGATTTGGAACAAGCCTTTACAAGTGCAGTTTAGAAAAATTGAAATTGAAAGCACATTAAATAGGGCTGGAAGTGCAAAAATAAAATCAGTAGAAAGAAGAAATCAAAAAATAAAAACCGTCATAAATATTTCATACGATAGACAAATTCGCAATAATACTATATATTCTGTAATGAACTCTTTCATTGTAGATGTACATATGTACCAATAGAATTAGATTGGTACAGAGAAAATATGATAATGATTATTATAATGAAAATGTTGTTGATAAGAATTAATGGCTATAATTTTTATTGTAATCAAGCTATGCGTTATGGCTTGGAAACCGAAAGTAAAGCGAAATCAGTTGTGTTGTAATATTATCTAACCAACCATACTTAGCATGTAGTGATGATATTTTTATCAAAACAGAAAACGGATTTGAACTTCTGGAAATAAAATGTCCTTATTCCTGTCAAAAAAAAATCATTTTAGATTTACAAAATAAGAAGTCAGCTGTAAATAATTTGCTTCTTTTCACATCATACTATTAAATTATTGATTTTTTCTGATATACACAGAAACAAATTTTACTAAGACTGGTTTAAACGGTATTGTTAAACCTATAAAAATTATGTGTATATATTATTTAAAAATATAGATTTATTAATTCAAAAATATTATTGTATAGTAATTAAATTTATAAACAAAGTTATAGTTATTTTTATTATAAGAATGCAATAATTTTAAATAAAATAATAAATTATTAATGAGCGGAAAGTGTAAACAGAAAATTTATTCAAAAATTTGTTTCATTTATCAAGGCAATCTTAATTCATGTTCTAAAAAACCTTAAATTTTATTTCATTAATATATCATTAAATATGAATAACTATAAAAGTAAGTTGACTTTATAGGATGCCTTTTTAATTTTTGAACAACTTATATTCCTAGGCTTTTAGCGCTAAAATGAACAGGTAAAGAGATACAGAAGTATGAAAAAAGTAACATTAAAATCTACACTCAGTATACAGCTGTGCAATAAAATAAACAACATAGGACTTATCAATGCGATTTCAAAAAATTTTGAATACTTTCTCTCCTGATATATTTAGAGCAAAACTATAAAAGTACAAAGTTGTTCAAATCAGATAAAATCATAATCGATTGTACCGCACGTCTATTGTATGAAATATATTAAATATAAAATGTAACTTTTTCGCTAAAAATCAGACAGTTATCCGAGAGTTTATTATTGTTATTATATCATTCTAGTAAATGTTATAATTGATATTAATTATTAATTTTTGTTGAAGTCTAAAATTATCTTAAAATTGATTGTTTTCTATGTAAATGTTTTCTGTCTTGAATAAATGACAAATATATTTTACGTCGACCGGCTTTTGTTCTTTTCAAAAAATTGTTAGAAATATGTCATGTTTGGTATCAAATGAAAAATCTCGTTGTGGGCTAGCGTGCAGAAATGAAAAAATGATACATGTCGATCGACTTTTGTTTTATGCAGTTGTAAGAAGTATGTCGTGTTTGGTATCAAATGAAAGGTCTCGGTGAGGGCTGGGGTACATAAATGATAAAAATGTTTCATGTCGACCGGCTTTTGTTTTTTGCAAAAAATTATTAGAAGTATATCGTGTTTGCAATCCAATGAAAGGTCTCGGTGAGGCTTGACATGGAAATATGAAATAATTGTTTCATGTCGATTGGCATTTGTTTTTTGCACTGACAGCGGAGCTCTAGGGAATGCTCGGCGTAGCCGAGAATTCGCTAGTCATATACTATTTTGATAGATTCACTATCTATATATCTATCTATCTATCTATCTATCTATATTTGGATTCATCTCGAGCATCGCAAAAATTTTGCTCACGGGTACAGGTCAAACCATTCATTGAATAATTTTAATATTATTTTATTAGATGTGGTTTAATGAGGACCAATCGCTTTTGGGTGTCCCATATTTTTACCGTGCATAGTTTTTGTGTAAAAAATCGAAAACTAAGCTAGAAAGGCAAACTGGAACAAAACTGAAAAAAATATCCTAGATGCCAGGTTTAAATTTAAAAAGAATTACTTTGCCATCCGTCATTTTTGACAATTCAATATGAAACTTTTAATTGATTTATTTTGAAAATAAAAAGAGATATTGTGGAGGTAATTACATTTTTATACATTATAATAGTGAGCGAAATATATAAAAATACACTGAATATTAAGTGTGGTGTATTTAAAATATTTAATTTTATAATATCTGACGTTTAACATCTGTTGGTCTATAACCAAAAAAATCGTTACACAAGTTTTATATTTTCAAAGAGAAATATACAGAAATATAAAGTAAACTTTGTTTACAAGAATATGTACAATACACTTTGTGATGTAAGTATATCATTTTAAATTTGTTTTGCTGTATTTAAATATGTATTTTCATTTCAGTTACAATTTTTAATTGGTTACCCAAACAAGAGTACATTTATAGAAGAAAAATAACATAAAATTACTGATGATAACACTACTGAAGTGTAACTGATTATTATAAAAGTGCATTGTACATAATAATTTACGCCAAACCTTATTTACAATATTTAAATTTTCATGACATATGACGTTTGTCAAAACGTCAGTTATAATCGAAAAATCATAATGCAAGTCTTGTATTAGCTTGGAGAAATATATAAATTAGTTTAAAAGTAAAATTACACTACATTTTATAATGTAAGTATGTAATTTTATATTTTCTTGAACATATTTAAATATGTGTTTTCATTTCAGTTATACTTATCCAAACAAGAACATATTCATAGGAAAGAATAATATAAAATTACAGATAATAACACTATTGACAAAAATTTAATTATGGAAATCAAACAAGGCGCGTCGTATTCAGTCATAAACACATTTATTTAAAAATACTGACAAACCTTTCTTTCATACCCCCTTGGAAGAAATGTTTAATAATTTATTGTACAATGATTATTTTCAATTATGTATCTGGATTATATTAAACTGTAAGTAACTGCATTTTATAAATTCTTTATGTATTCTTTCATCAAATTTCAGATGAAAGTAGTTGATTACAACAAAGATTAGATTTTTAAAATTTCTATTGTATTTTGTCATAGAATGAGATGATTTTTTAAAGGAAAACGTTTACAAAAACAAAGTATCTATCCAATTATTCACTTCTCATAGATATTTCAAACAATAAACACTTTCTGAAACCAAATATTAATCGAGAAACGCTTTTGATGACATATGCTCCCAGGTGAATGGATTGCATGAAAATTCATATTTTTACTACGAAATAATGCAAAAAAATGTTTAAAAATTGTTGGATATTAGTTGAAGGTACGATATAAATATTATTATGTACATTTTTAATTTTTATCACTTAAAGATGTCATATTAGGTTACTGGTTGAGAGTGTAATCAAATGAAATTAAAAGAAGCTATTTTTGTCATAAATAATGCTATAAAAAGAGTAAATATAATATATTCTTTCATATATAACCATAAAATTTTTAAATAATGGATTATTTATGCCAAAATTTGTGATAATGAAAGTTGCGAGCAAGGTTTGCAATTCCTACAGTTAGTTTTAGTTATTATTCTCTAATTATAAACAAATTTAATTTTACTATATATATTATTATACTTTTATATTAATTGGAGAGTAAATAAAAATTACTTTATGAACATTATTATTTCATATATTTTACTTATTTTATTCAATTCAAATTTGTCAATCTGACATCTAAAATTTATTTTCATAAATGAAGTGTATCTATAAAAATGATAAGATATATTTTAAAGAGATTTATTTCGAAACCAAAAATATTTAACATTTAACAGTGAGCCATTAGATTCCCGAAAATTTAAAAGAAAACGGCCGGCTTTGATAGCTGCTCTTTTTGTATATTTTCGGGACCCTAAAATCTCATTGCTAATTGTTAAGGTATATTTATAATATTTTTATTAAAAAAATATTGTGTTCTAATTAAATTTATTAACAAGTTTCTTTGAATTTAAAAATTTACACTTAACGATCACATTCAGTAATCCGACTGTATAACACATGTTTGAACGCATCCAAAATAAAGTTGTCAAATTATCTTGTCATTTTGACATTGCTGAAAATATAAGTATGAGAATGTGTTATGTATTTAAAATCAATAAGACTAGATATTCATTTTGCTGTATTATCATAAAGAGAATGAGTAGAAAGTAGAAATCAAAAAATAAAACCGTATTAAAAATTTCATACGATAGACAAATTTGCAATAATTCTATATATTCTGCAATCAACTCTTTCATTGTAGATGTACATATGTACCAATAGAATTAGATTGGTACAGAGAAAATATGACAATGATTATTATAATGAAAATGTTGTTGATAAAAATCAATGGCTACAGTTTTTATTGTAATCAAGCTATGAGTTATGGCTTGGAAACCGAAAGTGAAGCGAGATCAGTATTTCAAGTTTCAATTAATATTTTATAAATGAAAATGGACTTGTTATGTTGTAATATTTTTTAACCAACCATACTTAACATGAAAATAGTAACGTTAAAGTCAAGAAGTCCGACAAATATTACACACAAGTCCACTTTTCAAAGCACATGCTTTATATTACCGTTTGCCATTTCATTATTCGTAGAAAGAGATAAGAAGTTTCTATCTACATTTATTCCAAAGATTCACGACTTTTTTTTAAATATTTCATACAGCTTGTTCTAAATAAGATTTAATTGTACATTTATGTTACCAACGCATATTTATATATATTATTATATTTATTTCATAACATAATTTTCAATAATAAATATTATAAGAGCCCTTTGTATTTACTTTGGAGATTCAGGTTCTTTTCTTTCCACATCATACTTGTGATTTGGAAATAAATATAACAACACTATCACTACCAGTTAATATAATAATAATATTTTAATTCATATACATATGAAATTAAATATAAAAATATTAAATTAATTTAATAATTAGCAGATGCAATAAAACTATTAATTAGTGCCATCTATGTGATTTTTTTTAATTATTAAAATTATTGATATTCTCAGATGTATACAGAAACAAATTTTACAAATACTGGTTTAAACGGTATTGTTAAACCTATAAAAATTATGTGTATAAAGGTGTTCATTTTATTTTGTCCACTATTGCTATCTCGAGAACTATAACAGCTACAAGGTCAGTTAAATTAGCAAACAATTTCTGTTTTACAACACTATTAACATGAGACAAACTATTTTTTTCTAAAACCAGTGGTTCTGAAAATACGTGTCCCAACTTTTTTATTTTAAATGTGAACCTATTTTTTCATTTGCTTATTCAACAGAGAATATTATTCTGAATTCAATAATATAATATTATCATACTCTAACATAACGATTTTTTTGAGAAAAATGCATCTGAAGTTTTATATTAATTTGATTAAAATATGACAATAATAACAGTGTCATGACGGAAAAAGCAAAATACAAGTCATTGTTTAACTTGGAATTAGATTGCCTTGAATTAAATATGTGAATAAAAGTATAATGAATGAAATAAAACAGTTTATAATTTTTATTTTAATATTTCATTATTTTTTTTTAATTATTTTAATTTCATTTGACAGTTATGATCACTTAACAAAACCAAGTATTCAGAAAATTGCGAATACTCTCTCTCCTGATATATTTAGAGCAAAACTACAAAAGTACAAAGTTGTTCATATTTCAACTCTACATCAGATAAAATCATAACCGATGAAACCGCACGTCTATTGTATGAAATATATTAAATATAATATGTACCTTTTTCGGCAAAAATTAGACAGTTACGGAAATAAAAAAAAAAATCTATCTGAGAGTTAATTATTGTTATTATGTTATTCTAGTTATTGTTATATTTGATATTAATTATTAATTTTGTAAAATTCTAAAATTATTTTAAAAATGTATGTTTTCTATATAAATGTTTTCTGGCTTGCATAAATGACAAATATATTTTACATCGACTGGTTTTTATTTTTCAAATAATTGTTAGAAATATGTCATGTTTGGTATCAAATGAAAGGTCTAGTTGTGGGCTAGCATGCAGAAATGACAAAAATGTTCCATGTTAATCGGCTTTTGTTTTATGCAAAAAGTTCTCAAAAGTATGTCGAGTTTGGTCTCAAATGAAACGTTTTGTTGAGAGCTAGCGTGCAGAATTGTGCTATGTCGATCGGTTTTTGTTTTCTGCAAAAAAATTGTCAGAAGTGTATGGTGTTTGGTATCAAATGAAAGGTTTCAATGAGGACTGGTGTGCAGAATTAATAAAAAATGTCAATGTCAATCGGCTTTTGTTTTTTGCAAAAGGTTGTCACAAGTATATAGTTTGGTATCAAATGAAAAGTCTCGTTGTGGGCTAGCGGGCAGATATGATAAAAATGTATCATGTCGATCGACTTTTGTTTTATGCAGAAAGTTGTAAGAAGTATGTCGTGTTTGGTATCAAATGAAAGGTCTCGGTGAGGGCTGGGGTACATAAATGATAAAAATGTTTCACGTCAACCGGCTTTTGTTTTTTGCAAAAAATTATTAGAAGTATATCATGTTTGCAATCTAACGAAAGGTCTCGGTGAGGCCTGACGTGGAAATATGAAATAATTGTTTCATGTCGATCGGCATTTGTTTTTTGCACTGACAGCGGAGCTCTAGGGAATGCTCGGCGTAGCCGAGAATTCGCTAGTCATATACTATTTTGATAGATTCACTATATATCTATATTTGGATTCATCTCGAGCATCGCAAAAAGTTTGCTCACGGGTACAGGTCAAACCATTCATGTAATAATTTTAATATTATTTTATTAGATGTGGATTATTGAGGACCAATCGCTTTTGGGTTTCTCATATTTTTACCGTGCATAGTTTGTGTGTAAAAAATCGAAAACTAAGCGAAAAAGGAAAACTGGAACAAAACTGAAAAAAATATCCTAGATGCCAGGTTTAAATTTAAAAAGAATTACTGTGTCATCCGTCATTTTTGACAATTCAATATGAAACTTTTAATTGATTTATTTTGAAAATGAAAAGAGATATTGTAAAGGTAATTATGTTTTTACACATTATAATAGTGAGCGAAACATATACAAATACACTGAATGTTAAATGTGGTGTATTTGAAATATTTAATTTTATGACATTGACGTTTATTATACGTAAGGGTACCAAAAATATAAATAGGCTATTATAAATTGTAAATATAATATATTTTGTTATAAATCAGTATATTTTAATGATTCGTACATATACATTCCAATAAAAACGTATTTTAAATAAAAAAAACTAATTCCATTTTCACTTTTGTTTGAGAACTGCTTTCAGCCATTACAGGTATATTTTAGAACGAGAAATCTTGAGAAATACGGCGAATTAAAAGGTAATATTTGTATTATTAGGTGTATTACTATAAAACTTAATTTATCTATATGTTTTCTTTTCAATTAAAACACTTTAAATTACAAAGTTTTGTATAACCGGCAATTTTGACAGTTGCTTCCGGGGCTCATCAAGCGACGGATAGCTCGGTGAAAAAGGCTATTTTTTCTAATATTACAGCGAGATATTGTATGAGAATTATCACAAATCATCAGTAATACAATGTATTTTAAGGTATGATATAAATTTTTGCATATTAATACTAATTTTTTCTCATTTTTATTTAGTTTTCCTAACCTGTATGAACTCTGGCATATCGAGATGAAATTTATATGAAATAAGGCTATTCGTTGGATGAAAATCATTATTAAATGTGGAAATATAACGTATCCTTTAAAATGAAACCAGAAATTTTGCACGATATTATAAAATTTAACAAAAATGCCGTATTTGACACTTGAGTTGGAGACACGACCGAGTTATCTGCTTGAAATATGACATTTTTACTAAAATGTATAATGAAATATTGTACGAAATCATCTCTGTTAAAGGTACTTCCATATGGAATATAAATATTTATATATTAATAGTTAAATATTTCATTTTTTAGATGAGACTATAACCTACACGTACTCAGATACACAATGGTGAATTTTTAAATTAATTAAAACAATTCGTTGGGCAAATATTGTTAAAATGAATGAGAATATAATATATTCTTTAAAATAAATTCACAAGACTATTCCAGAAAGTATTATTTAATCAAGAAAACTCCATTTCAAAGTCGATTTAGAATCTCACTTTTAAAAATTGATTTTTGATTACTATTCAAACACTAGCAAAGGTAAATACATACTGTACAGTATTCTACCCTTATTATAAATACTTTTTTTATCTAATTTATACATATTTTAGAGAGCTAGACAATGGATTTTGTCTGATTACGTGGAAAACCTGAAAACCCTTTGCTTCATACCGTTTTGGAGGGAATTGTTCAACAGTTTAATGTACAATAATTAGTATATAAATAAATGATGTATCTGGACCTTATTAAACTTTAATTAATTGCATTTTACACTTTCTTTACGCATTTCTTGACATTTCTGATAAAAACATCTGATTACAACAGAGATTACATTTTTCAAAATTCTGTAGTATTTTATAATGAAATGAGATGATTTCTCAGATGTAAATGTTTACATAAACAAATTATCTATCCATTTATTCATTTGTAACTGATGTCTGAAACAATAAACATCTTTTCAAACCAAATATTCATATTCTCTTAGTCGAACTTGACTGTGATTGTACTGCACAAAAATTCATGTTTTCATTAAGAAATAATGCAAAAGAACGTATAAAAATTGGTTACTTTATCTACAACTAACAGGCATATAAATTTTCAGTTATGTGTGAGTAGTTCATATATACCTCAACAGATGGCGCCACAGGATCACTTAAATTCCAAAATAACTATTCAAATTGTATTTATTATACTTTTATAATCATTTATATTGATATTTATAATAAAAAATAAATTATTAATAACAATAACAATAGTTGTAGATAAATACATATATAATTCAGCTTCATAAATATATAAATGAACATAGCAACAGAAAAACATGAATATAATCATGTTTTTTTTGGCAATATAAAAATGTATCAGTTTATAATTTTTGGTATGTTATTTCACATTATTTATATTTATAAAATAGATAATTATTTTCAAAATAATACATTTTTATATATTCTTTAACTAACTTCATACTTATTGTGTCAAGTTATGACATTTAAGTTCTGTCAAACTGAATGTATTGTATGAAAATACAAATATTGTTAAGATATAATAAAAATACATAAAATTGGGTTAAACGTATTATTTAAATCTTTTCTTCTTATGTATTTTGATGATTAAACCGTTGTATCTCAAAATACCTAAGCGCGGGAAATTTAAAATCTCTATAATTTCATTTATTTATCAACATGTATTTTTATTTATTTCCTAAACGGTCTCGCGTACCACTTTGAACGTGTTATAAATAAATAATATACATTACAACAAATGTTTCTAGGTCTAACACATAGTAGCACCCCCCGTAGAAGGGTGTGAAAAAAATTCATCAATTTCCAAAGTTGGAATATTAAATATATGATATTATTTGATAAGTTATGTGTGAGTAGTTCATATACAGGGTGTTCCATTTAAGAGTGCCACCATTTCTATCTCGAGAACTATAAGAGCTACGAGGTTGGTTAAATTAGCAAAGAACCACCATTTTACAAGGCTAATACAAAGAGCAAAAAAAACTTTTTTTTGACCTGTGGTTCTCAACATACGGGACACAACTTTCTCTTTTTAGATGGGAACATATGTTTATTTTTAGGTTATTCGATAGAGCATTTTTTTCTGAATTCAACGATATAAACATCATATACTATTTTGATAGATTCATTATCTACTAGCGTGCAGAATTGAGAAAAATGTTACATTCCGATCGGCTTTTGTTTTTTGCAAAAATTTCTCAAAAGTATGTCGAGTTTGGTCTCAAATGAAAGGTCCCGTTGAGGGCTAGCGTGCAGAATTGACAAAAATGTCCCATTCCGATCGGCTTTTGTTTTCTGCAAAAAGTTCTCAAAGTTATGTCGAGTTTGGACTCAAATGAAACGTCTTGTTGAGGGCTAGCGTGTAGAATTGACAAAAATGTTCCATGTCGACCGGCTTTTGTTTTTTGCAAAAAAATATATATTAGAAGTATATCGTGTTTGCAATCTAATGAAAGGTCTCGGTGAGGCCGGACATGCAGATATGAAATAATTGTTTCATGTCGATCGGCATTTGTATTTTACATTGACAGCGGAGCTCTAGGGAATGCTCGGCGTAGCCGAGAATTCGCTAGTCATATACTATTTTGATAGTTTCACTCTCTATATTTCTATATATATATATAGTTGGATTCATCTCGAGCATCGCAAAAAGTTTGCTCACGGGTACAGGTCAAACCATTCATTGAATAATTTTAATATTATTTTATTAGATCCGGTTTAATGAGGACCAATCGCTTTTGGGTGTCCCATATTTTTACGGTGCATAGTTTTTGTGTAAAAAATCGAAAACTAAGCTAAAAAGTATAACTGGAACAAAACTGAAAAAAATATCCTAGATGCCATGTTTAAATTTAAAAAGAATTACTGTATCATCCGTCATTTTTGACAATTCAATATGAAACTTTTATTTGATTTATTTTGAAAATGAAAAGAGATATTGTAAATGTAATTATATTTTTACACATTATAATAGTGAGCGAAATATATACAAATACACTGAATGTTAACTGTGGTGTATTTAAAATATTTAATTTTATGACATTGACGTTTATCATTCGTTGGTCTATAACCAAAAAAGTCGTTACACAAGTTTTATATTTTCAAAGAGAAATATACAGAAATATAAAGTAAACTTTGTTTAAATGAATATGTACAATACACTTTGTGATGTAAGTATATCATTTTAAATTTGTTTCGCTGTATTTAAATATGTATTTTCATTTCAGTTACAATTTTAAATTGGTTACCCAAACTAGAGTACATTTATAGATAATAACACTACTGAAATGTAACTGATTATCATAAAAGTACATTGTACATAATAATTTACGGCAAACCTTATTTACGCGCGTCGTATTTAGTCATAAACTCATTTATTTAAAAATACTGACAATCTTTTCCTTCATACCATCTTGGAAGAAAAGTTTAACAATTTATTGTACAATAATTCTTTTGAATTATGTGTCTGGATTATATTAAACTGTAAGTAACTGCATTTTATACATTCTTTATGCATTTCATCAAATTGAAATGATGAAATTGATTACAATAAAGATTATATTTAAAAAAAAATCCATTGTATTTTGTTATGGAACGAGATCATTTTTTAGATGAAAACGTTTACAACAATAAAGTATCTATCCAATTATTCATTTATCATTGATATTTCAAACTATAAACACTTTCTGAAACCAAATATTAATCTAGAAATGCATTTGATGACATATGCTCTTAGTCGAATATGACTGTGAATGGATTGCATGAAAATTCATATTTTTACTACGAAATAATGGAAAAGAATGTTTGAAAATTGTTGTATATTAATTTAAGGTATGATATAAATATTTTTAAGTACATTTTTAATTTTTATGACTTACAGATGTCATATTAGTCTCAGAGTGTAATCATATGAAATTAAATAAAGCTATTTTTATCATAAATAATGCTATAAAAAGAGTAAATATAATATATTCTTTCATATACAACCATAAAGTTTTAAAAAAAGGATTATTTATGCAAAAATTTGCCATGATGAAAGTTGCGAGCAAGGTTTGCAAGTTCCCACAGTTAGTTTTAGTTATTATTCTGTAGTTATAAACATATGTCATTTTAAAATATAATATTATACCTTTATATTCATTGGATAGTAAATAAAAGTTACTTTATGAACATTATTATTTCACATATTATACTTATTTTATTTAATTCAAATTTTTCAATCTAACATCTAAAAATTCATTTTCATAAACGAAGTGTACCTATTAAAATGATAAGATATATTTTAAAGAGATTTATTTAGAAACCAAAAATATTTAACATTTAAAAATGAGGCTTTAGATTCTCGAAAATTTAAAAGAAAATGGTCGGCTTTCATTGTTGGCTACCCTTTATGTAAATTTTCGGGACCCTAAAAGCCCATTGTTAATTGTTAAGTTATATTTATAATATTTTTATTTAAAAAGAATATTGTGTTCTAATTAAATTTATTAACAAGTGTCTTTGAATTTTAAAATTTACACACAAGTTTGAACGCATCCAAAATAAAGTTGTCAAATTATCTTGTCATTTTGACATTGCTGAAAATATAAGTATTAGACTGTATTATGCATGTAAAATCAATAAAACTAGATATTCATTTTGCTGTATTATCATAAAGAGACTTCATTTTATTAATAAATGTAAAGAAGATAGCATTTTATTATGTATCACAACTTGTACCAAAGAAACTACTGCAAGAAACAAAGTATTTGTTTACATATGTGTTATTTCTGTAATTTTACCTTCAATTATAACTGTGTAGAGAAGTCACATTTAAATAAGAATTCTAAAATACAGTCTAAAACTGATCAGTCTATGATTTGGAACAAGCCTTTACAAGCCCAGTTAGAAAAATATCACAAAGTTTCAATAAAATCATTCTACATAAATACGTCTGGAAATTTTTTTGATACTATTTTTACATTTTCAAAACATAAGCAAAGAAATTTTGTCTGAAACGAGTGCATAAAGTATTATATTTATAACGAAATTGCAAGCACATTAAATAGGGCTGGAAGTGTAAAGAAAAATGAGTATAAAGAAGAAATCAAAAAATAAAAACCTTCATAAAAATTTCATACGATAGACAAATTTTCAATAATACTACATTTTCTGTAATGAACTCTTTCATTGTAGATGTACATATGTACCATTAGAATTAGATTGGTACAGAGAAAAGATGACAATGATTATTATAATGAAAATGTTGTTGATAAGAATTATTGGCTACAATTTTTATAGTAATCAAGCTATGCGTTATGGCTTGGAAACCGAAAGTGAAGCGAGATCAGTATTTCAAGCTTCAACTAATATATTACTTGTGTTGTAATATTATCTAACCAATCATACGTAGCATGTAGTGTTGATGGTTTTATGAAAACAAAAAACGGATTTGAACTTCTAGAAATAAAATGTCCTTATTCCTGTCAAAACAAAATCATTGTAGATTTACAAAATAAGAAGTCAGCTGTAAATGATTTAGAATTCGATAAAAATAGTAACGTTAAACTCAAAAAATTCGACAAATATTACACACAAGACCACTTTTTAAAGCACATACTTTATATTACCGTTTACCATTTCATTATTCGTAGAAAGAGATGAGAAGTTTCTGTCTACATTAATTCTAAAGATTCAAGACTTTTATTTGAAATATTTCATTCGGTTTGTTCTGAATAAATTTTAATAGATTGCATTAGTGTAACGGTCATTTTGTGGCGCCAAATTCAAACTGAAACCCTAACTCGCCTCCGCCGATTTATGCGCCCATGTTATTCTTATGTGAATAAAAATATGCTATCTTTAAGCTGCTGGAAAGTATTATAAAATGCAAATCTTAATTATTAAACCGTATAAATACTAATCTCTAATGTTTTATCTATCTTCTAATATAATATACACACCCAAAAAACATAATATTATTTAATAAAATTCAATTTGAACAGTAGTTGCAAATTTCTGAAAACGTATGTCGTAGCTGTCTTAGTATTCAGTTGAACCTGTCACTTGAACGTGGCGTTTTTAACCTGCTGCACCAAGTAACGACATATGTTGCTATTTGCGATACTACTTTCTTTAAAATGAAATTTTTCTTAATTTATTATTTTATTTGTACTTTACATGAAAAATATATGTTATAATTAAGAATCGCCAAAATGCTTTAATATCGTGAATTGAAAATGTACTTCCATACGAAATGCATGCACTCAGATTTGAATTAGGGTTTCGCGCCAAATGTAATTCTTAACCTCACTATATAATGCTATAATTTATATTTATCAGTAACGGCTGTGAAATTAAACAACAACTATAAATCTTAATTCTAAACAACACATTTACAACAAGACATTGTGTTGCTGATTGAAAAGATTTTTTTAATGTGAGTATATTATTTCGTTTTATTGTACATTATATTAATAATATTAATTATAATTGGCAGCCAGTACAATTGTGAAATTGGGATTTGGTATTCAAATGAGGCGCCTTTTTGTAGAGTCTTCTTATTTTACTTTGTGTACGTTCAAAAACCTTACTCTGGGGTACTGAGTATACACTATAACGTTCAAATACCCAACGACAAAATATATTTAGTCGTTGCAAATACCAAAGAGTTTTCCCTATGTGCGTTCAAAAATTCAGAGTGCGTACTCTAGAGTTTACTCTACGTACCCTGTAAAACTAGTAGGGTAAGAAAGGTAGCTGTCAAGAAGCGCTAGATGTTAATCTGTTATTATAAATTATTAATACAAATGCAATGGATATTAATGTAGTTGATTTCAAATTTATTGAGGTGATAGAAGACGCAATAGTTTTACTAGAGAAAAAAAAAATAAAAAAATAAAAAATAATGTACATTATATAAAATCCAGTTCACACAAATATTATTCACATACCAGTAAATATAAAATATGTTTTGCTACCACATCAAGCAAGAAACAGATATAATTTCTTTCATTCATATTCAAATTTAAAAGTAAGGTTGTGATATTGTTTGTCAAAATTAAAGTACGTAACTAGAAACGTTCAAAAACTTCTAAAACCTCAGTCATGTGATCATGCTCAACCTAGAGTATACCTATACTCTTTACACTAATTTTTGAACGTACCCTTTGAGTACAGTGGGCACATGCACATATGCCCTCATGACATTTAGATTTTGTTGGCAAATTATCTAACAATTTATATCAACACATGATTTTTGTGGTGTAAAGCATGAAATAATTTGAACATGTAACTGGTTATTTGCGAAAAGTAATTACAAGAACAATAAAAAAGTGCCAAAAATGTGTACAATAATTATAAATCCACACACATTCAGAGAAAACAGGAATTATATTTGAAATAATAGTTCAAAATATTTACATTCATTGTACATATAAACCAATGGATAAAGTATGTATTTATCTGTATAATATTTATTTGTTATAAACTTTTAAAATTTTTAGATGAGATACAGGTTAGCAGATGTATCATTATTTAAAAGTAGAATTAGACATTTCTTTCTTGGAACAATTGTTCCTAATAGAGTCTGGTGTATTAAAAAATAATCGGATCAATGTAAAATGATTTTCTTTTGCAGTTTAGAATAAACAAGTGGAAGTAGTACAAGCAACAAAGTATAAGTTTATTTTAATGTTTTTCTATTTATTTATATTTATTATCATTTACAGCTTTTAATTTGAATGAGAAATAAATGTGAAGACTGAACAAGTTCTGCATTTTTTATAATTCTACATAGTGAGGAGAAGAATTTTTTGTTTATGGAATGCAATGTTTGGAAGATAAGAAACGTTTAATTTTATGTGAGTCTATATTTTAATTTATTAGTTTCATCATCGTCATTATATATTATTAGAAGTAGTCCTAAAGTACGATTGGTTATCGTACAACTGAGTAGTTCTTAAATTTTATTTTGTGGTGTTGAAGTAAATATTTTGCTTTCACAGGTGATTATTGTTATTATTTATTTGAACAATCAATGTGGTGTCAATACTTCAAATATACCGAACATTTTTTATTTATTATATATTATCGTGTTCATTATTTGCATGATATTGAATTCAATCAAATTACTAAAATAAAAAATTTGTTTTAATAAAAATTCGCACGTCCATAAAAAAAATTCTTTCTAGAAATATAGTTTAGTTGCCTTTAAAGAAAATTAATGGTCACATGACTATCACATGCTTTTGATCATGCTGTATAATTATTACAAATAAAATTTTGAATTATATGTTCCTACTTTAAAATTTCACAATATACATTTATTGAATTATCAAAACATTATTGTTCTATATAATTATTGTAACACTGTCGGTAACTAATATTTCGTATTTACCATAATGTCCTGTCGTTATTAAAGATTGTTTCGTTATTGACATTTATTAAAATATAATTTCATTTTTATACTTAGGCATGCTTAGGAAAACAAAAATTGTTTATTTACTTAATTGTTCTTTCACTTCTGTGTAAAACAGTTATATTTATTGTGATTTCAATAAATCTACTTCCGAATCAAATTGATATTTTTGAAAATTTGTTCTCAACTGCAGAATAATTCATTTTAAAAATCCCGTTTGTTGTGCCGCCTAATTTGAATCTAAGGTGAGAATTTATTTTTCATAACTTTTATTTAACTACAGGTGATTTCATGGATGAATATTTATTGTTTTTTTCCTTCTAATTATTAATAAAATCAAATAAATTACCCGCTGGATTACCATAATTTTTATATACATATATTTATAATGTTGTACAAGTATTTTAATTTTTATTTTACTGTAGGTGTGGAAATAATCTGCAGTTGCCAGGCCGTAAGAGTGCAAGACTATCTCTTCAAGATAGAAAATAAGGTGATCCTCTTTGAAGCTAAAACCTGACGCATTGTTGATAATATTAACACAGAACCCTGACTTATTGCTGGTAAAGGTAACACTGAAAATAACAACGCACTCAAAACCTGTAAGTGTTTATTTTAATTTCTGTAATAAAACAAGTGTAACAAAATGCCAACTAAAAGTGAAAAAAATCGCCTTAAGCGTAAACAAAGACACGCGAAAAATATAATTAATAATAATAGCTGCATAAATACGGATAATAGTGTTGTAGAAAATGAATGTTTAAATCGTCAGGTAATGTCAGGCAATTCAGGAGAATTATTTATAGAACGAAGTAAAGATTATGTAGTAGAAAATAATATTCAAACGGGTAATTTAAATACAGATATTGAAAGAGTTGGCAATCAAATACAGCTAATAGAACATGATTATAATACTTTAATAAATCCTGCAGGATATTTAGAAGACATTCATATAGACTTTTACTTTTCTTTAGTACGTTCAGTAACTGAGTTCGACCCTCAGCCCACAGTGTATGTAGATGCTCCAGACCGAATAGTTGCAATCGAGCAGGGAACTAGAAACCTACAAATTTTATTCGTGCCAGGTGCAAATATTGGGAGCGTTGGTCATTGGGTTACAGCGTATTATGACGGATTAGAAATTACAATTTACGATAGCATGAATTCCCAGAATTTAAATGAAGGTGTTAAATTATATTTAGAAAGATTATTCCCCTATAGTCCCTCAATTAGGTTTGTACGAGTTCAACAATAGTCCAACACCTATGATTGCGGGTTGTTTGCAATAGCTTTCTTTACAAGTTTAATACTTAACCGTAACGATTATAATAGACTTAGATCACACGTTTTACAAATGTTTCGAACACGTAATATTACAGCATTTCCAGTAAGTCGTCAACAGCTATTGAGAGAAAATTATTTAAAACGTAAGGCGAACGAAACAGACGAAGAACGAGCTAAACGTCTAAGAGAGAACGACAACTATAAATTAAAATATATAGCTAATGAAAATTTTGAAGATAAAATAAAACGTTTAGAGAAACAAAAAGAAATAAATTATAATTCTATTGCTCGCGAAACGCCACAGCAGAAAGCAAATAGATTGGAAACACTTAAAATAAATTTAAAAAATTATATTCAAAATGAAACAGTAGAACAAAATACTGAAAGATTAAAAAAATTAAAATTTAATTTTAAAGAATATATTAGTAAAGAAACGGTTGAACAAAAAAATAAACGGTTAAAAGCAATTAAAACAAATTTTAATATTTATATGCAAAATGAAACAGCAAAAGAAAAGGAGAATAGATTAATAAGAGTTAAAGGGAATTTTCAAAATTATTTACAAAATGAAACACTAGATAAAAAAACGGATAGGTTGCAAAAGTTAAAATTTAATTTTAAAGAATATATTAAGAATGAAACTCCTGAACAAAAACAAAGACGTTTAGAAAGGTATAGAGAGAATTTTGATAATTCGGTTGAAAAGGAAACTGCAGAACAGGAACAAGAACGACTAATAAAAAATAATATGATTAATAAAAATAAATATAAGGCACGTAAAACCATTGTTCAAAATGATAAATATATGTTAGCTAGAAAAGGATTAGGAGTTCAAATTGAGCCCCATTCCTTAGGAGCAATGAATGTTGTCTGTTCACATTGTTCCTCTGTTAATTTTTCATACGAAAAGCCCTCGGACGGCAAATTTAATTATTGCTGTCGAAAGGGAAAATTAAACGTAGATCATTTAAATGAGTTCCCTGAATATATTAAAAATCTAATGTTAGGTAAAGATTCAGATAGCAGAAACTTTAGAGAAAATATTAGGCAATACAATAGCGCGTTAGCATTCGCATCGTTTGGGGCTAAAATTTCCGCGCCTCAAGGCAAAGGGCCCTACTGTTTCCGTATACACGGCCAAATTTACCATGATTCTGCCAGCTCAATGTACCCTAAACCAAATGAAACAGAAAAATATGCCCAATTATACATAATTAATTCAAATGAAGCGTTAGAGAAACGAATGAACGTAGAGTATAATAAAAATTGTAAGCCAAATATCATGGGTCAATTAGATGTAATACTTAGGGAGGTTAATCCGTATTGTCAGGCGTATATGATGTTGAAAGAAGTAGAGCAGCGGGAATTAGCCAAAGCTAACCGAACAAATCAGTCGGTGCCAGAAATAAATTTGTGGATTGTAAATGACAGAAAAAAAGATAAACGTAGGTACAATATCCCCACATGTAATGAGGTGGCAGTTGTTTTTACGTCCAATGACGGTGAGCCACCAATAGATAGGGACATTTGTGTCCACCCAAAAGTTGGCGGTTTAGTTCGAATTAATCAGTTTAGTGAAAACTGCGACCCCATGTCCTATCCTTTATTATTTCCTCGCGGTGAATGTGGCTGGAACATGAATTCAAAACAAGCTTTTGGTATTAAAAAACAAAGCATGTTACAGTTTTACATGAACAGATTAGCGGTTGGAAACACATTTAACCCATGTTTAGAAGCCGGTAAACTAACCCAACAATACATTGTAGATGCGTATGTTAAAGTCGAAGCCGAAAGATTAACGTACATTAGACTAAATCAGCCTACTCTCAGGATAGAGCTATATAGTGGGTTGATGGACCACATTAATAATTTGGCAGAGAATGAAGGCGGAAAAGCAGGCACCATGATTATTTTACCGTCAACATTTCAAGGTGGCAGTAGATTTATGTTGAAAATGTATCAAAATGCCAAGTCCATTGTTAGAGAATTTGGCCGCCCTGATCTATTTATAACAGTGACATGTAACCCGAAATGGCCAGAAATTGTACAACAGTTGCGCGAGGGTCAAACCTCTGCAGACCGCCCAGACATAACCGCCAGAGTTTTTAACGGAAAAATAAAAAGTATGTTGCATGAATTTTTACATGACAATATTTTTGGGAAAGTTGTGGCATTCATATATGTAATTGAATTCCAAAAACGCGGTCTGCCTCACATGCATTTATTATTAACTTTAGATAGTGCAAGTAAAATCCGTAACAAAGATGACATTGACGAAATAGTCAGTGCAGAAATTCCCGACGAGGACGCAGAACCGGAATTGTACCAATTAGTTCGTTCACATATGATTCACGGTCCGTGCGGTATTCTAAACAAAAATTCGCCGTGTATGAACGAAAATAAATGTTCAAAAATGTTCCCTAAAGATTTTAGAAATGAAACACATGAAAACATTAACGGTTACCCCCTGTATAAACGGTCAAATAATAATGCAAAAATGTACATTCTTTGGAAATATGGTTTAGTTAAATACACGGTAGACAATAGGTGGATAGTTCCGTACAATCCGTATTTGTTAAAAAAATATAGAACCCACATAAATGTTGAAATATGCGCATCAGTAAAAAGTATAAAATATATTTGTGATTATTTGTGCAAGGGGCATGATTGCGCGAGCGTCAAATTAGGACAACTTGATAAAAACAAAGTTATACAGTGGGATGAAATAAACGGTTATTTAGATGCTAGGTATGTATCTGCCCCAGAATGTTGTTGGAGGCTTTTAGAATATCCGTGGCATGACAAGTCTCATACAATAATGGAATTAGCAGTACATTTAAAAAATCAACAGGCGGTATTTTTCACTAACGGTCAGGAAAAAAAAGCAGTTGAACGAGCAGCGAAAAAAAAATACAACATTAACAGCTTGGTTCCTACTCAATGAAATAGACGTTAATGCCCGGCAATATGTTTACATGGAAATTCCTAAATATTATGTATTTACAAATAATGCATGGAAAGCTAGACAACGTGAGAAAAAGCCACCTATCGGCCGAATGATTTCTGTTAGTCCTAGAGATATCGAAAGATTTCATTTAAGATTAATTTTGGTACACACAAAAGGTGCCACAAGTTTCGAAGACTTGCGTACCGTCGACGGAAAATTATATAATACATACCAGGAAGCTGCCCGTGCATTAGGTCTTTTAGCTAATGATAAAGAGTGCGAAAATTGTTTAGACGAGGCTGTGTTGAGTAAATTTCCCAGACAATTGCGTGAATTATTTGCTTATTTAATTTGCTTCCATACATCAACCAATGCCCTCAGCTTATGGGAAAAATTTAAGCATTATTTAATGGAAGATTATTTATTACATAATTCTGACAAAGTTGCACAAAGTAAATGTTTATTAAAAATACAGGAAATACTCGATATACATAAATTCACCTTAAGTGATTTCGGTTTGCCCCAACCAGAAAATATTGATGATTTAGAAAATGAAACTAACTCTTTTGATGTAGCAGCCGAAAAATTAGAGGGACAACAAAATGTAGCTTTATTTAACAGAGACCAAATAGAAATTTTAAATAACATATTAAATGCCGTAAATGACAATAATTGCACAAGTAGATATTTCTTTGTTGACGGTCCCGGGGGAACAGGGAAAACATTTCTGTATAACACATTGATAAGTATTTTAAGGGGCCAAAATCAAAAAGTTATAGCTGTAGCTTGGACGGGAATAGCAGCTACTCTGTTAAAAGGTGGTCAAACAGTTCACTCAGTGTTCAAGTTACCAGTGCCTGTAAATGACGGATGTGTATGTAGAGTGAAATCAAATAGCAAAGCGGGTAAATTAATAAAAGAGGCAAGTGTAATAATCTGTGATGAGGTAACAATGATACCTAAACACGCACTCGATGCAATAAATTTATTATTACAAGATTTGATGGATAATAAAATACCATTTGGGGGAAAAGTAATAGTTTTAGGTGGCGATTTCAGACAGTGCTTGCCAATAGTCAATTACACAAACCATCGAACTGTAATAATTGAAACATGTGTTGTAAAAAGTCATTTATGGCCACTATTTATAAAATTTTCATTAAAACAAAATATGCGCGTAAATAAAGACGAAAAAGAATTTTCAGAATATTTATTGAAAATAGGCAAGGGTGAAAATGAAATTGTCAAAATTCCTGCACATTGCGTTTCTGAAACATGTCTAGCAAATGAAATATTCGGTGAAGATGACATACAACCTGATGATATTTATAAATTTACAGATAGAGCCATTTTAGCACCAAAAAATGATGACACAATGATAATTAATGAACACGTATTAAATAAAGTTGTAGGGTCATCTAGAGTATATTTAAGTGCTGATTCTTGTGAATGTGATGAGACAAATAAAATTAATTACCCCGCCGAATTATTGAATGGCCTAACACCAACCGGAATGCCTCCTCACAAATTAACACTAAAAATTGGAGCAATAGTTATGTTATTAAGAAATATGAATCCAAAGCGGGGTCTGTGTAATGGAACAAGGTTCATAATAAAAGACATGAAAACTAATTATTTAGATGTAGAAGTACTAACAGGACAGAGTACAGGTAGCCGGCTCTATTTACCACGTTTTGATTTAACTACCGAAACAGATTTACCATTCACCTTGAAACGAAGGCAATTCCCAATAAGATTAGCTTTTTCAATGGCAATAAATAAATCCCAAGGCCAAACATTTAATTATGTAGGAATAAATTTAGAAAATCCAGTCTTTTCACATGGCCAATTGTATGTGGCAATGTCAAGAGTAAGAAGTTCAAACAATTTAAAGATAAAATTGCCAGATTCAAATATTATTAAAAATACAAAAGAAGCATTCACAAGGAATGTAGTGTTTAAAGAAATTTTAAATTAAACAAGTTTAAATCATTTAAAACAAGTGACAAATTTTAAATAAGAATATGAAAAAAATATGTATAATATCTATATTGTATTAAAATTAATTTAAAAACTACCGAGCAAAATATTTAATGTTAAAAGTAAAAGATATTAAAATCATGTTAAAAAATACAACATATGTCCAATTACATTTTAATCAGTAAACTAATTATATAACAAAAAAATTTCATATACAAGTTTATAAAAATTAAATCATATTTTAAAAATCAAATATGAGAAAGCAATAAAGATCAATTTAAAGTATAAAATAAAAGTATGTAGATATATTCATAATAAATTTGAAACGTAAATTAAAAATATGTAATAATATAAAAAGGAATAATATGAATTAAATATATAAATTTAAAATGTTATATTAAACAAGTAGAAATCAATGAATACAATTGACAAATTTTAAAGACTATGAACGAAATAGCAATAATATGTAAATTTTATTATAATTAAATTAAAAATTATTAAGTTAAATATACAATTTAAAATGAATATGAAAGAAAGAAATTTTTATAATATCTGAATTGTATTAAAATGAATTTAAAAACTACCGAGCAAAATATTTAATGTTAAAACAAAAAAAAGATATTAAAATCATGTTTAAAAATTCAACATATGTTCAATTACATTTTAATCAGTAAACTAATTATATAACAAAAAAAATGTCATATCATTTACATGTTTATAAAAATTAAATGATATATTAAAAATCAAATATGAGAAAAAAAGCAATAAAGATGTATTTAAAGTATAAAATAAAAGTATGTAGAAACATTCATAATAAATTTGAAACGTAAATTAAAAAATATTTATGTAATAATATAAAATGAATAAATTGAAACTATTAAATTAAACAAGTAGAAATCTTTGGAAACAATTGATAAATTTTAAATATGATTATGAATCTAATAATTATAATATCTAAATTATATTATAAATAATTTAAAAACTATTAAACGAAATATTTATTTTATTATGTCAAAAGTAAAATATATTAAAATCATGTTGAAAAGTACTACAATGTACAATTACATTTTACTCACTGAACCAATTATATAACAAAAAAAAATAATATCAAGTACATGTTTATAAAAATTAAAGTAATAAAATTTTAAAATCTAATATAAGAAAGCAATAAAGATCAATTTAACATGAAAATTAAAAGCATGTTGAAACATTATTGATAAATTTGATACAAAATAATATGAATGACATAAATAAATTGAAACATGTAATATAATAAAAAAGTTATTATGATGACAATATTTGATTTGTTAAATATAATATACAAGATATTTAATATACAGGGTGTGCAA
The DNA here is from genome assembly GCA_035578165.1 of Stenolophus ochropezus. Lineage (NCBI taxonomy): Eukaryota > Metazoa > Arthropoda > Insecta > Coleoptera > Carabidae > Stenolophus > Stenolophus ochropezus. The sequence goes on from JAQOWZ010000013.1 coordinate 14,727,869, forward strand.
CGAAACGCGGAACGTAGGGCTTTATCATGAGATATCAAAAAATAGCGAATACTCTCTCTTCTGATACATTTAGAACAAAACTGCAACTGTAAAAAAGTTGTTTAAAATTAAATTCTACATTAACTGAAATAGAATTTAATGTTGGACAAGTTTGTACTCTTATAGTTTTGCTCTAAATCTATCAGGAAAGAGAGTATAGGCAATTTTTTTAAAACCCATGTTAAAGTCTTACGTTTTGCGTTTCGTTGCATACACTGCATGTAATTAATATAAAATGAAAAATTATTTCAACATGAAAAGTGGTTCGTAAAATATTGTAAAAGATTAAAAAAAAGAACTTAAGTCTGATAAAACCATTGCGCCTTTTACAAATTTTACGGACCTTGCCAAAAAGAAAGTACAATAAAAAGAATTATTATAAAAGGCAATTATATGAAACTAATTATTATAAGTATATAATAAATAAAATAAAAAATATAAAGCATTGACAATCTTAACAAAATGAAAATGTAAGAAATATTATGATAAAAGATAATAAAAAAATACTCAGAATGAAAATCAAAAATAAAATAAAAAGTATAAAGCAATGGTTTAGTATTAGAAAAAATTTCTATAACGTCTAAAATCCTGGTTTAGTGTATTTTTAAAAAATATATGTACATTAAAAATTTTATTTTCTGATAAAAAGGTCCCTACATCCAATGGTAAAAAGGAAACTTATTTTATATGCAGGTTTATAAAAAATATTTATAGTTTTTTATATTAAAAAACAAATATAATCAAATTATATTTTATTCCATTCATTTTCCCTCTATTTGGTTAAAGAAACATTCTTTTATTATAATGCAACAGTCATTAGTTTGCATTAATATTTTTCTTTAATGTTATAGAGCTTAAACAATACTGCTGTCAATAATTTTTAATTAATACCATCTAAAAATAAAGACGTTATACGAAAACTATCTAATACCAGGCTTAAGTTAAAACATGTTGCGTCTCTCTATAATATGTATTACAAATGTGACGTTAAACAAAAGTATATAATAAATCACAACATGTGGGCAGGCCAGTCTACCATTGTACCTCAAAATTCATGCAACAGAATATAAATACACATTTTTTGGCAATATACTACATACTACTACAAAACCGCAAAGTATGGTAAAAATTCCATTTACTGCTGGTGGGTTTTGAAGTATTATGTAAGCAAGTCATTGTCACTGTTGTATGATTTTGAGTAACAATATTTTCATTTTTTAAAAACTACAAAAGTACAAATATTAACTGCAATTTTTTTGGTAAGAGTACATTCAATTTATATTTTTTTGTTTTAAATTACAGTTTTATGTACATAATGTGTACCATATTATCTATAATTCCTTGGTAGACTTGGCAAGACAATGACTTGTTACATAATACTTTAAAATCCTATACCAGTGGTATTTGGGATTTTTGCTGTACTTTGCTTCAATATTATAATAGCCCGTGGTTAAAAAAATTAAAACAATAAATAAGAAAAAATAAGCTTCATAATAATTACTCGTCACAAACCGGCTGGTGGGTATGAAGCTAATGAAGCATATTACAACATTATAATAAATAAAAAAACCACAAAGCGATCAAATAAAAGAAAAATAAGAGAGTAATAAATCGCAAAAGTATGAATGTTTGTGTGAATGTTTGTATGTAATCGAGTTGCCAGGTTATAAAAATTTATTTTTAATTTTATATGAAAGATTTTATAATTTTAACAAGAACTTCATTTTGTAATCTATTTGAAACGTTTAATTGAATAAAATAATTCTGTAATTTAAAATGTAAATGAAAATATTAATAATATTGTTATACATTTATATTTGTAAATTATTAAACTTTTTATTAATCAAAGTATTCTGGCAACTCAAATAATTTATTAAAATAAATGATATATAATATCATAACAAAATTTCTAAATTTTAAGAAAAAAAATTGTAGAAAAATCTTAAACTAATGTAACTAATTAAAAGTTAAATTCATAATATATAATAAAGATACACAAATACCAAAAATCTTCATGATTCACAACAATGTGAAATGGTATGTTTTTCTTATGTTCTAAAAAATATCATTTGTGAATTTTATATTTATAGATATTGGAAACTGAAGTATACATTGCATTGTACCTGTGAAGTACATCGAAGATTATAAATACGAGTTATATCCTTATTTGGACTATTGCAATTAATAAAGAAGTTCTTTCATCTGAGGCGAAACTTTTTTTATAAAAAAGTGTTCAATGTTTACATATTTTTTATTAATTAGTAATATAATACAGAAAAATGGGTCAAATCCTGAGATAGAAATTTCCTTCATTCAATATTACAAGAAAAGGATTAAATTTCAATGGAAGCATATGGACTATTAGTCCAAATCAAATATATACTACGTTGATGTTAAACAATATTTGGAAAAATGAATCCATTTTAAAACGAAGGCATCATATGAATAAAAATTATCTTCCTTTATTATATAAGTTTTCATTGTTTATAGGGTAGCAGTTTCACAAAAAATATATTTTTGGAAAACTTGTCAAGAATAACCTCCTTTGGAAAGCGATATTGAATATTTTGGAACTTAAAATGGAAACCACTCTATTCGCTGACGATTCTGCTACCATCGGAAAAACTATATTATTATTGACGAAGTTGTACAAGAATGGTAAATACATTTATATTTAAAGAAAAAAAAATATTAACTAATTACTATTTTTTATTTAACAGAACGCATATCTGTTTGATCACTGGAGGAAAATTTCGTCGTATTTTCAGAAAGTAAACATATAAATTACTACATGAAATGAAAGAAACATTCTTCAAATTTTGCGTGACAAATTCTACGAGAAAACTTTGAATCCAAATAAAGTAAGTCAAAATTCATATTAACATTCTCTGTGGCCTTGATATACAGTATGTCATCGGATCGAGTTAGAAAGAAGGAAAACATTTTTATTTTTTATTTTACGAGAAACATGTATTCTTAATAAAAGTTTTTACATGTTTCAATACTGACAATTCAGTTTTAACCTTTTCAAATTTTCTTTTAGTCTCAGACAAAAGTCGAACATAGTTCGACTTAGAATTTTTCTAATTGTAAGCCCCAAAAAACAAGTTTGCGTTATCATAGAAATTATTGTTAACATGACTTTAACTTTAGTTTCATAAATTTAACAACAAAAATAATATAAACAGTAACTATTCTACTCAATCGATTCACGGTTTGTTGAGCGCACAATTGTAGTCTTCGATGCAATTATTTAACTTCTTTGAATTTCTTCCGCAGAGTTAAAGACGTCACAGCGTCTCTAATTCTCTCCTTTAAATTCTCTACATTCGGTCGAAGATAATTTGCATAAACTATTTGTTTCCAACGGCCCCAAAGATAAACATGAGACCGATTGCCATAGCATTGAATTAGGTAAAATCGTTGTTTTTTGACAACATTTTCAACGATTACAACAGATTTTCCTAATTCACAGTCAATTAAATAAATAATTCCAGTTATTTTCAAATAAGTCGACCTATTTTCGTTTTTCTCTGAAACTAAAAGAAAATTTGAAAAGGTTAAATCTGAATTTGTCGTTTTGCCCACTGCTTCGTCGGAAAACGCTCTTTCTCTATGGCAATTCCAATATATTTTAATAATTAAGTGTTATTACCGGTTCGATTAATTCTTTCACATTATTCTTTTTGTTTAGTTATCGTCTTTTGCTAACGTTTTTGGCGGTTTTCCGTTAGCATTTACAGGGAATCCTGAAGACTAATTCGTTCCGCCCAGAAGATTTTTACTACATAGTTTATTGTCATTATTATTTATTGTAATATTTTAATAATATATAACTTTCCTATTTCGTGTATCTAAGTTATAATTATACATCTGCTAAAGAAAACTGATTTCAAATGCTTCAAATTTCTTTCTTTTAATACAATTTTCTTTAAAAAAATATTTCGTATTTATTCGTATTATCGATAAACAAAAAATTCATCTTGGGGTCAGTACTGCATAATTTAATTTTCCCGCCCGAGAAAAATGGTGGCATATCGTCGAAACTCAAGTAAGTAAAAATAATGAAATAATCATCTTCATGAGGTAAATTTTAACTTTATTATCTAACAAATATAAAAGTAAAACCTAATTTTAAAATGACATTATTTACACTTGTAATTCATACGTTTTATTATAAAAAATTCTTTTGTAAGCACAGCAGTTCTGAAACGTTTTTATAATAACATAATCAAATCTAACTGATCAAAATTATAGTACAAAGAAATGTTTAATAGCGATGTGTCGTTTTAAAAAGTTTTAATTGTTATTTGTAAATTTGTTTTTATAAATGTTGTGTGAAGTAAATTTTGAAGCAAATCGGTTCTCAAACAGTGGAGTTTCATATAACTATAAAATTACACATTTATTCAAGGAAATTTTATTACTACTAGAGTTATATTTCACTTTTAATCAAACACGAAATAAAATTAAATATCGTTAATGAAAAGACTGCAGTATTACAATGAAAAAAAATTAGCTTCCACGGAATAAAATTAGTAGTCATTTTTTAATTATGATACCTATGTTACCGACATTCCGAAAGTTAGTTGACAGTTTCATTTCATACAAATTTTGTTCATATTTTTTCATTGGAATAAAAAAGTAAGTAAAAAACTGGGCAAAACTCCAGTATAATGTATTGTAATTAAGAATTGGTTACTTTTAACTGTAAATGTGTGCTATTGTTTCCAAATAATATTTGAATTTTTAAACGGTTAACTGGAAATTTCAACAGAATCTATTTTTTTAAAATATTTTTGTATATAAAAGACGCGAAATATAATATAATTTTTACAACAGGCTGTATCGCTGTTAGCATTAATTGTTTTTTATGCGACTGTTGTGTCAATACTCGTTAACAAATCGTTTAATAACGAAAGTGACCTTTAATTTACTTACATTGGTTTCTTAAACATCATTTGGTTTGCTTCGCACAATTTCAGTAATGATATACATTACACACAATTTACATATTAATCTGTTAATTATAGACTGGGAGTAGTCTATGGAGCTTGAGTAGAATTTATTTATAGTATTTTCTTAGTATCAATTATAAAAGCAAATAAGAAAATTTAAAGACTCATACGTTTTTTAATAGGAATAATAAAAATAATTTTCTTTTACCGATTCTATTCTTATCACCCTGAACACATTTATTTTTGCTTCTTCCATAAGTTCACTATGCGCTAATACGATCTTTCAATCGCAGTTCACTATCACAAGACGACAAAAAAAAATCAGAACGAGGTGGCACGGGCAAACATTCCCGATCACTCTGCCAAAGCAACATTAGACGAAAAGAATGAAGAATAAAAAATTTAGACTCAAGAACAAAATTTATTATATCTAACCGAATCTAACTTATAAAATATTTATCTACAAACAAAAAAAAATGAAAAAAAAATTACTATTTCTTAATTAAATTATATAAAGCGCACCACTACTTTGTATTCTGTAAAAAAAATTGTATGAGTTATTAATAGTTATTTTTTATACAAGACGATAAAATCATATTTTTCGCGAGTCGATAATTTAATTTTATCGTCGTGTATAAAATTTTTTTTTTTTTCTATAACAGGTTTTGAAGAAAAACGAATTAGAAAAATTAAATTATTATTTAAGAACAATTTTAAAATGTCAGTAGTATGCGTTGTTATGGAAATGTACTTCTAATAAACAAAAGTTAAAGTACTTTATCTACCCTTGCAGTTAAAGTCCTACTTTATCCACTATTTTGAGTTGATAAAATTGCACTTTAACATCCACTATAGAAAAATATATATAAATATATACATGTTTCCTCCTTACTATTTTATTTCATCAATATAATTTTATAAAAATAAAAAATTGATAGTCGATGTATGAATATCAGTGTCGAACAGTATATTTAATATAATAAAACTGTTATATAACAGATTTTTTTTCTGTTTCTCCTAATAAAAAAATTAAGTGAGTGTTCATGTTCGATCATACATCCATTATTTATAGAAGAGAAATAATATTTAATATAGAAAAGAAATAACATAAAATTACTGATAATCATACTACTGAAGTGTAACTGATCATCATAAAAGTGCATTGTACATAATAATTTACGGCAAATATTATTTACATTATTTAAATTTTCATGACATATGACGTTTGTCATAATCAAATAATCATAATGCAAGTCTTGTATTTGCTTAGAGAAATATATAGTAAAATTAGTTTAAAAGTAAAATTACACTACATTCTGTAATGTAAGTATGTCATTTTATATTTTCTTGGCTGTATTTAGATATGTGTTTTCATTTGAGATATAGTTTAAAAACTATAAAAATTAAAATTTATTAAGTTAAGTAATCCAAACAAGAATATATTTATAGAAAAGAAATAATATAAAATTACGGATAAGAACACTATTGACAAAAATTACCATAACCAAAATTTCTACATTGTACGGCTAATCGTTTTTGAGTTATACGAAAAAATAATGTATTTTGTTGATTAAAAACTGTTATAGTAACAAAGCATGTAGTAAATATTAGAAACTCTTCTCCAAATTATTAAAATTTGTTCTTCAAAATTATTCATTAAAATGTTTTTTTGTTAAATGCAATAATTTAAAACAAAGTTCAAATTTTGATTATATTTATTTTATAAAATTTAAACTTTGATTACTACTATCATAAGGCATGTTTAACTGAAGTTAATTTTTAACAACAATGATAAATCGAGATAGAAAGGTTTACAAACTACAAATTTGATTACAACAACCAAAAAACTTGTAACTACTTCCTCAGATGTAATCATAATAACTTTCATATCAAGCAATTTATGTATTTTGTTGAATATAATCTGTTATAAGAACAAAGTATGTAAGTTTTACAAATGCTTTACCAAATTATTATAGTTTGTTCTTCAAAATGATCTATTTGAAATGTCTTTTCGTTGAATACAATAATCTAAAATAAAACTCGAATTTTGATTACAATAATAAAAATATTACGTAGTTAAAATTATCAAGATTCAACTTTTATTTACAACAGCTAGATAACATGGAATCAAATTTGGTCCACGTTGAAATGCTGTACTCATCTGTCAACATTGTCAATGTCGTATGATTTTCAAAGGCTGTGTAGTGTTTACATAAATGTACATCTTTTTAAAAATAAAACCTGGGTAATTTGTCAAGTGTACATTATTCTATGATAAATTATTTTTATCGAATGAATTCAAATCCTCAGTCTCCTACGTGAGGTCACATATGCCCTCTCCACAATTTTATTATTGTTTTTCTTCGGAATTATCAATTATAAAGCTCTTTCCATAAGTTCATTGTGCGCTAATGCGATCTGTCAATCGTAGTTAACTATCACAACAAGGCGACAAACAAAAAATCAGAACGAGGCGCACGGACAATCATTCCTAATCACTTTAGCAAAGCAACATTAGAAGAAAATAATGAAAATTAAACAATTTAGAACTTAACTAAATTTATTATACTAAACAAAATTAAATACTTATATCTACATACAAACTAAAACTAAAACATATAATTTTTCTTAATTACCTAAACCTAAAACTAAAAACTATCCTACTTCTTCATAAAATTATTTATGAGGTGGTACATCGCCCACCACTGTCTTCTATCCTGTAAGAAATTTTGTATGAGTTATTAAAATTTATAAATATATTAATGCATCTTCCTTACTGTGCTGTTAGTTGCGGTCTGGGGAGCATTCCGGTTCCCGCGATAGCGGCGGTAGCTCCCTCGCCAGCGGCCCCGGCCGGCGTACTTGCCACGGTAACTACCACCTCTACCGCGGGAACTATTTTCTTCTTACCCTTCTTCTCCATTTCCGCGTTATCATTATTCTCCACCTCCTTTCCACTGCTTTTATCTTCTGCCGCTTCTATTCTCCTTTTTATGTCTTCCACGTACCTTAATCCTTCCTCCATTTCGCGTTTCAGATCTGTTAATGTTGCTGCCGTAGAAAAATGTAAATTTATTAATATAATTTATAGTATAAAATTATTATTTAATATAGTTACTTACTGTTTTCTTCTGCATCTACCACTTCAATTTCTTTGCGATCCATTTCGCTGTTTATTTCAGTCATTTTTCAATAATTAGCACAAACTAATAAATTTTGTTTGTATCCATGGTAATATATTTCATTTAAATATATCAATGTGAAATTAGTTGCTATTTTATTGATATTATAATAAAAGTTTCGTTTAAGAAATATAATTATTCACAAATAAATTATCACATTAAAATGTCGTTTTTATTTAATAAAAAAATGAGGTATCTTATTTAAATAAATCTATTATTATTAAAACACTTCTCATATGTAAATACATATTTCATTAAACCTGAATTGTTCAATAATTTCGTGTCATTGATTTATAGAAAAGAAATATCATAAAATTACGGATAATAATACTATTGACAAAAAAATAAATTCTGGAAATCAAACAAGGCACGTCGTATTTAGTCATAAACACATTTATTTAAAAATAGTGACAATCTTTTCCTTCATACCATCTTGGAAGAAATGTTTAACAATTTATTGTACAATAATTATTTTGAATTATCTATCTGGATTATATTAAACTGTAAGTAACTGGATTTTATACATTCTCTATGTATTCTTTCATCAAATTTCAGATGAAAGTAGTTGATTATAACAACTATTAGATTTTTAAAAATTCCATTGTATTTTGTTATGGAACGAGATGATTTTTTAGATGAAAACGTTTACAAAAACAATGTATCTATCCAATTATTCATTTATCATTGATATTTCAAACTATAAACACTTTCTGAAACCAAATATTAATCGAGATATGCGTTTGATGACATATGCTCTTAGTCGAATATAACTGTGAATGGATTGCATAAAAATTCATATTTTTACTACGAAATAATGGAAAAGAATGTTTGAAAATTGTTGAATATTAATTTAAGGTATGATATAAATATTTTTAAGTACATTTCTAATTTTTATCACTTACAGATGTCATATTAGGCTCAGAGTGTAATCATATGAAATTAAATGAAGCTATTTTTATCATAAATAATGCTATAAAAAGAGTAAATATAATATATTCTTTCATATACAACCATAAAGTTTTAAAAAAAGGATTATTTATGCAAAAATTTGCGATGATGAAAGTTGCGAGCAAGGTTTGCAAGTTCCCACAGTTAGTTTTAGTTATTATTCTGTAGTTATAAACATATGTCATTTTAAAATATATTATACCTTTATATTCATTGGATAGTAAATAAAAGTTACTTTATGAACATTATTATTTCACATATTTTACTTATTTTATTTAATTCAAATTTGTCAATCTGACATCTAAAAATTCATTTTCATAAACGAAGTGTACCTATTAAAATGATAAGATATATTTTAAAGAGATTTATTTAGAAACCAAAAATATTTAACATTTAAAAATGAGCCTTTAGATTCTCGAAAATTTAAAAGAAAATGGCCGGCTTTGATTGTTGGCTACCCTTTATGTAAATTTTCGGGACCCTAAAGGCCCATTGTTAATTGTTAAGTTATATTTATAATATTTTTATTTAAAAAGAATATTGTGTTCTAATTAAATTTATTAACAAGTGTCTTTGAATTTTAAAATTTACACTTAACACAAGTTTGAACGCATCCAAAATAATGTTGTCAAATTATCTTGTCATTTTGACATTGTTGAAAATATAAGTATTAGACCGTATTATGCATATAAAATCAATAAGACTAGATATTCATTTTGCTGTATTATAATAAAGAGACTTCATTTTATTAATAAATGTAAAGAAGATAGCATTTTATTGTGTATCACAACTTGTACCAAAGAAACTACTACAAGAAACAAAGTATTTGTTTACATATGTGTTATTTCTCTAATTTTACCTTCAATTATAATTGTGTAGAGAAGTCACATTTAAATAAGAATTCTAAAATACAGCACAAGCATTTACAAGCCCAGTTAGAAAAATATCACAAAGGTTCAATAAAATCATTCTACATAAATACGTCTGAAAATTTTCTTGATATTCGTTTTACATTTTCAAAACATAAGCAAAGAAATTATGTCTGAAACGAGTGCATAAAGTACTATACTTTTAGCGAAATTTAAAGCACATTAATAGGGCTGGAAGTGTAAAGAAAAAATGAGTAGAAAGAAGAAATCAAAAAATAAAAACCTTAATAAAAATTTCATACGATAAATAAATTCGCAATTATACTACATATTCTGTAATGAACTCTTTCATTGTAGATGTACATATGTACCATTAGAATTAGATTGGTGCAGAGAAGATATGACAATGATTATTATAATGAAAATGTTGTTGATAAGAATTAATGGCTACAATTTTTATAGTAATCAAGCTATGCGTTATGGCTTGGAAACCGAAAGTGAAGCGAGATCAGTATTTCAAGCTTCAACTAATATATGATACATGAAATTGGACTTGTGTTGTAATATTATACAACCAATCATACGTAGCATGTAGTGATGATGGTTTTATGAAAGCAAAAAACGGATTTGAACTTCTGGAAATAAAATGTCCTTATTCCTGTCAAAACAAAATCATTGTAGATTTACAAAATAAAAAGTCAGCTGTAAATGATTTAGAATTCGATGAAAATAGTAACGTTAAAATAAAAAAATTCGACAAATATTACCACTTTTCAAAGCATATACTTCATATTACCGTTTGCCATTTCATTATTCGTAGAAAGAGATGAGAAGTTTCTATCCACATTAATTCTAAAGATTCACGACTTTTATTTGAAATATTTCATTCAGTTTGTTCTGAATAAGTTTTAATAGACTGCATTAGAGTAACGGTCATTTTGTGGCGCCAAATTCAAACTGAAACCCTAACTCGCCTCCGCGCTCCGCCGATTTATAAGCCCATGTTATTCTTATGTGAATAAAAATATTCTATCTTTAAGTTGCTGGAAAGTATTATGCAAATCTTAACTATGAAACCTTATAAATACTAATCTCTAATGTTTTATCAATCATCTAATGTAATATACACATCCGCCACTTTAACTTAGCGTTTTTAATTTGCTGCACCAAGTAACGACATATGTTACTATTTGAGATACTACTTTCTTTAAAATGAAATTTTTCTTAATTTATTCTTTTATTTGTATTTTTTCTGTAAGGAAAGCAAAGAGTAATGTTTTGAAACATAAAAAATCTCTATGTTATAATTAAGAATCGCCAAAATGCTTTAATATCGTGAATTGAAAATGTACTCCCATAAGAAATGCATGCACTCAGATTTGAATTGGGATTTTTTATATTTTAAATTTTTTGAAACTTAAAAATATTGATTTTCTCTGATACACACAGAAACAAAGTTTACAAAGACTGGTTTAAACGGTATAGTTAAACCTATAAAAATTATGTTTATATAATATTTAAAAATATAGATTTATTAATACAAAAATATTATTATATAGTAATTAAATTTATAAACAAAGTTATAGTAATTTTTAATACGAGAATACAATAATTTTAAATAAAATAATAATTTATCGATGAGCCAAAAGTGTTGATAGATAATTTATTCAAAAATTTGTTTTATTTATCAAGGCAATCTTAATTCATTTTCTAAAACACCTTAAATTTTATTTAATTAATATTTCGTTAAATATGAATATTTATGAAAGTATTTTAAATTTATAGGATGCCATTTTAATTTTTGAACTACTTATATTCCAATTCTTTCATATCTGGGGGAAAATTTAGTAACTTTTGATTTTAATTTTAATTTAAAATTAAGTTAACTGGGTAAACAATATTAAACGATGTCAATTGACAATGAAAAATTAAAAGAAAAAAGTATGACAGTAAACATAAATAAACCACAAAGGCAATAATATAAAAAAATTATAATGTCGACATCGTAAGTAATATTTTCGGAAATTATTTATCTTTGTATTAGAAAATATTTTTTTTATTTACAGTTCAGCATATAAGTACCGATGTAAATACCCCAACTGCAAGAATAAAAGAAGTGTGAATGTCCGCGGCACACAGAATAAACATTTTTTAATTTTCCTCTTCACGATCAAACAAGCTGAGAAGTGTGGATAAATTTTTGTAAAATTAAAGCAGGTTCAAATTTATCATATTCTTATCTTTGTGAAGATTATTTTGATATTAATTTTTTTATAACATATCGAAACACCGTTTACTAAAAAAGCATTCATTCTGGCTCCCAGACACTTTTAAACTCCGATACAAATGCAGATCTGTGATGTCTCAATGATAAGGTAGAGTTTTCCAGAACCGAATTAGGATCTAAGTGTAACGTTATACGTCAAAATAATTTAAATCAAATTCCTTCTAATACCGCAGTTTCGGCATGTGATTCTAGAAATAAAAATAGAAGTTTGTGTGTTATAAATTTATCTGGAAAAGAAAGAATATTATATAAATTTTATAGACAAGAGAAATTAAAAGTTATAAAATTAAAGAACAAGCTTTCAAAAATTAAATATGCTAAAAAATATATGTCAAATAGTATCTAATCAATTGGTAGAAATTATTGTAAAACGGGTTAATAAAATTCCTTCCATTTTCATTAAATCACAGTTGAAAACATCTCTCCAAAACTTTTACTGAGAGTACATCGCTCCAAAAATTTAATCGAGAATATATCTCTTCCACAAATGGCACCGAGAGAATATCTCTCCAAAACTTTTGCTGAAAGAATATCGCTTCGAGAAATTTCACCGAGAGAACATCTCTTCCACAAATGGCACCAAGAGAACATCTCTCCAATACTTGTGCTGAGAGAACATCATTTCGACAAATTTCACCGAGAGAACATCTTCCACAAATGACACCGAGAGAATATCTCTCCAAAACTTTTGATGAGAAAACATCGCTTAGACAAATGGCACCAAGAGAACATCTTTCATCATATATGTTTATTTTAAATGAATAAATAAACAATAAATATCATGATAACAAATGTATATCTTTTATTTAAAATTAAAATATCCAGTAGTAATAAATGAACAAATGAAAATTGACAGCTGCATTTGGCGTTTATGTGACATATACAAAATTTAATGATCAAGTAAGCTTAGAGTAACTCAACACCGAGAACATCAGATGGCAGCAGTTCCGTGCTGCACACTTGATCCATTGGGTTACGCTTCTCATTATGTTAATGTTTTGTGGATTCAACTTTTATTTACAACAGCTAGAAAATATGGAATCAAATTTGGTTGACATTGAAATGTCTGTACTCATCTGTTAACATTGTCAATGTCGTATGATTTTCAAAGGCTGTTTAGTGTTTACGTATGTACATAGTTTTGAAAATGGAACCGGGGTAATTTGCCAAATGTACATTATTCTATGATAAATGGTTTATATCGAATTAATTCAAATCCTCAAATTTTCCTACGTGAAGTCACATAACCCGTCTCCAAAACTTTAATATTGTTTTTCTTCGGAATTATCAATAATAGAGCGATTTAAAAAAATACGGGTATTTTATTTTTTGTACAGAACAATAAAATGGAAGAAAAGAAATTAGATCATATATCCCATTAAGTTTACAAACAACACATTTGATTATATCAACTAAAAAACTTGTAGTAACTTCCTCAAATGTAACCAAAATTACTTTTAAGTGAAGCAAGTAATGCACTTTGTTGAATAATAACTGTTTTATTAAGAAGGTATTTCGATAAATATTACAAATTCTTCTTCAAATTATTATAATTTGTTCCCAAAATTATCCATTCAAAAGGTTTGTTTGTTAAATGAAATAGTCTAAGACAAAGAGAAAATTTCGAGTAAGATAATAGAAGATAATGTAATCAAATTTTATAAAATTTTAATTTTGATTATATCAACCACAAAGCGTATTTTAATTAATCCTTTTTTTAACAAAAATGAACTTGTAATTAAGGTTTACAGACTAAAAATTTGATTATAGCAATGAAAAATTTGTCTGAGGTATACCGTGTTTGTTATTAATTAAAAGCACTTGACAAGGGTTCAGCTTGCAAAAATGATAAAATAGTTCCATGTAGATCGGCTTTTGTTTTCAGAGAAAAGTTGTCAGAAGTATGTTGTGTTTGGTATCATATGAAAGGAGTCGATAAGAGCTGGCTTGCAGAAGGCACAAAATTTTCGATCGGCTTTTGTTTTTTGTGAAAAACTGTCAGAAGTATGCCGTGTTTGGTATCAAATGAAAGTACTCGAGTTGGGCAGCCATATTGAAATAACAAAAATTTGCCAGGTCGATCGGCTTTTGTATTTTTGCAAAATTTGTCAGAAGTATATCGTGTTTGGTATCATATGAAAGGTCTCGTCAAGAGCTGGTGTACAGGAATGAAATTAGCCGTTAACTGTAAATACTTCATTGATGCCGGAGGCCTAGTGAAGCTCAGCGTAGCTGAGCCTTCGCTAGTCATATACTATTTTGATAGATTCATTATCTATATATCTATATATAGTTGGATTCATCTCGAGCATCGCAAAAACTTTGCTCACGGGTACAGGTCAAACCATTCATGTAATAATTTTAATATTATTTTATTAGATGTGGATTATTGAGGACCAATCGCTTTCGGGTGTCCCATATTTTTACCGTGCATAGTTTTTGTGTAAAAAATCGAAAACTAAGCGAAAAAGGAAAACTGGAACAAAACTGAAAAAAATATCCTAGATTCCAGGTTTAAATTTAAAAAGAATTACTGTGCCATCCGTCATTTTTGACAATTCAATATGAAACTTTTAATTGATTTATTTTGAAAATAAAAAGAGATATTGTGAAGGTAATTACATTTTTATACATTATAATAGTGAGCGAAATATATACAAATACACTGAATGTTAAATATGGTGTATTTAAAATATTTAATTTTATGAAATCTGACGTTTGTCACCCGTTGGTCTATAACCAAAAAATTCGTTAAACAAGTTTTATATTTTCAAAGAGAAATATACAGAAATATAAATTAAACTATTTACAATACACTTTGTAATGTAAGTATATCATTTTAAATTTGTTTCGTTGTATTTAAAGATGTATTTTCATTTCAGTTACAATTTTTAATTGGTTACCCAAACAAGAGTACATTTATAGAAGAGAAATAACATAAAATTACTGGTAATAACACTACTGAAGTGTAACTGATTATCATAAAAGTGCATTGTACATAATAATTTACGGCAAATCTTATTTACAATATAATCAAACAATCATAATGCAAGTCTTGTATTTGCTTGGAGAAATATATAGTAAAATTAGTTTAAAAGTAAAATTACACTACCTTCTGTAATGTAAGTATGTAATTTTGTATATTCTTGGCTGTATTTAGATATGTGTTTTCATTTCAGTTATAGTTTTTAATTAGTTAAGATATCCAAACAAGAATATATTTATAGAAAAGAAATAACATAATATTACGGATAATAACACTATTGACAAAAAATAAATTCTGGAATTCAATCAAGGCGCGTCGTATTCAGTCAAAAACAGATAAAACAATCTATTGGGCAATAATTATAAAAATAAATAATAGTAAAACATATTCTTTATTAAATGCAAACTAAAGAATATTCCAGAATGGATTATTTAATCAAGAAAACTGCATTTCAAAATTGATTTACACTCTGACGTTTAAAAAACTATATTTGATTACTATTCAAACACTTCCAAAGGTAAATTCATACTGTACAGTATTCTTCCCTTATATATAAATACTTTTTAAATCTAATTTATAAATATTTTAGATAGTTAGACTATAGATTTTGTCTTATTACGTGGACAAAATTGACAAGCCTTTATTTCATACAGTTTTGGAGGGAATTGTTTATCAATTTATTGTAAAATAATTAGTATATAAATAAATGATGTATCTGGACTTTATTAAACTTTTATTAATTGCAATTTACTCTTTCTTTATACGCATTTCTTAACATTTCTGATGAAAACATTTGATTACAATAGAGATTAAATTTTTTAAAATTCTGTAGTATTTTATAATGAAATGAGATGATTTCTCAGATGTAAACGTTTACATAAACAAATTATCTATCCATTTATCCATTTGTAACTGATGTATGAAACAATAAACATCTTTTCAAACCAAATATTCATATTCTCTTAGTCGAACTTGACTGTGATTGTACTGCACGAAAATTCATGTTTTCATTAAGAAATAATGCAAAAGAACCTATAAAAATTGGTTACTTTATCTACAACTAACAGGCATATAAATTTTCAGTTATGTGTGAGTAGTTCATATATACCTCAACAGATGGCGCTAGAGTAGCACTTAAATTTCAAAATAACTTCAAATTGTATTTATTATACTTTTATAATCATTTAAATTGATATTTATAATAAAAAATAAATTATTAATAACAATAACAATAGTTGTAGATAAATACATATATAATTCAGCTTCATAAATACATAAATGAACATAGCAACAGAAAAACAAGAATATAATCTTGTTTTTTTTGGCAATATAAAAATGTATCAGTTTATAAATTTCGGTATGTTATTTCACATTATTTATATTTATAAAATAGATAATTATTTTCAAAATAATACATTTTTATATATTCTTTAACTAACTTCATACTTATTGTGTCAAGTTATGACATTTAAGTTCTGTCAAACTGAATGTATTGTATGAAAATACAAATATTGTTAAGATATAATAAAAATACATAAAATTGGGTTAAACGTATTATTTAAATCTTTTCTTCTTATGTATTTTGATGATTAAACCGTTGTATCTCAAAATCCCTAAGCGCGGGAAATTTAAAATCTCTATAATTTCATTTATTTATCAACATGTATTTTTATTTATTTCCTAAACGGTCTCGCGTGCCGCTTTGAACGTGTTATAAATAAATAATATACATTACAACAAATGTTTCTAGGTCTAACACATAGTAGCACCCCCCGTAGAAGGGTGTGAAAAAAATTCATCAATTTCCAAAGTTGGAATATTAAATATATGATATTATTTGATAAGTTATGTGTGAGTAGTTCATATACAGGGTGTTCCATTTAAGAGTGCCACCATTTCTATCTCGAGAACTATAAGAGCTACGAGGTTGGTTAAATTAGCAAAGAACCACCATTTTACAAGGCTAATACAAAGAGCAAAAAAAACTTTTTTTTCACCTGTGGTTCTCAAAATACGGGACACAACTTCCTTTTTTTAGATGGGAACATATGTTTATTTTTAGGTTATTCGATAGAGCATTTTTTTCTGAATTCAGCGATATAAACATCCTATATACTAAAAAGGCATGTGTCGTGATGTTTATTTATTTTCATCATGACGATCGCCAAAATTTGTCACAAGCCTAACTGCCTGAACCATGAAAGGGATTGTTATAATTTTTTTTTTAGATTGCAGGGAATAATGTGTAGTTGTGCCTTTTGGGGGTCTCATATTTTTACTGTAAGTGGTTCTTGTGTAAAAAAATAAAAACTGTGTAAAATTAATAACTTGAAACAATGGATCCTAGTAGCCATGTCTAAATATAAAAAGAGTCACGAGGTCATCTGTCACTTTTGACAATCTGTCTATGAACTTTAAATGATTATAACTTTTTATAGAACATTGATATTAAACAAGTAAATACAGTATCTAGTATATTAGTCTTGAGCAAAGGTGTTACAACTAATTTAAGTTTAAAACATAACGTATTTAATTAATATAAATTTTGACGTTTCCAATGTCAAAAGTCAATGTTGCCAAATGTGTGATGAAGTAACTAAATTAAAACCGAATATTCCTAAACACTTTGCTGTGTTTGATATCGAAAGAAAAAAAAACCATAAGGGCCGGTTTTGAAATGACAAAAAAATATATGTCACGTCGATCTGCATTTGTTTTGCGCAAAAAGTTGTTACAAGTAGGTCGTCCTTGGATTTTAATGAAACGACACAATGTGGATTGGAGTGCACGAATGACAAAAATATTCTACGTCGATTAGAATTTGTTTTTCGCAAAATGTTATCAGAAATATGTGTTTTGTATCGAATGAAAAGTCTCGGTGAGGGCTGGTATGCAAAAAAGAAAATTTTCCATGTTGATCGGCTTTTGTTTTATGCAAAAAGTTAATAGACGTATGTCGTGTTTGGTATCTAATGAAAGGTCTCGGTGAAGGCTCGCGTAGAGATTTGACAAAAATGATCTATGTCGATCAGCTTTTGTTTTTTGCAAAAAGTAGTATAAAGTATATCAT
This sequence comes from Stenolophus ochropezus, assembly GCA_035578165.1. Taxonomy (NCBI): domain Eukaryota; kingdom Metazoa; phylum Arthropoda; class Insecta; order Coleoptera; family Carabidae; genus Stenolophus; species Stenolophus ochropezus. Next base: position 14,746,208 of record JAQOWZ010000013.1, read on the forward strand.
GTTTCGTCTCAAATAAAAGGTCTTGTTGAGAGCTCGCGTGCAGAACTGACAAAAACGGTCTATGTTGATCGGCTTTTGTTTTATGCAAAAAGTTAATAGAAGTATGTCGTGTTTGGTATCTAATGAAAGGTCTCGTTGAGGGCTGAAATGCAAAATTGACAAAAATGTTCCATTTCGATCGGCTTTTGTTTTTTGCAAAAAGTTGTCAGAAATATGTCGTGTTTGGTATCGAATGAAAGGTCTTTGCGAGGGCTCGCGTAGAGAATTGACAAAAATGATCTAAGTCGATCTGCTTTTGTTTTATGCAAAAAATTCTCAAAAGTTTGTCGAGTTTGGTCTCAAATGAAAGGTCTCGTTGAGGGCTAGCGTGCAGAATTGACAGAAATGTTCCATTTCGGTCGGCTTTTGTTTTCTGCAAAAAGTTCTTAAAAGTATGTCGAGTTTGGTCTCAAATGAAACGTCTTGTAGAGGGATAGCGTGCAGAATTGCCAAAAATGTTCCATGTCGATCGGCTTTTGTTTTTTGCAAAAAGTTGTCAGAAATATGTCGTGTTTGGTATCGAATGAAAGGTCTTGGCGAGGGCTCGCGTAGAGAATTGACAAAAATGATCTATGTCGATCGGCTTTTGTTTTATGCAAGAATTTCTCAAAAGTATGCCGAGTTTGGTCTCAAATGAAACGTCTTGTTGAGGGCTAGCGTGCAGAATTGACAAAAATGTGCTATGTCGATCGGTTTTTGTTTTTTGCAAAAAGTTGTCAGAAGTGTATGGTGTTTGGTATCAAATGAAAGGTTTCAATGAGGGCTGGTGTGCAGAATTAACAAAAATTGTCACTGTAGATCGGCTATTGTTTTTTGCAAAAGGTTATCAGAAGTATAGAGTGTTTGGTATCAAATAAAAAGTCTCGGTGTGGGCTAGCGTGCAGATATGATAAAAATGTTTCATGTTGATCGACTTTTGTTTTATGTAGAAAGTTGTCAGAAGTATGTCGTGTTTGGTATCAAATGAAAGGTCTCGGTGAAAATTGGGGTACATAAATGACAAAAATGTTTCATGTCGACCGGCTTTTGTTTTTTGCAAAAAATTATTGGAAGTATATCGTGTTTGCAATCTAATGAAAGGTCTTGGTGAGACCTGACGTGCAAATATGAAATAATTGTTTCATGTCGATCGGCATTTGTTTTTCGCACTGACAGCGGAGCTCTAAGGAATGCTCGGCGTAAATGTTCTATGTCGATCGATATTTGTTTTTTGCAAAAAGTTGTCAGAAGTGTGTGGTGTTTGGTATCAAATGAAAGGTTTTAATGAAGGCTGGTGTGCAGAATTAACGAAAATAGTCAATGTCGCTCTGCTTTTGTTTTTTGCAAAAGGTTGTTACAAGTATATAGTGTTTGGTATCAAATGAAAAGTCTCGGTGTGGGCTAGCGTGTAGATATGATAAAAATGTTTCATGTCGATCGACTTTTGTTTTATGCAGAAAGTTGTCAGAAGTATGTCGTGTATGCTATCAAATGAAAGGTCTCGGTGAGAGCTGGGGTAAATATATATCGTGTTTGGTATAAAATGAAAGGTCTTGATGAGAGCTGACATGTAAAATTGACAGAAATGGTTCATGTTGACCCGTTTTTGTTTTTTGGAAAAAGATGTTAGAAATATGTCGTGTTTGGTATCAAATTAAATGTCTTGACGAGGGCTGATGTGCAGAAGTGACAAAAAAATGCCAAGTTGTTCTGCATTTGTTTTTTAACAATTACTTGCCGGAAGTACACCGTATTTGATATTAAATGAAAGCATTCGACAAGACCTGCCTTGCAGAAATAAAATTAGCTTTCAAATGTTAATATTTCACTGACGCCGGAGGCCTAGGGAACGCTCAGCGTAGCTGAGCATTCGCTAGTCCTATATACTAAACGATTAGATTCACTATATATATATCTATAGATTCATCACGAGCATCGAGTAACTTTTGTAATCACCTACAGCCTGAACCATGCAAGTGATTGTTATAAATTTTTTTTAGTATGTGGGGGCTAATGAGATCTGGTGCCTTTTGGGTGTCTTATATTTTTCGTGTAAAAAATTAAAACTTTGCACAAATGCTGCCTTGAAACAATGGATCCCAGAGGCCATGTCTAACTTTAAGAAGAATCACGCCGTAATCCGTCACTTTTGACAATCAGCCTATGAACTTTAAATGATTATATCTTTTAATAGAACATTGATATCAAAGATTTAAAAACAGTATTATGAATAATAGACTTGAGCAAATGTGTTACAACTAATTTAAGTTTAAAACATAACGTATTTAATTAATATAAATTTTGACGTTTCCAATGTCAAAAGTCAATGTTGCCAAATGTGTGATGAAGTAACTAAATTAAAACCAAATATTCCTAAACTAACTTCACTGAAGACGGTGGCAGTTGTATTAGGATTGACAATATTAATTTATAAATTTAAAAATTAACTACTATTTTTTAATAGAAACAGTGTTGCCAAATTATAAAGTAACTAAATAAAAATCAAATATTCCTAAATAAAATAAATTGAATACTTTGCTGTGTTTGTTATCAAAAGAAAGGAAACCATAACGGCCAGTTTTAAAATGACAAAAAAAAATTTGTCATGTCGATCTGCATTTGTTTTCCGTAAAAAGTTGTTAAAAGTAGGTCGTCCTTGGGTTTTAAGGAAACGACACAATACGGACTGGTGTGCACGAATGACAAAAATGTTCTATGTAGATTAGAATTTGTTTTTTGCATAATGTTGTCAGAAAAATGTCGTGTTTGGGTATTTTCAAATTACAAAAGTCAATGTTGCCAAATGATTATTAAAGTAACTAAACAAAGAACAAATATTCCCAAATGAAAGGTTACTGAAGACAGTGAATGTTATATTAGGCTAGGTCACGATGAGGGCTAGCGTGCAGAATGAACAAAAATGTTCTATATCAAACGGCTTTTGTTTTTTGGAAAATGTTGTGAGAAGTATGTTGTGTTTGGTATCAAATGAAAAGGCTCGATAAGGGCTGGCGTGTAGAATTAAAAAAAAATGTCAATGTTGATCAGCTTTTGTTTTTGCAATAATTTCTCAAATATATGTCGAGTTTGGTCTCAAATGAAAGGTCTCGTTGAGGGCTGGCGTGCAGAACTGACAAAAATGTTCCATGTCGATCGGCTTTTGTTTTATGCAAAAAAATGTCACAAGTATGTCGTGTTTGGTATCAAATGAAAGATCTCGGAGAGGGCTAGCCTGCAGAATTGACAAAAATGTACTATGTCGATCAGTTTTTTGTTTTTTGCAAAAAGTTGTCAGAAGTGTGTGGTGTTTGGTATCAAATGAAAAGTCTCGTTGAGGGCTAGCGTGCAGAATTGACAAAAATGTTCCATGTCGATCGGCTTTTGTTTTTTGCAAAAGGTTATCAGAAGTATGTCGTGTTTGGTATCAAATGAAAGGTCTCGGAGAGGGCTAGCGTGCAGAATTGATAAAAATGTACTATGTCGATCGGTTTTTGTTTTTTGCAAAAAGTTGTCAGAAGTATGTCGTGTTTGATATCAAATGAAAGGTCTCGGAGAGGGCTAGCGTGCAGAATTGATAAAAATGTGCTATGTCGATCGGTATTTGTTATTTGCAAAAAGTTGTCAGAAGTTTGTGGTGTTTGGTATCAAATGAAAGGTCTCGTTGAGGGCTAGCGTGCAGAATTGACAAAAATGTCGATCGACTTTTGTTTTATGCAAAAAGTTGTCCGAAGTATGTCGTGTTTGGTATCAAATGAAAGGTCTCGGTGGGGGCTGGGGTACATAAATGACAAAAATGTTTCATGCCGACTGGCTTTTGTTTTTTGCAAAAAAATATTGGAAGTATATCGTGTTTGCAATCTAATGAAAGGTCTTGGTGAGGCCTGACGTGCAAATATGAAATAATTGTTTCATGTCGATCGGCATTTGTTTTTTGCACTGACAGCGGAGCTCTAGGGAATGCTCGGCGTAGCCGAGAATTCGCTAGTCATATACTATTTTGATAGATTCATTATATATATCTCTATATATAGTTGGATTCATCTCGAGCATCGCAAAAATTTTGCTCACGGGTACAGGTCAAACCATTCATTGAATAATTTTAATATTATTTTATTAGATGTGGTTTAAAGTAGAATAGGGCCTTTTTGGGGTCTCATATTTTTACTGTGAGTGGTTTTCGTGTAAAAAATCAAAAACTAAGCCAAAAAGGAAAACTGGAACAAAACTGAAAAAATATCCTAGATGCCAGGTTTAAATTTAAAAAGAATTACTGTGCCATCCGTCATTTTTGACAATTCAATATGAAACTTTTAATTGATTTATTTTGAAAATGAAAAGAGATATTGTAAAGGTAATTATATTTTTACACATTATAATAGTGAGCGAAATATATACAAATACATTGAATGTTAAGTATGGTGTATTTAAAATATTTAATTTTATGACGTCTAATCATCCGTTGGGCTATAACCAAAAAATTCGTTACACAAGTTTTATATTTTCAAAGAGAAATATACAGAAATATAAAGTAAACTTTGCTTAAAAGAATACGTACAATACACTTTGTGATGTAAGTATATCATTTTAAATTTGTTTCACTGTATTTAAATATGTATTTTCATTTCAGTTACAATTTTTAATTGGTTACCCAAACAAGAGTACATTTATAGAAGAGAAATAACATAAAATTACTGACAATAACACTACTGAAGTGTAACTGATTATCATAAAAGTGCACTGTACATAATAATTTACGACAAACCTTATTTACAATATAATCAAACAATCATAATGCAAGTCTTGTATTTTCTTGGAGAAATATATAGTAAAATTAGTTTAAAAGTAATATTACACTACGTTCTGTATTGTAAGTATGTAATTTTATATATTCTTGGCTGTATTTAGATATGTGTTTTCATTTCAGTTATAGTTTTTAATTGGTTAAGATATCCAAACAAGAATATATTTATAGAAAAGAAATAAGATAATATTACGGATAATAATACTATTGACAAAAAAATAAATTCTGGAAATCAATCAAGCCGCGTCGTATTCAGTCATAAACACATTTATTTAAAAATACTGACAAACCTTTCCTTCATACCCACTTGGAAAAAATGTTTCATAATTTATTGTACAATAATTATTTTAAATTATGTATCTGGATTATAATAAACTGTAAGTAACTGCATTTTATACATTCTTTATGTATTCTTTCATCAAATTTCAGATGAAAGTAGTTGATTACAACAAAGATTTGATTTTTAAAATTCTATTGAATTTTGTTATGGAATGAAATGATTTGTTAGATAAAAACGTTTATAAAAACAACGTATCTATCCAATTATTCATTTATCATTGATATTTCAAACAATAAACACTTTCTGCAACCAAATATTAATCGAGAAATGCGTTTTCTATAATAAGGCAATTCGTTGGATGAAAATCATTATTATAATGTATCCTTGAAAATGAAACCAGAAAAATTGCACGATATTATAAAATTTAACAAAAATGGTTCATTTGACACTTGAGTTGGAGACAACTAAGTGAAAAATGTCATATTTACTAAAACGTATAATAAAATATTGTACGAAATTTAATAAGAAATCATCTCCAATACAGGTACTTATATAGAATATAAATATTTTTATATTAATAGTTAAATATTTTATTTTTTAGATGAGACTATACCCTACACGTACTCAGATACACTAACATGGATTTTTTAATAAACTAAAACAATCTATTGGGCAATAATTATAAAAATAAGTAATAGTAAAACATATTCTTTATTAAATGCAAACTAAAGAATATTCCAGAATGGATTATTTAATCAAGAAAACTGCATTTCAAAATTGATTTACACTCTGACGTTTAAAAAACTATATTTGATTACTATTCAAACACTTCCAAAGGTAAATTCATACTGTACAGTATTCTTCCCTTATATATAAATACTTTTTAAATCTAATTTATAAATATTTTAGATAGTTAGACTATAGATTTTGTCTGATTACGTGGACAAAATTGACAAGCCTTTATTTCATACAGTTTTGGAGGGAATTGTTTAACAATTTATTGTAAAATAATTAGTATATAAATAAATTATGTATCTGGACTTTATTAAACTTTTATTAATTGCAATTTACTCTTTCTTTATACGCATTTCTTAACATTTCTGATGAAAACATTTGATTACAATAGAGATTACATTTTTTAAAATTCTGTAGTATTTTATAATGAATTGAGATGATTTCTCAGATGTAAACGTTTACATAAACAAATTATCTATCCATTTATCCATTTGTAACTGATGTATGAAACAATAAACATCTTTTCAAACCAAATATTCATATTCTCTTAGTCGAACTTGACTGTGATTGTACTGCACGAAAATTCATGTTTTCATTAAGAAATAATGCAAAAGAACGTATAAAAATTGGTTACTTTATCTACAACTAACAGGCATATAAATTTTCAGTTATGTGTGAGTAGTTCATATATACCTCAACAGATGGCGCCACAGGATCACTTAAATTCCAAAATAACTATTCAAATTGTATTTATTATACTTTTATAATCATTTATATTGATATTTATAATAAAAAATAAATTATTAATAACAATAACAATAGTTGTAGATAAATACATATATAATTCAGCTTCATAAATATATAAATGAACATAGCAACAGAAAAACATGAATATAATCATGTTTTTTTTGACAATATAAAAATGTATCAGATTATAAATTTTGGTATGTTATTTCACATTATTTATATTTATAAAATAGATAATTATTTTCAAAATAATACATTTTTATATATTCTTTAACTAACTTCATACTTATTGTGTCAAATTATGACATTTAAGTTCTGTCAAACTGAATGTATTGTATGAAAATACAAATATTGTTAAGATATAATAAAAATACATAAAATTGGGTTAAACGTATTATTTAAATCTTTTCTTCTTATGTATTTTGATGATTAAACCGTTGTATCTCAAAATCCCTAAGCGCGGGAAATTTAAAATCTCTATAATTTCATTTATTTATCAACATGTATTTTTATTTATTTCCTAAACGGTCTCGCGTGCCGCTTTGAACGTGTTATAAATAAATAATATACATTACAACAAATGTTTCTAGGTCTAACACATAGTAGCACCCCCCGTAGAAGGGTGTGAAAAAAATTCATCAATTTCCAAAGTTGGAATATTAAATATATGATATTATTTGATAAGTTATGTGTGAGTAGTTCATATACAGGGTGTTCCATTTAAGCGTGCCACCATTTCTATCTCGAGAACTATAAGAGCTACGAGGTTGGTTAAATTAGCAAAGAATCACCATTTTACAAGACTAATACAAAGAGCAAAAAAAACTTTTTTTTGACCTGTCGTTCTCAAAATACGGGACACAACTTTCTCTTTTTAGATGGGAACATATGTTTATTTTCAGGTTATTCGATAGACTATTTTTTTCTGAATTCAGCGATATAAACATCATATACTATTTTGATAGATTCATTATCTACTAGCGTGCAGAATTGACAAAAATGTTCCATTCCGATCGGCTTTTGTTTTCTGCAAAAAGTTGTCAAAGGTATGTCGAGTTTGGTCCCAAATGAAAGGTCTCGTTGAGGGCTAGCGTGCAGAATTGACAAAAATGTTCCATGTCGATCGGCTTTTGTTTTATGCAAAAATTTGTCAGAAGTATGTCGTGTTTGGTATCAAATAAAAGGTCTCAGAGAAGGCTAGCGTGCAGAATTGACAAAAATGTTCCATTCCGATCGGCTTTTGTTTTCTGCAAAAAGTTCTCAAAGGTATGTCGAGTTTGATCCCAAATGAAAGGTCTCGTTGAGGGCTAGCGTGCAGAATTGACAAAAAGGTTTCATGTCGATCGGCTTTTGTTTTATGCAAAAAGTTGTCAGAAGTATGTCGTGTTTGGTATCAAATAAAAGGTCTCGGAGAAGGCTAGCGTGCAGAATTGACAAAAATGTGCTATGTCGATCGGTTTTTGTTTTTTGCAAAAAGTTGTCAGAAGTATATGGTGTTTGGTATCAAATGAAAGGTTTCAATGAGGGCTGGTGTGCAGAATTGACAAAAAATGTCAATGTCGATCAGCTTTTGTTTTTTGCAAAAGGTTGTCACAAGTATATAGTGTTTGGTATCAAATGAAAAGTCTTGGTGTGGACTAGCGTGCAGATATGATAAAAATGTTTCAAGTCGATCGACTTTTGTTTTATGTAAAAAGTTGTCAGAAGTATATCGTGTTTGGTATCAAATGAAAGGTCTCGGTGTGGGCTGGAGTACATAAATGACAAAAATGATTCATGCCGACCGGCTTTTTTTTTTTGCAAAAAATTGTTGGAAGTATATCGTGTTTGCAATCTAATGAAAGGTCTCGGTGAGGCCTGACGTGGAAATATGAAATAATTGTTTCATGTCGATCGGCATTTGTTTTTTGCACTGACAGCGGAGCTCTAGGGAATGCTCGGCGTAGCCGAGAATTCGCTAGTCATATACTATTTTGATAGATTCACTATATATATATATCTATATTTGGATTCATCTCGAGCATCGCAAAAACTTTGCTCACGGGTACAGGTCAAACCATTTATGTAATAATTTTAATATTATTTTATTAGATGTGGATTATTGAGGACCAATCGCTTTCGGGTGTCCCATATTTTTACCGTGCATAGTTTTTGTGTAAAAAATCGAAAACTAAGCTAGAAAGGCAAACTGGAACAAAACTGAAAAAAATATCCTAGATGCCAGGTTTAAATTTAAAAAGAATTACTGTGCCATCCGTCATTTTTGACAATTCAATATGAAACTTTTAATTGATTTATTTTGAAAATGAAAAGAGCTATTGTAAAGGTAATTATATTTTTATACATTATAATAGTGAGCGAAATATATAAAAATACACTGAATATTAAGTGTGGTGTATTTAAAATATTTAATTTTATGACATTGACGTTTATCATTCGTTGGTCTATAACCAAAAAAGTCGTTACACAAGTTTTATATTTTCAAAGAGAAATATAAAGAATTATAAAATAAACTTTGTTTAAAAGAATATGTACAATACACTTTGTGATGTACGTATATCATTTTAAATTTGTTTCACTGTATTTAAATATGTATTTTCATTTCAGTTATAATTTTTAATTGGTTACCCAAACAAGAGTACATTTATAGAAGAGAAATAACATAAAATTACTGACAATAACACTACTGAAGTGTAACTGATTATCATAAAAGTGCATTGTACATAATAATTTACGGCAAACCTTATTTACAATATAATCAAACAATCATAATGCAAGTCTTGTATTTGCTTGGAGAAATATATAGTAAAATTAGTTTAAAAGTAAAATTACACTACTTTCTGTAATGTAAGTATGTAATTTTGTATATTCTTGGCTGTATTTAGATATGTGTTTTTATTTCAGTTATAGTTTTTAATTGGTTAAGATATCCAAACAAGAATATATTTATAGAGAAGAAATAAGATAATATTACGGATAATAATACTATTGACAAAAAAATAAATTCTGGAAATCAATCAAGCCGCGTCGTATTCAGTCATAAACACATTTATTTAAAAATACTGACAAACCTTTCCTTCATACCCACTTGGAAAAAATGTTTCATAATTTATTGTACAATAATTATTTTAAATTATGTATCTGGATTATAATAAACTGTAAGTAACTGCATTTTATACATTCTTTATGTATTCTTTCATCAAATTTCAGATGAAAGTAGTTGATTACAACAAAGATTTGATTTTTAAAATTCTATTGAATTTTGTTATGGAATGAAATGATTTGTTAGATAAAAACGTTTATAAAAACAACGTATCTATCCAATTATTCATTTATCATTGATATTTCAAACAATAAACACTTTCTGCAACCAAATATTAATCGAGAAATGCGTTTTCTATAATAAGGCAATTCGTTGGATGAAAATCATTATTATAATGTATCCTTGAAAATGAAACCAGAAAAATTGCAAGATATTATAAAATTTAACAAAAATGGTTCATTTGACACTTGAGTAGAAGACAACTAAGTGAAAAATGTCATATTAACTAAAATGTATAATGAAATATTGTACGAAATTTAATAAGAAATCATCTCCAATACAGGTACTTTTATATAGAATATAAATATTTATATATTAATAGTTAAATATTTTATTTTTTAGATGAGACTATAACCTACACGTACTCAGATACACTAACATGGATTTTTTAATAAACTAAAACAATCTATTGGGCAATAATTATAAAAATAAGTAATAGTAAAACATATTCTTTATTAAATGCAAACTAAAGAATATTCCAGAATGGATTATTTAATCAAGAAAACTGCATTTCAAAATTGATTTACACTCTGACGTTTAAAAAACTATATTTGATTACTATTCAAACACTTCCAAAGGTAAATTCATACTGTACAGTATTCTTCCCTTATATATAAATACTTTTTAAATCTAATTTATAAATATTTTAGATAGTTAGACTATAGATTTTGTCTGATTACGTGGACAAAATTGACAAGCCTTTATTTCATACAGTTTTGGAGGGAATTGTTTAACAATTTATTGTAAAATAATTAGTATATAAATAAATTATGTATCTGGACTTTATTAAACTTTTATTAATTGCAATTTACTCTTTCTTTATACGCATTTCTTAACATTTCTGATGAAAACATTTGATTACAATAGAGATTACATTTTTCAAAATTCTGTAGTATTTTATAATGAAATGAGATGATTTCTCAGATGTAAACGTTTACATAAACAAATTATCTATCCATTTATCCATTTGTAACTGATGTATGAAACAATAAACATCTTTTCAAACCAAATATTCATATTCTCTTAGTCGAACTTGACTGTGATTGTACTGCACGAAAATTCATGTTTTCATTAAGATATAATGCAAAAGAACGTATAAAAATTGGTTACTTTATCTACAACTAACAGGCATATAAATTTTCAGTTATGTGTGAGTAGTTCATATATACCTCAACAGATGGCGCCACAGGATCACTTAAATTCCAAAATAACTATTCAAATTGTATTTATTATACTTTTATAATCATTTATATTGATATTTATAATAAAAAATAAATTATTAATAACAATAACAATAGTTGTAGATAAATACATATATAATTCAGCTTCATAAATATATAAATGAACATAGGAACAGAAAAACATGAATATAATCATGTTTTTTTTGACAATATAAAAATGTATCAGATTATAAATTTTGGTATGTTATTTCACATTATTTATATTTATAAAATAGATAATTATTTTCAAAATAATACATTTTTATATATTCTTTAACTAACTTCATACTTATTGTGTCAAATTATGACATTTAAGTTCTGTCAAACTGAATGTATTGTATGAAAATACAAATATTGTTAAGATATAATAAAAATACATAAAATTGGGTTAAACGTATTATTTAAATCTTTTCTTCTTATGTATTTTGATGATTAAACCGTTGTATCTCAAAATCCCTAAGCGCGGGAAATTTAAAATCTCTATAATTTCATTTATTTATCAACATGTATTTTTATTTATTTCCTAAACGGTCTCGCGTGCCGCTTTGAACGTGTTATAAATAAATAATATACATTACAACAAATGTTTCTAGGTCTAACACATAGTAGCACCCCCCGTAGAAGGGTGTGAAAAAAATTCATCAATTTCCAAAGTTGGAATATTAAATATATGATATTATTTGATAAGTTATGTGTGAGTAGTTCATATACAGGGTGTTCCATTTAAGCGTGCCACCATTTCTATCTCGAGAACTATAAGAGCTACGAGGTTGGTTAAATTAGCAAAGAATCACCATTTTACAAGACTAATACAAAGAGCAAAAAAAACTTTTTTTTGACCTGTCGTTCTCAAAATACGGGACACAACTTTCTCTTTTTAGATGGGAACATATGTTTATTTTCAGGTTATTCGATAGACTATTTTTTTCTGAATTCAGCGATATAAACATCATATACTATTTTGATAGATTCATTATCTACTAGCGTGCAGAATTGACAAAAATGTTCCATTCCGATCGGCTTTTGTTTTCTGCAAAAAGTTGTCAAAGGTATGTCGAGTTTGGTCCCAAATGAAAGGTCTCGTTGAGGGCTAGCGTGCAGAATTGACAAAAATGTTCCATGTCGATCGGCTTTTGTTTTATGCAAAAATTTGTCAGAAGTATGTCGTGTTTGGTATCAAATAAAAGGTCTCAGAGAAGGCTAGCGTGCAGAATTGACAAAAATGTTCCATTCCGATCGGCTTTTGTTTTCTGCAAAAAGTTCTCAAAGGTATGTCGAGTTTGATCCCAAATGAAAGGTCTCGTTGAGGGCTAGCGTGCAGAATTGACAAAAAGGTTTCATGTCGATCGGCTTTTGTTTTATGCAAAAAGTTGTCAGAAGTATGTCGTGTTTGGTATCAAATAAAAGGTCTCGGAGAAGGCTAGCGTGCAGAATTGACAAAAATGTGCTATGTCGATCGGTTTTTGTTTTTTGCAAAAAGTTGTCAGAAGTATATGGTGTTTGGTATCAAATGAAAGGTTTCAATGAGGGCTGGTGTGCAGAATTGACAAAAAATGTCAATGTCGATCAGCTTTTGTTTTTTGCAAAAGGTTGTCACAAGTATATAGTGTTTGGTATCAAATGAAAAGTCTTGGTGTGGACTAGCGTGCAGATATGATAAAAATGTTTCAAGTCGATCGACTTTTGTTTTATGTAAAAAGTTGTCAGAAGTATATCGTGTTTGGTATCAAATGAAAGGTCTCGGTGTGGGCTGGAGTACATAAATGACAAAAATGATTCATGCCGACCGGCTTTTGTTTTTTGCAAAAAATTGTTGGAAGTATATCGTGTTTGCAATCTAATGAAAGGTCTCGGTGAGGCCTGACGTGGAAATATGAAATAATTGTTTCATGTCGATCGGCATTTGTTTTTTGCACTGACAGCGGAGCTCTAGGGAATGCTCGGCGTAGCCGAGAATTCGCTAGTCATATACTATTTTGATAGATTCACTATATATATATATATCTATATTTGGATTCATCTCGAGCATCGCAAAAACTTTGCTCACGGGTACAGGTCAAACCATTTATGTAATAATTTTAATATTATTTTATTAGATGTGGATTATTGAGGACCAATCGCTTTCGGGTGTCCCATATTTTTACCGTGCATAGTTTTTGTGTAAAAAATCGAAAACTAAGCTAGAAAGGCAAACTGGAACAAAACTGAAAAAAATATCCTAGATGCCAGGTTTAAATTTAAAAAGAATTACTGTGCCATCCGTCATTTTTGACAATTCAATATGAAACTTTTAATTGATTTATTTTGAAAATGAAAAGAGCTATTGTAAAGGTAATTATATTTTTATACATTATAATAGTGAGCGAAATATATAAAAATACACTGAATATTAAGTGTGGTGTATTTAAAATATTTAATTTTATGACATTGACGTTTATCATTCGTTGGTCTATAACCAAAAAAGTCGTTACACAAGTTTTATATTTTCAAAGAGAAATATACAGAAATATAAAATAAACTTTGTTTAAAAGAATATGTACAATACACTTTGTGATGTAAGTATATCATTTTAAATTTGTTTCACTGTATTTAAATATGTATTTTCATTTCAGTTATAATTTTTAATTGGTTACCCAAACAAGAGTACATTTATAGAAGAGAAATAACATAAAATTACTGACAATAACACTACTGAAGTGTAACTGATTATCATAAAAGTGCATTGTACATAATAATTTACGGCAAACCTTATTTACAATATAATCAAACAATCATAATGCAAGTCTTGTATTTGCTTGGAGAAATATATAGTAAAATTAGTTTAAAAGTAAAATTACACTACTTTCTGTAATGTAAGTATGTAATTTTGTATATTCTTGGCTGTATTTAGATATGTGTTTTTATTTCAGTTATAGTTTTTAATTGGTTAAGATATCCAAACAAGAATATATTTATAGAGAAGAAATAAGATAATATTACGGATAATAATACTATTGACAAAAAAATAAATTCTGGAAATCAATCAAGCCGCGTCGTATTCAGTCATAAACACATTTATTTAAAAATACTGACAAACCTTTCTTTCATACCCACTTGGAAGAAATGTTTAAAAATTTATTGTACAATAATTATTTTAAATTATGTATCTGGATTATAATAAACTGTAAGTAACTGCATTTTATACATTCTTTATGTATTCTTTCATCAAATTTCAGATGAAAGTAGTTGATTACAACAAAGATTTGATTTTTAAAATTCTATTGAATTTTGTTATGGAATGAAATGATTTGTTAGATAAAAACGTTTATAAAAACAACGTATCTATCCAATTATTCATTTATCATTGATATTTCAAACAATAAACACTTTCTGCAACCAAATATTAATCGAGAAATGCGTTTTCTATAATAAGGCAATTCGTTGGATGAAAATCATTATTATAATGTATCCTTGAAAATGAAACCAGAAAAATTGCACGATATTATAAAATTTAACAAAAAGGGTTCATTTGACACTTGAGTAGAAGACAACTAAGTGAAAAATGTCATATTAACTAAAATGTATAATGAAATATTGTACGAAATTTAATAAGAAATCATCTCCAATACAGGTACTTTTATATAGAATATAAATATTTATATATTAATAGTTAAATATTTTATTTTTTAGATGAGACTATAACCTACACGTACTCAGATACACTAACATGGATTTTTTAATAAACTAAAACAATCTATTGGGCAATAATTATAAAAATAAGTAATAGTAAAACATATTCTTTATTAAATGCAAACTAAAGAATATTCCAGAATGGATTATTTAATCAAGAAAACTGCATTTCAAAATTGATTTACACTCTGACGTTTAAAAAACTATATTTGATTACTATTCAAACACTTCCAAAGGTAAATTCATACTGTACAGTATTCTTTCCTTATATATAAATACTTTTTAAATCTAATTTATAAATATTTTAGATAGTTAAGACTATAGGTTTTGTCTGATTACGTGGACAAAATTGACAAGCCTTTATTTCATACAGTTTTGGAGGGAATTGTTTGACAAATTATTGTAAAATAATTAGTATATAAATAAATGATGTATCTGGACCTTGTTAAACTTTTATTAATTGCAATTTACTGTTTCTTTATACGCATTTCTTAACATTTCTGATGAAAACATTTGATTACAATAGAGATTACATTTTTCAAAATTCTGTAGTATTTTATAATGAAATGAGATGATTTCTCAGATGTAAACGTTTACATAAACAAATTATCTATCCATTTATCCATTTGTAACTGATGTATGAAACAATAAACATCTTTTCAAACCAAATATTCATATTCTCTTAGTCGAACTTGACTGTGATTGTACTGCACGAAAATTCATGTTTTCATTAAGAAATAATGCAAAAGAACGTATAAAAATTGGTTACTTTATCTACAACTAACAGGCATATAAATTTTCAGTTATGTGTGAGTAGTTCATATATACCTCAACAGATGGCGCCACAGGATCACTTAAATTCCAAAATAACTATTCAAATTGTATTTATTATACTTTTATAATCATTTATATTGATATTTATAATAAAAAATAAATTATTAATAACAATAACAATAGTTGTAGATAAATACATATATAATTCAGCTTCATAAATATATAAATGAACATAGCAACAGAAAAACATGAATATAATCATGTTTTTTTTGACAATATAAAAATGTATCAGATTATAAATTTTGGTATGTTATTTCACATTATTTATATTTATAAAATAGATAATTATTTTCAAAATAATACATTTTTATATATTCTTTAACTAACTTCATACTTATTGTGTCAAATTATGACATTTAAGTTCTGTCAAACTGAATGTATTGTATGAAAATACAAATATTGTTAAGATATAATAAAAATACATAAAATTGGGTTAAACGTATTATTTAAATCTTTTCTTCTTATGTATTTTGATGATTAAACCGTTGTATCTCAAAATCCCTAAGCGCGGGAAATTTAAAATCTCTATAATTTCATTTATTTATCAACATGTATTTTTATTTATTTCCTAAACGGTCTCGCGTGCCGCTTTGAACGTGTTATAAATAAATAATATACATTACAACAAATGTTTCTAGGTCTAACACATAGTAGCACCCCCCGTAGAAGGGTGTGAAAAAAATTCATCAATTTCCAAAGTTGGAATATTAAATATATGATATTATTTGATAAGTTATGTGTGAGTAGTTCATATACAGGGTGTTCCATTTAAGCGTGCCACCATTTCTATCTCGAGAACTATAAGAGCTACGAGGTTGGTTAAATTAGCAAAGAATCACCATTTTACAAGACTAATACAAAGAGCAAAAAAAACTTTTTTTTGACCTGTCGTTCTCAAAATACGGGACACAACTTTCTCTTTTTAGATGGGAACATATGTTTATTTTCAGGTTATTCGATAGACTATTTTTTTCTGAATTCAGCGATATAAACATCATATACTATTTTGATAGATTCATTATCTACTAGCGTGCAGAATTGACAAAAATGTTCCATTCCGATCGGCTTTTGTTTTCTGCAAAAAGTTCTCAAAGGTATGTCGAGTTTGGTCCCAAATGAAAGGTCTCGTTGAGGGCTAGCGTGCAGAATTGACAAAAATGTTCCATGTCGATCGGCTTTTGTTTTATGCAAAAATTTGTCAGAAGTATGTCGTGTTTGGTATCAAATAAAAGGTCTCAGAGAAGGCTAGCGTGCAGAATTGACAAAAATGTTCCATTCCGATCGGCTTTTGTTTTCTGCAAAAAGTTCTCAAAGGTATGTCGAGTTTGGTCCCAAATGAAAGGTCTCGTTGAGGGCTAGCGTGCAGAATTGACAAAAAGGTTTCATGTCGATCGGCTTTTGTTTTATGCAAAAAGTTGTCAGAAGTATGTCGTGTTTGGTATCAAATAAAAGGTCTCGGAGAAGGCTAGCGTGCAGAATTGACAAAAATGTGCTATGTCGATCGGTTTTTGTTTCTTGCAAAAAGTTGTCAGAAGTATATGGTGTTTGGTATCAAATGAAAGGTTTCAATGAGGGCTGGTGTGCAGAATTGACAAAAAATGTCAATGTCGATCAGCTTTTGTTTTTTGCAAAAGGTTGTCACAAGTATATAGTGTTTGGTATCAAATGAAAAGTCTTGGTGTGGACTAGCGTGCAGATATGATAAAAATGTTTCAAGTCGATCGACTTTTGTTTTATGTAAAAAGTTGTCAGAAGTATATCGTGTTTGGTATCAAATGAAAGGTCTCGGTGTGGGCTGGAGTACATAAATGACAAAAATGATTCATGCCGACCGGCTTTTGTTTTTTGCAAAAAATTGTTGGAAGTATATCGTGTTTGCAATCTAATGAAAGGTCTCGGTGAGGCCTGACGTGGAAATATGAAATAATTGTTTCATGTCGATCGGCATTTGTTTTTTGCACTGACAGCGGAGCTCTAGGGAATGCTCGGCGTAGCCGAGAATTCGCTAGTCATATACTATTTTGATAGATTCACTATATATATATATCTATATTTGGATTCATCTCGAGCATCGCAAAAACTTTGCTCACGGGTACAGGTCAAACCATTTATGTAATAATTTTAATATTATTTTATTAGATGTGGATTATTGAGGACCAATCGCTTTCGGGTGTCCCATATTTTTACCGTGCATAGTTTTTGTGTAAAAAATCGAAAACTAAGCTAGAAAGGCAAACTGGAACAAAATTGAAAAAAATATCCTAGATGCCAGGTTTAAATTTAAAAAGAATTACTGTGCCATCCGTCATTTTTGACAATTCAATATGAAACTTTTAATTGATTTATTTTGAAAATGAAAAGAGCTATTGTAAAGGTAATTGTATTTTTATACATTATAATAGTGAGCGAAATATATAAAAATACACTGAATATTAAGTGTGGTGTATTTAAAATATTTAATTTTATGACATTGACGTTTATCATTCGTTGGTCTATAACCAAAAAAGTCGTTACACAAGTTTTATATTTTCAAAGAGAAATATACAGAAATATAAAATAAACTTTGTTTAAAAGAATATGTACAATACACTTTGTGATGTAAGTATATCATTTTAAATTTGTTTCACTGTATTTAAATATGTATTTTCATTTCAGTTATAATTTTTAATTGGTTACCCAAACAAGAGTACATTTATAGAAGAGAAATAACATAAAATTACTGACAATAACACTACTGAAGTGTAACTGATTATCATAAAAGTGCATTGTACATAATAATTTACGGCAAACCTTATTTACAATATAATCAAACAATCATAATGCAAGTCTTGTATTTGCTTGGAGAAATATATAGTAAAATTAGTTTAAAAGTAAAATTACACTACTTTCTGTAATGTAAGTATGTAATTTTGTATATTCTTGGCTGTATTTAGATATGTGTTTTTATTTCAGTTATAGTTTTTAATTGGTTAAGATATCCAAACAAGAATATATTTATAGAGAAGAAATAAGATAATATTACGGATAATAATACTATTGACAAAAAAATAAATTCTGGAAATAAATCAAGCCGCGTCGTATTCAGTCATAAACACATTTATTTAAAAATACTGACAAACCTTTCTTTCATACCCACTTGGAAGAAATGTTTAAAAATTTATTGTACAATAATTATTTTAAATTATGTATCTGGATTATAATAAACTGTAAGTAACTGCATTTTATACATTCTTTATGTATTCTTTCATCAAATTTCAGATGAAAGTAGTTGATTACAACAAAGATTTGATTTTTAAAATTCTATTGAATTTTGTTATGGAATGAAATGATTTGTTAGATAAAAACGTTTATAAAAACAACGTATCTATCCAATTATTCATTTATCATTGATATTTCAAACAATAAACACTTTCTGCAACCAAATGTTAATCGAGAAATGCGTTTTCTATAATAAGGCAATTCGTTGGATGAAAATCATTATTATAATGTATCCTTGAAAATGAAACCAGAAAAATTGCACGATATTATAAAATTTAACAAAAAGGGTTCATTTGACACTTGAGTAGAAGACAACTAAGTGAAAAATGTCATATTAACTAAAATGTATAATGAAATATTGTATGAAATTTAATAAGAAATCATCTCCAATACAGGTACTTTTATATAGAATATAAATATTTATATATTAATAGTTAAATATTTTATTTTTTAGATGAGACTATAACCTACACGTACTCAGATACACTAACATGGATTTTTTAATAAACTGAAACAATCTATTGGGCAATAATTATAAAAATAAGTAATAGTAAAACATATTCTTTATTAAATGCAAACTAAAGAATATTCCAGAATGGATTATTTAATCAAGAAAACTGCATTTCAAAATTGATTTACACTCTGACGTTTAAAAAACTATATTTGATTACTATTCAAACACTTCCAAAGGTAAATTCATACTGTACAGTATTCTTTCCTTATATATAAATACTTTTTAAATCTAATTTATAAATATTTTAGATAGTTAAGACTATAGGTTTTGTCTGATTACGTGGACAAAATTGACAAGCCTTTATTTCATACAGTTTTGGAGGGAATTGTTTAACAATTTATTGTAAAATAATTAGTATATAAATAAATGATGTATCTGGACCTTATTAAACTTTTATTAATTGCAATTTACTGTTTCTTTATACGCATTTCTTAACATTTCTGATGAAAACATTTGATTACAATAGAGATTACATTTTTCAAAATTCTGTAGTATTTTATAATGAAATGAGATGATTTCTCAGATGTAAACGTTTACATAAACAAATTATCTATCCATTTATCCATTTGTAACTGATGTATGAAACAATAAACATCTTTTCAAACCAAATATTCATATTCTCTTAGTCGAACTTGACTGTGATTGTACTGCACGAAAATTCATGTTTTCATTAAGAAATAATGCAAAAGAACGTATAAAAATTGGTTACTTTATCTACAACTAACAGGCATATAAATTTTCAGTTATGTGTGAGTAGTTCATATATACCTCAACAGATGGCGCCACAGGATCACTTAAATTCCAAAATAACTATTCAAATTGTATTTATTATACTTTTATAATCATTTATATTGATATTTATAATAAAAAATAAATTATTAATAACAATAACAATAGTTGTAGATAAATACATATATAATTCAGCTTCATAAATATATAAATGAACATAGCAACAGAAAAACATGAATATAATCATGTTTTTTTTTGGCAATATAAAAATGTATCAGTTTATAAATTTTGGTATGTTATTTCACATTATTTATATTTATAAAATAGATAATTATTTTCAAAATAATACATTTTTATATATTCTTTAACTAACTTCATACTTATTGTGTCAAATTATGACATTTAAGTTCTGTCAAACTGAATGTATTGTATGAAAATACAAATATTGTTAAGATATAATAAAAATACATAAAATTGGGTTAAACGTATTATTTAAATCTTTTCTTCTTATGTATTTTGATGATTAAACCGTTGTATCTCAAAATCCCTAAGCGCGGGAAATTTAAAATCTCTATAATTTCATTTATTTATCAACATGTATTTTTATTTATTTCCTAAACGGTCTCGCGTGCCGCTTTGAACGTGTTATAAATAAATAATATACATTACAACAAATGTTTCTAGGTCTAACACATAGTAGCACCCCCCGTAGAAGGGTGTGAAAAAAATTCATCAATTTCCAAAGTTGGAATATTAAATATATGATATTATTTGATAAGTTATGTGTGAGTAGTTCATATACAGGGTGTTCCATTTAAGCGTGCCACCATTTCTATCTCGAGAACTATAAGAGCTACGAGGTTGGTTAAATTAGCAAAGAATCACCATTTTACAAGACTAATTCAGCGATATAAACATCATATACTATTTTGATAGATTCATTATCTACTAGCGTGCAGAATTGACAAAAATGTTCCATTCCGATCGGCTTTTGTTTTCTGCAAAAAGTTCTCAAAGTTATGTCGAGTTTGGACTCAAATGAAACGTCTTGTTGAGGGCTAGCGTGTAGAATTGACAAAAATGTTCCATGTCGACCGGCTTTTGTTTTTTGCAAAAAAATATTAGAAGTATATCGTGTTTGCAATCTAATGAAAGGTCTTAGTGAGGCCTGACGTGGAAATATGAAATAATTGTTTCATGTTGATCGGCATTTGTTTTTTGCACTGACTGCGGAGCTCTAGGGAATGGAAATTCGCTAGTCATATACTATTTTGATAGATTCACTATCTATATATCTATCTATCTATCTATCTATCTATATTTGGATTCATCTCGAGCATCGCAAAAACTTTGCTCACGGGTACAGGTCAAACCATTCATTGAATAATTTTAATATTATTTTATTAGATGCGGTTTAATGAGGACCAATCGCTTTCGGGTATCCCATATTTTTACCGTGCATAGTTTTTGTGTAAAAATCGAAAACTAAGCGAAAAAGGAAAACTGGAACAAAACTGAAAAAAATATCCTAGATGCCAGGTTTAAATTTAAAAAGAATTACTGTGCCATCCGTCATTTTTGACAATTCAATATGAAACTTTTACTTGATTTATTTTGAAAATGAAAAGAGATATTGTAAAGGTAATTATGTTTTTACACATTATAATAGTGAGCGAAACATATACAAATACACTGAATTTTAAATGTGGTGTATTTTAAATATTTAATTTTATGACATTGACGTTTATTATACGTAGGGGTACCAAAAATATAAATAGGCTATTATAAATTGTAAATATAATATATTTATATATATATATATATATATATATATATATATATATATATATATATAAATCAGTATATTTTAATGATTCGTACATATACATTCCAATAAAAACGTATTTTAAATAAAAAAAAACTAATTCCATTTTCACTTTTGTTTGAGAACTGCTTTCAACCATTGCAGGTACATTTCAAAACAATAAATCTTGAGAAATAAGGCGAATAACAAGGTAATGTTTGTATTATTATGTCTATTACTATAAAACTTAATTTATCTATATATTTTCTTTTCAATTAAAACACTTTAAATTATACGGTTATGCATGACCGGCTTTTTTGACAGATGGACTCATAAAGTGATAGATAGCTCGGTGAAAAAGACTATTTCAGGGAGTGATTATTTCTTCTAAAATTACAGCGAGATATTGTATGAAAATTATCGCAAATCATCATTAATACATGTACGTTAAGGTATAATATAAATATTTGCATATTAATTGTAAATTTTGTTCATTTTTAGTTACTTATCCTAACCTACATGAACTTTGACATATCGAGATGTAATTATAAATAAAATGAAGCAATTAGTTTGATAAAAATCATTATTATAAGTGAAAATATAACGTATCCCTCAAAAAGAAACCAGAAAATTGGATGATATGATAAAATTTTACAAAAATTTCGCATTTGACACTTCAGTTGGAGACACGAACTAGTTCGCAGCGTGAAAATATCATTTTTACTACAATATATAGTAAAATATCGTATAAAATATTATTGAAATCATGTGTTTTACAGGTATTTTAATGTAGAATATAAATATTTGTATATTAACAGTAAATTTGATACATTTTTAGTTAGTTCTCGTAACCCACATGTACTCAGGTATACCGAGATGAAATTTTAAATAAATTAAAACAATTCATTGGGCAAATATTGTTAAAATAAGTGACAATATAACATATTCTTTAAAATACAACCCAAAGATTATTCAAAAAATTTTACCACAAAAATATATTTTTCCTACGACCACTGTTAAAAGTAGTCTTTTTAACGGTTGCTTAGCAAGTTAAAAATAACAGTTTATAACACAGTGAATACTTTTAAATCGTTGTCATTGACAACGTTTTAAAAGTAAAAAACAAATTTACTTTTAACACTTGTGTTAAAAAGGAACTAAATCTAGTTACCTGTCAAAAATGTCATTCTATAATGCTTAGTTTTTATTTACTGATACATAATTAGGGTCGTAGGAAAAATAGTGTATGATGTTAATATTAATAAATAACTATTAATTCCATAAACCATTGTTTTACTATCACTGGTTTATATTGTTTTACCGACATCAATTGAGCGAACTTCATGTTAAATCAATTTTTAGAATAGATAAAATCTGACTTTATTTTTGTACAAAATCATATAAATATTTGCTTCCGTGCCCTAATCTTATGTTTTTTTGTCATTGTTTAGCTAAAGGAAGACATTGCAACAAAAAAAATTGCAACTTTAAGGATGGTAGGCATTCTAGAATCCAGCCTAATAAAAAATACTCGCATCAATGTAAAATTATGTACTTTTGCAGTTTAGAACGGAAATATATACAAGCGGATTTACTGCGGGCAACAAAGTATGAGTTTATTTTAATGTTTTTCTATTTATTTATATTTATTATCAATTACAGCTTTTAATTTGTGTGACAAATAAATTTGAAGCCTAAACAAGTTCTGCATTTCTTATAATTCTACAAAGAAAGCAGAAGAACTTTTTGTTTACGGAATACAATGTATGCAAGATAGGAGACGTTTCATTTTATGTGAGTACATATTTTAATTTATTAGTTTCATCATCGTCATTACATATATTATTAAAAATAGTCATAACAGTATGATTAATTATTGCAAAACTGCGTAGTTCTTAAATTTTATTTCCTGGAAATAAATATTAACAATTGCTTCCACAGGCGTTTATTGTTATTATTTTTTTGTACAATCAATTTTATGTCAATACTTCAAATATACCTTACATTCATTATTTATTATTATCTTCTTCATTATCTGCATGGTTTTGAATATAATCAAATTACTAAAATAAAAATACGGTATAATAAAAATTCGCACGTCCATGAACATAAATTTCAAATTTTATTCCTAGACATATAGTTTAGTAGCTTTTAAAGAAAATTGGTGGTTCCGTGATTATCACTTGCTTTTGATCAGGCTTTTATAATTATTTCAAATAAAATTTTTATTTGCATACACCTACAAATTTTAAAATTTTATAATATACAATCATTGAATTATCAAAAAATTAGTGTTAAACTGTTGGTAACTTATATTCCGTATTTACCATAATTGCCTGTCGTTATTACAGGTTGTTTATTTATTGGCTTTTTTTAAATTATAATTTTATTTTAATAATTAGGCATGCTTAGGAAAACAAAATTTGTTTAATTACTTAATTGTTCTTTCACTTCTGTGTAAGGCAGTTATATTTATTGTGTTTTCAATAAATCGAATTGCGAATCAAACTGATAGTTTTGAAAATTTGTTCTCTACTGCAGAATAATATATTTAAAAAATCCCGTTTGTTGTGCCGCCTAATTTGAATCTAAGGTGAGAATTTATTTTTCATATCTTTTATTAACTATAGGTAATTTCTTGGTTAAATATTTATTGTTTTCTCTCTTCTAATTGTTAATAAAATGAAATGAATTGCCCTCGGAATTACCATAATTTTATATACATATATTGATAATGTTGGACAAGTATTTTTATTTTTATTTTACTGTAGGTGTAAAAATAATCTGCAGTTGCGAAGCAGTAAGAGTGCAAGCATATATATTCAAAATAGAAAATAAAGTATTCCTGTTTGAAGCTGCAGCCTGACGTATTGCTGATAATATTAACACAGAACCCTGACTTATTGCTGGTAAAGGTAACACTGAAAATAACAACGCACTCAAAACCTGTAAGTGTTTATTTTAATTTTTGTAATAACACAAGTGTAACAAAATGCCAACTAAAAGTGAAAAAAATCGCCTTAAGCGTAAACAACGACACGCAAAAAATATAGTTAATAATAATAGCTGCATAAATTCGGATAATAGTGTTGTAGAAAATGAATGTATAAATCGTCAGGTTATGTCAGGCAATTCAGGAGAATTATTTATAAAACGAAGTAAAGATTGTGAAGTAGAAAATAATATACAAACGGGTAATTTAAATACAGGTATTGAAACAGTTGGCAATCAAATACAGCTAATAGAACGTGATTATAATACTTTAATAAATCCTGCTGGATATTTAGAAGACGTTCATATAGACTTTTACTTTTCGTTAGTACGTTCAGTAACTGAGTTCGACCCTCAGCCCACAGTGTATGTAGATGCTCCAGACCGAATAGTTGCAATCGAGCAGGGAACTAGACACCTACAAATTTTATTCGTGCCAGGTGCAAATATTGGGAGCGTAGGTCATTGGGTTACAGCGTATTATGACGGATTAGAAATTACAATTTACGATAGCATGAATTCCCAGAATTTAAATGCAGGTGTTAAATTATATTTAGAAAGATTATTCCCCTATTGTCCCTCAATTAGGTTTGTACGAGTTCAACAACAGACTAACACCTATGATTGCGGGTTGTTTGCAATAGCTTTCTTTACAAGTTTAATACTTAACCGGAATCCTGAGCATGAATCTTACGATAGTAATAGACTTAGATCATACGTTTTACAAATGTTTCGAACACGTAATATAACAGCATTTCCAGTAACTCGTCAGCAAGATTTAAGGGAAAATTATTTTAAACGGAAATCAAATGAAACAGAGGAAGAACGAGCTAAACGTCTAAAATCAAATTACGAATATAAATTAAAATACGTGGTTATTGAAACACCTGAAAAAAAAAACATATCGTATAGAGAAACAGAAAGAAATTAATTTGAATAATCTTGTAAATGAAACATTAGAACAAAAAAATAATAGGTTACAAACACTTAAAATAAATTTTAATAACTACATTCTAAATGAAACTACCGAACAAAAAGAATATAGGTTAGAAAGACTAAAAACAAATTTTAACATTTATATGCAAAACGAAACTACCGAACAAAAAGAATATAGGTTAGAAAGGCTCAAAACAAATTTTAACATTTATATGCAAAACGAAACTACCGAACAAAAAGAATATAGGTTAGAAAGACTCAAAACAAATTTTAACATTTATATGCAAAACGAAACTACAGAACAAAAAGAATATAGGTTAGAAAGACTAAAAACAAATTTTAACATTTATATGCAAACCGAAACTACCGAACAAAAAGAATATAGGTTAGAAAGACTAAAAACAAATTTTAGTAATTATGTACAAAATGAGACTGTAGAACAAAAGGAAAGTAGATTAGAAAGACTTAAACTTAATTTAAATAATTATATAAACAAGGAAAATCCTGAACAAAAAACGAATAGGTTACAAAAGTTAAAATTCAATTTTAAAGAGTACATTAAGAATGAAACTCCTGAACTAAAACAAAAACGTTTAGAAAAGTATAGAGATAATTTTGATAATTTGGTTGAAACTGAAACTGTAGAACAGAAACAAGAAAGACTAACAAAAAATAATATGATTAATAAAAATAAAATAAAAGCGCGTAAAAACAAGGTTTCCAATGATAACTATATGTTAGTTAGAAAAGGATTAGGAGTTGAAATTGAGCCCCATTCCTTAGGAGCAATGAATGTTGTCTGTTCACATTGTTCCTCTGTTAATTTTTCATACGAAAAGCCCTCGGACGGCAAATTTACTTATTGCTGTCGAAAGGGAAAATTAAACGTAGATCATTTAAATGAGTTCCCTGAATATATTAAAAATCTAATGTTAGGTAAAGATTCAGATAGCAGAAACTTTAGAGAAAATATTAGGCAATACAATAGCGCGTTAGCATTCGCATCGTTTGGGGCTAAAATTTCCGCGCCTCAAGGTAAAGGGCCCTACTGTTTCCGTATACACGGCCAAATTTACCATGATTCTGCCAGCTCAATGTACCCTAAACCAAATGAAACAGAAAAATATTCCCAATTATACATAATTAATTCAAATGAAGCGTTAGAGAAACGAATGAACGTAGAGTATAATAAAAATTGTAAGCCAAATATCATGGGTCAATTAGATGTAATACTTAGGCAGGTTAATCCGTATTGTCAGGCGTATATGATGTTGAAAGAAGTAGAGCAGCGGGAATTAGCCAAAGCTAACCAAACAAATCAGTCGGTGCCAGAAATAAATTTGTGGATTGTAAATGACAGAAAAAAAGATAAACGTAGGTACAATATCCCCACATGTAATGAGGTGGCAGTTGTTTTTACGTCCAATGACGGTGAGCCACCAATAGATAGGGACATTTGTGTCCACCCAAAAGTTGGCGGTTTAGTTCGAATTAATCAGTTTAGTGAAAACTGCGACCCCATGTCCTATCCTTTATTATTTCCTCGCGGTGAATGTGGCTGGAACATGAATTCAAAACAAGCTGACGGTATTAAAAAACAAAGCATGTTACAGTTTTACATGAACAGATTAGCGGTTAGAAACACATTTAACCCATGTTTAGAAGCCGGTAAACTAACCCAACAATACATTGTAGATGCGTATGTTAAAGTCGAAGCCGAAAGATTAACGTACATTAGACTAAATCAGCCTACTCTCAGGGTAGAGCTATATAGTGGGTTGATGGACCACATTAATAATTTGGCAGAGAATGAAGGCGGAAAAGCAGGCACCATGATTATTTTACCGTCAACATTTCAAGGTGGCAGTAGATTTATGTTGAAAATGTATCAAAATGCCATGTCCATTGTTAGAGAATTTGGCCGCCCTGATCTATTTATAACAGTGACATGTAACCCGAAATGGCCAGAAATTGTACAACAGTTGCGCGAGGGTCAAACCTCTGCAGACCGCCCAGACATAACCGCCAGAGTTTTTAACGGAAAAATAAAAAGTATGTTGCATGAATTTTTACATGACAATATTTTTGGGAAAGTTGTGGCATTCATATATGTAATTGAATTCCAAAAACGCGGTCTGCCTCACATGCATTTATTATTAACTTTAGATAGTGCAAGTAAAATCCGTAACAAAGATGACATTGACGAAATAGTCAGTGCAGAAATTCCCGACGAGGACGCAGAACCGGAATTGTACCAATTAGTTCGTTCACATATGATTCACGGTCCGTGCGGTATTCTAAACAAAAATTCGCCGTGTATGAACGAAAATAAATGTTCAAAAATGTTCCCTAAAGATTTTAGAAATGAAACACATGAAAACATTAACGGTTACCCCCTGTATAAACGGTCAAATAATAATGCAAAAATGTACATTCTTTGGAAAAATGGTTTAGTTAAATACACGGTAGACAATAGGTGGATAGTTCCGTACAATCCGTATTTGTTAAAAAAATATAGAACCCACATAAATGTTGAAATATGCGCATCAGTAAAAAGTATAAAATATATTTGTGATTATTTGTGCAAGGGGCATGATTGCGCGAGCGTCAAATTAGAACAACTTGATAAAAACAAAGTTGTTCAGTGGGATGAAATAAACAATTATTTAGATGCTAGG
Source organism: Stenolophus ochropezus (assembly GCA_035578165.1). Lineage (NCBI taxonomy): Eukaryota > Metazoa > Arthropoda > Insecta > Coleoptera > Carabidae > Stenolophus > Stenolophus ochropezus. Next base: position 14,774,744 of record JAQOWZ010000013.1, read on the forward strand.
TATGTATCTGCCCCAGAATGTTGTTGGAGGCTTTTAGAATATCCGTTGCATGACAAGTCTCATACAATAATGGAATTAGCAGTACATTTAAAAAATCAACAGGCGGTATTTTTCACTAACGGTCAGGAAAAAAAAGCAGTTGAACGAGCAGCGAAAAAAAATACAACATTAACAGCTTGGTTCCTACTCAATGAAATAGACGTTAATGCCCGGCAATATGTTTACATGGAAATTCCTAAATATTATGTATTTACAAATAATGCATGGAAAGCTAGACAACGTGAGAAAAAGCCACCTATCGGCCGAATGATTTCTGTTAGCCCTAGAGATATCGAAAGATTTCATTTAAGATTAATTTTGGTACACACAAAAGGTGCCACAAGTTTCGAAGACTTGCGTACCGTCGACGGAAAATTATATAATACATACCAGGAAGCTGCCCGTGCATTAGGTCTTTTAGCTAATGATAAAGAGTGCGAAAATTGTTTAGACGAGGCTGTGTTGAGTAAATTTCCCAGACAATTGCGTGAATTATTTGCTTATTTAATTTGCTTCCATACATCAACCAATGCCCTCAGCTTATGGGAAAAATTTAAGCATTATTTAATGGAAGATTATTTATTACATAATTCTGACAAAGTTGCACAAAGTAAATGTTTATTAAAAATACAGGAAATACTCGATATACATAAATTCACCTTAAGTGATTTCGGTTTGCCCCAACCAGAAAATATTGATGATTTAGAAAATGAAACTAACTCTTTTGATGTAGCAGCCGAAAAATTAGAGGGACAACAAAATGTAGCTTTATTTAACAGAGACCAAATAGAAATTTTAAATAACATATTAAATGCCGTAAATGACAATAATTGCACAAGTAGATATTTCTTTGTTGACGGTCCCGGGGGAACAGGGAAAACATTTCTGTATAACACATTGATAAGTATTTTAAGGGGCCAAAATCAAAAAGTTATAGCTGTAGCTTGGACGGGAATAGCAGCTACTCTGTTAAAAGGTGGTCAAACAGTTCACTCAGTGTTCAAGTTACCAGTGCCTGTAAATGACGGATGTGTATGTAGAGTGAAATCAAATAGCAAAGCGGGTAAATTAATAAAAGAGGCAAGTGTAATAATCTGTGATGAGGTAACAATGATACCTAAACACGCACTCGATGCAATAAATTTATTATTACAAGATTTGATGGATAATAAAATACCATTTGGGGGAAAAGTTATAGTTTTAGGTGGCGATTTCAGACAGTGCTTGCCAATAGTGAATTACACAAATCATCGAACTGTAATAATTGAAACATGTGTTGTAAAAAGTCATTTATGGCCACTATTTACAAAATTTTCATTAAAACAAAATATGCGCGTAAATAAGGACGAAAAAGAATTTTCAGAATATTTATTAAAAATAGGCAACGGTGAAAATGAAATTGTCAAAATTCCTGCACATTGCGTTTCCGAAACATGTCTAGCAAATGAAATATTCGGTGAAGATGACATACAACCTGATGATATTTATAAATTTACAGATAGAGCCATTTTAGCACCAAAAAATGATGACACAATGATAATTAATGAACACGTATTAAATAAAGTTGTAGGGTCATCTAGAGTATATTTAAGTGCTGATTCTTGTGAATGTGATGAGATAAATAAAATTAATTACCCCGCCGAATTACTGAATGGCCTAACACCAACCGGAATGCCTCCTCACAAATTAACACTAAAAATTGGAGCAATAGTTATGTTATTAAGAAATATGAATCCAAAGCGTGGTCTGTGTAATGGAACAAGGTTCATAATAAAAGACATGAAGACTAATTATTTAGATGTAGAAGTTCTAACAGGACAGAGTGCAGGTAGCCGGCTCTATTTACCGCGTTTTGATTTAACTACCGAAACAGATTTACCATTCATCTTGAAACGAAGGCAATTCCCAATAAGATTAGCTTTTTCAATGACAATAAATAAATCCCAAGGCCAAACATTTAATTATGTAGGAATAAATTTAGAAAATCCAGTCTTTTCACATGGCCAATTGTATGTGGCAATGTCAAGAGTAAGAAGTTCAAACAATTTAAAGATAAAATTGCCAGATTCAAATATTATTAAAAATTCAAAAGAAGCATTCACAACGAATGTAGTGTTTAAAGAAATTTTAAATTAAACAAGTTTAAATCATTTAAAACAAGTGACAAATTTGAAATATGAATATGAAAGAAATATTTAAATTGTATTAAAATTAATTTAAACACTACAGAGCAAAATATTTAATGTTAAAAGTAAAAGATATTAAAATCATGTTAAAAAATACAATATATGTCCAATTACATTTTAATCAGTAACATAATTATATAACAAAAATTTCTTATACAAGTTTATAAAAATTAAATCATATTTTAAAAATCAATTATGAGAAAGCAATAAAGATCAATTTAAAGTATAAAATAAAAGTATGTAGATATATTCATAATAAATTTGAAACGCAAATTAAAAATATGTAATAATATAAAAAGGAATAATATGAATTAAATATATAAATTTAAAATGTTAAATTATACAAGTAGAAATCAATGAATACAATTGACAAATTTTAACTGACTATGAACGAAATAGCAATAAAATGTAAATTGTATTATAATTAAATTAAAAACTATTAAGCTAAATATACAATTTTAAATGTAAAAGATATTAAAATAATGTCAAAATGAACATGAAAGAAAGAAATATTTATAATATCTAAATTGAATTAAAATTAATTTAAAAACTACAGAGCAAAATATTTCATGTTAAAAGTAAAAGATATTAAAATCATGTTTAAAAATTCAACATATTAACAATTACATTTTAATCAGTAAACTAATTATATAACAAAAAAATGTCATATCATTTATATGTTTATAAAAATTAAATGATATATTAAAAATCAAATATGAGAAAAAAAGCAAGAAAGATCTATTTGAAGTATTAAATAAAAGCATGTAGAAACATTCATAATAAATTTGAAACGTAAATTAAAAAATATGTATGTAATAATATATAAAGAAATAAAATGAATAAATTGAAAATATTAAATTAAACAAGTAGAAATCTTTGAAAACAATTGATAAATTTTAAATATGATTATGAAATTGTATTATAAATAATTTAAAAACTATTTAGCGAAATATTTAATGTTAAAAGTACAATATATTAAAATCATGTTGAAAAGTACAATGTACAATTACATTCTACTCATTGAACCAATTATACAACAAAAAAAAAATATATTAAGTACATGTTTATAAAAATTAAATTAATAAAATTTAAAAATCTTATATAAGAAAGCAATAAAGATCAATTTAAATTATAAATTAAAAACATGTTGAAACATTATTGATAAATTTGATACAAAATAATATGAATGAAATAAATAAATTAAAACTTGTATTATAATAAAAAAGTTATTATGATGACAATATTTGATTTGTTAAATATAATATAATATACAATATATTTTATATACACTGCATGTAATTAATATAAAAATGAAAAATTATTTCAACATGAAAAGTGGTTCGTAAAATATTGTAAAAGATTAAAACAAAAAGAACTTAAGTCTGATAAAACCATTGCGCCTTTTATATATTTTACGGACCTTGCCAAAATGAAGGTATAATAAAAAGAATAATTGTAAAAGGCAATTATTTATAAAACTAATTATTATAAGTATGTAATAAATTAAATATAAAGCAATCACAATCTAAACAAAATGAAAATGTAAGAAATATTATGATAAAAGATAATAAAAAAATACTCACAATGAAAATCATAAATAAAATAAAAAGTATAAAGCAATGGTTTAGTATTAGAAAAAGTTTCTATAACGTCTAAAATCCCGGTTTAGTCTATGTGTTACTAATATTTTTAAAAAATATATGTACATTACAAATTTTATTTTCTGATAAAAAGGTCCCTACATCTAATGGTAAAAAGGAAACTTATTTTATATGCAGGTTTATATAAAAAATATTTATTGTTTTTTACATTAAAAGACAAATATAATAAAATTATATTTTATTCCATTTATTTACCCTCTATGGTTAAAGAAACATTCTTTTATTATAATACAACAGTCATTAGTTTGCATTAATATTTTTCTTTAATGTAATAGAGCTTAAACAATACTTCTGTCAATAATTTTTAATTAATACCATCAAAAAGAAAGACGTTATACGAAAACTATCTAATACCAGGCTTAAGTTAAAACATGTTGCGTCTCTCTATAATATGTATTAGAAATGTGACGTTAAACAAAAGTATATAATAAATCGCAACATGTGGGCGGGCCAGTCTACCATTGTACCTCAAAATTCATGCAACAGAATATAAATCCACATTTATTTGGCAATATACTACATACTACTACAAAACCGCAAAGTATGGTAAAAATTCCATCTACTGCTGGTGGGTTTTGAAGTGTTATGTAATTAAGTCATTGTCACTGTTGTATGATTTTGAGTAACAAGATTTTCATTTTTAAAAAACTACAAAAGTACAAATATAACTGTAATTTATTTGGTAAGAGTAGATTCAATTTATATTTTTTTGTTTTAAATTACATTTTTATGTACATAATGTGTACCATATTATCTATAATTCCTTGGTAGACTTGGCAAGACAATGACTTGTTACGTAATACTTTAAAACCCTATACCAGTGGTATTTGGGATTTTTGCTGTACTTTGCTTCAATATTATAATAGCCCGTGGTTAAAAAAATTAAAAAAAATAAATAAGAAAAAATAAACTTCATCATAATTAATCGTCACAAATTGGCTGGCTGGAATGAAGCAAATGAAGCACAAGACATTATAAAATAATAATAATAATAATAATAAAACCACAAAGCGATCCAATAAAAGAAAAATAAGAGAGTAATAAATCGCAAAAGTATGAAAGTGTGTAAATGTTTGTATGAAATCGAGTTGCCAGGTTATCAAAATTTGTATTTTATTTTATATGAAAGATTATACAATTTTAACAATAATAACTACAGTTAGTAAACAAATCGTATTCTTTTAATATTTTGTTGAGTTGAGTGAAATATTTCTATAAATTATCTAAAATGTAAATGAAATTTTTATTAATATTATTATACATTCATATTTTTAAATTATTTAATTTATTTGTATTAAAAATTATCTGGCAACTCAAATAATTTCTAATAAAAATTAAAATATAATGTCAGAAAACTTTTTCAAAATTATATATTTCTTAAAAAAAAATGTAGAATGATTTGTTTAACTTTTGTAACTAATTAAAAGTTAAATTCATAGTATATAATAAAGATACACAAATATCAAAAAAATTTCATTTGATTCACATCGATATAATATGGTATGTTATTATCAAGTTCTGGGAAATAAAATTTTTGTATTTCATATTTTTAGATAATAAAAACTGAAATCTACACTGCATTATGGCTGTAAACTATGTCGAATATAATAAATATGGGATACAAGTATACCAGTATTTGGACAATTACTTATGTGAAATCGTAATACCGAAGTTTTTTCAATTGGGGCGAACATTTTTTTTTATAAAAAAAGTGTTTGAATGTTAACATATTTTATATAAATTAATAATGTTCCTTTTTAAAAACAGAAAACTGGATCGATCATACCCTGGGATAAAATCTACAAGTTGAATTTTTCTTCGTTAAATATTTCATTCATTTCAATCACAAGAAAATAATTCAATTTTAATCGAAGCATATAGCATATTTTAATTCAAATGATAAATGAAATATAGTAGTTTATATTTTTATGTCAGACACTGAATCCACTGTAAAAAGGAGGTAACAATTAAAAGAAAATAATCTTCCTCAATTATATTAGTCTTTATTTGTAGAGGACAGGAGTTTCACCAGAATGCCTTTTTGAAATACTTGTCAACAATAATCTCGACTGAGAAGCGATATTGAATATTTTGGAACCGAACTTTGAAACCTATTCGCTGACAATTTTCCTGCCATTGGAAAAACTTCAATATTATAGACAAAGTTTAATAAGAATGGTAAATACATTTATATTAAAAAAAAACATCTTTATTAATTATTATTTTTTATTTAACAGAATGCACAACGCTTACATCACTGGCAGAATACTTTTTCGAATTATCAAATAATTTATTAAACATAGGTAATATTTATTTGTAACTAATTATTAATATTTACTCATTAAATTTTTTTCAGACAAAATATACAATAAAGTTACTACATTAGCTGAAAGAACAATTTCTCAAATATTGCATTATAAATTCTACAAGAAAAGTTTGCAGTGTTCAAATAAAGTAAGTCAAATTCTTACTAAAGTTCTTTGCGGCCATAATATATTTTATTTTATTTGGTTATAGATTATAGATACTTAGCCCAATCCTTCTGCGACAAAACGCTCATCCTTTATAGATGAAACAATTCCAATATATTTAAATAATGTAAGTCATTTTTTTACTACTGATATATCTCATTATTTCAAATTATTCTTTGTGTATAGTGATCGTCTTTTGCTAACGTTTTTTGGACGGTTTTCCGTTAGCATTTACAGGGAATCCTGAAGACTGATTCGTCCCGTCCAGAAGCTTCTTGCTGTATAACTTATTGATGTTATTATATATTGTAATGTTTTAATAATTTATTACTTTCCTATTTTGTGTATCTAAGTTATAATTAAACATTTGTTTAAGACGTTGTTATTTTTGATTCTAGATTGTGAAATGTCACTTTTGCACTCGAGAATACAAAAGCATTTCGCAATCAAGAATCAAACAACATTTTTTAGAAAACTAAATTCCAAAATTAGTTAAAATGCGAAAAGAAAATTTTGACGTTTATCAAATCAAATATTTTTCACAGCTGACAGTTAGTTGACAGCAGAAATCAAACAACTGTTTTAAATTATATCATTTTTTAAATGAAATATTTCAATACTTCATTGTATAATACTATTAAAATGATAAAAAAAGTTGCAGTTTGTAAAAGTCTTTTGCTTTTGTTACAATAACTATTCAACAAGGGCTAGCCTGCAGAATTGACAAAAATGTACTATGTCGATCAGTTTTTTGTTTTTTGCAAAAAGTTGTCAGAAGTGTGTGGTGTTTGGTATCAAATGAAAAGTCTCGTTGAGGGCTAGCGTGCAGAATTGACAAAAATGTTCCATGTCGATCGGCTTTTGTTTTTTGCAAAAGGTTATCAGAAGTATGTCGTGTTTGGTATCAAATGAAAGGTCTCGGAGAGGGCTAGCGTGCAGAATTGATAAAAATGTACTATGTCGATCGGTTTTTGTTTTTTGCAAAAAGTTGTCAGAAGTATGTCGTGTTTGATATCAAATGAAAGGTCTCGGAGAGGGCTAGCGTGCAGAATTGATAAAAATGTGCTATGTCGATCGGTATTTGTTATTTGCAAAAAGTTGTCAGAAGTTTGTGGTGTTTGGTATCAAATGAAAGGTCTCGTTGAGGGCTAGCGTGCAGAATTGACAAAAATGTCGATCGACTTTTGTTTTATGCAAAAAGTTGTCCGAAGTATGTCGTGTTTGGTATCAAATGAAAGGTCTCGGTGGGGGCTGGGGTACATAAATGACAAAAATGTTTCATGCCGACTGGCTTTTGTTTTTTGCAAAAAAATATTGGAAGTATATCGTGTTTGCAATCTAATGAAAGGTCTTGGTGAGGCCTGACGTGCAAATATGAAATAATTGTTTCATGTCGATCGGCATTTGTTTTTTGCACTGACAGCGGAGCTCTAGGGAATGCTCGGCGTAGCCGAGAATTCGCTAGTCATATACTATTTTGATAGATTCATTATATATATCTCTATATATAGTTGGATTCATCTCGAGCATCGCAAAAATTTTGCTCACGGGTACAGGTCAAACCATTCATTGAATAATTTTAATATTATTTTATTAGATGTGGTTTAAAGTAGAATAGGGCCTTTTTGGGGTCTCATATTTTTACTGTGAGTGGTTTTCGTGTAAAAAATCAAAAACTAAGCCAAAAAGGAAAACTGGAACAAAACTGAAAAAATATCCTAGATGCCAGGTTTAAATTTAAAAAGAATTACTGTGCCATCCGTCATTTTTGACAATTCAATATGAAACTTTTAATTGATTTATTTTGAAAATGAAAAGAGATATTGTAAAGGTAATTATATTTTTACACATTATAATAGTGAGCGAAATATATACAAATACATTGAATGTTAAGTATGGTGTATTTAAAATATTTAATTTTATGACGTCTAATCATCCGTTGGGCTATAACCAAAAAATTCGTTACACAAGTTTTATATTTTCAAAGAGAAATATACAGAAATATAAAGTAAACTTTGCTTAAAAGAATACGTACAATACACTTTGTGATGTAAGTATATCATTTTAAATTTGTTTCACTGTATTTAAATATGTATTTTCATTTCAGTTACAATTTTTAATTGGTTACCCAAACAAGAGTACATTTATAGAAGAGAAATAACATAAAATTACTGACAATAACACTACTGAAGTGTAACTGATTATCATAAAAGTGCACTGTACATAATAATTTACGACAAACCTTATTTACAATATAATCAAACAATCATAATGCAAGTCTTGTATTTTCTTGGAGAAATATATAGTAAAATTAGTTTAAAAGTAATATTACACTACGTTCTGTATTGTAAGTATGTAATTTTATATATTCTTGGCTGTATTTAGATATGTGTTTTCATTTCAGTTATAGTTTTTAATTGGTTAAGATATCCAAACAAGAATATATTTATAGAAAAGAAATAAGATAATATTACGGATAATAATACTATTGACAAAAAAATAAATTCTGGAAATCAATCAAGCCGCGTCGTATTCAGTCATAAACACATTTATTTAAAAATACTGACAAACCTTTCCTTCATACCCACTTGGAAAAAATGTTTCATAATTTATTGTACAATAATTATTTTAAATTATGTATCTGGATTATAATAAACTGTAAGTAACTGCATTTTATACATTCTTTATGTATTCTTTCATCAAATTTCAGATGAAAGTAGTTGATTACAACAAAGATTTGATTTTTAAAATTCTATTGAATTTTGTTATGGAATGAAATGATTTGTTAGATAAAAACGTTTATAAAAACAACGTATCTATCCAATTATTCATTTATCATTGATATTTCAAACAATAAACACTTTCTGCAACCAAATATTAATCGAGAAATGCGTTTTCTATAATAAGGCAATTCGTTGGATGAAAATCATTATTATAATGTATCCTTGAAAATGAAACCAGAAAAATTGCACGATATTATAAAATTTAACAAAAATGGTTCATTTGACACTTGAGTTGGAGACAACTAAGTGAAAAATGTCATATTTACTAAAACGTATAATAAAATATTGTACGAAATTTAATAAGAAATCATCTCCAATACAGGTACTTATATAGAATATAAATATTTTTATATTAATAGTTAAATATTTTATTTTTTAGATGAGACTATACCCTACACGTACTCAGATACACTAACATGGATTTTTTAATAAACTAAAACAATCTATTGGGCAATAATTATAAAAATAAGTAATAGTAAAACATATTCTTTATTAAATGCAAACTAAAGAATATTCCAGAATGGATTATTTAATCAAGAAAACTGCATTTCAAAATTGATTTACACTCTGACGTTTAAAAAACTATATTTGATTACTATTCAAACACTTCCAAAGGTAAATTCATACTGTACAGTATTCTTCCCTTATATATAAATACTTTTTAAATCTAATTTATAAATATTTTAGATAGTTAGACTATAGATTTTGTCTGATTACGTGGACAAAATTGACAAGCCTTTATTTCATACAGTTTTGGAGGGAATTGTTTAACAATTTATTGTAAAATAATTAGTATATAAATAAATTATGTATCTGGACTTTATTAAACTTTTATTAATTGCAATTTACTCTTTCTTTATACGCATTTCTTAACATTTCTGATGAAAACATTTGATTACAATAGAGATTACATTTTTTAAAATTCTGTAGTATTTTATAATGAATTGAGATGATTTCTCAGATGTAAACGTTTACATAAACAAATTATCTATCCATTTATCCATTTGTAACTGATGTATGAAACAATAAACATCTTTTCAAACCAAATATTCATATTCTCTTAGTCGAACTTGACTGTGATTGTACTGCACGAAAATTCATGTTTTCATTAAGAAATAATGCAAAAGAACGTATAAAAATTGGTTACTTTATCTACAACTAACAGGCATATAAATTTTCAGTTATGTGTGAGTAGTTCATATATACCTCAACAGATGGCGCCACAGGATCACTTAAATTCCAAAATAACTATTCAAATTGTATTTATTATACTTTTATAATCATTTATATTGATATTTATAATAAAAAATAAATTATTAATAACAATAACAATAGTTGTAGATAAATACATATATAATTCAGCTTCATAAATATATAAATGAACATAGCAACAGAAAAACATGAATATAATCATGTTTTTTTTGACAATATAAAAATGTATCAGATTATAAATTTTGGTATGTTATTTCACATTATTTATATTTATAAAATAGATAATTATTTTCAAAATAATACATTTTTATATATTCTTTAACTAACTTCATACTTATTGTGTCAAATTATGACATTTAAGTTCTGTCAAACTGAATGTATTGTATGAAAATACAAATATTGTTAAGATATAATAAAAATACATAAAATTGGGTTAAACGTATTATTTAAATCTTTTCTTCTTATGTATTTTGATGATTAAACCGTTGTATCTCAAAATCCCTAAGCGCGGGAAATTTAAAATCTCTATAATTTCATTTATTTATCAACATGTATTTTTATTTATTTCCTAAACGGTCTCGCGTGCCGCTTTGAACGTGTTATAAATAAATAATATACATTACAACAAATGTTTCTAGGTCTAACACATAGTAGCACCCCCCGTAGAAGGGTGTGAAAAAAATTCATCAATTTCCAAAGTTGGAATATTAAATATATGATATTATTTGATAAGTTATGTGTGAGTAGTTCATATACAGGGTGTTCCATTTAAGCGTGCCACCATTTCTATCTCGAGAACTATAAGAGCTACGAGGTTGGTTAAATTAGCAAAGAATCACCATTTTACAAGACTAATACAAAGAGCAAAAAAAACTTTTTTTTGACCTGTCGTTCTCAAAATACGGGACACAACTTTCTCTTTTTAGATGGGAACATATGTTTATTTTCAGGTTATTCGATAGACTATTTTTTTCTGAATTCAGCGATATAAACATCATATACTATTTTGATAGATTCATTATCTACTAGCGTGCAGAATTGACAAAAATGTTCCATTCCGATCGGCTTTTGTTTTCTGCAAAAAGTTGTCAAAGGTATGTCGAGTTTGGTCCCAAATGAAAGGTCTCGTTGAGGGCTAGCGTGCAGAATTGACAAAAATGTTCCATGTCGATCGGCTTTTGTTTTATGCAAAAATTTGTCAGAAGTATGTCGTGTTTGGTATCAAATAAAAGGTCTCAGAGAAGGCTAGCGTGCAGAATTGACAAAAATGTTCCATTCCGATCGGCTTTTGTTTTCTGCAAAAAGTTCTCAAAGGTATGTCGAGTTTGATCCCAAATGAAAGGTCTCGTTGAGGGCTAGCGTGCAGAATTGACAAAAAGGTTTCATGTCGATCGGCTTTTGTTTTATGCAAAAAGTTGTCAGAAGTATGTCGTGTTTGGTATCAAATAAAAGGTCTCGGAGAAGGCTAGCGTGCAGAATTGACAAAAATGTGCTATGTCGATCGGTTTTTGTTTTTTGCAAAAAGTTGTCAGAAGTATATGGTGTTTGGTATCAAATGAAAGGTTTCAATGAGGGCTGGTGTGCAGAATTGACAAAAAATGTCAATGTCGATCAGCTTTTGTTTTTTGCAAAAGGTTGTCACAAGTATATAGTGTTTGGTATCAAATGAAAAGTCTTGGTGTGGACTAGCGTGCAGATATGATAAAAATGTTTCAAGTCGATCGACTTTTGTTTTATGTAAAAAGTTGTCAGAAGTATATCGTGTTTGGTATCAAATGAAAGGTCTCGGTGTGGGCTGGAGTACATAAATGACAAAAATGATTCATGCCGACCGGCTTTTTTTTTTTGCAAAAAATTGTTGGAAGTATATCGTGTTTGCAATCTAATGAAAGGTCTCGGTGAGGCCTGACGTGGAAATATGAAATAATTGTTTCATGTCGATCGGCATTTGTTTTTTGCACTGACAGCGGAGCTCTAGGGAATGCTCGGCGTAGCCGAGAATTCGCTAGTCATATACTATTTTGATAGATTCACTATATATATATATCTATATTTGGATTCATCTCGAGCATCGCAAAAACTTTGCTCACGGGTACAGGTCAAACCATTTATGTAATAATTTTAATATTATTTTATTAGATGTGGATTATTGAGGACCAATCGCTTTCGGGTGTCCCATATTTTTACCGTGCATAGTTTTTGTGTAAAAAATCGAAAACTAAGCTAGAAAGGCAAACTGGAACAAAACTGAAAAAAATATCCTAGATGCCAGGTTTAAATTTAAAAAGAATTACTGTGCCATCCGTCATTTTTGACAATTCAATATGAAACTTTTAATTGATTTATTTTGAAAATGAAAAGAGCTATTGTAAAGGTAATTATATTTTTATACATTATAATAGTGAGCGAAATATATAAAAATACACTGAATATTAAGTGTGGTGTATTTAAAATATTTAATTTTATGACATTGACGTTTATCATTCGTTGGTCTATAACCAAAAAAGTCGTTACACAAGTTTTATATTTTCAAAGAGAAATATACAGAAATATAAAATAAACTTTGTTTAAAAGAATATGTACAATACACTTTGTGATGTAAGTATATCATTTTAAATTTGTTTCACTGTATTTAAATATGTATTTTCATTTCAGTTATAATTTTTAATTGGTTACCCAAACAAGAGTACATTTATAGAAGAGAAATAACATAAAATTACTGACAATAACACTACTGAAGTGTAACTGATTATCATAAAAGTGCATTGTACATAATAATTTACGGCAAACCTTATTTACAATATAATCAAACAATCATAATGCAAGTCTTGTATTTGCTTGGAGAAATATATAGTAAAATTAGTTTAAAAGTAAAATTACACTACTTTCTGTAATGTAAGTATGTAATTTTGTATATTCTTGGCTGTATTTAGATATGTGTTTTTATTTCAGTTATAGTTTTTAATTGGTTAAGATATCCAAACAAGAATATATTTATAGAGAAGAAATAAGATAATATTACGGATAATAATACTATTGACAAAAAAATAAATTCTGGAAATCAATCAAGCCGCGTCGTATTCAGTCATAAACACATTTATTTAAAAATACTGACAAACCTTTCCTTCATACCCACTTGGAAAAAATGTTTCATAATTTATTGTACAATAATTATTTTAAATTATGTATCTGGATTATAATAAACTGTAAGTAACTGCATTTTATACATTCTTTATGTATTCTTTCATCAAATTTCAGATGAAAGTAGTTGATTACAACAAAGATTTGATTTTTAAAATTCTATTGAATTTTGTTATGGAATGAAATGATTTGTTAGATAAAAACGTTTATAAAAACAACGTATCTATCCAATTATTCATTTATCATTGATATTTCAAACAATAAACACTTTCTGCAACCAAATATTAATCGAGAAATGCGTTTTCTATAATAAGGCAATTCGTTGGATGAAAATCATTATTATAATGTATCCTTGAAAATGAAACCAGAAAAATTGCAAGATATTATAAAATTTAACAAAAATGGTTCATTTGACACTTGAGTAGAAGACAACTAAGTGAAAAATGTCATATTAACTAAAATGTATAATGAAATATTGTACGAAATTTAATAAGAAATCATCTCCAATACAGGTACTTTTATATAGAATATAAATATTTATATATTAATAGTTAAATATTTTATTTTTTAGATGAGACTATAACCTACACGTACTCAGATACACTAACATGGATTTTTTAATAAACTAAAACAATCTATTGGGCAATAATTATAAAAATAAGTAATAGTAAAACATATTCTTTATTAAATGCAAACTAAAGAATATTCCAGAATGGATTATTTAATCAAGAAAACTGCATTTCAAAATTGATTTACACTCTGACGTTTAAAAAACTATATTTGATTACTATTCAAACACTTCCAAAGGTAAATTCATACTGTACAGTATTCTTCCCTTATATATAAATACTTTTTAAATCTAATTTATAAATATTTTAGATAGTTAGACTATAGATTTTGTCTGATTACGTGGACAAAATTGACAAGCCTTTATTTCATACAGTTTTGGAGGGAATTGTTTAACAATTTATTGTAAAATAATTAGTATATAAATAAATTATGTATCTGGACTTTATTAAACTTTTATTAATTGCAATTTACTCTTTCTTTATACGCATTTCTTAACATTTCTGATGAAAACATTTGATTACAATAGAGATTACATTTTTCAAAATTCTGTAGTATTTTATAATGAAATGAGATGATTTCTCAGATGTAAACGTTTACATAAACAAATTATCTATCCATTTATCCATTTGTAACTGATGTATGAAACAATAAACATCTTTTCAAACCAAATATTCATATTCTCTTAGTCGAACTTGACTGTGATTGTACTGCACGAAAATTCATGTTTTCATTAAGATATAATGCAAAAGAACGTATAAAAATTGGTTACTTTATCTACAACTAACAGGCATATAAATTTTCAGTTATGTGTGAGTAGTTCATATATACCTCAACAGATGGCGCCACAGGATCACTTAAATTCCAAAATAACTATTCAAATTGTATTTATTATACTTTTATAATCATTTATATTGATATTTATAATAAAAAATAAATTATTAATAACAATAACAATAGTTGTAGATAAATACATATATAATTCAGCTTCATAAATATATAAATGAACATAGGAACAGAAAAACATGAATATAATCATGTTTTTTTTGACAATATAAAAATGTATCAGATTATAAATTTTGGTATGTTATTTCACATTATTTATATTTATAAAATAGATAATTATTTTCAAAATAATACATTTTTATATATTCTTTAACTAACTTCATACTTATTGTGTCAAATTATGACATTTAAGTTCTGTCAAACTGAATGTATTGTATGAAAATACAAATATTGTTAAGATATAATAAAAATACATAAAATTGGGTTAAACGTATTATTTAAATCTTTTCTTCTTATGTATTTTGATGATTAAACCGTTGTATCTCAAAATCCCTAAGCGCGGGAAATTTAAAATCTCTATAATTTCATTTATTTATCAACATGTATTTTTATTTATTTCCTAAACGGTCTCGCGTGCCGCTTTGAACGTGTTATAAATAAATAATATACATTACAACAAATGTTTCTAGGTCTAACACATAGTAGCACCCCCCGTAGAAGGGTGTGAAAAAAATTCATCAATTTCCAAAGTTGGAATATTAAATATATGATATTATTTGATAAGTTATGTGTGAGTAGTTCATATACAGGGTGTTCCATTTAAGCGTGCCACCATTTCTATCTCGAGAACTATAAGAGCTACGAGGTTGGTTAAATTAGCAAAGAATCACCATTTTACAAGACTAATACAAAGAGCAAAAAAAACTTTTTTTTGACCTGTCGTTCTCAAAATACGGGACACAACTTTCTCTTTTTAGATGGGAACATATGTTTATTTTCAGGTTATTCGATAGACTATTTTTTTCTGAATTCAGCGATATAAACATCATATACTATTTTGATAGATTCATTATCTACTAGCGTGCAGAATTGACAAAAATGTTCCATTCCGATCGGCTTTTGTTTTCTGCAAAAAGTTGTCAAAGGTATGTCGAGTTTGGTCCCAAATGAAAGGTCTCGTTGAGGGCTAGCGTGCAGAATTGACAAAAATGTTCCATGTCGATCGGCTTTTGTTTTATGCAAAAATTTGTCAGAAGTATGTCGTGTTTGGTATCAAATAAAAGGTCTCAGAGAAGGCTAGCGTGCAGAATTGACAAAAATGTTCCATTCCGATCGGCTTTTGTTTTCTGCAAAAAGTTCTCAAAGGTATGTCGAGTTTGATCCCAAATGAAAGGTCTCGTTGAGGGCTAGCGTGCAGAATTGACAAAAAGGTTTCATGTCGATCGGCTTTTGTTTTATGCAAAAAGTTGTCAGAAGTATGTCGTGTTTGGTATCAAATAAAAGGTCTCGGAGAAGGCTAGCGTGCAGAATTGACAAAAATGTGCTATGTCGATCGGTTTTTGTTTTTTGCAAAAAGTTGTCAGAAGTATATGGTGTTTGGTATCAAATGAAAGGTTTCAATGAGGGCTGGTGTGCAGAATTGACAAAAAATGTCAATGTCGATCAGCTTTTGTTTTTTGCAAAAGGTTGTCACAAGTATATAGTGTTTGGTATCAAATGAAAAGTCTTGGTGTGGACTAGCGTGCAGATATGATAAAAATGTTTCAAGTCGATCGACTTTTGTTTTATGTAAAAAGTTGTCAGAAGTATATCGTGTTTGGTATCAAATGAAAGGTCTCGGTGTGGGCTGGAGTACATAAATGACAAAAATGATTCATGCCGACCGGCTTTTGTTTTTTGCAAAAAATTGTTGGAAGTATATCGTGTTTGCAATCTAATGAAAGGTCTCGGTGAGGCCTGACGTGGAAATATGAAATAATTGTTTCATGTCGATCGGCATTTGTTTTTTGCACTGACAGCGGAGCTCTAGGGAATGCTCGGCGTAGCCGAGAATTCGCTAGTCATATACTATTTTGATAGATTCACTATATATATATATATCTATATTTGGATTCATCTCGAGCATCGCAAAAACTTTGCTCACGGGTACAGGTCAAACCATTTATGTAATAATTTTAATATTATTTTATTAGATGTGGATTATTGAGGACCAATCGCTTTCGGGTGTCCCATATTTTTACCGTGCATAGTTTTTGTGTAAAAAATCGAAAACTAAGCTAGAAAGGCAAACTGGAACAAAACTGAAAAAAATATCCTAGATGCCAGGTTTAAATTTAAAAAGAATTACTGTGCCATCCGTCATTTTTGACAATTCAATATGAAACTTTTAATTGATTTATTTTGAAAATGAAAAGAGCTATTGTAAAGGTAATTATATTTTTATACATTATAATAGTGAGCGAAATATATAAAAATACACTGAATATTAAGTGTGGTGTATTTAAAATATTTAATTTTATGACATTGACGTTTATCATTCGTTGGTCTATAACCAAAAAAGTCGTTACACAAGTTTTATATTTTCAAAGAGAAATATACAGAAATATAAAATAAACTTTGTTTAAAAGAATATGTACAATACACTTTGTGATGTAAGTATATCATTTTAAATTTGTTTCACTGTATTTAAATATGTATTTTCATTTCAGTTATAATTTTTAATTGGTTACCCAAACAAGAGTACATTTATAGAAGAGAAATAACATAAAATTACTGACAATAACACTACTGAAGTGTAACTGATTATCATAAAAGTGCATTGTACATAATAATTTACGGCAAACCTTATTTACAATATAATCAAACAATCATAATGCAAGTCTTGTATTTGCTTGGAGAAATATATAGTAAAATTAGTTTAAAAGTAAAATTACACTACTTTCTGTAATGTAAGTATGTAATTTTGTATATTCTTGGCTGTATTTAGATATGTGTTTTTATTTCAGTTATAGTTTTTAATTGGTTAAGATATCCAAACAAGAATATATTTATAGAGAAGAAATAAGATAATATTACGGATAATAATACTATTGACAAAAAAATAAATTCTGGAAATCAATCAAGCCGCGTCGTATTCAGTCATAAACACATTTATTTAAAAATACTGACAAACCTTTCTTTCATACCCACTTGGAAGAAATGTTTAAAAATTTATTGTACAATAATTATTTTAAATTATGTATCTGGATTATAATAAACTGTAAGTAACTGCATTTTATACATTCTTTATGTATTCTTTCATCAAATTTCAGATGAAAGTAGTTGATTACAACAAAGATTTGATTTTTAAAATTCTATTGAATTTTGTTATGGAATGAAATGATTTGTTAGATAAAAACGTTTATAAAAACAACGTATCTATCCAATTATTCATTTATCATTGATATTTCAAACAATAAACACTTTCTGCAACCAAATATTAATCGAGAAATGCGTTTTCTATAATAAGGCAATTCGTTGGATGAAAATCATTATTATAATGTATCCTTGAAAATGAAACCAGAAAAATTGCACGATATTATAAAATTTAACAAAAAGGGTTCATTTGACACTTGAGTAGAAGACAACTAAGTGAAAAATGTCATATTAACTAAAATGTATAATGAAATATTGTACGAAATTTAATAAGAAATCATCTCCAATACAGGTACTTTTATATAGAATATAAATATTTATATATTAATAGTTAAATATTTTATTTTTTAGATGAGACTATAACCTACACGTACTCAGATACACTAACATGGATTTTTTAATAAACTAAAACAATCTATTGGGCAATAATTATAAAAATAAGTAATAGTAAAACATATTCTTTATTAAATGCAAACTAAAGAATATTCCAGAATGGATTATTTAATCAAGAAAACTGCATTTCAAAATTGATTTACACTCTGACGTTTAAAAAACTATATTTGATTACTATTCAAACACTTCCAAAGGTAAATTCATACTGTACAGTATTCTTTCCTTATATATAAATACTTTTTAAATCTAATTTATAAATATTTTAGATAGTTAAGACTATAGGTTTTGTCTGATTACGTGGACAAAATTGACAAGCCTTTATTTCATACAGTTTTGGAGGGAATTGTTTGACAAATTATTGTAAAATAATTAGTATATAAATAAATGATGTATCTGGACCTTGTTAAACTTTTATTAATTGCAATTTACTGTTTCTTTATACGCATTTCTTAACATTTCTGATGAAAACATTTGATTACAATAGAGATTACATTTTTCAAAATTCTGTAGTATTTTATAATGAAATGAGATGATTTCTCAGATGTAAACGTTTACATAAACAAATTATCTATCCATTTATCCATTTGTAACTGATGTATGAAACAATAAACATCTTTTCAAACCAAATATTCATATTCTCTTAGTCGAACTTGACTGTGATTGTACTGCACGAAAATTCATGTTTTCATTAAGAAATAATGCAAAAGAACGTATAAAAATTGGTTACTTTATCTACAACTAACAGGCATATAAATTTTCAGTTATGTGTGAGTAGTTCATATATACCTCAACAGATGGCGCCACAGGATCACTTAAATTCCAAAATAACTATTCAAATTGTATTTATTATACTTTTATAATCATTTATATTGATATTTATAATAAAAAATAAATTATTAATAACAATAACAATAGTTGTAGATAAATACATATATAATTCAGCTTCATAAATATATAAATGAACATAGCAACAGAAAAACATGAATATAATCATGTTTTTTTTGACAATATAAAAATGTATCAGATTATAAATTTTGGTATGTTATTTCACATTATTTATATTTATAAAATAGATAATTATTTTCAAAATAATACATTTTTATATATTCTTTAACTAACTTCATACTTATTGTGTCAAATTATGACATTTAAGTTCTGTCAAACTGAATGTATTGTATGAAAATACAAATATTGTTAAGATATAATAAAAATACATAAAATTGGGTTAAACGTATTATTTAAATCTTTTCTTCTTATGTATTTTGATGATTAAACCGTTGTATCTCAAAATCCCTAAGCGCGGGAAATTTAAAATCTCTATAATTTCATTTATTTATCAACATGTATTTTTATTTATTTCCTAAACGGTCTCGCGTGCCGCTTTGAACGTGTTATAAATAAATAATATACATTACAACAAATGTTTCTAGGTCTAACACATAGTAGCACCCCCCGTAGAAGGGTGTGAAAAAAATTCATCAATTTCCAAAGTTGGAATATTAAATATATGATATTATTTGATAAGTTATGTGTGAGTAGTTCATATACAGGGTGTTCCATTTAAGCGTGCCACCATTTCTATCTCGAGAACTATAAGAGCTACGAGGTTGGTTAAATTAGCAAAGAATCACCATTTTACAAGACTAATACAAAGAGCAAAAAAAACTTTTTTTTGACCTGTCGTTCTCAAAATACGGGACACAACTTTCTCTTTTTAGATGGGAACATATGTTTATTTTCAGGTTATTCGATAGACTATTTTTTTCTGAATTCAGCGATATAAACATCATATACTATTTTGATAGATTCATTATCTACTAGCGTGCAGAATTGACAAAAATGTTCCATTCCGATCGGCTTTTGTTTTCTGCAAAAAGTTCTCAAAGGTATGTCGAGTTTGGTCCCAAATGAAAGGTCTCGTTGAGGGCTAGCGTGCAGAATTGACAAAAATGTTCCATGTCGATCGGCTTTTGTTTTATGCAAAAATTTGTCAGAAGTATGTCGTGTTTGGTATCAAATAAAAGGTCTCAGAGAAGGCTAGCGTGCAGAATTGACAAAAATGTTCCATTCCGATCGGCTTTTGTTTTCTGCAAAAAGTTCTCAAAGGTATGTCGAGTTTGGTCCCAAATGAAAGGTCTCGTTGAGGGCTAGCGTGCAGAATTGACAAAAAGGTTTCATGTCGATCGGCTTTTGTTTTATGCAAAAAGTTGTCAGAAGTATGTCGTGTTTGGTATCAAATAAAAGGTCTCGGAGAAGGCTAGCGTGCAGAATTGACAAAAATGTGCTATGTCGATCGGTTTTTGTTTTTTGCAAAAAGTTGTCAGAAGTATATGGTGTTTGGTATCAAATGAAAGGTTTCAATGAGGGCTGGTGTGCAGAATTGACAAAAAATGTCAATGTCGATCAGCTTTTGTTTTTTGCAAAAGGTTGTCACAAGTATATAGTGTTTGGTATCAAATGAAAAGTCTTGGTGTGGACTAGCGTGCAGATATGATAAAAATGTTTCAAGTCGATCGACTTTTGTTTTATGTAAAAAGTTGTCAGAAGTATATCGTGTTTGGTATCAAATGAAAGGTCTCGGTGTGGGCTGGAGTACATAAATGACAAAAATGATTCATGCCGACCGGCTTTTGTTTTTTGCAAAAAATTGTTGGAAGTATATCGTGTTTGCAATCTAATGAAAGGTCTCGGTGAGGCCTGACGTGGAAATATGAAATAATTGTTTCATGTCGATCGGCATTTGTTTTTTGCACTGACAGCGGAGCTCTAGGGAATGCTCGGCGTAGCCGAGAATTCGCTAGTCATATACTATTTTGATAGATTCACTATATATATATATCTATATTTGGATTCATCTCGAGCATCGCAAAAACTTTGCTCACGGGTACAGGTCAAACCATTTATGTAATAATTTTAATATTATTTTATTAGATGTGGATTATTGAGGACCAATCGCTTTCGGGTGTCCCATATTTTTACCGTGCATAGTTTTTGTGTAAAAAATCGAAAACTAAGCTAGAAAGGCAAACTGGAACAAAATTGAAAAAAATATCCTAGATGCCAGGTTTAAATTTAAAAAGAATTACTGTGCCATCCGTCATTTTTGACAATTCAATATGAAACTTTTAATTGATTTATTTTGAAAATGAAAAGAGCTATTGTAAAGGTAATTGTATTTTTATACATTATAATAGTGAGCGAAATATATAAAAATACACTGAATATTAAGTGTGGTGTATTTAAAATATTTAATTTTATGACATTGACGTTTATCATTCGTTGGTCTATAACCAAAAAAGTCGTTACACAAGTTTTATATTTTCAAAGAGAAATATACAGAAATATAAAATAAACTTTGTTTAAAAGAATATGTACAATACACTTTGTGATGTAAGTATATCATTTTAAATTTGTTTCACTGTATTTAAATATGTATTTTCATTTCAGTTATAATTTTTAATTGGTTACCCAAACAAGAGTACATTTATAGAAGAGAAATAACATAAAATTACTGACAATAACACTACTGAAGTGTAACTGATTATCATAAAAGTGCATTGTACATAATAATTTACGGCAAACCTTATTTACAATATAATCAAACAATCATAATGCAAGTCTTGTATTTGCTTGGAGAAATATATAGTAAAATTAGTTTAAAAGTAAAATTACACTACTTTCTGTAATGTAAGTATGTAATTTTGTATATTCTTGGCTGTATTTAGATATGTGTTTTTATTTCAGTTATAGTTTTTAATTGGTTAAGATATCCAAACAAGAATATATTTATAGAGAAGAAATAAGATAATATTACGGATAATAATACTATTGACAAAAAAATAAATTCTGGAAATAAATCAAGCCGCGTCGTATTCAGTCATAAACACATTTATTTAAAAATACTGACAAACCTTTCTTTCATACCCACTTGGAAGAAATGTTTAAAAATTTATTGTACAATAATTATTTTAAATTATGTATCTGGATTATAATAAACTGTAAGTAACTGCATTTTATACATTCTTTATGTATTCTTTCATCAAATTTCAGATGAAAGTAGTTGATTACAACAAAGATTTGATTTTTAAAATTCTATTGAATTTTGTTATGGAATGAAATGATTTGTTAGATAAAAACGTTTATAAAAACAACGTATCTATCCAATTATTCATTTATCATTGATATTTCAAACAATAAACACTTTCTGCAACCAAATGTTAATCGAGAAATGCGTTTTCTATAATAAGGCAATTCGTTGGATGAAAATCATTATTATAATGTATCCTTGAAAATGAAACCAGAAAAATTGCACGATATTATAAAATTTAACAAAAAGGGTTCATTTGACACTTGAGTAGAAGACAACTAAGTGAAAAATGTCATATTAACTAAAATGTATAATGAAATATTGTATGAAATTTAATAAGAAATCATCTCCAATACAGGTACTTTTATATAGAATATAAATATTTATATATTAATAGTTAAATATTTTATTTTTTAGATGAGACTATAACCTACACGTACTCAGATACACTAACATGGATTTTTTAATAAACTGAAACAATCTATTGGGCAATAATTATAAAAATAAGTAATAGTAAAACATATTCTTTATTAAATGCAAACTAAAGAATATTCCAGAATGGATTATTTAATCAAGAAAACTGCATTTCAAAATTGATTTACACTCTGACGTTTAAAAAACTATATTTGATTACTATTCAAACACTTCCAAAGGTAAATTCATACTGTACAGTATTCTTTCCTTATATATAAATACTTTTTAAATCTAATTTATAAATATTTTAGATAGTTAAGACTATAGGTTTTGTCTGATTACGTGGACAAAATTGACAAGCCTTTATTTCATACAGTTTTGGAGGGAATTGTTTAACAATTTATTGTAAAATAATTAGTATATAAATAAATGATGTATCTGGACCTTATTAAACTTTTATTAATTGCAATTTACTGTTTCTTTATACGCATTTCTTAACATTTCTGATGAAAACATTTGATTACAATAGAGATTACATTTTTCAAAATTCTGTAGTATTTTATAATGAAATGAGATGATTTCTCAGATGTAAACGTTTACATAAACAAATTATCTATCCATTTATCCATTTGTAACTGATGTATGAAACAATAAACATCTTTTCAAACCAAATATTCATATTCTCTTAGTCGAACTTGACTGTGATTGTACTGCACGAAAATTCATGTTTTCATTAAGAAATAATGCAAAAGAACGTATAAAAATTGGTTACTTTATCTACAACTAACAGGCATATAAATTTTCAGTTATGTGTGAGTAGTTCATATATACCTCAACAGATGGCGCCACAGGATCACTTAAATTCCAAAATAACTATTCAAATTGT
Source organism: Stenolophus ochropezus (assembly GCA_035578165.1). Taxonomy (NCBI): domain Eukaryota; kingdom Metazoa; phylum Arthropoda; class Insecta; order Coleoptera; family Carabidae; genus Stenolophus; species Stenolophus ochropezus. Next base: position 14,798,784 of record JAQOWZ010000013.1, read on the forward strand.
ATTTATTATACTTTTATAATCATTTATATTGATATTTATAATAAAAAATAAATTATTAATAACAATAACAATAGTTGTAGATAAATACATATATAATTCAGCTTCATAAATATATAAATGAACATAGCAACAGAAAAACATGAATATAATCATGTTTTTTTTTGGCAATATAAAAATGTATCAGTTTATAAATTTTGGTATGTTATTTCACATTATTTATATTTATAAAATAGATAATTATTTTCAAAATAATACATTTTTATATATTCTTTAACTAACTTCATACTTATTGTGTCAAATTATGACATTTAAGTTCTGTCAAACTGAATGTATTGTATGAAAATACAAATATTGTTAAGATATAATAAAAATACATAAAATTGGGTTAAACGTATTATTTAAATCTTTTCTTCTTATGTATTTTGATGATTAAACCGTTGTATCTCAAAATCCCTAAGCGCGGGAAATTTAAAATCTCTATAATTTCATTTATTTATCAACATGTATTTTTATTTATTTCCTAAACGGTCTCGCGTGCCGCTTTGAACGTGTTATAAATAAATAATATACATTACAACAAATGTTTCTAGGTCTAACACATAGTAGCACCCCCCGTAGAAGGGTGTGAAAAAAATTCATCAATTTCCAAAGTTGGAATATTAAATATATGATATTATTTGATAAGTTATGTGTGAGTAGTTCATATACAGGGTGTTCCATTTAAGCGTGCCACCATTTCTATCTCGAGAACTATAAGAGCTACGAGGTTGGTTAAATTAGCAAAGAATCACCATTTTACAAGACTAATTCAGCGATATAAACATCATATACTATTTTGATAGATTCATTATCTACTAGCGTGCAGAATTGACAAAAATGTTCCATTCCGATCGGCTTTTGTTTTCTGCAAAAAGTTCTCAAAGTTATGTCGAGTTTGGACTCAAATGAAACGTCTTGTTGAGGGCTAGCGTGTAGAATTGACAAAAATGTTCCATGTCGACCGGCTTTTGTTTTTTGCAAAAAAATATTAGAAGTATATCGTGTTTGCAATCTAATGAAAGGTCTTAGTGAGGCCTGACGTGGAAATATGAAATAATTGTTTCATGTTGATCGGCATTTGTTTTTTGCACTGACTGCGGAGCTCTAGGGAATGGAAATTCGCTAGTCATATACTATTTTGATAGATTCACTATCTATATATCTATCTATCTATCTATCTATCTATATTTGGATTCATCTCGAGCATCGCAAAAACTTTGCTCACGGGTACAGGTCAAACCATTCATTGAATAATTTTAATATTATTTTATTAGATGCGGTTTAATGAGGACCAATCGCTTTCGGGTATCCCATATTTTTACCGTGCATAGTTTTTGTGTAAAAATCGAAAACTAAGCGAAAAAGGAAAACTGGAACAAAACTGAAAAAAATATCCTAGATGCCAGGTTTAAATTTAAAAAGAATTACTGTGCCATCCGTCATTTTTGACAATTCAATATGAAACTTTTACTTGATTTATTTTGAAAATGAAAAGAGATATTGTAAAGGTAATTATGTTTTTACACATTATAATAGTGAGCGAAACATATACAAATACACTGAATTTTAAATGTGGTGTATTTTAAATATTTAATTTTATGACATTGACGTTTATTATACGTAGGGGTACCAAAAATATAAATAGGCTATTATAAATTGTAAATATAATATATTTATATATATATATATATATATATATATATATATATATATATATATATAAATCAGTATATTTTAATGATTCGTACATATACATTCCAATAAAAACGTATTTTAAATAAAAAAAAACTAATTCCATTTTCACTTTTGTTTGAGAACTGCTTTCAACCATTGCAGGTACATTTCAAAACAATAAATCTTGAGAAATAAGGCGAATAACAAGGTAATGTTTGTATTATTATGTCTATTACTATAAAACTTAATTTATCTATATATTTTCTTTTCAATTAAAACACTTTAAATTATACGGTTATGCATGACCGGCTTTTTTGACAGATGGACTCATAAAGTGATAGATAGCTCGGTGAAAAAGACTATTTCAGGGAGTGATTATTTCTTCTAAAATTACAGCGAGATATTGTATGAAAATTATCGCAAATCATCATTAATACATGTACGTTAAGGTATAATATAAATATTTGCATATTAATTGTAAATTTTGTTCATTTTTAGTTACTTATCCTAACCTACATGAACTTTGACATATCGAGATGTAATTATAAATAAAATGAAGCAATTAGTTTGATAAAAATCATTATTATAAGTGAAAATATAACGTATCCCTCAAAAAGAAACCAGAAAATTGGATGATATGATAAAATTTTACAAAAATTTCGCATTTGACACTTCAGTTGGAGACACGAACTAGTTCGCAGCGTGAAAATATCATTTTTACTACAATATATAGTAAAATATCGTATAAAATATTATTGAAATCATGTGTTTTACAGGTATTTTAATGTAGAATATAAATATTTGTATATTAACAGTAAATTTGATACATTTTTAGTTAGTTCTCGTAACCCACATGTACTCAGGTATACCGAGATGAAATTTTAAATAAATTAAAACAATTCATTGGGCAAATATTGTTAAAATAAGTGACAATATAACATATTCTTTAAAATACAACCCAAAGATTATTCAAAAAATTTTACCACAAAAATATATTTTTCCTACGACCACTGTTAAAAGTAGTCTTTTTAACGGTTGCTTAGCAAGTTAAAAATAACAGTTTATAACACAGTGAATACTTTTAAATCGTTGTCATTGACAACGTTTTAAAAGTAAAAAACAAATTTACTTTTAACACTTGTGTTAAAAAGGAACTAAATCTAGTTACCTGTCAAAAATGTCATTCTATAATGCTTAGTTTTTATTTACTGATACATAATTAGGGTCGTAGGAAAAATAGTGTATGATGTTAATATTAATAAATAACTATTAATTCCATAAACCATTGTTTTACTATCACTGGTTTATATTGTTTTACCGACATCAATTGAGCGAACTTCATGTTAAATCAATTTTTAGAATAGATAAAATCTGACTTTATTTTTGTACAAAATCATATAAATATTTGCTTCCGTGCCCTAATCTTATGTTTTTTTGTCATTGTTTAGCTAAAGGAAGACATTGCAACAAAAAAAATTGCAACTTTAAGGATGGTAGGCATTCTAGAATCCAGCCTAATAAAAAATACTCGCATCAATGTAAAATTATGTACTTTTGCAGTTTAGAACGGAAATATATACAAGCGGATTTACTGCGGGCAACAAAGTATGAGTTTATTTTAATGTTTTTCTATTTATTTATATTTATTATCAATTACAGCTTTTAATTTGTGTGACAAATAAATTTGAAGCCTAAACAAGTTCTGCATTTCTTATAATTCTACAAAGAAAGCAGAAGAACTTTTTGTTTACGGAATACAATGTATGCAAGATAGGAGACGTTTCATTTTATGTGAGTACATATTTTAATTTATTAGTTTCATCATCGTCATTACATATATTATTAAAAATAGTCATAACAGTATGATTAATTATTGCAAAACTGCGTAGTTCTTAAATTTTATTTCCTGGAAATAAATATTAACAATTGCTTCCACAGGCGTTTATTGTTATTATTTTTTTGTACAATCAATTTTATGTCAATACTTCAAATATACCTTACATTCATTATTTATTATTATCTTCTTCATTATCTGCATGGTTTTGAATATAATCAAATTACTAAAATAAAAATACGGTATAATAAAAATTCGCACGTCCATGAACATAAATTTCAAATTTTATTCCTAGACATATAGTTTAGTAGCTTTTAAAGAAAATTGGTGGTTCCGTGATTATCACTTGCTTTTGATCAGGCTTTTATAATTATTTCAAATAAAATTTTTATTTGCATACACCTACAAATTTTAAAATTTTATAATATACAATCATTGAATTATCAAAAAATTAGTGTTAAACTGTTGGTAACTTATATTCCGTATTTACCATAATTGCCTGTCGTTATTACAGGTTGTTTATTTATTGGCTTTTTTTAAATTATAATTTTATTTTAATAATTAGGCATGCTTAGGAAAACAAAATTTGTTTAATTACTTAATTGTTCTTTCACTTCTGTGTAAGGCAGTTATATTTATTGTGTTTTCAATAAATCGAATTGCGAATCAAACTGATAGTTTTGAAAATTTGTTCTCTACTGCAGAATAATATATTTAAAAAATCCCGTTTGTTGTGCCGCCTAATTTGAATCTAAGGTGAGAATTTATTTTTCATATCTTTTATTAACTATAGGTAATTTCTTGGTTAAATATTTATTGTTTTCTCTCTTCTAATTGTTAATAAAATGAAATGAATTGCCCTCGGAATTACCATAATTTTATATACATATATTGATAATGTTGGACAAGTATTTTTATTTTTATTTTACTGTAGGTGTAAAAATAATCTGCAGTTGCGAAGCAGTAAGAGTGCAAGCATATATATTCAAAATAGAAAATAAAGTATTCCTGTTTGAAGCTGCAGCCTGACGTATTGCTGATAATATTAACACAGAACCCTGACTTATTGCTGGTAAAGGTAACACTGAAAATAACAACGCACTCAAAACCTGTAAGTGTTTATTTTAATTTTTGTAATAACACAAGTGTAACAAAATGCCAACTAAAAGTGAAAAAAATCGCCTTAAGCGTAAACAACGACACGCAAAAAATATAGTTAATAATAATAGCTGCATAAATTCGGATAATAGTGTTGTAGAAAATGAATGTATAAATCGTCAGGTTATGTCAGGCAATTCAGGAGAATTATTTATAAAACGAAGTAAAGATTGTGAAGTAGAAAATAATATACAAACGGGTAATTTAAATACAGGTATTGAAACAGTTGGCAATCAAATACAGCTAATAGAACGTGATTATAATACTTTAATAAATCCTGCTGGATATTTAGAAGACGTTCATATAGACTTTTACTTTTCGTTAGTACGTTCAGTAACTGAGTTCGACCCTCAGCCCACAGTGTATGTAGATGCTCCAGACCGAATAGTTGCAATCGAGCAGGGAACTAGACACCTACAAATTTTATTCGTGCCAGGTGCAAATATTGGGAGCGTAGGTCATTGGGTTACAGCGTATTATGACGGATTAGAAATTACAATTTACGATAGCATGAATTCCCAGAATTTAAATGCAGGTGTTAAATTATATTTAGAAAGATTATTCCCCTATTGTCCCTCAATTAGGTTTGTACGAGTTCAACAACAGACTAACACCTATGATTGCGGGTTGTTTGCAATAGCTTTCTTTACAAGTTTAATACTTAACCGGAATCCTGAGCATGAATCTTACGATAGTAATAGACTTAGATCATACGTTTTACAAATGTTTCGAACACGTAATATAACAGCATTTCCAGTAACTCGTCAGCAAGATTTAAGGGAAAATTATTTTAAACGGAAATCAAATGAAACAGAGGAAGAACGAGCTAAACGTCTAAAATCAAATTACGAATATAAATTAAAATACGTGGTTATTGAAACACCTGAAAAAAAAAACATATCGTATAGAGAAACAGAAAGAAATTAATTTGAATAATCTTGTAAATGAAACATTAGAACAAAAAAATAATAGGTTACAAACACTTAAAATAAATTTTAATAACTACATTCTAAATGAAACTACCGAACAAAAAGAATATAGGTTAGAAAGACTAAAAACAAATTTTAACATTTATATGCAAAACGAAACTACCGAACAAAAAGAATATAGGTTAGAAAGGCTCAAAACAAATTTTAACATTTATATGCAAAACGAAACTACCGAACAAAAAGAATATAGGTTAGAAAGACTCAAAACAAATTTTAACATTTATATGCAAAACGAAACTACAGAACAAAAAGAATATAGGTTAGAAAGACTAAAAACAAATTTTAACATTTATATGCAAACCGAAACTACCGAACAAAAAGAATATAGGTTAGAAAGACTAAAAACAAATTTTAGTAATTATGTACAAAATGAGACTGTAGAACAAAAGGAAAGTAGATTAGAAAGACTTAAACTTAATTTAAATAATTATATAAACAAGGAAAATCCTGAACAAAAAACGAATAGGTTACAAAAGTTAAAATTCAATTTTAAAGAGTACATTAAGAATGAAACTCCTGAACTAAAACAAAAACGTTTAGAAAAGTATAGAGATAATTTTGATAATTTGGTTGAAACTGAAACTGTAGAACAGAAACAAGAAAGACTAACAAAAAATAATATGATTAATAAAAATAAAATAAAAGCGCGTAAAAACAAGGTTTCCAATGATAACTATATGTTAGTTAGAAAAGGATTAGGAGTTGAAATTGAGCCCCATTCCTTAGGAGCAATGAATGTTGTCTGTTCACATTGTTCCTCTGTTAATTTTTCATACGAAAAGCCCTCGGACGGCAAATTTACTTATTGCTGTCGAAAGGGAAAATTAAACGTAGATCATTTAAATGAGTTCCCTGAATATATTAAAAATCTAATGTTAGGTAAAGATTCAGATAGCAGAAACTTTAGAGAAAATATTAGGCAATACAATAGCGCGTTAGCATTCGCATCGTTTGGGGCTAAAATTTCCGCGCCTCAAGGTAAAGGGCCCTACTGTTTCCGTATACACGGCCAAATTTACCATGATTCTGCCAGCTCAATGTACCCTAAACCAAATGAAACAGAAAAATATTCCCAATTATACATAATTAATTCAAATGAAGCGTTAGAGAAACGAATGAACGTAGAGTATAATAAAAATTGTAAGCCAAATATCATGGGTCAATTAGATGTAATACTTAGGCAGGTTAATCCGTATTGTCAGGCGTATATGATGTTGAAAGAAGTAGAGCAGCGGGAATTAGCCAAAGCTAACCAAACAAATCAGTCGGTGCCAGAAATAAATTTGTGGATTGTAAATGACAGAAAAAAAGATAAACGTAGGTACAATATCCCCACATGTAATGAGGTGGCAGTTGTTTTTACGTCCAATGACGGTGAGCCACCAATAGATAGGGACATTTGTGTCCACCCAAAAGTTGGCGGTTTAGTTCGAATTAATCAGTTTAGTGAAAACTGCGACCCCATGTCCTATCCTTTATTATTTCCTCGCGGTGAATGTGGCTGGAACATGAATTCAAAACAAGCTGACGGTATTAAAAAACAAAGCATGTTACAGTTTTACATGAACAGATTAGCGGTTAGAAACACATTTAACCCATGTTTAGAAGCCGGTAAACTAACCCAACAATACATTGTAGATGCGTATGTTAAAGTCGAAGCCGAAAGATTAACGTACATTAGACTAAATCAGCCTACTCTCAGGGTAGAGCTATATAGTGGGTTGATGGACCACATTAATAATTTGGCAGAGAATGAAGGCGGAAAAGCAGGCACCATGATTATTTTACCGTCAACATTTCAAGGTGGCAGTAGATTTATGTTGAAAATGTATCAAAATGCCATGTCCATTGTTAGAGAATTTGGCCGCCCTGATCTATTTATAACAGTGACATGTAACCCGAAATGGCCAGAAATTGTACAACAGTTGCGCGAGGGTCAAACCTCTGCAGACCGCCCAGACATAACCGCCAGAGTTTTTAACGGAAAAATAAAAAGTATGTTGCATGAATTTTTACATGACAATATTTTTGGGAAAGTTGTGGCATTCATATATGTAATTGAATTCCAAAAACGCGGTCTGCCTCACATGCATTTATTATTAACTTTAGATAGTGCAAGTAAAATCCGTAACAAAGATGACATTGACGAAATAGTCAGTGCAGAAATTCCCGACGAGGACGCAGAACCGGAATTGTACCAATTAGTTCGTTCACATATGATTCACGGTCCGTGCGGTATTCTAAACAAAAATTCGCCGTGTATGAACGAAAATAAATGTTCAAAAATGTTCCCTAAAGATTTTAGAAATGAAACACATGAAAACATTAACGGTTACCCCCTGTATAAACGGTCAAATAATAATGCAAAAATGTACATTCTTTGGAAAAATGGTTTAGTTAAATACACGGTAGACAATAGGTGGATAGTTCCGTACAATCCGTATTTGTTAAAAAAATATAGAACCCACATAAATGTTGAAATATGCGCATCAGTAAAAAGTATAAAATATATTTGTGATTATTTGTGCAAGGGGCATGATTGCGCGAGCGTCAAATTAGAACAACTTGATAAAAACAAAGTTGTTCAGTGGGATGAAATAAACAATTATTTAGATGCTAGGTATGTATCTGCCCCAGAATGTTGTTGGAGGCTTTTAGAATATCCGTTGCATGACAAGTCTCATACAATAATGGAATTAGCAGTACATTTAAAAAATCAACAGGCGGTATTTTTCACTAACGGTCAGGAAAAAAAAGCAGTTGAACGAGCAGCGAAAAAAAATACAACATTAACAGCTTGGTTCCTACTCAATGAAATAGACGTTAATGCCCGGCAATATGTTTACATGGAAATTCCTAAATATTATGTATTTACAAATAATGCATGGAAAGCTAGACAACGTGAGAAAAAGCCACCTATCGGCCGAATGATTTCTGTTAGCCCTAGAGATATCGAAAGATTTCATTTAAGATTAATTTTGGTACACACAAAAGGTGCCACAAGTTTCGAAGACTTGCGTACCGTCGACGGAAAATTATATAATACATACCAGGAAGCTGCCCGTGCATTAGGTCTTTTAGCTAATGATAAAGAGTGCGAAAATTGTTTAGACGAGGCTGTGTTGAGTAAATTTCCCAGACAATTGCGTGAATTATTTGCTTATTTAATTTGCTTCCATACATCAACCAATGCCCTCAGCTTATGGGAAAAATTTAAGCATTATTTAATGGAAGATTATTTATTACATAATTCTGACAAAGTTGCACAAAGTAAATGTTTATTAAAAATACAGGAAATACTCGATATACATAAATTCACCTTAAGTGATTTCGGTTTGCCCCAACCAGAAAATATTGATGATTTAGAAAATGAAACTAACTCTTTTGATGTAGCAGCCGAAAAATTAGAGGGACAACAAAATGTAGCTTTATTTAACAGAGACCAAATAGAAATTTTAAATAACATATTAAATGCCGTAAATGACAATAATTGCACAAGTAGATATTTCTTTGTTGACGGTCCCGGGGGAACAGGGAAAACATTTCTGTATAACACATTGATAAGTATTTTAAGGGGCCAAAATCAAAAAGTTATAGCTGTAGCTTGGACGGGAATAGCAGCTACTCTGTTAAAAGGTGGTCAAACAGTTCACTCAGTGTTCAAGTTACCAGTGCCTGTAAATGACGGATGTGTATGTAGAGTGAAATCAAATAGCAAAGCGGGTAAATTAATAAAAGAGGCAAGTGTAATAATCTGTGATGAGGTAACAATGATACCTAAACACGCACTCGATGCAATAAATTTATTATTACAAGATTTGATGGATAATAAAATACCATTTGGGGGAAAAGTTATAGTTTTAGGTGGCGATTTCAGACAGTGCTTGCCAATAGTGAATTACACAAATCATCGAACTGTAATAATTGAAACATGTGTTGTAAAAAGTCATTTATGGCCACTATTTACAAAATTTTCATTAAAACAAAATATGCGCGTAAATAAGGACGAAAAAGAATTTTCAGAATATTTATTAAAAATAGGCAACGGTGAAAATGAAATTGTCAAAATTCCTGCACATTGCGTTTCCGAAACATGTCTAGCAAATGAAATATTCGGTGAAGATGACATACAACCTGATGATATTTATAAATTTACAGATAGAGCCATTTTAGCACCAAAAAATGATGACACAATGATAATTAATGAACACGTATTAAATAAAGTTGTAGGGTCATCTAGAGTATATTTAAGTGCTGATTCTTGTGAATGTGATGAGATAAATAAAATTAATTACCCCGCCGAATTACTGAATGGCCTAACACCAACCGGAATGCCTCCTCACAAATTAACACTAAAAATTGGAGCAATAGTTATGTTATTAAGAAATATGAATCCAAAGCGTGGTCTGTGTAATGGAACAAGGTTCATAATAAAAGACATGAAGACTAATTATTTAGATGTAGAAGTTCTAACAGGACAGAGTGCAGGTAGCCGGCTCTATTTACCGCGTTTTGATTTAACTACCGAAACAGATTTACCATTCATCTTGAAACGAAGGCAATTCCCAATAAGATTAGCTTTTTCAATGACAATAAATAAATCCCAAGGCCAAACATTTAATTATGTAGGAATAAATTTAGAAAATCCAGTCTTTTCACATGGCCAATTGTATGTGGCAATGTCAAGAGTAAGAAGTTCAAACAATTTAAAGATAAAATTGCCAGATTCAAATATTATTAAAAATTCAAAAGAAGCATTCACAACGAATGTAGTGTTTAAAGAAATTTTAAATTAAACAAGTTTAAATCATTTAAAACAAGTGACAAATTTGAAATATGAATATGAAAGAAATATTTAAATTGTATTAAAATTAATTTAAACACTACAGAGCAAAATATTTAATGTTAAAAGTAAAAGATATTAAAATCATGTTAAAAAATACAATATATGTCCAATTACATTTTAATCAGTAACATAATTATATAACAAAAATTTCTTATACAAGTTTATAAAAATTAAATCATATTTTAAAAATCAATTATGAGAAAGCAATAAAGATCAATTTAAAGTATAAAATAAAAGTATGTAGATATATTCATAATAAATTTGAAACGCAAATTAAAAATATGTAATAATATAAAAAGGAATAATATGAATTAAATATATAAATTTAAAATGTTAAATTATACAAGTAGAAATCAATGAATACAATTGACAAATTTTAACTGACTATGAACGAAATAGCAATAAAATGTAAATTGTATTATAATTAAATTAAAAACTATTAAGCTAAATATACAATTTTAAATGTAAAAGATATTAAAATAATGTCAAAATGAACATGAAAGAAAGAAATATTTATAATATCTAAATTGAATTAAAATTAATTTAAAAACTACAGAGCAAAATATTTCATGTTAAAAGTAAAAGATATTAAAATCATGTTTAAAAATTCAACATATTAACAATTACATTTTAATCAGTAAACTAATTATATAACAAAAAAATGTCATATCATTTATATGTTTATAAAAATTAAATGATATATTAAAAATCAAATATGAGAAAAAAAGCAAGAAAGATCTATTTGAAGTATTAAATAAAAGCATGTAGAAACATTCATAATAAATTTGAAACGTAAATTAAAAAATATGTATGTAATAATATATAAAGAAATAAAATGAATAAATTGAAAATATTAAATTAAACAAGTAGAAATCTTTGAAAACAATTGATAAATTTTAAATATGATTATGAAATTGTATTATAAATAATTTAAAAACTATTTAGCGAAATATTTAATGTTAAAAGTACAATATATTAAAATCATGTTGAAAAGTACAATGTACAATTACATTCTACTCATTGAACCAATTATACAACAAAAAAAAAATATATTAAGTACATGTTTATAAAAATTAAATTAATAAAATTTAAAAATCTTATATAAGAAAGCAATAAAGATCAATTTAAATTATAAATTAAAAACATGTTGAAACATTATTGATAAATTTGATACAAAATAATATGAATGAAATAAATAAATTAAAACTTGTATTATAATAAAAAAGTTATTATGATGACAATATTTGATTTGTTAAATATAATATAATATACAATATATTTTATATACACTGCATGTAATTAATATAAAAATGAAAAATTATTTCAACATGAAAAGTGGTTCGTAAAATATTGTAAAAGATTAAAACAAAAAGAACTTAAGTCTGATAAAACCATTGCGCCTTTTATATATTTTACGGACCTTGCCAAAATGAAGGTATAATAAAAAGAATAATTGTAAAAGGCAATTATTTATAAAACTAATTATTATAAGTATGTAATAAATTAAATATAAAGCAATCACAATCTAAACAAAATGAAAATGTAAGAAATATTATGATAAAAGATAATAAAAAAATACTCACAATGAAAATCATAAATAAAATAAAAAGTATAAAGCAATGGTTTAGTATTAGAAAAAGTTTCTATAACGTCTAAAATCCCGGTTTAGTCTATGTGTTACTAATATTTTTAAAAAATATATGTACATTACAAATTTTATTTTCTGATAAAAAGGTCCCTACATCTAATGGTAAAAAGGAAACTTATTTTATATGCAGGTTTATATAAAAAATATTTATTGTTTTTTACATTAAAAGACAAATATAATAAAATTATATTTTATTCCATTTATTTACCCTCTATGGTTAAAGAAACATTCTTTTATTATAATACAACAGTCATTAGTTTGCATTAATATTTTTCTTTAATGTAATAGAGCTTAAACAATACTTCTGTCAATAATTTTTAATTAATACCATCAAAAAGAAAGACGTTATACGAAAACTATCTAATACCAGGCTTAAGTTAAAACATGTTGCGTCTCTCTATAATATGTATTAGAAATGTGACGTTAAACAAAAGTATATAATAAATCGCAACATGTGGGCGGGCCAGTCTACCATTGTACCTCAAAATTCATGCAACAGAATATAAATCCACATTTATTTGGCAATATACTACATACTACTACAAAACCGCAAAGTATGGTAAAAATTCCATCTACTGCTGGTGGGTTTTGAAGTGTTATGTAATTAAGTCATTGTCACTGTTGTATGATTTTGAGTAACAAGATTTTCATTTTTAAAAAACTACAAAAGTACAAATATAACTGTAATTTATTTGGTAAGAGTAGATTCAATTTATATTTTTTTGTTTTAAATTACATTTTTATGTACATAATGTGTACCATATTATCTATAATTCCTTGGTAGACTTGGCAAGACAATGACTTGTTACGTAATACTTTAAAACCCTATACCAGTGGTATTTGGGATTTTTGCTGTACTTTGCTTCAATATTATAATAGCCCGTGGTTAAAAAAATTAAAAAAAATAAATAAGAAAAAATAAACTTCATCATAATTAATCGTCACAAATTGGCTGGCTGGAATGAAGCAAATGAAGCACAAGACATTATAAAATAATAATAATAATAATAATAAAACCACAAAGCGATCCAATAAAAGAAAAATAAGAGAGTAATAAATCGCAAAAGTATGAAAGTGTGTAAATGTTTGTATGAAATCGAGTTGCCAGGTTATCAAAATTTGTATTTTATTTTATATGAAAGATTATACAATTTTAACAATAATAACTACAGTTAGTAAACAAATCGTATTCTTTTAATATTTTGTTGAGTTGAGTGAAATATTTCTATAAATTATCTAAAATGTAAATGAAATTTTTATTAATATTATTATACATTCATATTTTTAAATTATTTAATTTATTTGTATTAAAAATTATCTGGCAACTCAAATAATTTCTAATAAAAATTAAAATATAATGTCAGAAAACTTTTTCAAAATTATATATTTCTTAAAAAAAAATGTAGAATGATTTGTTTAACTTTTGTAACTAATTAAAAGTTAAATTCATAGTATATAATAAAGATACACAAATATCAAAAAAATTTCATTTGATTCACATCGATATAATATGGTATGTTATTATCAAGTTCTGGGAAATAAAATTTTTGTATTTCATATTTTTAGATAATAAAAACTGAAATCTACACTGCATTATGGCTGTAAACTATGTCGAATATAATAAATATGGGATACAAGTATACCAGTATTTGGACAATTACTTATGTGAAATCGTAATACCGAAGTTTTTTCAATTGGGGCGAACATTTTTTTTTATAAAAAAAGTGTTTGAATGTTAACATATTTTATATAAATTAATAATGTTCCTTTTTAAAAACAGAAAACTGGATCGATCATACCCTGGGATAAAATCTACAAGTTGAATTTTTCTTCGTTAAATATTTCATTCATTTCAATCACAAGAAAATAATTCAATTTTAATCGAAGCATATAGCATATTTTAATTCAAATGATAAATGAAATATAGTAGTTTATATTTTTATGTCAGACACTGAATCCACTGTAAAAAGGAGGTAACAATTAAAAGAAAATAATCTTCCTCAATTATATTAGTCTTTATTTGTAGAGGACAGGAGTTTCACCAGAATGCCTTTTTGAAATACTTGTCAACAATAATCTCGACTGAGAAGCGATATTGAATATTTTGGAACCGAACTTTGAAACCTATTCGCTGACAATTTTCCTGCCATTGGAAAAACTTCAATATTATAGACAAAGTTTAATAAGAATGGTAAATACATTTATATTAAAAAAAAACATCTTTATTAATTATTATTTTTTATTTAACAGAATGCACAACGCTTACATCACTGGCAGAATACTTTTTCGAATTATCAAATAATTTATTAAACATAGGTAATATTTATTTGTAACTAATTATTAATATTTACTCATTAAATTTTTTTCAGACAAAATATACAATAAAGTTACTACATTAGCTGAAAGAACAATTTCTCAAATATTGCATTATAAATTCTACAAGAAAAGTTTGCAGTGTTCAAATAAAGTAAGTCAAATTCTTACTAAAGTTCTTTGCGGCCATAATATATTTTATTTTATTTGGTTATAGATTATAGATACTTAGCCCAATCCTTCTGCGACAAAACGCTCATCCTTTATAGATGAAACAATTCCAATATATTTAAATAATGTAAGTCATTTTTTTACTACTGATATATCTCATTATTTCAAATTATTCTTTGTGTATAGTGATCGTCTTTTGCTAACGTTTTTTGGACGGTTTTCCGTTAGCATTTACAGGGAATCCTGAAGACTGATTCGTCCCGTCCAGAAGCTTCTTGCTGTATAACTTATTGATGTTATTATATATTGTAATGTTTTAATAATTTATTACTTTCCTATTTTGTGTATCTAAGTTATAATTAAACATTTGTTTAAGACGTTGTTATTTTTGATTCTAGATTGTGAAATGTCACTTTTGCACTCGAGAATACAAAAGCATTTCGCAATCAAGAATCAAACAACATTTTTTAGAAAACTAAATTCCAAAATTAGTTAAAATGCGAAAAGAAAATTTTGACGTTTATCAAATCAAATATTTTTCACAGCTGACAGTTAGTTGACAGCAGAAATCAAACAACTGTTTTAAATTATATCATTTTTTAAATGAAATATTTCAATACTTCATTGTATAATACTATTAAAATGATAAAAAAAGTTGCAGTTTGTAAAAGTCTTTTGCTTTTGTTACAATAACTATTTAACAATTTTCAAATAAAATATTGGTAAAAAATATGGTCCGTAATGCATATTCAAATTTTCCCGCCAAAGAATAATGGCGGTACATCAGCCAATTCTATATTTTCTTTATTTGGAAAGCTAGACCTTAATTTTTTAATTTTGTTACCTCAACCAAAACCACTAATTCTACCTATGCCACTAATTTGTTTGATGTGAATGCACCTTCAATTTTCATTAATTATAGGGCACGAGAGCACCGTCAACCTGTGCCCAAACCTCAGCTCATTTCACACCATTCTATGTTCTCAGTTCGCACTTATTTCAGGCGGAAAAGAAGTGGCAGAAATTTAAATCGACGGCATTGGCGGGTTTTGTATTCATTCCATTCTGCCTCTGCGATCTCTGTGTGGTTTATTCATTGCACCTTTTAGTGTTTCTTGTGTCAGTATTAGTTGTTGTTGAGTTTGTTATTGTTTTTGCACTCCAGGACGCAGTAGACACTAGCCAAATCATATATCACCTCTCATTCTCAATAAAGAACAAAAATAACAATAACGAACTCAACAACAATAACAAACTCAACAATAATAACAAAATCGACAACAAATAACTAACACGAGAAACACTTAAAAGAGCGCAATTGATAAACCACACATGGAAATCGCAAAATGGAATGAATACAAAACCCGCCAATGCCATCGATTTAAATTTCTGCCACCACTTTTTCTCTTCCGCCTGGATTGGTATGAAATAAGGCAATCATGGAATGACGTTAAATGAAACAATCATAGAATGGTCTGAAGTGAGATAAGAGGGACAAGATCGACATTTGAAAGCAAATTTTATTAGTAAGTTTTAAATGATTTATTAAACGTAAAATAGTATAACAATGTCAGTGAACATTAAATCTATATAAATACAACTTGTTTTCGATGGAAGAGTATATTTTGACTTTTATTTAAATTTCCGCCACTGGAATTCTGTGAAATGAGATGAGAGGCTTGGGCAAAGTCGACGGTGCTGCTCTCGTGCCCTACACATGGAATAAAATTAGTTGTCATTTATTAATTATGGTACCTTTGTTACCGACATTCCGATAAATCAATGACGTTTGCAATTTCATTCTATACAAATTATGTTCATATTTGTTCTTAGGAATAAAAAAGTAAGTAGAGAACTGGACAAAGCTTCAATATAATGTATTATAATTTAGAATTGGTTATGTTTAACTGTAAATGTTTGCTAGATGACATTTACTTTAAACGTCAAATTTGAAAATTCAATATAACCTCAAATTTTAAAAATATTTTAGTAGGCTGTATTTATTTGGAAAATGTGAATGCAAACTTAAACTTATTCATATTGGTACCAAATAAACAATCAAATTTCATAGTAAGTGAAAATTTTAAGTGGTGTTCTGACAGATATAGAACGAGAAAGAAATGTCTAAACAAAGATAGAAAATATGTATGTTCAACTCATCATCCCAGCAAAATAGCTGGATAAGTTTGATCAGTTCGAGATCTGTTCTAGGTTACTTCAAACGTACGAAGTAAACAGAATTAACATATCAGGTTACTTAAAAAGTTACAAATAAATACGGTCTATGACACCAAATATTATATATTTTTTTACAATACTGTATAGTTGTTAGCATTAACTGAGTTTGCATGCGATCATTGTTAAAATTAATAAATTACATTGGTTTCTTGAATATAATTTGGTTTGATTGAAACACGATTTTATTAATTACAAACATTACATATTAATCTGTTCATTATACACTGGGAGTATATAAAAATTCTTTTTATCATGTCCATATGTCATAATAATCTTTTAACAGCAATTAATTTATAAAGTCTTGTATACGGAGCTTGGGTAGAATTTATTTATAAAATTTTGATAATATAAATAAAAAGAGGAATAAGAAAAGTTAGAGACTCATACGTGCTTTAATAGAATTAATAAAAATAATTTTCTTTTCCTGACTCTATTCTAAACACTCTGAATACATTCATTTTTGCTCCTATAAGTTCACTGTGCGCTAATTCGATCTGTCAATCGTAGGTCACTACCACAACAAGGCGACAAATAAAAAATCAGAACGAAGCAGCTCGGGCAAACATTCACTCTAACACAGCATTGAGCCTTGCGACATCCAGGGCATCCCTGGCAGTAGGCTAGCTAGCTTCATTGAAGCAGCGGGACTCTGTTAGGACTCTGTGTACACTCGGGTAGCACAATGGGCCTTCAGGCCTAAGTGCATGCGGCTTCTTTGAGGCCCCCCGATTATAACAACAACAACAACAACAACAACACAGCATTAGAAGAAAACAATGAAGAATGAACAATTTATAACTTAAGAACAAATTTTATTAACTAAAAAAAAAAATTATTTACTTAGTAATTTATTTACTAACTTGTACGCAGCCCACCACTTCTTAGTATTCTATAAAAAAAATTTGTATGAGTTATAAAAATATATAAATATGTTGATGTTTCTTCCTTACTGTAGCATTGTGGTGGGCCCAATATGAACGGCCACGATTCCATCCACGGTAATTTCTCTGGCCTCGGCCGCCACGGTAATTACCATTACCTCGAAAATTTCCTCGGCCACGAAAACTTCCATGGCCGCGGAAACTTTCGTGACTTCTGCCGCGAATAGTTTCTTCTTTCTTCCTCTCATCGTTTTCCTTCCCGTCCTCCTTCCCGTCCTCCTTCGCGTCCTCCTTCCCGTCCTCCTTCCCTTCCAATGTCTTTAGTTGGCGCCTTAATTCTTTCACATAATTTTCACTTTCTTTAATCTCTCGTTTTAGATCTTCCATTGTACTTGCCGTAGGAAAATATAAATCTATTAATAACAATAAGTAATAAATTATAATTTAAAATAATTACTTACTCTTTTCTTCTTCCATTTCTGCTGCACTACAAGATCGAATCAATTTTTTTTTTTTCAAAAATTACTAATAAATTTTATTTGTACCCATGGCAATATTTTTCAAAATATATATATATATATATATATATATATATATATATATATATATGTGAAATTAGTTCCTATTTTTATTGCTATTATAATGAAAGTTTCGTTTAAGAAATACAATTATACACAAATAAAACATCACATCAGATGTACAATTTTTATTTTAGAAATTTTGACGTTTCGGGTTATATAAATATATTATTATTAAAATACTTTTCATAATATAAATACATATTCCACCAAATTTTAATTGTTAAATAATTTCACGTTAGTGAAAAAATTTTGGAATCGCAGTCGCCGGTTTTTGGTCATCCCATACAGGTCAAACTATTTATGTAATAATTTAAAATTTTATACCGTTATATGTGGTTTCATAAGGAATAGTGCCTTTTTGAGGTCTCATATTTTTACCGTGCATACTTTTGCGTAATTAAATTAAAACTGAGCCAAAGTGTAACTTGACCCAGAAGATGTCTAAAACCATGTCTAAATTTAAGAAGAATTACTGTCATCGCTGGAAAGTGAGATCATTCTACGGCTAATCATGCTTTAACTTCCATTCGTTTCATATCTTCGAACTTCCCTTCAAAATGGATCATTTAAAAAAATAATATATAAAATTTTTTATCACTATTTCTTATTGCACTACACAAAATTATTGTAATCGCTGGAAAACTTGTAAAGAAAGAGATGTTGTTATCATTTATTTCGTTCATAATTCTCAGTAATATATTTTGCCAGCTGTCAATGTCAATTTAATAAATTAAATGTTTCCTACAAAAATTATACTACTCTTTTGGAAAGGACAATTGGAACCAAAAATGGAGGTAATAACTAGATATTATAGCAAACAAAATTTCAACATTCTACTGTTAATCTTTTCTGAGTTATGTTAAAAATTCAAGAAAACACTATAAGCAAAGTGCCCTTTTGGCAATGCCGATTGCAATAAAAAAATTTGTTTTTGAGACATACGTACGTTTTGTCACGCTGAAACTAGGCAAAATGAATTCAGGGATGGTCAAAATGAATATTTCCGTTGAAAACTCAAAACCGAAAATTTTCGCGAGTACAATACTTCCTTTTACTTAGTACAAATTGAAATGAAAATGTGTGTTCGTGTTTAGTACAGCATGTCCTTTATAAAAATACTTATACTTACGGTTAGATTTCTATGTATTTTTCTAAATGAAAACTGGTAAATTTTAGGCCTATAAGATATTCGACGTTACTATAAAACGAAATACGAAACAAAAAAAACGACAAATTATAAACTCTAGAACTAAATAATCGTTATAAAAAGACTTGATTTTATTAGTAAATATACGGAAGTAGGTAATATTTCTGTGAAACTACATAAATAAAGTATGTGTTTACGGATTCGTTTCTACTTTATTTATTAATTACAACCGTGAAATGAAATCAAAACTAAATGTGTATTCTAAACGACACGTTAGTAACAACGTAATGCTTTATGGATGGTGTAAGTAAATATGAAGATATTTGTTCCCTTTTCTGTTGAATTTTTTTAATTGAATAAAATTACAATGAGGAATGTGACTAAATTTTGATTTTTATATATGTAATACAGAAAAAAAATCCATATTTTTGTAAATTATTAAAGATTTGGGGAGGGGATGCTGCGACATCATCTTGGCCGAACCGTAAAAGAAGTTAGGTAGGCGGTTACTGTAAGAAACAGTCTACCTAGTTTTTGTAAATGATGAAATTGCTAATAACTTTCTTCTTACAAACAATTGTTTAGTTTTTATTATTACAATGAGAAGTTAGGGTGGTTAGTTGTTATATTTTAGGACTTATGTACTGAAATTTAATTATAGTCACATACCCCATTTGTAATTTAAATAACGCGCGCTTTTACAAAATTCTTCTTATTGTGCTTAGAGTACAGAGAACAAAACATATGCATTCATATATATTTAAAATTTTACATAAGAAACATGTTGACGATGTGTCATTATTTAAATGTAAAAAATAAATACAACTGATCTCTGGTTTATGAAAAACATACAAAAAACGGTTGACGTTTACTAACTGGTACGTAACTATCTTCAAACGTAAGGCAGAGTGCACATTATACTCGCGCATTCTCAATTCCAGCGAATATCAATAGGTATGGGTGTTACCGCCATTATCATATACTCAGTTATGAAAGGTTAATTTTAAGGTAGTTTTTTTTTTAATTTATGTAAATTTTTAACTGTTGTAGATATCAAGGAAATTAGAATTTAAATTACGCAATTATTTTAGGTGATTTTATTATACTATATTTACATTTCATTTTCAATCTGACAAGAAATAAAATTAAATATCGTTAATGAAAAAACTACGATATTACAATACAATCAAAATTATCTTTCACGGAATGAAATTAGTAGTCATTTATTATGATGGTACTCTAGGTACTTATGTTACCGACATTCTTTCATTATTCGTAGAGAGAGATGAAAAGTTTCTATCTACATTAATTCCAAAGATTCACGACTTTTATTTTAAATATTTCATTCAGTTTGTTCTGAATAAGTTTTAATTGTATATTTGTCACAAACACATGAAATAATGGGTATAGTAATCTATTATTGTACATAGTAATAAAGTTTTATGCATTTTGATTAAATATTTCATAATTTTATTTTCAATAATAAATATTATAAAAGCCCTTTAGAATTACTCTGGAGATTCAGTTTTTTTATTTTCACATCATACTGGTGATTTGGAAATAAATAAAACAACACTAGCGCCACCAGTTAGTTTGGCATGTCGCAATGTAACCAAAATATTATTATGTTCTTGTTTTAGCTTAGAATATAAATTTCATTTATGCCTAGAAATAATATTTTAATGCTTATACATATAAAATTAAATATAAAAATATTTAATTGTTAAATACTTATATCGATTCCTTCTTTAGCAGATGCAATAATATTCGTCCGATATACACAGAAACAAATTTTACAAAGACTGGTTTAAACGGTATTGTTAAACCTATAAAAATTATGTGTATATATTGCTTAAAAACATAGATGTATTAATTCAAAAATAATATTGTATGGTAATTAATTTTATGAACAGAGTTATTGTTATCTTTAATACAAGAATACAATAATTTTAAATAAAATAATAATTTATTGATGAGTGAAAAGTGTTGATAGATAATTTAATCAAAAATTTGTTTTATTTACCAAGGCAATCTTAATTCATTTTCTAAAAAACTATAAATTTTATTTAATTAATATATCGTTAAATATGAATAATTATGAAAGTAATTTGAATTTATAGGAAGCCTTTTTAATTTTTGAACTACTTATATTCTAAAGCTTTTAGCGCTAAAATGAATAGGTAAAGAGATACAGAAGTATGAAAAAAATAACATTGAAATCGCTATGTGCCACTTTTCATTTCTACACCCGGTACCTATACAACTGTGCAATAAAACACGGAATATAGGACTTTAACATGGGATTTCAAAAAATTACGAATACTTTCTCTCCTGATGCATTTAGAGCAAAACTACAAAAGTACAAAGATGTTCAAATTTCAATTCTACATCAAATAATATCATATCTGATGGAACTGCATGTCTGTAGTATGAGATATATTAAATAAAAAATGTAACTTTTGCGCTAAAAATCAGACAGTTACGGAAATAAAAAAATATTTACCTGAGAGTTTATTATTGTTATTATGTCATTATAATTAATGTTTTCTGACGTGCAGAAATGACAAATATGTTTTACGTCGGCCGACTTTTTTTTTTTAATTCTTTATGTATGTTATTAAATTACTGATGAAATTTTCCGATTACAAAACGGTTAGATTTTACGAAATTCTATGATATTTTAAAATGAAATAAGATGATTTCTCATAAGTAAATAGTGCAAAACAAAGCTTAAATTATGATTAATTATGATAAAATTTAAACTTTGATCACTACAATCATAAGGCATGTTTTAATTACGTTAATTTTTAACAACAATGATAAACGGAGATATCCTCAAAGTTTCCTACGTGACGTCACATATCCCCTCTCCAAAATTGTATTAATGTTTTTCTCCGGAATTATCAATACTAGAGCGATTTAAAAAAATACGGGTATTTTATTTTTTGTACAGAACCATAAAATGGAAAAAAAGAAATTAGGTCATATATACCATTAAGGTTTACAAACAACACATTTGATTATATCAACTAAAAAACTTGTAGTAACTTCCTTAAATGTAAGCAAAATTACTTTCAAGTGAAGCAAGTAATCTACTTTGTTGAATAATAACTGTTTTATTAAGGAGGTATGTCGGTAAATATTATAAAATCTTCTTCAAATTATTATAATTTGTTCCCCAAAATTATCCATTCAAAAGGTTTGTTCGTTAAATGCAATAGTCTAAAACGAAGTGAAAATTTTGAGTAAGATAATAGAAGAAAATGTAATCAAATTTTATAAAATTTTAATTTTGATTATATCAACCACAAGGCGTATTTTAATTAATCCTTTTTTTTAACAAAAATTAACTTGTAATTAAGGTTTACAGCCTAAAAATTTGATTATAGCAATGAAAAATTTGTCTAAGGTATACCGTGCTTGGTATTAATTGAAAGCACTGGACAAGGGCTTAGCTTGCAAAAATGATAAAATAGTCCCATGTCGATCGGCTTTTGTTTTCAGCGAAAAGTTGTCAGAAGTATGTTGTGTTTGGTATCGTATGAAAGGAGTCGATAAGAGCTGGTTTGCAGAAATCACAAAATTTTTTATCGGCTTTTGTTTTTGTGAAAAAATGTCAGAAGTATGCCGTGTTTGGTATCAAATGAAAGCACTCGAGTAGGGCAGCCATATTGAATAACAAAAATTTGCCAGGTCGATCGGCTTTTGTTTTTCTCGTCGAGAGCTGGTGTACAGAAATGAAATTAGACGTCAACTGTAAATATTTCAATGATGCCGGAGGCCTAGTGAAGCTCAGCGTAGCTGAGCCTTCGCTAGTCATATACTATTTTGATAGTTTCACTCTCTATATTTCTATATATATATATAGTTGGATTCATCTCGAGCATCGCAAAAAGTTTGCTCACGGGTACAGGTCAAACCATTCATGTAATAATTTTAATATTATTTTATTAGATGTGGTTTTTTGAGGACCAATCGCTTTTGGGTGTCTCATATTTTTACCGTGCATAGTTTTTGTGTAAAAAATCGAAAACTAAGCTAATAAGTATAACTGGAACAAAACTGAAAAAAATATCCTAGATGCCAGGTTTAAATCCGTCATTTTTGACAATTCAATATGAAACTTTTAATTTATTTATTTTGAATATGAAAAGAGATATTGTAAAGGTAATTATGTTTTTACACATTATAATAGTGAGCGAAATATATACAAATACACTGAATATTAAGTGTGGTGTATTTAAAATATTTAAATTTTTGATTTCTGACGTTTATCATACCTAAGGCTACCAAAAATATAAATAGGCTATTATAAATTGTAAATATAATATATTTTGTTATAAATCAGTATATTTTAATGATTCGTACATATACATTTCAATAAAAATGTATTTTAAATAAAAATATTAATTCCATTTTGACGTTCGTTTTCACTTTTGTTTGAGAACTGCATTCCACCATTACAGGTACATTTCAAAAGAATAAATCTTGAGAAATACGGCGAATTTCAAGGTAATGTTTGTATTATTATGTCTATTACTATAAAACTTAATTTATCTATATATTTTCTTTTCAATTAAAACACTTTAAAATACAAAGTTTTGTATAACCGGCAATTTTGACAGTTGCTTCCGGGGCTCATCAAGTGACGGATAGCTCGCTGAAAAAGGCTATTTTTTCTAAAATTACAGCGAGATATTTTATGAAAATTATTACAAATCATCAGTAATACCATGTACTTTAAGGTATGATATAAATATTTGCATATTAATACAAATTTTTTCTCATTTTTATTTAGTTATCTTAACCTATATGAACTCTGGCATATCGAGATGAATTTTAAATGAAATAAAGCATTTCGTTGGATAAAAAACGTTATTAAACGTGGGAATATAACGGTATCCTTTAAAATGAAACTAGAAAAATTGCACGATATTATAAAATTTAACAAAAATGATGCATTTGACACTTGAGTTGGAGACACGACCGAGTAATCTGCTTGAAAAATCACATTTTTGCTAAAATGTATAATGAAATATTGTACGAAATCATCTCTATTACAAGGTACTTACATATGGAATATAAATATTTATATATTAATCATTAAATAATTTATTTTTTAGATGAGACTATAACCTACACGTACTCAGATACACTAAGATGAATTTTTAAATTAAATAAAACAATTCATTGGGCAAATATTGTTAAAATGAATGAGAATATAATATATTCTTTAAAATAAATTCACAAGACTATTCCAGAATGGATTATTTAATCAAGAAAACTCCATTTCAAAGTCGATTTACAATCTCACTTTTGAAAATTGATATTTGATTACTATTCAAACACTTGCAAAGGTAAATAGATACTGTACAGTATTCTTTCCTTATATATAAATACTTTTTAAATCTAATTTATAAATATTTTAGATAGTTAAGACTATAGGTTTTGTCTGATTACGTGGACAAAATTGACAAGCCTTTATTTCATACAGTTTTGGAGGGAATTGTTTGACAAATTATTGTAAAATAATTAGTATATAAATAAATGATGTATCTGGACCTTGTTAAACTTTTATTAATTGCAATTTACTGTTTCTTTATACGCATTTCTTAACATTTCTGATGAAAACATTTGATTACAATAGAGATTACATTTTTCAAAATTCTGTAGTATTTTATAATGAAATGAGATGATTTCTCAGATGTAAACGTTTACATAAACAAATTATCTATCCATTTATCCATTTGTAACTGATGTATGAAACAATAAACATCTTTTCAAACCAAATATTCATATTCTCTTAGTCGAACTTGACTGTGATTGTACTGCACGAAAATTCATGTTTTCATTAAGAAATAATGCAAAAGAACGTATAAAAATTGGTTACTTTATCTACAACTAACAGGCATATAAATTTTCAGTTATGTGTGAGTAGTTCATATATACCTCAACAGATGGCGCCACAGGATCACTTAAATTCCAAAATAACTATTCAAATTGTATTTATTATACTTTTATAATCATTTATATTGATATTTATAATAAAAAATAAATTATTAATAACAATAACAATAGTTGTACATAAATACATATATAATTCAGCTTCATAAATATATAAATGAACATAGCAACAGAAAAACATGAATATAATCATATTTTTTTTTGGCAATATAAAAATGTATCAGTTTATAAATTTTGGTATGTTATTTCACATTATTTATATTTATAAAATAGATAATTATTTTCAAAGTAATACATTTTTATATATTCTTTAACTAACTTCATACTTATTGTGTCAAGTTATGACATTTAAGTTCTGTCAAACTGAATGTATTGTATGAAAATACAAATATTGTTAAGATATAATAAAAATACATCAAATTGGGTTAAACGTATTATTTAAATCTTTTCTTCTTATGTATTTTGATGATTAAACCGTTGTATCTCAAAATCCCTAAGCGCGGGAAATTTAAAATCTCTATAATTTCATTTATTTATCAACATGTATTTTTATTTATTTCCTAAACGGTCTCGCGTGCCGCTTTGAACGTGTTATAAATAAATAATATACATTACAACAAATGTTTCTAGGTATAACACATAGTAGCACCCCCCGTAGAAGGGTGTGAAAAAAATTCATCAATTTCCAAAGTTGGAATATTAAATATATGATATTATTTGATAAGTTATGTGTGAGTAGTTCATATACAGGTTGTTCCATTTAAGCGTGCTACCATTTCTATCTCGAGAACTATAAGAGCTACGAGGTTGGTTAAATTAGCAAAGAACCACCATTTTACAAGACTAATACAAAGAGCAAAAAAAACTTTTTTTTGACCTGTGGTTCTCAAAATACGGGACACAACTTTCTCTTTTTAGATGGGAACATATGTTTATTTTTAGGTTATTCGATAGAGCATTTTTTTCTGAATTCAGCGATATAAACATCCTATATACTAAAAGGCATGTGTCCTAATCTATATTTATTTTCATCATGACGATCGCCAAATTTTCGGACAAACCTACAGCCTTAACCATTTATGAAATTGTTATGTATAATAATATCAAATTGTAGAGAATGATGCGTAGGTGTGCCTTTTTGGTGTTTCATATTTTTACGTCAAGCAGTTTTTGCGTAAATTAATAAAAACCACACACTTTTTTAATTTTGAAACAAAAATTTTTAGAAGGATCCTAGTAGCCATGTCTAAATTAAAAAAGAAACAACCTGTCATCTGTCACTTATGACAATCAGTCTATGAACTTTAAAGGATTGTATTTTCAAATAGAACATTGATATTAAAGAAGTGAATACAGTATCATGATTAATAATCTTGAGCAAAGGTTTTACAACTAATTTAAGTTTAAAACATGTCGGTGATGTTTATTTATTTTCATCATGACGATCGCCAAACTTTGTCACAAGCCTAACTACATTAACTATGAAAGGTATTGTTGTAATTTTTTTTAGGTTGCAGGGAATAATGTGTAGTTATGCCTTTTGGGGGTCTCATATTTTTACTGTGAGTGGTTCTTGTGTAAAAAAATAAAAACTATGCAAAACTAATAACTTGAAACAATGGATCCCAGTAGCCATGTCTAAATTTAAGAAGAGTCACGCTGTCATCCGTCACTTTTGACAATCTGTCTATGAACTTTAAACGATTATAACTTTTTTTAGAACATTGATATTAAAGAAGTAAATACAGTATCAAGTATATTAGTCTTGAGCAAAGGTGTTACAACAAATTTAAGTTTAAAACATAACGTATTTAATTAATATAAATTTTGACGTTTCCAATGTCAAAAGTCAATGTTGCCAGATGTGTGATAAAGTAACTAAATTAAAACCGAATATTCCTTAACACTTTGCTGTGTTTGATATCAAAAGAAAAAAACCCATAAGGGCCGGTTTTGAAATGACAAAAAAAAATATGTCACGTCGATCTGCATTTGTTTTGCGCAAAAAGTTGTTACAAGTAGGTCGTCCTTGGATTTTAATGAAACGACACAATGTGGATTGGAGTGCACGAATGACAAAAATATTCTAGGTCGGTTAGAATTTGTTTTTTGCAAAATGTTATCAGAAATATGTGTTTTGTATCGAATGAAAAGTCTCGGTGAGGGCTGGTGTACAAAAAAGATAATTTTCCATGTTGATCGGCTTTTGTTTTATGCAAAAAGTTAATAGACGTATGTCGTGTTTGGTATCTAATGAAAGATGTCGGCGAGGGCTCGCGTAGAGATTTGACAAAAATGATCTATGTCGATCGGCTTTTGTTTTTTGCAAAAAGTAGTATAAAGTATATCATGTTTAGTCTCACATAAAAAGTCTTGTTGAGGCCTCGCGTGCAGATCCGACAAAAACGGTCTATGTTGATCGACTTTTGTTTTATGCAAAAAGTTAATAGAAGTATGTCGTGTTTGGTATCTAATGAAAGGTCTCGTTGAGGGCTGAAATGCAAAATTGACAAAAATGTTCTATGTCGATCGGATTTTGTTCTTTGCAAAAAGTTGTCAGAAATATGTCGTGTTTGGTATCGAATGAAAGGTCTTGGCGAGAGCTCGCGTACAGAATTCACAAAAATGATCTATGTCGATCTGCTTTTGTTTTATGCAAAAAATTCTCAAAAGTATGTCAAGTTTGGTCTCAAATGAAAGGTCTCGTTGAGGGCTAGCGTGCAGAATTGACAGAAATGTTCCATTTCGATCGGCTTTTGTTTTCTGCAAAAAGTTCTTAAAAGTATGTCGAGTGTGGTCTCAAATGAAACGTCTTGTAGAGGGATAGCGTGCAGAATTGACAAAAATGTTCCATGTCGATCGGCTTTTGTTTCTTGCAAAAAGTTGTCAGAAATATGTCGTGTTTGGTATCGAATGAAAGGTCTTGGCGAGGGCTCGCATAGAGAATTGACAAAAATGATCTATGTCGATCTGCTATTATTTTATGCAAAAAATTCTCAAAAGTATGTCGAGTTTGGTCTCATATGAAAGGTCTCGTTGAGGGCTAGCGTGCAGAATTGACAGAAATGTTTCATTTCGATCGGCTTTTGTTTTCTGCAAAAAGTTCTTAAAAGTATGTCGAGTTTGGTCTCAAATGAAACGTCTTGTTGAGAACTTGCGTGTAGAATTGACAAAAATGTGCTATGTCGATCGGTTTTTGTTTTTTGCAGAAAGTTGTCAGAAGTGTATGGTGTTTGGTATCAAATGAAAGGTTTCAATAAGGTCTGGTGTGCAGAATTGACAAAAATGTTCCATGTCGATCGGCTTTTGTTTTTTGCAAAAGGTTGTCACAAGTATATAGTGTTTGGTATCAAATGAAAAGTCTTGGTGTGGGCTAGCGTACAGATATGATAAAAATGTTTCATGTCGATCGACTTTTGTTTTATGTAGAAAGTTGTCAGAAGTATGTCGTGTTTGGTATCAAATGAAAGGTCTCGGCGAGGGCTGGGGTACATAAATGACAAAAATGTTTCATGCCGACCGGCTTTTGTTTTTTGCAAAAAATTATTGGAAGTATATCGTGTTTGCAATCTAATGAAAGGTCTTGGAGAGGCCTGAAGTGCAAATATGAAATAATTGTTGCATGTCGATCGGCATTTGTTTTTTGCACTGACAGCGGAGCTCTAGGGAATGCTCGGCGTAGCCGAGAATTCGCTAGTCACTATACTAAACGATTAGATTCACTATATATATATATCTATATATCTATCTATAGATTCATCACGAGCATCGAGTAACTTTTGTAATCGCCTACAGCCTGAACCATGCAAGTGTTTGTTATAAATTTTTTTTTAATATGTGGGGGCTAGTGAGATCTTGTGCCTTTTGGGTGTCTCATATTTTTACTATTAGTAGTTTTTGTGTAAAAAATTAAAACTTTGCACAAATGCTGCCTTGAAACAATGGATCCCAGAGGCCATGTCTAACTTTAAGAAGAATCACGCCGTCATCCGTCACTTTTGACAATCTGCCTATGAACTTTAAATGATTATATCTTTTAATAGAACATTGATATCAAAGATTTAAAAACAGTATCATAACTAAAAGACTTGAGCAAATGTGTTACAACTAATTTAAGTTTAAAACATAACGTATTTAATTAATATAAATTTTGACGTTTCCAATGTCAAAAGTCAATGTTGCCAAATGTGTGATGAAGTAACTAAATTAAAACCAAATATTCCTAAACTAACTTCACTGAAGACGGTGGCAGTTGTATTAGGGTTGACAATATTAATTTATAAATTTAAAAATTAACTACTATTTTTTAATGCAAACAGTATTGCCAAATTATAAAGTAACTAAATAAAAATCAAATATTCCTAAATAAAATAAATTGAATACTTTGCTGTATTTGTTATCAAAAGAAAGGAAACCATAAGGGCCACTTTTAAAATGACAAAAAAAAATTGTCATGTCGATCTGCATTTGTTTTCCGTAAAAAATTGTAAGAAGTAGGTCGTCCTTGGGTTTTAAGGAAACGACACAATACGGACTGGTGTGCACGAATGACAAAAATGTTCCATGTAGATTAGAATTTGTTTTTTGCATAATGTTGTCAGAAAAATGTCGTGTTTGGGTATTTTCAAATTACAAAAGTCAATGTTGCCAAATGTTTAATAAAGTAACTAAACAAAGAACAAATATTCCCAAATGAAAGGTTACTGAAGACAGTGAATGTTATATTAGGCTAGGTCACGATGAGGGCTAGCGTGCCGAATGAACAAAAATGTTCTATATCGAACGGCTTTTGTTTTTTGGAAAATGTTGTGAGAAGTATGTGGTGTTTGGTATCAAATGAAAAGGCTCGATAAGGGCTGGCGTGTAGAATTAAAAAAAAGGTCAATGTTGATCGGCTTTTGTTTTTGCAAAAATTTCTCAAAGATATATCGAGTTTGGTCTCAAATGAAAGGTCTCGTTGAGGGCTAGCGTGCAGAATTGACAAAAATGTTCCATGTCGTTTGGCTTTTGTTTTGTGCAAAAAGTTGTCAGAAGTATGTCGTGTTTGGTATCAAATGAAAGGTCTCGTTGAGGGCTAGCCTGCAGAATTGACAAAAATGTTCCATGTCGATCGGCTTTTGTTTTTTGCAAAAAGTTGTCAGAAGTATGTCGTGTTTGATATCAAATGAAAGGTCTCGGAGAGGGCTAGCGTGCAGAATTGACAAAAATGTTCCGTGTCGATCGGTTTTTGTTTTTTGCAAAAAGTTGTCAGAAGTATATCGTGTTTGATATCAAATGAAAGGTCTCGTTGAGGGCTAGCCTGCAGAATTGACAAAAAAAAATATACTATGTCGACCGGTTTTTGTTTTTTGCAAAAGGTTGTCACAAGTATATAGTGTTTGGTATCAAATGAAAAGTCTGGGTGTGGGCTAGCGTGTAGATATGATAAAAATGTTTCATGTCGATCGACTTTTGTTTAATGCAGAAAGTTGTCAGAAGTATGTCGTGTATGGTATCAAATGAAAGGTCTCGGTGAGAGTTGGGGTACATAAATGACAAAAATGTTTCATGTCGACCGGCTTTTGTTTTTTGCAAAATATTATTAGAAGTTTATCGTGTTTGCAATCTAATGAAAGGTCTCGGTGAGGCCTCACGTGCAAATATGAAATAATTGTTTCATGTCGATCGGCATTTGTTTTTTGCACTGACAGCGAAAAATGTGTTATGTCGATTGGTTTTTGTTTTTTGCAAAAAGTTGCCAGAAGTATGTGGTGTTTGGTGTCAAATAAAAAGGCTCGATACGGGCTGGCGTGTAGAATTAACAAAAACGGTCAATGTTGATCGGCTTTTGTTTTTTGCAAAAATTTCTCAAAGGTATGTCGAGTTTGGTGTCAAATGAAAGGTCTTGTTGAGGGCTAGCGTGCAAAATTGACAAAAATGTTCCATTCCGATCGGCTTTTGTTTTCTGCAAGATGTTCTTCAAGGTATGTCAAGTTTGGTCTCAAATGAAACGTCTGGTTGAGGGCTAACGTGCAGAATTAACAAAAATGTGTTATGTCGATTGGTTTTTGTTTTTTGCAAAAAATTGTCAGAAGTATGTGGAGTTTGTTATCAAATGAAAGGTTTCCATAAGGGCTGGTGTACAGAATTAACAAAAATGGTTAATGTTGATCGGCTTTTGTTTTTTGCAAAAAGTTTTTAGAAGTATGTCGAGTTTGGTCTCAAATGAAAGGTCTCGTTGAGGGCTAGCGTGCAGAATTGACAAAAATGTGCCATGTCAATCGATTTTTGTTTTTTGCAAATAGTTGTCAGAAGTATGTGGTGTTTGGTCTCAAATGAAAGGTTTCGTTGAGGGCTAGCGTGCAGAATTGACAAAAATGTTCCACGCCGATCGGCTTTTGTTTTATGCAAAAAGTTATTAGAAGTATATCATGTTTAGAATCTAATGAAAGGTCTCATAGGGGGCTGACAAGCAGATGTAAATTATTTTTTTAATGTCGATCGGCATTTGTTTTTTTTCATTGACAGCGGAGCTCTAGGGAATGCTCGGCGTAGCCGAGAATTCGCTAGTCATATACTATTTTGATAGATTCACTATATATATATCTATATTTGGATTCATCTCGAGCATCGCAAAAACTTTGCTCACGGGTACAGGTCAAACCATTCATGTAATAATTTTAATATTATTTTATTAGATGTGGATTATTGAGGACCAATCGCTTTCGGGTGTCCCATATTTTTACCGTGCTTAGTTTTTGTGTAAAAAATCGAAAACTAAGCGAAAAAGGAAAACTGGAACAAAACTGAAAAAAATATCCTAGATTCCAGGTTTAAATTTAAAAAGAATTACTGTGCCATCCGTCATTTTTGACAATTCAATATGAAAATTTAATTGATTTATTTTGAAAATAAAAAGAGATATTGTGAAGGTAATTACATTTTTATACATTATAATAGTGAGCGAAATATATACAAATACACTGAATGTTAAATATGGTGTATTTAAAATATTTAATTTTATGAAATCTGACGTTTGTCACCCGTTGGTCTATAACCAAAAAATTCGTTAAACAAGTTTTATATTTTCAAAGAGAAATATACAGAAATATAAATTAAACTATTTACAATACACTTTGTAATGTAAGTATATTATTTTAAATTTGTTTCGTTGTATTTAAAGATGTATTTTCATTTCAGTTACAATTTTTAATTGGTTACCCTAACAAGAGTACATTTATAGAAGAGAAATAACATAAAATTACTGGTAATAACACTACTGAAGTGTAACTGATTATCATAAAAGTGCATTGTACATAATAATTTACGGCAAACCTTATTTACAATATAATCAAACAATCATAATGCAAGTCTTGTATTTGCTTGGAGAAATATATAGTAAAATTAGTTTAAAAGTAAAATTACACTACCTTCTGTAATGTAAGTATGTAATTTTGTATATTCTTGGCTGTATTTAGATATGTGTTTTCATTTCAGTTATAGTTTTTAATTGGTTAAGATATCCAAACAAGAATATATTTATAGAAAAGAAATAACATAATATTACGGATAATAACACTATTGACAAAAAATAAATTCTGGAATTCAATCAAGGCGCGTCGTATTCAGTCATAAACAGATAAAACAATCTATTGGGCAATAATTATAAAAATAAATAATAGTAAAACATATTCTTTATTAAATGCAAACTAAAGAATATTCCAGAATGGATTATTTAATCAAGAAAACTGCATTTCAAAATTGATTTACACTCTGACGTTTAAAAAACTATATTTGATTACTATTCAAACACTTCCAAAGGTAAATTCATACTGTACAGTATTCTTCCCTTATATATAAATACTTTTTAAATCTAATTTATAAATATTTTAGATAGTTAGACTATAGATTTTGTCTGATTACGTGGACAAAATTGACAAGCCTTTATTTCATACAGTTTTGGAGGGAATTGTTTAACAATTTATTGTAAAATAATTAGTATATAAATAAATGATGTATCTGGACTTTATTAAACTTTTATTAATTGCAATTTACTCTTTCTTTATACGCATTTCTTAACATTTCTGATGAAAACATTTGATTACAATACAGATTACATTTTTTTAAAGTCTGTAGTATTTTATAATGAAATGAGATGATTTCTCAGATTTAAACGTTTACATAAACAAATTATCTATCCATTTATCCATTTGTAACTGATGTATGAAACAATAAACATCTTTTCAAACCAAATATTCATATTCTCTTAGTCGAACTTGACTGTGATTGTACTGCACGAAAATTCATGTTTTCATTAAGAAATAATGCAAAAGAACCTATAAAAATTGGTTACTTTATCTACAACTAACAGGCATATAAATTTTCAGTTATGTGTGAGTAGTTCATATATACCTCAACAGATGGCGCTAGAGTAGCACTTAAATTTCAAAATAACTTCAAATTGTATTTATTATACTTTTATAATCATTTAAATTGATATTTATAATAAAAAATAAATTATTAATAACAATAACAATAGTTGTAGATAAATACATATATAATTCAGCTTCATAAATACATAAATGAACATAGCAACAGAAAAACAAGAATATAATCTTGTTTTTTTTGGCAATATAAAAATGTATCAGTTTATAAATTTCGGTATGTTATTTCACATTATTTATATTTATAAAATAGATAATTATTTTCAAAATAATACATTTTTATATATTCTTTAACTAACTTCATACTTATTGTGTCAAATTATGACATTTAAGTTCTGTCAAACTGAATGTATTGTATGAAAATACAAATATTGTTAAGATATAATAAAAATACATAAAATTGGGTTAAACGTATTATTTAAATCTTTTCTTCTTATGTATTTTGATGATTAAACCGTTGTATCTCAAAATAAAGCATAAAGCGCGGGAAATTTAAAATCTCTATAATTTCATTTATTTATCAACATGTATTTTTATTTATTTCCTAAACGGTCTCGCGTGCCGCTTTGAACGTGTTATAAATAAATAATATACATTACAACAAATGTTTCTAGGTCTAACACATAGTAGCACCCCCCGTAGAAGGGTGTGAAAAAAATTCATCAATTTCCAAAGTTGGAATATTAAATATATGATATTATTTGATAAGTTATGTGTGAGTAGTTCATATACAGGGTGTTCCATTTAAGAGTGCCACCATTTCTATCTCGAGAACTATAAGACCTACGAGGTTGGTTAAATTAGCAAAGAACCACCATTTTACAAGGCTAATACAAAGAGCAAAAAAAACTTTTTTTTGACCTGTGGTTCTCAAAATACGGGACACAACTTTCTTTTTTTAGATGGGAACATATGTTTATTTTTATGTTATTCGATAGAGCATTTTTTTCTGAATTCAGCGATATAAACATCATATACTATTTTGATAGATTCATTATCTACTAGCGTGCAGAATTGAGAAAAATGTTACATTCCGATCGGCTTTTGTTTTCTGCAAAAATTTCTCAAAAGAATGTCGAGTTTGGTCTCAAATGAAAGGTCTCATTGAGGGCTAGCGTGCAGAATTGACAAAAATGTCCCATTCCGATCGGCTTTTGTTTTCTGCAAAAAGTTCTCAAAGTTATGTCGAGTTTGGACTCAAATGAAACGTCTTGTTGAGGGCTAGCGTGTAGAATTGACAAAAATGTTCCATGTCGACCGGCTTTTGTTTTTTGCAAAAAAATATTAGAAGTATATCGTGTTTGCAATCTAATGAAAAGTCTTAGTGAGGCCTGACGTGGAAATATGAAATAATTGTTTCATGTCGATCGGCATTTGTTTTTTGCACTGATAGCGGAGTTCTAGGGAATGCTCGGCGTAGCCGAGAATTCGCTAGTCATATACTATTTTGATAGATTTACTATCTATATATATATATATTTGGATTCATCTCGACGATCACCGATCCTGTGTCCAGCTTAAACTCCTGGTCCATTTAAGTAATTGCTGTAATTTTTTTCTCAAGTTGTAGTGTCTATTGTACCGGAGTGCCTTTTGGGGGTCTCATATTTTTACTGTGAGTGGTTTTTGTTTAAAAAAATAAAAACTGAGTAAAATTGGTACATTGAAACAATGGATCCCAGAGGCCATGTCTACATTTAAGAAGAATCACGGTTCTCATCCGTCAAATTTGACAATTCAATATGAAACTTTTATTTGATTTTTTTGGAAAATGTGAAGAGATATTATGAATTGAATTATGTTTTCATATATTATAATATTGAGCGAAATATATACAAATACACTGAATGTTAAATGTGGTGTATTTAAAATATTTCTTTTTTGACATTTCATGTTTATCATATGTTAGAGCCGTCAAAAATTCGTGGTACAAGTTTTATATTTTGTAGAAGAAAGGAAAAGAATTAATAAATTAACATATATTTTAAAGTAAAGATACAGTGCATTCTGGAACGTAAGTATGTTTTTTATTATGTTTTTGCTGTATTTATACATATATTTAAATTTTAGATGAAATCATTGAATTGGTTAAGTAATTCCAAGATGAAATTTGGAAATACAGAGATCTTTGAACACAAACATTAACGAAAAATGAGCAACCCTTTTGGAATATACAATTAACAAGGAGTGGACAATAAAAAATCAACACAGAAGAAATATAAGTAGCAATGAAAGTCGTTTCCAAAGAACAGTGGAGTACGAACAGGTATGCCAGCAAAAGCACAAATAGTTAAATAATTAAATAAAATTTGTAAGATTTATAATAAAATAAACAATGTAATAAATAACAATAATAAAGAAAATACAGCGAAGAAACTTAAATCTGGAATTTGAACAAGGCGCGTCATATCACACAGCGCATATGTCTATTTTTACCCCTACTCCAGCCGCCAGTCATAAAGCTATTTATTAAAATGGCTGACAAAACATATTTGATGAGAAACGGTCCATAAAATACAAGTACCGAAAAATTTGGAAAACAAGCAAATAATTATCTGTTATATTATAAAATTTCTTTTCAGAGTAAGAAGTAAAGATATTTATATAAAATCAATTCCAGTAAATATCAATTTTGTAGTTGTTTTTTAGATGAGACTATAACCTACACGTACTCAAATACACTAAGATGAAATTTTTAAATTAATTAATACAATTCACTGGGCAAATATTGTTAAAATAAATGAGAATATAATATATTCTTTAAAATAAATTCACAAGACTATTCCACAATGGATTATTTAATCAAGAAAACTCCCTTTCAAAGTCGATTTAAAATCTCAATTGATATTTGATTACTATTCAAACACTTGCAAAGGTAAATACATACTGTACAGTATTCTTCCCTTATTATAAATACTTTTTTATCTAATTTATACATATTTTATAGAGCTAGACAATGGATTTTGTCTGATTACGTGGAAAACCTGAAAACCATTTGCTTCATACCGTTTTGGAGGGAATTGTTCAACAATTTAATGTACAATAATTAGTATATAAATAAATTATGTACCTGGACCTCATTAAACTTTAATTAATTGCATTTTACACTTTCTTTACGCATTTTTTGACATTTCTGATAAAAACATATGATTACAACAGAGATTACATTTTTCAAAATTCTGTAGTATTTTATAATGAAATGAGATGATTTCTCCGAAGTAAACATTTACATAAACAAAGTATCTATCCATGTATCCATTTGTAACTGATTTATGAAACAATAAACACCTTTTCAAACCAAATATTCACCGAGTATTGCGTTTGATTACCCCAGCTAATTCAATTACTCTTTGTCGAACTTGAATGTGATTGTACTACACGAAAATTCATGTTTTCATTAAGAAATAATGCAAAAGAACGTATAAAAATTAATTACTTTATCTACAACTAACAGGCAAATAAAAACTTTGATATTATTTGATAAATTTTCAGTTATGTGTAGCACTTAAATTTCAAAAAAACATTTAAAAATGGATTTATTATACTTTTATAATCATTTGTATTGATATTTATAATAAACAATAAATTATTAATAACAATAACAATAGTTGTACATAAATACATATATAATTCAGTTTCATAAAGATATAAATCAACATAGCAACAGAAAACATTACTATAATCATGTTTTTTGGCAATATAAAAATGTATCAGTTTAAAAATTTCGGTATGTTATTTCATATTATTTATATTTATAAAATAGATAATTTTTTTCAAATTTATACATTTTCAAACATTCTTTAACTAATTTCATACTTATTGTGTCAAGTGATATGACAGTTACGCTGTCAAACTGAATGTATTGTATGAAAATACAAATTTTGTTAAAGATTTAATAAAAATACATAAAATTGAGTTAAACATATTATTTAAATCTTTTTTTATTACGTATTTTGATGAGATTATTTAACCGCTGTATTTGAAAATGATACCTCAGCGCGGGAAAATTAAAATCTCTATAATTTAATTTTTTTATCAACATAAATTTTTATTTATTTCCTAAACGATCTCGCGTGCCGCTTTGAACGTGTTATAAATAAATAATATGCATTACAACAAATGTTTCTAGGTATAATACATAGTATAACCCCCCGTAGAAGGGTGTGAAAAAAAATCCTCAATTTCCAAAGTTGGAATTTTAAATAAATTAAAACAATTTACGAGGCAAATATTGTAAAAATAAGTAATAATGGAACATATTCTTTAAAATAAAATCAGAAGACTACTCCAGAATGGATTATTTAATAAAGAAAACTGCATTTCGAAATCGATTTGCAATCTTACGTTAAAAAATTGATATTTCATTACAAATCAAACACTTCCGAAGATAAATATATACTGTACAGTATTCTTCTATTATGTATAAATACTTTTTCTTTATCTAATTTATACATATTTCAGATAGCTAGACAATGGATTTTGTCTGATTACGTGAAAAAACTGACAAGCCTTCATTTCATACCGTTTTGAAGGGAATTGTTTAACAATTTAATGTACAATAATTAGTATATAAATAAATGATGTATCTGGACCTCATTAAACTTTTATTAATTGCAATTTACTCTTTCTTTACGCATTTCTTAACATTTCTGATGAAAACATATGATTACAATAAAGATTACATTTTTCAAAATTCTGTACTATTTTATAATGAAATGAGATGATTTTTTAGATGTAAACAATTAAATAAACAAAGTATCTATCCATTTATCCATTTGTAACTGATGTCTGAAACAATAAACACCTTTTCAAACCAAATATTCACCGAGTAGTGCGCTTGATTACCAGTTAATGGCATTTACTCTTTGTCGAACTTGAATGTGATTGTACTACACGAAAATTCATGTTTTCATTAAGATATAATGCAAAAGAACGTATAAAAATTGATTACGTTATCTACAACTAACAGGGATATAAAAAATTTGAAATTATTTGATAAATTTCGAGGTATGTGTGAGTAGTTCATATATAGCTCAACAGATGGCGCAACAGTAGCACATAAATTTTAAAATAACTATTCAAATTGTATTTATTATACTTTTATAATCATTTGTATTGATATTTATAATAAAAAATAAATTATTACTAACAATAACAATAGTTTTAGATAAATACATATACAATGTGTCTAGCTAAGTTCGCGACAAATGGAAAACTTTTTTATTCTTGGGTTTATGAAAAAAAGTTATTCTTTATAAAAAGTCCTGGTTCATCCAAAACTTAAATTCAAATTGTCAGATTTTAATATTTGTAAGTCATATTCGAGATATGACAAAAAATATGAAATTAGTATAAGAGTAAAGTACCTTTATTTTCAATAATAAAAAATGTTTCAAATAAACGTTGTAGATCTGAAAATTCCAAGAACTTTTTCCCCCAACTATTTTACAAAATAATCAATAGGAAAGGGGTCATGATTTTTTTAAATTTCTCACACCGTATCATGTAAATTTTTTTTTTTTCATTTTTCGGAAAAATGTTTCAAATAAACGTTGTAGATCTGAAAATTCCAAGAACTTTTTCCCCTAACCATTTTACAAAATAATCAATAGGAAAGGAGTTATGATTTTTTGAAATTTCTCACACCGTATCCCCTATATTAATATGTTAAAACAAAGCTGTCCAAAATTTATTTTCATTTTTCGAAAAAATGTTTCAAATAAAGGTTGTAGATCTGAAAATTCCAAGAACTTTTATCTATAAACGTACTTTAATCTTACACTAATTTCATATTTTTTGTCGTATCTCATATATGACTTGAATTTGAAGTTTTGGATGAAGCAGGACTTTTTATAAAGAATAACTTTTTTTCATAAACCCAAGAATAAAAAATCTGGTGTGTCCAACACAATACCTCCCGCCACTGTATTAATATATTCTATATAAGTTTTTCAATACATTTAATTTGTTGTTTTACAGTTAGTTTGTTATTGCAGTTCCGAATATTTTTAATTCATTTCACACCTAAAAATTCCTTTATAAATTTTGTATGACCAATATGACAGCTATTTTTGACGTTACTAAAACCGGAACTGAACTTACTTTGATTCATGCATGCAAATACATTCCTAATATATTTCTTCCATCTTTTTAAATTTTACAATAAAATTACTTCATTTTTTACTTATTTTATCTTTTACACTTACTTACATCAAATTTGACATCATATGTCAAATTTTGTGAACATATGAATAACTCATCTGTTTTATCGAAATTCCTCCGCCTAAACGATATGTAAAATTATTATAATTTATATATTTTTTTTCTATCTAGCTAGAAGTCATATATAAACGTAATTATGCAGATCGGTAGAAAATTAAAAAAATCTTTGTATTTATAATAACGAAAGTTGCGAAAATATATTATTTAGAGATACTTTTTAGGAAAAACGGTTTAAAGCTTCAAGTAAAGTACTACTTCCGGTTAACCAATTGTAGTCAAAATCTAATCAGTTCATCATATTAGAATAGAACTCTTAAATACGAAATATTATATTTTTTACATGTATCGTATTGGAGTTATCGTGGACGAAAAATCGTCACAGACACACACACACACAGACACACACACACACACAGACACACAGACACAGACATACAGACATCACGCTAAAAATAGTAAAATCGTATTCTAGGGACCCTAATTCGTGCTCATATGTTGAAAACCCACACTAGAGAAATCTGACCAAAAACAATACCTCCATTATCTATATATTGATAGGCGGGAGGTAAAAAGTTTTCCATTTGTCGCGAACTTAGCTAGACACATTGTATAATTCAGATTCATAAATATATAAATGAACATAGCAACAGAAAAACATGAATTTAATCATGTTTTCTGGCAATAAAAAAATTTCTTAGTTTATAAATTTCAATATGCTATTTCATATTATTTATATTTATAAAATAGATAATTATTTTCAAAATAATACATTTTTATATTCTTTAACTAACTTCATACTTATTGTCTCAATTGATGACAGTTACGCCGTCAAACTGAATGTATTGTATGAAAATACAAATTTTGCTAAGATATAATAAAAATACATTAAATTGGGTTAAATGTATTATTTAAATCTTTTCTTTTAGTTTGGCTGTTTTATTTGAAAATGATACCTAGGCGCGGGAAATTTAAAATCTCTATAATTTCATTTCTTTATCAACATATTTTTATTTATTTCCTAAACGGTCTCGCATGCCGCTTTAAAATTGTTATAAATAAATAATATACATTACAAAAAATGTTTCCAGGTATAACACATAGTAGCACCCCCCCGTAATAGGGTGTGAAAAAAATTCCTCAAGATCAAAACTTCACAAATTCAACGTATATTTTTATTTATTTCCAAAACGGTCTCGCGCGCCGCTTTAAAATTGTTTTTTTGCTAAGATATAATAAAAAATCTGGTGTGTCCAACACAATACCTCCCGCCACCGTAGTAATATATTCTGTATAAGCTTTTCAGTACATTTAATTTGTAGTTTTAAAATTAGTTTGTTATAGCAGTTCAGAATATTTTTAATTCATTTCATACCTAAAATTTCCTTCATAAATTTTGTATGACAGCTATTTTTGACGTTACTAAAACCGGAACTGAACTTACTTTGATTCATGCATGCAAATACATTCCTAATATATTTCTTCCATCTTTTTAAATTTTACAATAAAATTACTTCATTTTTACTTATTTTATCTTTTACACTTACTTACATCAAATTTGACATCATATGTCAAATTTTATGAACATATGAATAACTCATCTGTTTTATCGAAATTTCTCAGCCTAAACGATATGTAAAATTATTAAAATTTATATATTTTTTTCTATCTAGGTAGAAGTTATATATATAAAGGTAATTATGCAGATCGGTAGAAAATTAAAAAATCTTTGTATTTATAATAACGAAATTTGAGAAAATATAGTATTTAGAGGTATTTTTTAGGAAAAACGGTTTAAAGCTTCAAGTAAAGTACTACTTCCGGTTAACCAATTGTAGTCAAAATCTAATCAGTTCATCATATTAGAATAGAACACTTAAATACCAAATATTATATTTTTTACATGTATCCTATTGGAGTTATCGTGGACGAAAAATCGTCACAGACACACACACACACAGACACACACACAGACACACATACAGACATCACGGTAAAAATAGTAAAATCGTATTCTAGGGACCCTAATTCGTGCTCATATGTTGAAAACATACACTCGAGAAATCTGACCAAAAACAATACCTCCCTTATCTATATATTGATAGGCGGGAGGTAAAAAGAATGTATGAAAATTAGTTAAAATAATAAAATAAAATAAAATAAAATAATAAAAATAAAAAAAAAATTTGGACTACAGTGGTCTCGAACCAGAGCAAGTGGTATTAGTAGTTCACCATCTTATCCACTCGACTATGGAGCACTGTTGTTAGACTTTTCTTATTCAAAAATATTAAGGGTATCTTTCAAAATACAATTTATTTTTTCAAATATTTCATTTATATAAGGCCATATTATACAACATTTGGTTTTATTAGATGCAAAATTAAGTAGTCTAATTAACGATACCACATACATCCGATTTTATTTAGCGGGACAGATGGAAACAGCAAAAAATGTTACCCAATGCTATTTCCCTATGTCAAGGATTTCAATATTCACCATGTATAAGGATTGTACTGGCAGTACGTAACTGTATTTTAGATTAAAGTATTTCTTTACAAACAACAATTGCCTGCATGTTTCAGACTTATGATTGTTAAAGACATTTTGTAACAATTTATAAATGAAACAACACGTGCGACTGCGCAGCGTCGTGTAATCAAAATTAATTCGTGTAGGAAGGCCGTGTTTATCCCTAGGAGATGACATGTAGTAAAAGCTTCCTACGACACACCTAGTTATGGATAATAAGCCGAGAATGAAGAGATTTAAACTGCAATCTTTTTTGGATTTTGCCATTTTGAAATCAGCCATCGACTTGCACATGCTACTCAACTTTGTATGGTTATATTTATTATATAAAAGGTAAATTTGAATTTATATCAGATCTAATAATATTTGGAATTTATTTTTTTATTTCATTATTGTATTAATACAAAATTATGCTACAAAAAAAATATTTAAAATTGTAGTCATTTTTAAAGCTCATCATTTATAATTAATTATCTACATTACCGATAATGATGACCGGTCAATGAGTAATAGATATTACCGATAATATTTAAATATTTAAACTTTTGATCATATCACCGTATGGAAACAATATTTGTTTACTTTATTGATGCTTTATTGCTTTTTCACCTTTGTGTGTGAAGCAGTATTATCTATTGTAATTCTTTGCAATAATTTCCATTCTGTAAAATAATTCATTTATTAGTATTCTGTTCTGCTGCAATTTGAAAAATTTATAATAATCCCGTTAATCGTACCACTAGACAAATCTAAGGTGAGAATTTTTCTGATTAATTTTATTTAATTAGTTTGGTTTTGCTTTGTAATATATGTTAAATGCCTCTCGAATAATTATTTTAACATTACGAAAGTAAATTAGAATACCTACTTAGTAATGGTCAATGTATAATGTCACATGTCATATGTGTATTTAATTATATATTTAATGTAGGTACAGAAATTGACTGCAGTGGAGAGAAGAGTGCGACATATTTACGTTCGAAAAGAAAAGAAATCGATCCAGTTCTAATCAGTAAAGTAACCTGTCAAAACTGTTGGTAATTATAATTCTGAAAAAAAAACAACGCACTTAAAAGAGTAAGTTTTTTAAATCCTATTCTTACAACAAATACATACATATATTATATCAAAATGCCAAATAAGAATAGAGTCAGCAGCCTTAAGCGTAAACAAAAACA
Source organism: Stenolophus ochropezus (assembly GCA_035578165.1). Classification (NCBI taxonomy): domain Eukaryota; kingdom Metazoa; phylum Arthropoda; class Insecta; order Coleoptera; family Carabidae; genus Stenolophus; species Stenolophus ochropezus. The sequence goes on from JAQOWZ010000013.1 coordinate 14,842,619, forward strand.
TAAAAATGATGTAGCAAATAAAAATAATAGTAACAATACGGGAATTAATAATATAATAAACAAAGTAGAAAACCAACGAAATTTAGAAAAAAAGACACAGGTTACACCAAATAGTACCAATGGATCGTCAATTATATTAGATAATAAATTTCATAAAATAAATATAGTAGAAAAGACGGGATTAAATAATTTAAATTTAGGAAATAAGCCAATAGGCAATCAAATTCCATTGATAGATCGTGATATTAACACATTAATAAATCCTGCGGGATATTTAGAAGATATACATATCGATTATTATTTCTCATTAGTCCGATCCATGACTGAGTTCAATCCTCAGCCTACGATTTATTTGAATGCTCCAAACCGAATAGTACCAATCAGACAGGGAACTAAACATTTACAAATTTTATTCGTATCAGGTGCGAATATTAGTAGTGTCGGTCATTGGCTGACGGCGTACTATGATGGTACTGAAATAATAATTTATGATAGCATGAATTCAAAATGTTCAAACGCTGATGTAAATTTATATTTAGAAAGATTGTTTCCGTACAGACCATCAGTTAGATTTGTACAAGTTCAGCAGCAAACTAATAGTTACGATTGTGGGTTATTTGCCATTGCGTTCTTCACGAGTATATTATTTAACCGTAATCCGGAACATGAAAAATATGACATTAATAGACTTCGGTGACATGTTTTACAAATGTTTCGTACACGTAATTTAACAGTTTTTCCGGTAACTCGTCAGCAAAATTTAAGGGAAAATTATTTTAAACGAAAAGCAAATGAAACAGAGGAAGAACGAGCTAAACGTCTTAAATCAAGTTACGAATATAAATTAAAATACGTGTTTAATGAAACACCTGAAAAAAAAAACAAATCGTATAGAGAAGCAAAAAGAAATTAATTTCAATAATCTTGTAAATGAAACATTAGAACAAAAAAATAATAGGTTACAAACACTTAAAAGAAATTTTAATAATTATTTACAAAATGAAACATTAGAACAAAAAAATAATAGGTTACAAACACTTAAAAGAAATTTTAATAATTATTTACAAAATGAAACATTAGATAAAAAAAAGGAAAGGCTGCAAAAGTTAAAATTTAATTTTAATGAATATATTAAGAATGAAACTCTCGAGCAAAAACAAATACGTTTAGAAAAATATAGAGATAATTTTGATAATTTAGTTTAAACGGAAACTGTAGAACAAAAACAGGAGTGATTAACGAAAAATAATATGATTAATAAAAATAAAAATAAGGAACGTAAAACCATTGTTCAAAATGATAAATATATGTTAGCTAGACAGGGATTAGGAGTTCAAATTGAGCCCCATTCCTTGGGACCAATGAATGTTGTCTGTTCACATTATTCCTCTGTTAATTTTTCATATGAAAAGCCGTCGGACGGTAAATTTACATACTGCTATCGAAAAGGAAAATTAAACGCAGATCAATTAAATGAGTTCCCAGAATATATCAAAAATCTAATGTTAGGTAAAGATTCAGACAGTAGAAACTTTAGAGAAAATGTTAGACAATACAATAGCGCGCTAGCATTCGCATCGTTTGGGGCAAAAATTTCTGCGCCTCCAGGCAAAGGGCCCTACTGTTTCCGTATACACGGCCAAATTTACCATGATTCTGCCAGCTCAATGTACCCTAAACCAAATGAAACAGAAAAATATTCCCAATTATACATAATTAATTCAAATGAAGCGTTAGAGAAACGAATAAACGTAGAGTATAATAAAAATTGTAAGTCAAATATCATGGGTCAATTAGATGTAATACTTAGGGAGGTTAATCCGTATTGTCAGGCGTATATGATGTTGAAAGAAGTAGAGCAGCGGGAATTAGCCAAAGCTAACCAAACAAATCAGTCGGTGCCAGAAATAAATTTGTGGATTGTAAATGACAGAAAAAAAGATAAACGTAGGTACAATATCCCCACATGTAATGAGGTGGCAGTTGTTTTTACGTCCAATGACGATGAGCCACCAATAGATAGGGACATTTGTGTCCACCCAAAAGTTGGCGGTTTAGTTCGAATTAATCAGTTTAGTGAAAACTGCGACCCCATGTCCTATCCTTTATTATTTCCTCGCGGTGAATGTGGCTGGAACATGAATTCAAAACAAGCTGACGGTATTAAAAAACAAAGCATGTTACAGTTTTACATGAACAGATTAGCGGTTAGAAACACATTTAACCCATGTTTAGAAGCCGGTAAACTAACCCAACAATACATTGTAGATGCGTATGTTAAAGTCGAAGCCGAAAGATTAACGTACATTAGACTAAATCAGCCTACTCTCAGGGTAGAGCTATATAGTGGGTTGATGGACCACATTAATAATTTGGCAGAGAATGAAGGCGGAAAAGCAGGCACCATGATTATTTTACCGTCAACATTTCAAGGTAGATTTATGTTGAAAATGTATCAAAATGCCATGTCCATTGTTAGAGAATTTGGCCGCCCTGATCTATTTATAACAGTGACATGTAACCCGAAATGGCCAGAAATTGTACAACAGTTGCGCGAGGGTCAAACCTCTGCAGACCGCCCAGACATAACCGTCAGAGTTTTTAACGGAAAAATAAAAAGTATGTTGCATGAATTTTTACATGACAATGTTTTTGGGAAACTTGTAGCATTCATATATGTAATTGAATTCCAAAAACGCGGTCTGCCTCACATGCATTTATTATTAACTTTAGATAGTGCAAGTAAAATCCGTAACAAAGATGACATTGACGAAATAGTCAGTGCAGAAATTCCCGACGAGGACGCAGAACCGGAATTGTACTAATTAGTTCGTTCACATATGATTCACGGTCCGTGCGGCATTCTAAACAAAAATTCGCCGTGTATGAACGAAAATAAATGTTCAAAAATGTTCCCTAAAGATTTTAGAAATGAAACACATGAAAACATTAACGGTTACCCCCTGTATAAACGGTCAAATAATAATGCAAAAATGTACATTCTTTGGAAAAATGGTTTAGTTAAATACACGGTAGACAATAGGTGGATAGTTCCGTACAATCCGTATTTGTTAAAAAAGTATAGAACCCACATAAATGTTGAAATATGCGCATCAATAAAAAGTATAAAATATATTTGTGATTATTTGTGCAAGGGGCATGATTGCGCGAGCGTCAAATTAGAACAACTTGATAAAAACAAAGTTGTTCAGTGGGATGAAATAAACAATTATTTAGATGCTAGGTATGTATCTGCCCCAGAATGTTGTTGGAGGCTTTTAGAATATCCGTTGCATGACAAGTCTCATACAATAATGGAATTAGCAGTACATTTAAAAAATCAACAGGCGGTATTTTTCACTAACGGTCAGGAAAAAAAAGCAGTTGAACGAGCAGCGAAAAAAAATACAACATTAACAGCTTGGTTCCTACTCAATGAAATAGACGTTAATGCCCGGCAATATGTTTACATGGAAATTCCTAAATATTATGTATTTACAAATAATGCATGGAAAGCTAGACAACGTGAGAAAAAGCCACCTATCGGCCGAATGCTTTCCGTTAGCCCTAGAGATATTGAAAGATTTCATTTAAGATTAATTTTAGTACATGCAAAAGGTGTCACAAGTTTTGAAGACTTGCGTACCGTCGACGGAAAATTATATAATACATATCAGGAAGCTGCCCGTGCATTAGGTCTTTTAGCAAATGATAAAGAGTGCGAAAATTGTTTAGACGAGGCTGTGTTGAGTAAATTTCCCAGACAATTGCGTGAATTATTTGCTTATTTAATTTGCTTCCATAGGTCAACCAATGCCTTAAGCTTATGGGAAAAATTTAAACATTATTTAATGGAAGACTATTTATTACATAATTCTGAAAAAGTTGCACAAAGTAAATGTTTATTAAAAATACAGGAAATACTCGATATGCATAAATTCACCTTAAGTGATTTCGGTTTGCCCCAACCAGAAAATATTAATGATTTAGAAAATGAAACTAATTCTTTTGATGTAGCAGCCGAAAAATTAGAGGGAGAACAAAATGTAGCTTTATTTAACAGAGACCAAATAGACATTTTAAATAACATATTAAATGCCGTAAGTGACAATAATTGCACAAGTAGATATTTCTTTGTTGACGGTCCCGGGGGAACAGGGAAAACATTTCTGTATAACACATTGATAAGTATTTTAAGGGGCCAAAATCAAAAAGTTATAGCTGTAGCTTGGACGGGAATAGCAGCTACTCTGTTAAAAGGTGGTCAAACAGTTCACTCAGTGTTCAAGTTACCAGTGCCTGTAAATGACGGATGTGTATGTAGAGTGAAATCAAATAGCAAAGCGGGTAAATTAATAAAAGAGGCAAGTGTAATAATCTGTGATGAGGTAACAATGATACCTAAACACGCACTCGATGCAATACATTTATTATTACAAGATTTGATGGATAATAAAATACCATTTGGGGGAAAAGTAATAGTTTTAGGTGGCGATTTCAGACAGTGCTTGCCAATAGTCAATTACACAAACCATCGAACTGTAATAATTGAAACATGTGTTGTAAAAAGTCATTTATGGCCACTATTTACAAAATTTTCATTAAAACAAAATATGCGCGTAAATAAAGACGAAAAAGAATTTTCAGAATATTTATTGAAAATAGGCAACGGTGAAAATGAAATTGTCAAAATTCCTGCACATTGCGTTTCCGAAACATGTCTAGCAAATGAAATATTCGGTGAAGATGACATACAACCTGATGATATTTATAAATTTACAGATAGAGCCATTTTAGCACCAAAAAATGATGACACAATGATAATTAATGAACACGTATTAAATAAAGTTGTAGGGTCATCTAGAGTATATTTAAGTGCTGATTCTTGTGAATGTGATGAGATAAATAAAATTAATTACCCCGCCGAATTATTGAATGGCCTAACACCAACCGGAATGCCTCCTCACAAATTAACACTAAAAATTGGAGCAATAGTTATGTTATTAAGAAATATGAATCCAAAGCGTGGTCTGTGTAATGGAACAAGGTTCATAATAAATGACATGAAAACTAATTATTTAGATGTAGAAGTTCTAACAGGACAAAGTGCAGGTAGCCGGCTCTATTTACCACGTTTTGATTTAACTACCGAAACAGATTTACCATTCATCTTGAAACGAAGGCAATTCCCAATAAGATTAGCTTTTTCAATGACAATAAATAAATCCCAAGGCCAAACATTTAATTATGTAGGAATAAATTTAGAAAATCCAGTCTTTTCACATGGCCAATTGTATGTGGCAATGTCAAGAGTAAGAAGTTCAAACAATTTAAAGATAAAATTGCCAGATTCAAATATTATTAAAAATACAAAAGAAGCATTCACAAGGAATGTAGTGTTTAAAGAAATTTTAAATTAAACAAGTTTAAATCATTTAAAACAAGTGACAAATTTTAAATAAGAATATGAAAAAAATATGTATTATATCTATATTGTATTAAAATTAATTTAAAAACTACCGAGCAAAATATTTAATGTTAAAAGTAAAAGATACTAAAATCATGTTAAAAAATACAACATATGTCCAATTACATTTTAATCAGTAAACTAATTATATAACAAAAAAATTTCATATACAAGTTTATAAAAATTAAATCATATTTTAAAAATCAAATATGAGAAAGCAATAAAGATCAATTTAAAGTATAAAATAAAAGTATGTAGATATATTCATAATAAATTTGAAACGTAAATTAAAAATATGTAATAATATAAAAAGGAATAATATGAATTAAATATATAAATTTAAAATGTTAAATTAAACAAGTAGAAATCAATGAATACAATTGACAAATTTTAAAGACTATGAACGAAATAGCAATAATATGTAAATTGTGTTATAATTAAATTAAAAATTAAGCTAAATATACAATTTAAAATGAATATGAAAGAAAGAAATTTTTATAATATCTGAATTGTATTAAAATGAATTTAAAAACTACCGAGCAAAATATTTAATGTTAAAACAAAAAAAAGGTATTAAAATCATGTTTAAAAATTCAACATATGTACAATTACATTTTAATCAGTAAACTATTATATAACAAAAAAATGTCATATCATTAACATGTTTATAAAAATTAAATGATATATTAAAAATCAAATATGAGAAAAAAAGCAATAAAGATCTATTATTTAATAAATTGAAACTATTAAATTAAACAAGTAGAAATCTTTGGAAACAATTGATAAATTTTAAATATGATTATGAATCAAATAATTATAATATCTAAATTATATTATAAATAATTTAAAAACTATTAAACGAAATATTTATTTTATTATGTCAAAAGTAAAATATATTAAAATCATGTTAAAAAGTACTACAATGTACAATTACATTTTACTCACTGAACCAATTATATAACAAAAAAAAATTATATCAAGTACATGTTTATAAAAATTAAATTAATAAAATTTTAAAATCTAATATAAGAAAGCAATAAAGATCAATTTAAAGTATAAATTAAAAGCATGTTGAAACATTATTGATAAATTTGATACAAAATAATATGAATGACTTAAATAAATTGAAACATGTAATATAATAAAAAAGTTATTATGATGACAATATTTGATTTGTTAAATATAATATACAAGATATTTAATATACAGGGTGTGCAACGAAACGCGGAACGTAGGGCTTTATCATGAGATATTTAAAAAAATAGCGAATACTCTCTCTTCTGATACATTTAGAACAAAACTACAACTGTAAAAAAGTTGTTTAAAATTAAATTCTACATTATCTGAAATAGAATTTAATGTTGGACAAGTTTGTACTCTTATAGTTTTTCTCTAAATCTATCAGGAAAGAGAGTATAGGCAATTTTTTTAAAACCCATGTTAAAGTCTTACGTTTTGCGTTTCGTTGCATACACTGCATGTAATTAATATAAAAATGAAAAATTATTTCAACATGAAAAGTGGTTCGTAAAATATTGTAAAAGATTAAAAAAAAGAACTTAAGTCTGATAAAACCATTGCGCCTTTTACAAATTTTACGGACCTTGCCAAAAAGAAAGTACAATAAAAAGAATTATTATAAAAGGCAATTATATGAAACCAATTATTATAAGTATATAATAAATAAAATAAAAAATATAAAGCATTGACAATCTTAACAAAATGAAAATGTAAGAAATATTATGATAAAAGATAATAAAAAATACTTACAATGAAAATCAAAAATAAAATAAAAAGTATAAAGCAATGGTTTAGTATTAGAAAAAATTTCTATAACGTCTAAAATCCTGGTTTAGTGTATTTTTAAAAAATATATGTTCATTAAAAATTTTATTTTCTGATAAAAAGGTCCCTATCCCTACATCCAATGGTAAAAAGGAAACTTATTTTATATGCAGGTTTATAAAAAATATTTATAGTTTTTTATATTAAAAAACAAATATAATCAAATTATATTTCATTCCATTCATTTTCCCTCTATTTGGTTAAAGAAACATTCTTTTATTATAATACAACAGTCATTAGTTTGCATTAATATTTTTCTTTAATGTTATAGAGCTTAAACAATACTGCTGTCAATAATTTTTAATTAATACCATCTAAAAATAAAGACGTTATACGAAAATTATCTAATACCAGGCTTAAGTTAAAACATGTTGCGTCTCTCTATAATATGTATTAGAAATGTGACGTTAAACAAAAGTATATAATAAATCGCAACATGTGGGCGGGCCAGTCTACCATTGTACCTCAAAATTCATGCAACAGAATATAAATACACATTTTTTTGGCAATATACTACATACTACTACAAAACCGCAAAGTATGGTAAAAAATTCCAACTACTGCTGGTAGGTTTTGAAGTATTATGTAAGCAAGTCATTGTCACTGTTGTATGATTTTGAGTAACAATATTTTCATTTTTAAAAAACTACAAAAGTACAAATATTAACTGCAATTTATTTGGTAAGAGTACATTCAATTTATATTTTTTGTTTTAAATTACATTTTTATGTACATAATGTGTACCATATTATCTATAATTCCTTGGTAGACTTGGCAAGACAATGACTTGTTACATAATACTTTAAAACCCTATACCAGTGGTATTTGGGATTTTTGCTGTACTTTGTTTCAATATTATAATAGCCCGTGGTTAAAAAATTAAAACAATAAATAAGAAAAAATAAGCTTCATAATAATTACTCGTCACAAACCGGCTGGTGGGTATGAAGCTAATGAAGCATATTACAACATTATAATAAAAAAAAAACCACAAAGCGATCAATAAAAGAAAAATAAGAGAGTAATAAATCGCAAAAGTATGAATGTTTGTGTGAATGTTTGTATGAAATCGAGTTGCCAGGTTATCAAAATTTGTTTTTTATTTTATATGAAAGATTCTACAATTTTAACAATAATAACTGCAGTTAGTAAACAAATCGTATTCTTTTAATATTTTGTTGAGTTGAGTAAAATATTTCTATAAATTATCTAAAATGTAAATAAAATTTTTATTAATATTATTATACATTCATATTTTTAAATTATTTAACTTATTTGTATTAAAAATTATCTGGCAACTCAAATAATTTCTAATAAAAATTAAAGTATAATGTCAGAAAACTTTTTCAAAATTATATATTTCTTAAAAAAAATGTAGAATGATTTGATAAACTTTTGTAACTAATTAAAAGTTAAATTCATACTATATAATAAAGATACACAAATACCAAAAATCTTCATGATTCACAACAATGTGAAATGGTATGTTTTTCTTATGTTCTAAAAATTATCATTTGTGAATTTTATATTTATAGATATTGGAAACTGAAGTATACATTGCATTGTACCTGTGAAGTACATCGAAGATTATAAATACGAGTTATATCCTTATTTGGACTATTGCAATTAATATAGAAGTTCTTTCATCTGAGGCGAAACTTTTTTTATAAAAAAGTGTTCAATGTTTACATATTTTTTATTAATTAGTAATATTTCCTTCTAAATACAGAACAATGGATCAAATCCTGAGATGGAAATTTCCTTCATTCAATATTACAAGAAAAGGATTAAATTTCAATGGAAGCATATGGACGATTAGTCCAAATCAAATATATACTACGTTGATGTTAAACAATATTTGGAAAATGAATCCATTTTAAAACGAAGGCATCATTTGAATAAAAATTATCTTCCTTTATTATATAAGTTTTCATTGTTTATAGGGTAGCAGTTTCACAAAAAATATATTTTTGGAAAACTTGTCAAGAATAACCTCCTTTGGAAAGCGATATTGAATATTTTGGAACTTAAAATGGAAACCACTCTATTCGCTGACGATTCTGCTACCATCGGAAAAACTATATTATTATTGACGAAGTTGAACAAGAATGGTAAATACATTTATATTTAAAGAAAAAAAAAAACATATTAACTAATTACTATTTTTTATTTAACAGAACGCATATCTGTTTGATGACTGGAGGAAAATTCGTATTTCCAGAAAGTAAACATTTAAATTACTACATGAAATGAAAGAAACATTCTTCAAATTTTGCGTGACAAATTCTACGAGAAAACTTTGCAATGTCCAAATAAAGTAAGTCAAAATTCATATTAACATTCTCTGTGGCCTTGATATACAGTATGTCATCGGATCGAGTTAGAAAGAAGGAAAACATTTTTATTTTTTATTTTACGAGAAACATGTATTCTTAATAAAAGTTTTTACATGTTTCAATACTGACAATTCAGTTTTAACCTTTTCAAATTTTCTTTTAGTCTCAGACAAAAGTGTTCGACTTAGAATTTTTTTAATTGTAAGCCCCAAAAAACAAGTTTGCGTTATCATAGAAATTATTGTTAACATGACTTTAACTTTAGTTTCATAAATTTAACAACAAAAATAATATAAACAGTAACTATTCTACTCAACCGATTCACGGTTTGTTGAGCGCACAATTGTTGTCTTCGATGCAATTATTTAACTTCTTTGAATTTCTTCCGCAGAGTTAAAGACGTCACAGCGTCTCTAATTCTTTCCTTTAAATTCTCTACATTCGGTCGAAGATAATTTGCATAAACTATTTGTTTCCAACGGCCCCAAAGATAAACATGAGACCGATTGCCATAGCATTGAATTAGGTAAAATCGTTGTTTTTTGACAACATTTTTAACGATTACAACAGATTTTCCTAATTGACAGTCAATGAAATTAAATAAATAATTCCAGTTATTTTCAAATAAGTCGACCTATTTTCGTTTTTCTCTGAAACTAAAAGAAAATTTGAAAAGGTTAAATCTGAATTGGTCGTTTTGCCCACTGCTTCTTTGGAAAACGCTCTTTCTTTATGGCAATTCCAATATATTTAAATAATGTAAGTGTTATTACCGGTTCGATTCATTCTTTCACATTATTCTTTTTGTTTAGTTATCGTCTTTTGCTAACGTTTTTGGCGGTTTTCCGTTAGCATTTACAGGGAATCCTGAAGACTAATTCGTTCCGCCCAGAAGATTTTTACTACATAGTTTATTGTCATTATTATTTATTGTAATATTTTAATAATATATAACTTTCCTATTTTGTGTATCTAAGTTATAATAATACATCTGTTGAAGAAAACTGATTTAAATGCTTCAAATTTCTTTCTTTTAATACAATTTTCTTAAAAAATATATTTCGTATTTATTCGTATTATCGATAAACAAAAAATTCATCTTGGGTCAGTACTGCATAATTTAATTTTCCCGCCCGAGAAAAATGGTGGCATATCGGCGAAACTCAAGTAAGTAAAAATAATGAAATAATCATCTTCATGAGGTAAATTTTAACTTTATTATCTAACAAATATAAAAGTAAAACCTAATTTTAAAATGACATTATTTACACTCGCAATTCATACGTTTCATTATAAAAATTTCTTTTGTAAGCACAGCAGTTCTGAAACGTTTTTATAATAACATAATCAAATCTATCTGATCAAAATTATAGTATAAAGAAATGTTTAATAGCGATGTGTCGTTTTAAAAAGTTTTAATTATTATTTGTAAATTTATTTTTATAAATGTTGTGTGAAGTAAATTTTGAAGCAAATCGGTTCTCAAACAGTGGAGTTTCATATAACTATAAAATTACACATTTATTCAAGGACATTTTATTACTACTAGATTTATATTTCATTTTTAATCAAACACGAAATAAAATTAAATATCGTTAATGAAAAGTCTGCAGTATTACAATGAAAAAAAATTAGCTTCCACGGAATAAAATTAGTAGTCATGTTTTAATTATGATACCTATGTTACCGACATTCTGAAAGTTAGTTGACAGTTTCATTTTATACAATTTTTGTTCATATTTTTTCTTTGGAATAAAAATGTAAGTAGAGAACTGATAAAAACTCCAGTATAATATATTGTAATTAATAATTGCTTACTTTTAACTGTAAATAGTGCTATTGTTTCCAAATAATATTTGAATTTTTAAACGTTAAACTGAATAAAAAATCGGTTCTCAAACAGTGGAATTTCAAATAACTAACTATAAAAATACACATTTATTCAAGGAAATTTTATTACTACTATATTTATATTTCATTTTAAATCAAACACGAAATAAAATTAAATAGTAGTTAATTTTTAAATTTATAAATTAATATTGTCAATCCTAATACAACTGCCAGCGTCTTCAGTGAAGTTAGTTTAGGAATATTTGGTTTTAATTTAGTTACTTCGTCATACATTTGGCAATATTGACTGTTGACATTGGATACGTCAAAATTTATATTAATTAAATACGTTATGTTTTAAACTTAAATTAGTTGTAGCACCTTTGCTCAAGTCTATTATTCATGAAATTGTATTTAAATCTTTGATATCAATACTCTATAAGAAGATATAATCGTTCATAGTCTGATTGTCAAAGTGACGGATGACAGCGTGATTTTTCTTAAATTTAGACATGGCTATTAGGAGTTATCTACACAGGAGCGATTTTTGCGGAATCCAGAATTCATTTTGCTATATTATCATAAAGAGAATTTATTTTATTAAGAAATGTAAAGAAGTTAGCAATGTATTGTGTATCACAACTTGTACAAATGAAACTACTGCAAGAAACAAAGTATTTGTTTACATATGTGTTATTTCTATAATTTTACCTTCAATTGTATCTGTGTAGTGAAGTCACATTTAAATAAGAATTCTAAAATACAGTCCAAAACTGATCAGTCTATCATTTGGAACAAGACTTTATAAACGCAGGTTGAAAAATATCACAAACTTTCAATAAAACCATTCTACAAAAACACGACTGGAAATTTTCTTGATATTCTTTTTACATTTTCAGAACATAAGCAAAGAAATTTTGTCTGAAACGAGTGCATAAAGTATTATACCTATAGGGAAATTAAATGCAGATTAAAAAATCCCCATAAAACTACATATTCTGCAATGAACTGTTTCATTGTAGATGTACATATGTACCAATAGAATTAGATTGGTACAGAGAAAATATGACAGTGATTATTATAATGAAAATGTTGTTATTAAGAATCAATGGCTACAATTTTTATTGTAATCAAGCTATGCGTTATGGCTTGGAAACCAAAACTGAAGCGAAATCAGTATTTCAAGCTTCAACTAATATATTATACAAGAAATTGGACTTGTAGTGTTGTAATATTATCTAACCAACCATACTTAGCATGTAGTGATGATGGTTTTATCAAAACAGAAAACGGATTTGAACTTTTGGAAATAAAATGTCCTTATTCCTGTCAAAACAAATTCATTGTAGATTTACAAAATAAAAAATCAGCTGTAAATGATTTAGAATTCCATTAAAATAGTAACGTTAAACTCAAGAAGTCCGACAAATATTACACACAAGTCCACTTTTCAAAGCACATACTTTATATTACCGTTTGCCATTTCATTATTCGTAGAAAAAGATGAGAAGTTTCTATCTACAATAATTCCAAGGATTAGCGACTTTTTTTTTTAAATATTTCATACAGATTGTTCTAAATAAGTTTTAATTATAATGTAATCAATTTTTATGCATTTTGATCAAATATTTCATAACATTATTTTCAATATTAAATATTATAAAAGCCCTTAAGATTTACTCTGGGGATTCAAGTTTTTTTCTTTTCACATTATACAGGTGATTTGGAAATAAATAAAACAACACTGGCACCACCAGTTAGTTTGGTATGTCACGTATTCAAAATATTATTATGTTCTTGTTTTCGCTTAGAATAATAAATTTCATTTATGCCTAAAAATATTATTTTAAAATATATACATAATTAAATATAAAAATATTTATTTGTTAAGTAATTATATCGATTCCTTCTTTAGCAGATGCAATAAATTTCATAATTAGTGCCATCTATGTGATTTTTTTAAACTGTTAAAAATATTGTTCTTTTTTCTGATATACATACAAACAAATTTTACAAAGACTGATGTAAACGGTATTGTTAAACCTATAAAAATTATGTGTACAGGAGTACAGGGTGAATACTGAAAACCTTGACATAGGGAAATAACATGGGAAAACAGTTTTTTGCTGTTTCCATCTGTCCCGGTAAATAAAATCGGGTGTATATGGTATCGTTAGTTAGATTAGTTAATTTTGCATCTAATAAAACCAAATGTTGTGTAATATGGCCTTTTCTAACTGAAATATTTGATAAAATAAATTGCATTTTGAAGGTTATCCTTCATATTTTCGAATAAGAAACGTCTAAAACAAAATGCTTCATAGCCGAGTGGATAAGAGGGCGGATTCATAATATAAATAATCTACAAGACCTGGTTCGAGACCACCTCGACCCTGTTTTTTTTTATTTAATGCTATCTGGCTGGCTAGACCAGTACTATGGGATAAGACAGAAGGAATATACAAAAACAAAAGCGTGAGCAGAAATATGCACTCATTTGAGGCAACATTTTAATGAATTGAAGGACAATTATTTTTCGACGGCAAAGTCGTCTGTATAAAATCCACAAAGCATTAATGCGTTCACGCGGCATTGTCGTAAGACAAAATGTAAATGAATTTTCTTGACCGGGGTAAATAGGCAATCGCAGTGCTACTTGGAATAAATACCCGGCTGCCGGCCGTCGGATCCAAAGTGGGTGAAAAGGCTCTAAATGAGAAATATATTTTACGTCGAACGGCTTTTGTATTTTTCAAAAAATTGTTAGAAATATGTCATGTTTCGTATCGAATGAAAGGTCTCGTTGTGGGCTAGCGTGCAGAAATGACAAAAATGTTCCATGTCGATCGACTTTTGTTTTATGCACAAAGTTGTCAGAAGTATGCCGTGTTTAGTATCAAATGAAAGCACTCAAGTAGGGCAGCCATATTGAAATAACAAAAATTTGCCAGGTCGATCGGCTTTTGTTTTTTTGCAAAATTTGTCAGAAGTATGTCGTGTTTGGTATCATATGAAAGGTCTCGTCGAGAGCTGGTGTACAGGAATGAAATTAGCCGTCAACTGTAAATATTTCATTGATGCCGGAGGCCTAGGGAAGCTCAGCGTAGCTGAGCCTTCGCTAGTTAATATACTATAACCAGGACTATTTACTTCTTGTACTACCTTATTATTAATTTTATATACTATATCACTAAACATATGCATATAACCATTTTTTACAAATTTTATATTTTTGTAATCATCTTTTAAGTCAACATCTGAACAAACAATTCGACCATTCAAAGTAATGTTACTATTAGCTGTATCAAATTGCGCATCTTAGCTGGTAATATTTGTATCATTGATATACTCTTTTTATTGAGGGTAATATCTATGAAAATCATATTTTTCTATTAGTTCCCTCTCACTTTTTGGAGCACTAGTCAACACTAGTGATGTACTCATTTATATAGAAAAAAGTAGCGCTAGCAACCTGAATTATTTGATTTTCTGATTCTTGAGTTGTACTTAGTAGTATAAGATACGACAATTCCCTCCGCGGAATGCAGACGACCTAATTAAGATAATGACTGGTATGTGTATTTTCAAAATTGATGAAATTTTTTGATATGACGTCGTATTGTGGAAATTGAATTTATTTGTTTCGATCTAATTAAGATAATGACAGTTATGTATATTTTGAAAATTGGTGAAATTTTTTGATGTGACGTCGTGATATGAAAATTGAATTTCTTTGTTATTTTGAGAAGGGAAATAATTGGGAAATATATTTTAAATTATTTTGAAATTTATTTTATTAATTTGACATATTTGGGAAATGTATTTTACATTATTTTGTAATTTCAAACGATTTCATTTATGAAGGAAAGTTTCATTAGTTTTGAGTTTAAGATTACGGCATTATTTGGGATAACGACAATTCTATTATGAGGTAAATGTATAGCTATTATCATTAGTTTGATTGGGGAAAATCTTTAACAGGGAGATAAAGGAAAATGTATTTTACATTATTTTGTAATTTCAAACGATTTCATTTATGAGGAAAAGATGTATTAGTTTTGAGTTTAAGTCGCAAAATAAATTTGTAAAGATTACCAGATCATTTGAGATAATGGTTATGTAGACCTAGAAAGTTGAATACAATATTTGAAAATATGAATATTTTTATGTGTCATCAACAGTTTCATATATAAGTGAAGTCTGAAATTTAAAACTTTAGTATACAGACTATTATAGTGCTTCTATATTATGAAGAATTATCAAGATGTGCTACACCAACTTGTGCTTCGACGACGACTTTGTTTTGCCTTATTCGGAAACCACCATGCCGATGACGAACTCCCCGAAGAAGCCCGTCATGAAAGCTACCAAGGTGTCATCATCATATATGGACGACCACATCGTAGTGCCCAGGGAAGAAGATGTCCCGAGGTAGAACCATCGTCAAATGTGGAAAAAAAAAAAGCCATAGCAGCCGTAGAAGCGGAAATCCAGACCATTCTACGCGAGATCGAGGAAGGTGAGATCGTGACAGACAAAGAAGTTAATCTCGAGGACGAGCGCCACAGGAGGCACCAATATCGTCAACCGACTCAGTTGACGATATTTTAAATGAGGCTGTAACGGCCTTGTTTAAACGGACTCCAAAAAGAAGCCGGTCAGTTAGCAAAAGCGGGAAAGAGTCATCTTCAAAAAAGAATTGTAGTGAGCCACACGCTCAACCCTTTTTTGAAGATGAAATTAATTTAGAAGCCGATTCATTATTATCAAATAATGCTACATTAAATATTATAACGGGGACAGCAGAAGTGGCGAATTTTGCTTTCTCGCCTAATAAACAATTAAGGGATAATAATGATTGGCTTTTGAATGTATGGACGATGCCTCTAGATGAGAACAGGATGACATTTTTCGCGGTTGGAGTCGATCCCAATCCTTCAATGAGAATGGTAACTCGATTAGTGAGTGACGTGGTGAGAAAATATTATATCGACATTGACAATTTTGAAGAATTTTTAAACATTATTAAAAGAGTTAATTTAAAGAAAATGTGTAGCAGACAAGAAATGGACCGTATTACGAGAGTAGGTGGTGTAGTTGTAAGTTTATTGCCAAAAGAACAATTAAAATTAAGGAATATTAATAAATTTTTAGTTTTAAGTAACAATATGATAAATAGTTTATTTAGAGTAGAAAATTTAATTAATAAGTACATTTTTAATTATAGGTGTAAGTATAATAATTTTAAGAATAAATATAAAAAATTAATTCAAGATGTAGTTGTATATAGTATTAGGTTTAATTTGGATTTAGATATTAGTTTATATAATTGTATATATAATAATAAGTATTTAGAATTTAGGAATATATTTAATGAAATGTATATATATTATAAGCATAAAACTTTAAGAGACGTGAAGTGTGCAGAGGTATTTATTATTAGGGAAAATAAATATATAATTTAGTTATAAATAAAAAATATTTAAATACATAATTTTTATTTTCATACCTACATCTATCCTTATTTGAAAAGTTTATTTCATATTTCTTGCATACCTTGTAATTATTGAAACCCTAAGCTGTTAATGACTCGTAAATACTCGTGTATATAAAGAGGCAGGTAAACACAAATCCATTAGTATAGTTACATTTTGTATCGGTGTAACAAGTCTCGATTTCGCTATGGACCAGCAAAATTTTAAAAACTTTTTCCGCATCTGCGAAGAAATTGTAGAAGCATCTCTTTCCGAGGAAGAAAATTATAACGCGTTTTTTGAAATTTGTGAAAACATAATTGATGAAACTCTACAAATCGGTAGGGGTGAAAATAATTTAGAAGGAATTGATGAAAATGGTGCGCGGTTTAACATTGTTTCTAACATTCAGAAACACGCGAAACGGTTTAATGTGTTGGGGCGAAGAATTACATTCAGTGTTAGTCAGCCTCCACAAACTGAAAACCCTATAACTTGGTTCTACGACGGTTTGAAAGCCGTAGTGGAATATGTGATGGAGATGTGCAATTAGATCTCAATCTTGCACGACTGGATCTTTTATATCATCACAATCATTACTCAGTGATTAGAAGTTTATCGGCTACATTTTCATGCAGATATTTTTGCGAGCAATGCCATATTCCCTATAACAACCGCGGTGGTCATACTTGTGAAAATATCTGCGCGTATTGTTATTATTCTCCTGTATGCGCTCCTGTTTACGAAATGTTATCTTGCGACGAATGCGGTGGAAATTTTCGAGGGGAACATTGTTTCAAAAATCATAATTCAACCTGGTGTAAAATATTAAAAAAATGTCAACAATGTTTAAAAATATATCAATGTAAGACTAAGAGACATCATGTATGCGGGGAGACATATTGTAAACTCTGCTACAACTATCATGCTCCAAATAATTTCTGTTACATGGTAAAAGATACAAAAACTCTAAAGGATAATAGTTTATTCATTTATTATGATTTTGAGACTAGACAAGAAAAAATAAATGGGGAAAATTTTGAACATGAAATTAATATATTTGTATTACAACAATCGTGTTCTGTTTGCTGTGATATTTCGGACATAAAACAATTTTGTAGTACATGTGGCATCCGTGAGCACATTTTTACAAATAATCCACTTCAAAATTTTTTAACCTATGTTCTAGCACCTCGTACTTCATTTTCTTCCGTAGTTTGCATTGCGCATAACGCAAAATCCTTCGACTGTCAATTTATTTTAAAGTATTTAGTAGAAGAGAACAAAATATGAAACCAAATTTAATTTTAAATGGGTCAAAAATCATGATGTTACAAATTAATCATGTAAAATTTATCGATTCGTTAAATTATCTTCCGCTGTCATTAGCCGCGCTACCAAAAACAATGGACTTGTCCCCAACGATTAAAAAGGGTTATTTCCCTCATTTTTTTAACAAAGAAGAAAATCAAAATTATGTCGGGCCACTACCTTCTGCTAAGTATTACGGAGTAAATGATATGTCTATTTCTGCACGACAAAAATTTTTGGAATCGTACACTAGTCAAAAAGAAAATAATGCCGTTTTTGATATGAAAAAGGAATTAGTTGAATATTGTGTATCAGATGTTGATATTTTACGTCGTGTCTGTGAAAAATTTAGAAAAACGTTTATCCAGGATTGTAAAATGTGTCCATTTTCTAATTCGGTAACTATTGCATGTGCATGCAATACTGTTTTCCGTCGTTTATTCTTAAAACCAGAAACAATTGGAATTATTCCTCGTAGAGGATATAGATTAAAGGATAATCAGTCCAAAATAGCATTAATGTGGCTGATTCAACAAGAAATTTCGCGCGGAATTCAGATTCAACATGCAGGCAATGGTTCCGAAGCAGTTATTGTAAATAAATTTAAAGTCGATGGTTATTATGATGCAGATAAATTAGTATTTGAATTTTTAGGATGTTTTTGGCATGGCTGTGTGTTGTGTTATCGGATAAATAGAGACAAAAAATTATATAATAGTACTAAAGAAACTTTAGAGCATAGATATCAGAGAATATTGGAAAAATTGAACAAAATTCAAAATTTAGGATATACAGTTATAAAAATTTGGGAATGTGAGTTTATAAAAACATTACAGAATGACAAAAATTTAGAAAGGCAGCTTAATAATCACCCGACTTTAAATTATTTACCATTAGAACCACGGGATGCATTTTTCGGGGGTTGAACAGGTAACACGACGTTATATGCAAAAACGGAAATCAACGAAAAAATTAAATACGTTGACGTGTGTTCGCTATACCCGTACGTTTGTAAATATGGAAAATATCCCATAGGTCATCCTAAACTTTTTATGTTTATAAAAATTCATTCGAAATAACAAATACATTAAACAATAATAACCACAAACAGATGATATGTAATCTTGCAAAGTGAGCGTGTTGGTCCATTCCTTTGTGTTTCTTTTAAGAAAATCCCTATGCTGTTGTACATATGGCGGACGTCCATAACTGTCAAAGTATTTTTATTTTTATTTATTTGAAATATAGGATTTCGACCATTGTCACTAATCCTTATAAATGCTACAGATGTTGATACATTAGTTTTGTTATGTATATGATATTATTAGTCACATTTCATTTACATTTACATTTCATTTATTAAGTTTAGGACGGCTAGAAAATTAATGAGGTTGGTTGTGTTTTCAGGATTGTCGTTTAGTGCTTCAGACAGCGTGGTCGGGATTTTGTGTTTTTCTCTGTGTGTTGTGTATTTGTTACATACTTCTATTATATGTTTGACTGTGATTTGGGTAAGACAGGTATCGCAGATTTTAGGCTCTGTTCTTTTGAGGATTTGTTCGTGTGTGAGTTTGGTGTGTCCGATTCTTAGTCTTGATATTACTATTTGTAGTTTGCGTTCTTTTGGTGTTTGCCATATCTTCGTCTCTTCTTTTATTTCTCTCAATTTGTTGTTGGTTTTTTCCAGATGTTTGTCCATTCTTGTCTGATGTCCTTGTTTATTGTGGCTTTTAGGTCTTCAGGAGGTATGTTAATATTTTCAATTTCTGTGTTTGATGCCCCTTCTTTTGCTGCTTGGTCCACTTCGTCATTACCTTTTATCTTTACGTGAGATGGTATCCACATAAAATTAATTTTAATTTGGTGATATCTTGTAGCTTTTGTTATGTTTTCTTGAATTTTTCTTATTAAATAGTGTTGTGTACTTTTATTGGTTAATTCTTTAATGACACCTAGAGAATCCGAGTAGATAAAATATTGTTTTTTTTCATTTTGGTTCTTATTTATATGTTCTATTGCTTTGAGAATACTATAGGTTTCGGCGGTAAATATTGATGTTTGTTTTGGTAGGTGGAATTTGTGAATGTTTTGGTACAGTTTGAAGGCTGCGCCTGTTTCATTATTTATATGGGATCCATCAGTGAAAATTTGGTAATGGTCTATGTGTTCTTCTAGATGTTTTTTAAACAGGTTTTGGTAGAGCTCGTTAGGTGTATCATTTTTATTGAATTTGATCAGGATTAGGTTGGGATTTTCTATGTGAATAGTCCACGGTGGTATTGTGTGGAATGTAGTGTTTTGAATGTTTTGTATAGCTGGAAGGAATTTTTGTAGATCATTGTACACAATTTGTTAAATAGGTGTTTGGTTTTTGATGCTAAGTGAGTTTTCGTTTTTTCTGAAAAATTGGTTGAAGGTTGGTATTTTATGGTTACTTGCTAGCTTAATGAAATATGTTGATCTCAATACTTTTCTTCTGTGATGGAGTGTTGTTTCACCTGCTTCGCATAGCAGACTGTCTATTGGGCTTATTCTGTAAGCTCCTGTAGCTATTCTGATAGCTTCATTTTGTATGCGTTCCAGTATTTGCAGTATTCTTGGTTTTGCTGTAGAAAAGGCTATACTGCCGTAGTCCAGTTTTGATGTGATTAAGCTTTTATATATATTAAGGATAGACTGCCTGTTTGCGCCCCATTTTCGATGTGCCAATATTTTTAGTATGTTCAATCTCTTAGCGCAATCTGTTTTTGTGTAGTTTATATGATCTTTCCACGTAAGTTTTTTGTCAATGATGACTCCTAGAAACTTTGTTTTATCTACAAAAGGAATTATTGAATCCTCTAGTAATAACCGTATGTGTGTATTGTAGTTTCTATTTTTGCAGAAATGCATGGCTTTTGTTTTATGTATGGAAAATTTAAAACCTGTTTTTCTAGCCCAGGTCTGTAATTTGTTTATTGTGTTTTGTATTTGTGTCTGTACAGTTTTTGCATCTTTGCTTTTTAAGTAGATTACTAAATCGTCTGCGTAAAGTTACGTCTTTATGTAGGTAGGTATTGTTTCATTAATTTTGTTTATTGCAATTAAAAACAAAGTTACACTAAGGATTTCTCCTTGGGGTAGTACATTCGCTTGTGTTTTTCTTCGGAAATGTTGTTGTGAGATTTTACAGAGAATTTTCTGTCGTTTAGAAAATTTTTTATGTATTGGAACATATTGCCGTTTATTTCCATTTCTTGTACAGATTTAAGTATGTAGTATTTCCAGGTATTATGATACGCTTTTTGTAGATCGAAGAATATAGTAATAAGGTGTTGTTTGTTTTTGAAGCTACTTTGTATTTCTGATGTTAATGATAGAATTTGGTCTACGGTCGACCTACCTTTTCTAAAGCCACTTTGTGATTGTCTCAGTTTTTCGTTCGATTCTAGAATCCAGGTTAGTCGTTTATTTACCATTCTTTGTAGCAGTTTGCTCATAGTGTTGGATAATGATATCGGTCGGTAATTGGTTCGGTCAGTTTTGTCTGTTCCTGGTTTGTGAATTGGTACTGTTAGGACTGTTTTCCACTTTGCTGGATATTGTTTTCTTGTCCATATAACGTTATATATGTACAGTAGTTGGTCGAGTGTTACTTCTGGGAAGTTTTTGATAAATATGAATGGGATTCCATCTGGTCCTGGACTGCTATTTCCGTTAGTTTCTTTTATGGCTTCGGACAGTTCTTCTTGCGTAAAAGGTAGATTAAGTGGGTTGTTCTCTTTTTCTTCAGGATGTAAATTTGTCTTTTCTTCTATGGCTTTAAATTTTTCAAATTCATCTGTGTAATTTTCGTCTGTAGATGTATTTTGAAAGGTTTCCGCTAGTATGTTTGTTATTTTCTGCGGATCCGTTATATATTCGCCGTTTATTTTTAGGATGGCTGATTGATTAGGTCTGCATCCTTCGATTTTTTTGATTTTTTCCCAAGTTTTTGTTGTTGGTGTTTGCGATGTGATGGTAGAGACAAATGTTTCCCATGACTTTTTCTTACTCTGTAATATAGTTTTTCGTGTAATTGCTTGTGTTTTTTTCAGTTCGATGTAGTTTGCAATGGTTTTATTTTTACGATATGCGTAAAGTGCTTTTTGTTATTTTTTATAACTGCCTCGCAGTTTTTATTCCACCATGGTACTGTTTTCCTTTCTTGCAATAGCTTTCTTTCGCCTATTGTTTTGTTTGCTGCTTCAATAATATGTTGGGTAAAATTTTTAACTATTCTATTTATGTCGTTGTCGTTTAGTTCTATAAGGTTGTTTTCCATATTATACTTGAAGTCTGCCCAATTTACATTTTTTGTTTTCCATTTAGTAAAGGCATTATGGATGGTATAAGGCCGTTGTTTGGTGTATGTTATTTTTATGGGGAAATGATTGGTGGTGAACAGGTATGGTAGTGTTTCCCAATTTAGTTTGTTTGCAACATTTGTTTCACATATTGATAGGTCGATTGCAGAGAAGTTTCCCGTTTTATTGTTTAGATGGGTAGGGGACCCGTTGTTTAAAATAACTAGATTTAAATCATTTGATATTTTTTCTATGAGTCGACCTCTTGGATCTGTTTTGTGTGAATACCATACTATGTTGTGTGCATTTAAGTCTCCTGTTATTAGATATGGATGTGGTAGCTGGGACAGAACATTAGTTATACCAATTTCTTATAGGAAGAGAAGAATTGCAGAATGTTTTTTAAAATTTTATTTAAGTCGCTATCGATTTCATGGCAACATAGGCCACATCATCAGGCGGACGCTAAAATTTAATACAATATTATAAATAACATGTAATATACAAAATTGTCTTGTTATAAAAAAGTGGGGGAATGTTTGTAATGTTATTTAACAAATATTCATAAACAGTTTCTAAAATTTTTAAATTTAAATTTTAAATGTAGGTTAAGTGCACATGCTTTTGATCAAAAAATATTTGTATAAAATATACTTACAGTCAAGTAGTAAAATATATATGGTTTCATAGGCAAAATCCATTGCTTAGTTTGTTATATGAAACCATATATATTTTACTACTTGACTGTAAGTATATTTTATACAAATATTTTTTGATCAAAAGCATGTGCACTTAACCTACATTTAAAATTTAAATTTAAAAATTTTAGAAACTGTTTATGAATATTTGTTAAATAACATTACAAACATTCCCCCACTTTTTTATAACAAGACAATTTTGTATATTACATGTTATTTATAATATTGTATTAAATTTTAGCGTCCGCCTGATGATGTGGCCTATGTTGCCATGAAATCGATAGCGACTTAAATAAAATTTTAAAAAACATTCTGCAATTCTTCTCTTCCTATACTTCATTCACCATGCAGAACAACCTGGAGTCCTTCTGCCAATTTATTAAATCTTCGGAGTTATCCGTAGCACTCCAACAGCTAAAATATATAATACGCAAAAGACACCGCACTAAAGAACATATCATATTTTTACAAGAAGCCAAAAAACATAAAATTATTCCAAATTTTATCAAAATTAAATTTCCAAAACATAAACATATCCCATTAAAAGAACAATACGAATTTCATATGCGACTTATAAAACAAGAATTAAAAAACCTAGCCAAGAAGGAAACTACAATAGACATGCAACTAAAATTTCTACATAGACATTTACTAAAACAACTTCACACAATAGAATACGAAATCCTGTTAACAGATCTACAAGACCATACCATATATCAAGAATACAGAGACGACCAAAACAGAAGAAAAAAACTGGAAAAACTCATATACAACAAACAACATAATCAATCAATATATAACAATACAAAGACAACATCAAATATCTCAAACCCTCATCATACAGCCCTAACTTCCAACAACAATTCAGAAATACGCCAGCCTACAACTACACAACAGAAATTCCCACCTCGGACAACAAATCTCTCTAACTACACCTTCAACGACACAGAAACAAAACTTCTACATACCAGCCACAAATTTGCACCGCAACCATCCTCAGACTTACAACTTAGAACAGCCATAGAAATAGAAGCTCAACTATACAACCACCCTCAACGCCAAGACATCTTCAGCAACATAACAAACATCATACTAAACAATAAAGAGGTAAGTGCACATGCAAATGACAAAAACAAAAATTCTCCAAAATTAAACAATTCTTTTATTCATAATCACAAAAACTCACTTAAAACTATAAAATCTATACGGAAAAAACTTACAGACAATAATTTAACAATTACTAAAGCCGACAAAAATGCTGGTTTAGTTATTCTAAATACAGACGACTACATTGATAAAACTCTCACTTTTTTCAGAAATAACAATATAATTGAAATAACAAAAAATCCTATAAGTTCGTATATCACAAAATTCAATAATACTCTAAAATTTGCTTCTGATACTTTACAAAAATTTTCAATAACTAAAAGACAACTAACCAATCCTAATCCCTCCACACCCATACTTTATAGTCTCATAAAATTACATAAAACAGATAAATCTATTCGTCCCATCACTAGTTCCATATCTTCCCCAGCTCATAACCTATCAAAATTCCTGAATCATTTAATTACAAATCTTTCCAATTTTCACTCTACATATTCAATACAAAATTCAATAGATTTAATTAACACAATTAACAATAATCTTAATTTAAATAACAACAATAATTTTAAAATGATTTCATTTGACATAGTAAATTTATACACGAATGTACCAGTTAACGAAACAATAGATATCCTTTCAAATTTCTTAAAAAATGACAACGAGTTCATAAATTCATTTAATCTAGATTCCACAGATTTAAATAACCTCATAAACCTTTTCAAAATTAGTACCAAACAAAATTTCTTTCAATTTAACAATAAAACCTACATATTAAATGACGGTCTTCCAATGGGAAGTCCAATTAGCGGAATTTTAGCAAACATTTTCATAGACAATTTAGAACATAAAATTATGCAACTTCCATGTAGTAATAACATACTACTTTGGGTTAGATATGTTGATGATATCCTTTGTTTTTGGAATGATACAGATACAGAACTTCAAAACTTTCTTAATACAATAAATAATATTTCACAAATTAAATTTACCTTAGAACAAGAAACAAATAATTCATTAAATTTCTTAGATTTAACTTTAACCAGAACAAATAACGGCATAGAATATAACATTTTCCGAAAACCTACAGCTACAGACAATATAATACCATACGACTCTTATCACAATCCCACAGTTAAACAATCAGCATTTTATTACTATTTCCACAGATTAACTTCAATTCCATTATCAGAAGAAAACTATAATAAAGAATTACAAACAATAATAGATATAGGCCTAAATAACAAATATCCTTTAAATTTTATACTACAAATTTACAATAAAATACATAAAAACAAAATTTTAAAAGATATATATCCACACACAAAACCGATTTCCCGATACATCTCCATCCCTTACAATAAAAACAATTTTAATAAATTCAAAAAATACTTTACAAAATATAATCTAACAGTAACTTCAAAATCACATAATACAATAGCAAATTATCTCATAAATACCAAACCCAAAATTCCCCCAATAGAAAAATCTGGCATATATAAAATTTCATGTAATTCTTGCGACAAAATTTATATAGGTTTAACAACTAGAAATTTAAAACTACGATTTAACGAACATTTAAATAAAAGACCGCCCTCAGCCGTACATACACATATTAATGAAACTCATCATCAAATATCTATCGAAAGTAGTATCAAATTACTGCATAGCGAAACTGCATACCACAAATTAAATTTACTAGAAAAATACGAAATTCTTAAACAAACTATGTCAAATGAAACCATTCTTTTAAACGAAAATATTACATTCCCAGAGCCACATTTATTTAAATATTTACCTCCTTTTTCCTCATAATACACCAATCCAAACAATTCCAACTAACGCCACCTACTTCCTCTCACTAACTCTAACTTCCATAGTTCATAAATTTTACATTCCACGACAACCTTCCTTCTTGGCTAGTTTTCTTTAAAGTTTCTTCCAAACTATTTCAACCATGTGTTTTCAACTTTTCAATTATTTAATTTCTGTTTAAACAAACTAAGCAATGGATTTTGCCTATGAAACCATATATATTTTACTACTTGACTGTAAGTATATTTTATACAAATATTTTTTGATCAAAAGCATGTGCACTTAACCTACATTTAAAATTTAAATTTAAAAATTTTAGAAACTGTTTATGAATATTTGTTAAATAACATTACAAACATTCCCCCACTTTTTTATAACAAGACAATTTTGTATATTACATGTTATTTATAATATTGTATTAAATTTTAGCGTCCGCCTGATGATGTGGCCTATGTTGCCATGAAATCGATAGCGACTTAAATAAAATTTTAAAAAACATTCTGCAATTCTTCTCTTCCTATACTTCATTCACCATGCAGAACAACCTGGAGTCCTTCTGCCAATTTACCAATTTCTTGTACTTTTTGGTTTGGTGGTAGGTACACTGTAAAAAAAAATTGTGTAAATTTACAACGATAATCGTTGGCTACTTTGTAACCAACGATAAACGTAGTAAAATTACAATAAAATGTAAATTTACATATTGAATTAAAAGTTTGTAAAATTACAATTTACGTGTAATTTTCCATTTCATTTGTAAATTCCTTCCTTTTGGAAATGTAAAACTACTTTTTAAAATGTAAATGTTACATTTCAAATTGTAAGTGTTACAACTAAAAAGGTAAAGTACATATCTAAAATGTAAATTATACATTTACGACTGTAAAAATCACAACTAAAAAAAGTAATCAACACTTTTAAAAATGTAAAAAACCAAAAAAGTAAACACCACATTTAAAAATGTAAATTTTACATTTGAGACTGTAACTATTACAACTAAAAAATGTAAAGTACACATTTCAAAATGTAAGTTATACATTAATGACTGTAAAAATTACAACTAAGAAAGTAAACAACACATTTAAAAATGTAATTTTTACATTTGAGACTGTAAATATTACAACAAAAAAAGTAAACAACACATTTGAAAAATGTAAATTTTACATTTGAAATAGTAAATAATACAACTCGAAAGGTAAATAGTGCATTTCTAAATGTAAACGTTACGTTTTTATATGTATTAGTTACACGTCATAATGTACGTTTTCATTTTATTTAGAATATGATTTCATTTAATAGGGTAAGAATAAAATATAGATCATATACTATTTACGAATTCTGAGGATAAATAAAATACAAAATTTAATTCAATATTAGAGAAAAAACTTAAAACATAATACTATATGCGGTACAAAAAAATAATTATTATTAACTATTACATGTTGATTTTTATTCATCAGCGACTTGAATTTTTTTTATTTTATTCAAAAATGCTACTACTTTATTTATATATACTTTTTTTGATCTGCATCCAGACGCAGGATAAATTTTTTAAAAATATCTTTGAAAAAGCTCTGCAGCATAATTGTTTGGGATATTCCATGTTTAAATTAAAATATAGAGCAAATGTCATTTCTAGAGCTTCACGGAAGTTATTAGTGCCCTGGTTTATATTTTTGTGTTCAATTATTATATAATAGACTGGTTGGTTGGAATTCGTATCTGTAAAGGAAAACCAAAATAAAATAGTTATTTATGCAAGAGTGTGTAAAGTAGTACTTTTTTGATCGAGTGTGATATTTTAAAGTAAAGCACGAGAAAAAAAACTAAGAATTTAATTTAAAAATTGCGTGAATTGTGATTAGGATGATATAGTCGCCGCCAACCCAAATAGGTCTGACGTCACTTAGAAGATTTTTATCACGCACATTCAAAGCATTATTTGTCTTTGTCTTACTCATTACAGTCGTATAAGTCTATGACTTGTAGTTTTTCTAAGGGGCGGGACTTATTTGTTTTTAAGATTTTGTCTATTTCTTTTAATTAATAATAGCAATATTTATATGTAAAATATAATAATTTTTATGTATTTTAGTTAAAATATCGAGAATTATTATTAACAGCACGTGTTAGAAGTTAATTTTAAATATTTTTGAGTTTTTCAATTTACTTGTCAAAGTGACAATTCTGTCATATATTTTGTTTAATATTGCATAATTTTTATATCTTTTTTTATTGCTTTTTAAGTAAAATTATAATCCTATTACCTCTTACTACTAACAATTATTAAAATTTAAATATTTAACATAAAAATAATTATATTTAATAACAGAATTTCTCTGAAGTTCAATAGGAACTAAATCGAACTCTTGATTCATACGAACATTCAAATGACGATTGAGTGACGTCACTCCTATATAGGCTAGCGGCGACTTTAGCAACGATGTTACGATAGCATCTTTAATTATTTACATAATTTTCTACTGGACATAAACAAATCAAATATTTTGTAGCCTAGCAATACTTATTTACTTTTCACACTCTAGTGCTTGAAAAGTACTTTTCAAGCTCTAGTGTTTGAAAAGTGACTCTTTACACACTGTAAATAGTGCGTAAAGTATTAACTTTACGCACGGTTGTAGGAAATGGCTTTGTAAACTAGTTTAAAAGAAAAATCGATGCGAACATTTATAGTAATAAGCGAAATATTAATTTGAAAGTTATTAAAATTAACTGTGACTCTCTTTGGGGTTGAGGGTATAAGTTTGCGAGGACGCCTGGTGTGTAAGTTAAGTGGATGGGTGTTATTAATAATGTTTTGAAAGAGAAAACTTTTCAAAGTGCGAATAATTCGAGAGCTATGAATGTGGATGAGGTGAAAAAAAATTGTTTGGATAGGAATGTGCGGCGAAGGATAATTGTTGCATAATTGGGTGTGATTATTTGTATATATGTGCATGTATTTTTGTAAAACCTAGGCGATGTTTCTCTACCGGAAAGCAACCATTTTAATCCGGAAGAGTGAAGGAAGTGTTCTTAAATACGTATATAATGGATTGATTGTTGCATGTACACATTGTAAGAAACAAAAATTTAATTACCTGGAACCATGGCAATAGATGGTGCTGCAATATCTCCTTTAATTTCACTCAGCGGTGTTCCCAACTGAAATAGTAATTAGAAATAAATATGTGTATTTAAATTTAAGAGTTTTGCCGTACTAACCTCAAATTTTTTAACGAAAATATTTATGTCTTCGTGAAAGTATTCTGCAATGTATTCAATTGTCTTTAAACTCTTGATATCAGTCGATTCATGGTCCAAAGTAACCTTCATTCCTTTGGACTTCAAAAATAATAATATTTTATTTGATTTTTCTATGAGATTTTCAGATAATAATTTTATATTACGGCCCATTAATTTTTCGTAGTGCCATTTTATAATATTTTCTTCCAATAAAATGGGCCATTCCTTTAGTATATCGTCTAAAGTAGGAGGACATGGATTATTTAAAAATAATCTCTGTATGGGGAACGTATTATTTAATAACAAATACAGAGAATCGTCGGTATCCCAAGATCTAGTTTTCAATTTATCTTTCATTTCTTGGAGAGATTCATCTGATGCATTGTCAGTATCTGGTTGCCAGTTTGAACAACCGGCCCTAGAATTTTTTTGCAGGAATTTTTAAACTGCTTAATAGTGACCGGGTTTTATGTGGTCTGTTAAGGTAATTATTGCGATCTTGTAATTTTGCAAATAATGAGTGTGTTCCATCGCCAATAATTATGCCATCATCGTCAATATCTCGAAAGCTGGGATATTTGTCGCAAATTCTTTTTGCTATAATTTTAATTGCTCTGGTAGAAAGAAACGTATTTATATCTCTCATTCTGTTTACCATTTCATGCACTATTTCTGTTTGTATTTGTTTATTTATTTTCCCTTCTTCACAAGCTTTAATCGTTCTTGCGGAAAATTTTTCCCACGGTATATGCATGTGGTACCATGTATTTTCATTTGTAGGTGAAACAATTTCAGAATCAATCTCGAAAGTATCATTTAAGGATGTGTTAAATTCGGATAAAATTGATGAAGTCACGGACAAAGTACTCGTAGAGTCGCTAATTAAAGTCAAGTCTGTTTTTGGCATCCAGTTTTCATTTTTCTCTAATAACAGAATGATTTCATTTTTCAGTAATATAAGGACTTTACTGTTGTCTGTAGGTGTACCATCTGTTTCTAACACCAAATAAGTTCCATCCACTTCAAGTTTAGTTGATGCTGGAATAAGAAAATTACGATTAAATTTTTGTTTCACTTATAATTAATTTTATACAAACCTTCCAAAATCAATTTCTCATATAAATCGTGCGTATTTTCCAACATTAAAAATGTTTTTTTTCGTTCTGTCTTTGTTCCACATTTTAAACAGTAGTTTGGTCATGATCTACAATAATTACAATTAATAAACATCCCAAGCAAGATACATAATAAAAAAACGTACTGTAAAAATTATAAAAAATCTAATGGAGCTTGTTTGAAAGAATATAAATCCGTAGAACCATTTTTATAGTGCAACACAGGTTCGTAGTTGTTTAAATTCTGAATGTTAATACAAATATACTGTGATTTATAGTATTTATATAATTCAAATAAACCAATATCTGCATTAAAGATAACTTCATACTTTTCACCACAAAACATGCGTCATCATAATTTTTATTAATTAATATGTAGCAAATTTTACATAATGCGTATGTACCAATATCGGTTTTAAAACAAGAAACGAACAAATTTTTTTTATATTGCGTACCTTTGATTTTAGCAGATTCAATTATAAATTTTGGATTCTCAAAATTACAATGCTTTTGAATAACATTGTTAATATCTTTGCAAAAATTATTTTCTAAAAATTCAACAGCACTGTCAGAAATAATCTTAGCATTGAAAAATGTACTCTGTGATGATAATAGTGCTTGAAGCAGTTGATGTTTTTCGGACAACAGTAACGAAATATTTTTGAAATTTTGTGAATGTTTAATAATATTTTTAAAGTAACGATGTTTGCTTTCATACCGTAATGTGCATAAGTGACGAAGTGATCCAAATTTTAAAATTAGATCCGGGTAGTGCATTAGATAATGGTGTTTTGGTCTTAAATTATATTTTGGAAATAGTTTTTTTCTGTAATCAATATAATCATTCAATAAAGAACGTAATTTTGCTACTTGTCCGATAGAAATTCTCACTGCTAGTAAAATACTACATAATTCATTTAAAATAAGAAGCATTTTCCAAACAGGATCACTGTAATCCAAAAATTTTTCATAAATTGCAAAGGGTATAACCTGTAAAAGTCTCATGTTATCACAAGCACTACCTGCAATTCTTTTTCCTTTTTTAATGGCAGGCAATTTATTATAATGCAGATCATTTTCAAATCGAATAATTTGCAATTTCGCATTTATATAATTAAATGAAAAATACCCTTTTTCTACTAGATTCTATACAATGTACTGTAAATCGATGGAACAATTCCTTCGTACAGATCATGGGCAATGCATGGTGGAAGACCTGGATTGCAAACATGAAAATTATGCAATTT
Source organism: Stenolophus ochropezus (assembly GCA_035578165.1). Classification (NCBI taxonomy): domain Eukaryota; kingdom Metazoa; phylum Arthropoda; class Insecta; order Coleoptera; family Carabidae; genus Stenolophus; species Stenolophus ochropezus. The sequence goes on from JAQOWZ010000013.1 coordinate 14,874,432, forward strand.
GTTTAAACATGACATATCCTTGGTTCCTCTGCTATTCAAATTATTGTTTAATGCAACTACATCGTTTTCATATGAATCAACGGTTCGTAAAATTTTAGCTGAAATATTCCCTGCTTATAATTCTTCGCGCGTTATATAACAGTATCTACAAAAATACTGACTCGAACTGAAATTTTCGACAAACCCCCCTATTTGGTGACTTCCCAGATTATCGCCTGCAACAGCGATTATTATACCGAAAATAATTTCTGATCCGATATTTAATCCACTTTCTTCTAAAATTTTAATGTCATTTAATATAATATTAAAAATTGCAGAAAAGCCAAAGTACGTTACATGATTTTCGTTACAAAGAGCAACTAGTTGTATATGATCCACTTGACTTCTACAATATGTTGGAAGGTTTCCAATAGCCATGTAGATTCCTAACATTTTGTGCTTTTTTTTCGCTGACCCTAACGGGTTACAAATTTCAAACGCATCTTGAAATAAAAATAATCGAATTACTATTTTATTGTTAGATTCATTGTTAATAAAAAAATGTTGTTTTTAAAAACAGCACCATCTGTAATATCTTCAAAATAATTTTTATTCGAATTCATATTTCTTTTCGTATCAGCTCTTAAGAAATTTATAATTTGTTCATTGTTTAATAAATTTTTAAGTGTATTCAAAATAGGTATATAAAAATATGTGCACAATTGATGTTTTTCGTTTCTTCCTAATGTTATACATACGGGATTAACAAAATTAAACTCTCTTTTGTAATATTCTTGTCTCATGTAACTTGACCGTAAAAAACCATCTGACGAATTATGTGCTTATTGAAATACATTACTTTCTTCTAATTTCGAAACTGCACTAGAAGATAATTCATAACAATTTTCTTTAATAAAAGAAAAAAAATTATCGTTTGATACTTTATTTAAATCAGTCAAACCTTCTATGACAGTTTGTAAAACAGAATCTGTTAAAAAATGTTTTGCTTGAAGTTGCAAATACAAAGAAGCAAGTGTCTTAATGTACTGTTCGGCAAAATTATTTCCCTCGTTTACACTTGAAGAGCAACTATAACTATTATCCGAATCGTTAGTACTGGTTGCTTTATTATATTATATTTTTGACAATTTTGTTGATTATCAATTTTAGCACCATTATGATGTTGCCGATAATAATGTGTTTTGAACTGTTTAATAGTAGTAAATTTAATGTTGTCACACTTATGAAAAGGAGTTTTATTTTCTGTTTTATAATGAATACGCATGTGGAGTACAATATTTTTTGGAAAGAGAACTTTTCCACAATTTCGTATTCTACATATAGAAGTATTATGTTTAAAATTATTGTTTTTGTGTTTTCTAAAAATGTGCATTTTAAAATTGTTAAATTTATGAAATTTTTGAAAGCAATTAGTAAAACGACAAAGAAATTGGCCTCTTGAAATATTTCTATGCATATATAAATGAGAATTATATCCATTTAAAGTTTTAAACATAAATGAACACATGTTGCACTTGAATGGTAACATTTTGCGAATAGGTACTTACTACCAACAAATCAGTTATATTTTCGGATACTATTTCACTGAAAAAAAAAATTGTTTTAGTATACGCTTGCGCAATATTCTATCAAAATGTAATTTTACATAATGATTATGTACAATTACACTCGTTTTAAATTGAATATAATTTTACATAAAAATTTTGCATCAAACTGTAATTTTACATAATGGTTATGTACAGATATACTCGTTTTAAATTGAATGTAATTTTACATAAAAATATTAGACCAAAATGTAATTTTACATAATGGTTATGTATGTACAATTACACTCGTTTTAATTTGTATGTAATTTTAAGTAAAAATATTGCATGAAAATGTAATTTTACATAATGGTTATGTACAATTACTCGCGTTTTAAATTGTATGTATTTTTACATAAAAATTTGTAGATATTTTTATTTATTACATATTTGTACTTTATTTATTACGGCTTTATTTTAGAACATTTAGAAAATGTTATTTAATTCTTTCATTAATCATTAATAATATGTTTAGTATTGTGAATAACTTATAAAAAACATAGATGGACATAACCTCACAAATTCTTTTCATACATAAACAAATGTGCATGTACTAATAAATAGGTATTAATAATATTAATTCTTACCTTTCGAGAATAAACACTTCCTTTGGCAAATTAACACATATAGCAATAATTATAACACTATAAAGAAGAAGTAAGCTCAGGTATGAATCTTGAACAACCAGTGGGCCAGTTTACAAGACTATACTGGGAAGATGTACAAGTGTAATATGCCTGTGTTGTCGCTAGATGGAGTTAAAAGTTTAGCGCCAAATCAAAAATTATTCAAAAAAAAATTATTTGAAACAATGTTTAACACTAACTTTATTTATTAAAATCTGGATATTGCTAGATATGACCAGAGTAATATGTGTTCTAAGTAAATTGATGTAGAGTACTCATCATTAAATACATATGGCTGCAAAATACAATAATAAACATTATATTAGGTACCTACTTTTCTTCTTGTATTATAAAAATGATAATAAAAGTCTAGAAAAATAAAATCGTGCTACTTGGAATACAAACAGGTTGTTTTTTATGTAGTTAAGATTCGAAAAAGGATTCTCAATTTAATTTAAAATGGAGAATATTCTATTATTCATTTTAAATAAATATAATATTAAATAAAAATTAATTTTCAACAAATTATTATTATGAAGGGTACCTAAGTATATAATAAGAATTACATTAGAAATAAAATTAATTAAAAATATAGAGAGAAAAAAAACATACACACTGTGGAATATCAAACGTAATTCTTCAATTCATGATATCTAACACAAAAATATTACATAATGAAAATGTATAAATAATACTTATTACTTAAAATCATGGAGTTTTAATATATAAATTCAAACGTAATTTTTCAATTCATGATATCTAACACAAAAATATTACATAATGAAAATGTATAAATAATACTTATTACTTAAAATCATGGAGTTTTAATATATAAATTTTGTAAATTACATAAAATCACAAATGTTATGTAATTTTTACTAAAAATAATTATTTTTTCATTAATTATTATAATATTGTAAAAAAGGAATAAATTAAATATATTGTACTATAAATCATGGAATTTTAATATAGTTATAAATATTATAAATTTACATAAACTTGCATCTGTGTTGTATTTTTTATCTAAAAAAGTAATTACACAGAAATTTTTGTAATATTGCATAAAATTTACCAAAAAAATGTAATTATACATAAATTCTCTAATATTATTATAATACCTACAACGAAAATAATTGTAAAATTATGTGAATTTTATATATTACTTAGTATAATTATAACATAAATAAATTGAATGTAAAATTACTTTAAAAATATGTAATAATATTTTGCTTGAGATAAACAGGTATGAAATCTCTAAGTACACTAAAACCTACAGAAACCCATCTTGTTTTTGATTTATTAAGACTATAATTTGTGCACAATAGAAGGATATCTTCTTTGTAAAGTGTTGCAAAAAACTCCGCATTGTTTATATTTGACAAAAATTCTTCCGTAAAAGGTGATTCCAAATATAATTCCGCAACTTTATTGTTATCCTCTTGGTCACTAGTATCAATAGACAAATCTGAAGTGCGTTTACGTGGTAAGGCCATCTAAAAAACAACTTGTTAAAATCATTAGATGACTAATATTACTACACTTACTTTTTTTATTGCAAGAACGCTCGCCAACAATAACTTAAAAGTAGCACTTCAAAAACAATACTAATACTTTCACTTTCAATGCGTCAAATTTCAAGATCGGCGCGGAGCAGAATAATTACTGCAACCAATCAGAACGCGTGTAGGAAAACATGCTCAAAGTGGTGGGGGAGCCGTTCTGCGCATACTTTTCTTATGGAGAAAGTATGCGCGAACCTGTAAAAAGCCGAACGTGCTGTGCTAGAACCGGCGAATACATACTACTGGGGGTACTTTCTTTGGATAGGGTTAATTTTTTATTGTCAAGATAGAGTATTTTTATTTTTGATTTTGGGGTAATAATTAAATCATTCGAGGTATCAATCATAATTTTTAAATTTTTTAAATTGTCCATACCGAGTTACATGTCGAATTGGTCGTGAAAGTCAAATAAGTGATATTTTAGCTTGGGAACAGTTTTATTATCTAATTTAAATATGTTGGAAACAGGGACTTGTGTGCTATATAATTCTGTAGATGTACCATGAGCTGTTGAAATTTGAAATGGATCTTGTGTGATAAAATTTTTATAATATTTAAAAGCGATATTTGGTTTAATAAAAGATTTTGTGCTACCTGTATCTATTAGCACCTTAAGATTATTTTCGGGAAATATTATGAATGGAAGTTTACTTTGATTTATAGTAAAATTCATTAATTCAAAGTGAGTTGAGCTATTTGATCTAGATCGAGTACCGAGGCCTGTTTTTCTAAAAAATGATTTTCGTCAATATGAGGTTCGTTTGAATATTCATATTCGGGTTGGTCAAATGTCTCGTTATAATTACCAAAATTGTCGAAGATTTCGTTAATGGGGAGGTTAGGATGTTCTGTGTTTTCGTCTGTCTCTGTTTCATCTATATTATATAATTGTTCGTTAGGAAATCTATGTCTTCGTTGAAATTGTTGTGGTTGAATTGCAGATCCAATTCTGGGTCGTTTTAGCGCGATATTTTGCGATGTGTTTCGAGTAGAAATACTCATCGGTGTTGGCTTAGGAAAATTATTATTTGTAATCGGTCTTCTAAATTGATTACCGAAATTGTGTCTCTGACCATTAGGATTGAAATTTGTTTGTCTATTAAAAGGATATGAGTTTTGTTGCATAGGGTAAGGTCTATTGAATTGGGGTAAGGCGTGATGGTTTGTGGATGCCACATGCGTGAAATTAGGTTTTGAATTTAATTTTTGATTTTTAGAATACTTCGGCATGTCGTTATACTGGAAATCATTCGTGAGCATAGATAATGCTTCATTTAGATTTTTCGGGTTTTTTCAGTACCTATAGAATTTGTCTGAATATAGGCTACTTGTAGGTTTAATAAATGTTGCAACTTATTATAAAAATCAAACACAGATTCTTTTTCATTTTGTTTAATTTCGGTCATTTCAATGCAAAGGGTATAGCTGTCGCGTTTATCTGCATAAGAATTTACGAAAGAGCAGTTTTTAGGTCGTCAAATGTTTTGATGACACTGCTAGAAATGTTTACGGCTGCTTCTCCTTTTATTTTTGATCTAATAGTACTCATTAGATATTTTTTTTTAATTTGGAAATCTAATATGTTTGTAGTGTTATAAAATTTGGTAATTAGTTTTTGACAAATTTCTAGAAACCTAGGCAAGAGTTCTCTTTCTCCCCTAAATTCCGGGATCATATCGGGGTATTCCTTTTTTAATTCTACTGCCATTGTGATTGGGGTGATATTATTTGTTAAAATAGGTTTCTTCAATGAAATTGCTAATTGAGAATTTTGTAATTAATTTCGATCTTCGAGATCGGAGTCTGATTCAGAATTTGAACTCGAATCTGAGTTTAATTGAATATTCCCCCTAAAAGACATGTGCAATACTCACAGCAGAAATAGCAGCACCCGCTTCATGTGCCCTGAAGTCGACGCTGGCCTCGATTTGCTGGGAGTATAGACTGGATGGCTGATGTGCGCTCAGCGGCTCCAGAAGATGCTTCCGATGGTGGTTCACGTTCTCGGGTTGTGGATACGCGTATTCGTCGCGATCAGTGTTATATGCGGTAACACTGGTTTTTCCACGAAAATAATTCGTTTGCTAAATAAATCACTAGGGTGAACCGAATTATATTCTTTAATTCGTTTTAGCAAATCCTACCGACTGCGCCAATTAATGTTCAGAACGGAACGAATCGGTTTTTAAAAAGGAATTTATTTATTGTAAAAAGTAAAATAAGTGTTTACAATTCAAGTTCATAATCTAGACTAACTACAATATGAAAATTATGCTATACATGTAAACTAAGAGGATATGATTACGCAGCTGGGGAAAAGTACTGGGTAACACGATAATGTTTAGGTCAGCTTAATTGTGGCACTATAACTTATATATAACTAAATACAAATATATATCACATATTAACTACCATCTACAATAACATTTCTATTTTTATCAATTTCTATAATATTATCAAATTCAGCATATATAACACAATTTACAGTTTCAGTAAGGGACGATTCAAAACCAACTTCTATTCTTAAAGAACCATGCCGTGTCAAATTCCAGTGTACCATTGAATTTGCCGCTAGATCAGGAGTCAAATCAAATGCTGTTAAACAATATCCATTTGGAAAGCTGTCTCTGTCGATACCGTTACCGCTGTTTCCGAAATGTATGCCTGTTCCTGAGAATAATGTGTTATATATTTGAATATATGATTTTTTATCCCCAAATGACGGTTGAAGAGGCTTCGAAGGCAGTTGCTGTCCATTTACGCATAATGATAAGTAGTTGATTTTAAAATTTTCAAAGTTGAAAGGATTAAGTTTAAAATCTCCGTTAAATGCTTTATTAGATACAAATCCTATTATAGACCTCTTAGAAAGTTGACCTAATAAAATATTATCCAGAGATTTCCATTGCACCCCTATGGGTATCGTTATGGCTTTCACTTCCGCTCTGGTGATGGCGTACTTAGCAGTCGATACTTCTAGAGCTTCATTATGGGCTAATAAAATACTTGGATTCAATTTTATACGTCGAACAAGTAATGTGGCCTCGTTAATTTGAACTTTATAGCTTGAGTCCGTTCCCAATAAATTAAAACTATCCTTTGAACGAACTAATCGTATTCTCATTTCTACACCATTAAGTAAAAATTTTTCTTGATTAAATATATCAACATGAAGATGTCCAATCATATCAACATTATTACTCTTTTCAGTAAATTTCTGACGTTTATTATATCCTGTATTACTGCTTGCGTCTGTATTATTCATCTTTCCAGCATCGTCAGAATACCACAAACTAGAAGTGAGGTGAGACTCTTTGGCATCTTTACCATTTAATAAAGACTCGATATATGCTCTATAAGCGTAATTGTTATTCGGCGGAGATACAAGTTTTTGATTTAAATATATGTCAACTTGACTAAACATTGAATGAAGCCAGTTATTGACAGGTCCTATGTTTTCTGCTTCACTTAAACCAGAATTATCAGTTTTAATAATTTTAGCATTTATGTAAATCATTGTTTGAGATAAATCAAGATAATCCTCTCCATGACCGGGTATAACAAATTCTATTGGGCCATCTTCAGTAATGGAAGACAATGGTTTATAGTTTACCCATTGTCCGCTTTCAATACTTGTCTGTGTAGGTGGTATAGCAAATAAATCTAATTCAGATTTATACATTCGCAAGATTGAGCGTGTAGGAATGCCATTTTACTCAAATATATCTATTTGTCTACAACGTTTTTTGTTCTTTACGGCAGGACGTAAAGTTTTCGAATGAGTTAAGTTCTTAACAATTCTCTTCTTTTTATAGCCTGAGCCTTTCATTAATTTTTCAATTTTATCATTAGCTTTACGTTTCAAATTGACCCCCGCTTCTGCAATACGTTTTGAATGATTCTTTGGGCGAGTGATTCTCACTAAGATCACCTAGGAAATTAATTCCTGTATTTAATGATTCTTTACCAAGGGCGCCGACACCTTTTCTTATTAACGGTAGAACATTTCTAAATAACCCACTAAGGAAACTTCCTATACCATGACCCCGTTGAAATTGGTTCCCTTTGTATACAGTTCCAATACCACTTCCTGCTTGTACATTATAATAGTGTTGATATGGACAAGTTGTCATAATGCTCGTCGGAAATGAAGTTTAACGCACAACGTACCAAACTGAAATGGTGTTAAATAACCATCATTTGTCCTTATATCTATTTCTATGTTTGTAAATTCTCTTCTTAAAACAGGAACGAAGTGAGGCTGTGCGTATGATATCATTTCATTTGATCGGAAAACATATTCATCAGTTTTTACATGAACAATTCTTAACAACTGAGTAACAACATCTCTCACTACTTGAGGTTCAATGATGTCACAATAAATGAATAATTGTGGAGGAATTCCTAACATTAAATTTGGTAAATTTATCGATATTTTCTGTTTAGATATATCAGTGAATGGTGAACATCCAAGTTGTAATGCTAATCTTGGAGATAATTTTAAGGAGGTTACATCTGTATTTTTTAATTTTGCTATTACTCGTTTTTCTGTCTTATCATAAGAAAATGCCACATATTCATTAATTGTTATATTTTTATTCATTTCATGTAATACGCTATCAACGCTATCATAATTTTTCGAAGGTATTTTTGCTTGTTCATAATTTTCTATTGACTGATTTTCATGTTTCTTTACTATATTAATTTTAACTTTGTTTTCTCTTTCGTTAATGTTATAAATCGAACAAGGAAAAATTATTTCTGATAATGCAACTTCCCACGATCCTTCTAGTTTTATATTCTGAGGTAGTTGTGTAGTAAAATGTGTAGTTTTATTATTTGGAAAGTATTGCATAGAGTTATTGCTAGGCAATGTTATAAAAAATTCTTTCTCAATCATGATTTAATAAACGAAGTGAACTTGCAGTATAGGAAGAAAAGAATTGCAGAATGTTTTTTAAAATTTTATTTAAGTCGCTATCGATTTCATGGCTACATGGGCCACATCATCAGGCGGACGCTAAAATTTAATACAATATTATCAATAACATGTAATATACAAAATTGTCTTGTTATAAAAAAGTGGGGGTATGTTTGTAATGTTTTTTAACAAATATTCATAATTAGTTTCTAAAATTTTTAAATTTAAATTTTAAATGTAGGTTAAGTGCACATGCTTTTGATCAAAAAATATTTGTATAAAATATACTTACAGTCAAGTAGTAAAATATATATGGTTTCATAGGCAAAATCCATTGCTTAGTTTGTTTAAACAGAAAGTAAATAATTGAAAAGTTGAAAACACATGGTTGAATTAGTTTGGAAGAAACTTTAAAGAAAACTAGCCAAGAAGGAAGGTTGTCGTGGAATGTTAAATTTATGAACTATGGAAGTTAGAGTTAGTGAGAGAAAGTAGGTGGCGTTAGTTGGAATTGTTTGGATTGGTGTATTATGAGGAAAAAGGAGGTAAATATTTAAATAAATGTGGCTCTGGGAATGTAATATTTTCGTTTAAAAGAATGGTTTCATTTGACATAGTTTGTTTAAGAATTTCGTATTTTTCTAGTAAATTTAATTTGTGGTATGCAGTTTCGCTATGCAGTAATTTGATACTATTTTCGATAGATATTTGATGATGAGTTTCATTAATATGTGTATGTACGGCTGAGGGCGGTCTTTTATTTAAATGTTCGTTAAATCGTAGTTTTAAATTTCTAGTTGTTAAACCTACATAAATTTTGTCGCAAGAATTACATGAAATTTTATATATGCCAGATTTTTCTATTGGGGGAATTTTGGGTTTGGTATTTATGAGATAATTTGCTATTGTATTGTGTGATTTTGAAGTTACTGTTAGATTATATTTTGTAAAGTATTTTTTGAATTTATTAAAATTGTTTTTATTATAAGGGATGGAGATGTATCGGGTAATCGGTTTTGTGTGTGGATATATATCTTTTAAAATTTTGTTTTTATGTATTTTATTGTAAATTTGTAGAATAAAATTTAAAGGAAATTTGTTGTTTAGGCCTATGTCTATTATTGTTTGTAATTCTTTATTATAGTTTTCTTCTAATAATGGAATTGAAGTTAATCTGTGGAAATAGTAATAAAATGCTGATTGTTTAACTGTGGGATTGTGATAAGAGTCGTATGGTATTATATTGTCTGTCGCTGTAGGTTTTCGGAATATGTTATATTCTATGCCGTTATTTGTTCTGGTTAAAGTTAAATCTAAGAAATTTAATGAATTATTTGTTTCTTGTTCTAAGGTAAATTTAATTTGTGAAATATTATTTATTGTATTAAGAAAGTTTTGAAGTTCTGTATCTGTACCATTCCAAAAGCAAAGGATATCATCAACATATCTAACCCAAAGTAGTATGTTATTACTACATGGAAGTTGCATAATTTTATGTTCTAAATTGTCTATGAAAATGTTTGCTAAAATTCCGCTAATTGAACTTCCCATTGGAAGACCGTCATTTAATATGTAGGTTTTATTGTTAAACTGAAAGAAATTTTGTTTGGTACTAATTTTGAAAAGGTTTATGAGGTTATTTAAATCTGTGGAATCTAGATTAAATGAATTTATGAACTCGTTGTCATTTTTTAAGAAATTTGAAAGGATATCTATTGTTTCGTTAACTGGTACATTCGTGTATAAATTTACTATGTCAAATGAAATCATTTTAAAATTATTGTTGTTATTTAAATTAAGATTATTGTTAATTGTGTTAATTAAATCTATTGAATTTTGTATTGAATATGTAGAGTGAAAATTGGAAAGATTTGTAATTAAATGATTCAGGAATTTTGATAGGTTATGAGCTGGGGAAGATATGGAACTAGTGATGGGACGAATAGATTTATCTGTTTTATGTAATTTTATGAGGCTATATATATATATATATATATATATATATATATATATATAGTTCCAGCTAATATAAATTTTACTATATTTTCTTAAAATTGTGTCGTAGTCGCTACTCAATCCGGAGTTTAAATTTTTTTCTAGGCTTATTAACTATTTTTAAAATTTTTTTCAAATTTAACCCAAAAAAGGAACGTCGCCATATTAGTAAAAATTACAGGTATTTGACTTGGTTCGCAACACAAAAAATAATATGAACAGATAAAGAACTAAACTAACTTATAATTATATTGTGAATTTATTTTTTCATTTGAATCAGCTAAAAAAAATTCATAATATTACTGGTGCATTTTTGCACCAGCGGACGGTAATGGGTTAATATGTGGGGGCTAATGAGGTCTGGTGCCTTTTGGGTATCTCATATTTTTACTGTTAGTAGTTTTCGTGTAAAAAATTAAAACTGTGCACAAATGCTGCCTAGAAACAATAGATCCCAGAGGCCATGTGTAAATTTAAGAAAAATCACGCCGTCATCCGTCACTTTTGACAATCAGACTATGAACTTTTAACGATTATATCTTCTTATAGAGTATTGATATCAAAGATTTAAAAACAATTTCATGAATAATAGACTTGAGCAAAGGTGTTACAACTAATTTAAGTTTAAAACATAACGTATTTAAATAATATAAATTTTGACGTTTCCAGTGTCAAAAGTCAATTTGTTTTTCGCAAAAAGTTGTAAGAAGTAGGCCGTCCTTGGGTTTTAAGGAAACGAGACAATGTAGACTGGTGTGCACGAATGACAAAAATGTTCTACATAGATTAGAATTTGCAAAATGTTGTCAGAAAAAAGTCGTGTTTGGGTATTTTCGAATTACATAAGTCAATATTGCCAAATGTTTAATAAAGTAACTAAACAAAGAACAAATATTCCCAAATGAACGTTACTGAAGACAGTGAATGTTATATTAGGCTAGGTCACGATAAGGGCTAGCGTGCAAAATTAGCAAAAATGTTCTATATCGAACGGCTTTTGTTTTTTGGAAAAAGTTGTGAGAAGTATGTGGTGTTTGGTATCAAATGAAAAGGCTCGATAAGGGCTGGCGTGTAGAATTATCAAAAAAGTTCAATGTTGATCGGCTTTTGTTTTTTGCAAAAATTTCCCAAAGGTATGTCGAGTTTGGTCTCAAATGAAAGGTCTCGTTGAGGGCTAGCGTGCAGAATTGACAAAAATATTCCATGTCGATCGGCTTTTGTTTTATGCAAAAAGTTGTCAGAAGTATGTCGTATTTGGTATCAAATGAAAGTTCTCCGAGAGGACTAGCATTTGTTTTTTGCACTGACAGCGGAGCTCTAGGGAATGCTCGGCGTAGCCGAGAATTTGCTATATCTATCTATCTATCTATCTATCTATAGATTCATCACGAGCATCGAGTAACATTTGTAAAGGCCTACAGCCTGAACCATGTAAGTGATTGTTATATATATTTTTTTAATATGTGGGGGCTAATGAGATCTGATGCCTTTTGGGTGTCTCATATTTTTACTGTTAGTATTTTTCGTGTAAAAAATTAAAACTGTGCACAAATGCTGCCTGGAAACAATGGATCCCAGAGGCCATGTCTAAATGTAAGAAGAATCACGCCGTCATCCGTCACTTTTGACAATCAGACTATGAACTTTAAACGATTATATCTTCTTATAGAGTATTGATATCAAAGGTTTGAAAACAATTTCATGAATAATAGACTTGAGCAAAGGTGTTACAACTAATTTAAGTTTAAAACATAATGTATTTAATTAATATAAACTTTGACGTTTCCAAAGTCAAAAGTCAATGTTGCCAAATGTGTGATGAAGTAACTAAATTAAAACCAAATATTCCTAAACTAACTTCACTGAAGACGGTGGCAGTTGTATTAGGATTGACAATATTAATTTATAAATTTGAAAATTAACTACTACTTTTTAATACAAACAGTGATGACAAATTATGAAGTAACTAAATAAAAATCAAATATTTGATATCAAAAGAAAGAAAACCATAAGAGCTGGTTTTGAAATGACTAAAAAAATGTGTCATGTCGACCTGCATTTGTTTTTCGAAAAAAGTTGTTAGAAGTAGGTCGTTCTTGAGTTTTAATGAAACGACACAATGTAGACTGGTATGCACGAATGACAAAAATGTTCTACGTCGATTAAAATTTGTTTTTTGCAAAATGTTGTCAGAAATATGTCGTGTTTGGTATCGAATGAAAAGTCTCGGGAAGGGCTGGTGTCCAGAAATGAAAATTTTCTATGTTGATCGGCTTTTGTTTTATGCAAAAAGTTAATAATAGTATGTCGTGTTTAGTATCTAATTAAAGGTCTCGTTGAGGGCTGAAATGCAAAATTGACAAAAATGTTCCATGTCGATCGGCTTTTGTTTTTTGCAAAAATTTCTCAAAGGTATGTCGAGTTTGGTCTCAAATGAAAGGTCTCATTGAGGGCTAGCGTGCAGAATGGACAAAAATGTTCCATTCCGATCGACTTTTGCTTTCTGCAAAAAGTTCTCAAAGGTATGTCGAGTTTGGTCTCAAATGAAACGTCTTGTTTTTGTTTTTTGCAAAAAGTTGTGAGAAGTATGTGGTGTTTGGTATCAAATGAAAAGGCTCGATAAGGACAGGCGTGTAGAATTAACAAAAAAGTCAATGTTGATCGGCTTTTGTTTTTGAAAAAAATTCTCAAAGGTATGTCGAGTTTGGTCTCAAATGAAAGGTCTCGTTGAGGGCTAGCGTGCAGAATTGACAAAAAAGTCCCATGTCGATCGGCTTTTGTTTTATGCAAAAAGTTGTCAGAAGTATGTCGTGTTTGGTATCAAATGATAGGTCTCGGAGATATATATATATGTATATATATATATATATATATATATATATATATTGCATGCTTGAAAAAGACTGGTGCATTTTTGCACCAATGGGCATATTCCTGTACTAAATTTATCTTTCAAAACGCAAGTTATAACTGTTGTTCGTTCTTGTTCATTCGATCGCCTGTACATTTTGTCGTCAGTCATTTGATATTTTTGCTTAGTTTATTAGTACAATGTCTACGTGGAAAAAATTTTTGACTGTGAGAGAATTAGAAGAAGAGTTAGAAAATGTATGTAATGCACTAGATGTCGGAGGCACTGAGAAAATTGATATTGTTTGTTTGCCGCCGCCAACAGTAGACGAAATCAGTGATGAGGAGTCTATAGATGACAATGAACAGCTGTTGGCTCATACTAATGTGTTGCCAACAGAACTTTCCGATGAACTAGAAATGGTTTGCGAGAATAACTATGAAAAGCTATATACTCCACCAGCAGAACCACAATCAGAAAAACAGGCAATCGCATCATGTAGTCAAACCAGAAAACGTAAGTTCAAAGGCTCTTCGAGCAATGAAGGCAAACGAAAAATAGAAGTACATATTCTTCCTAAATGGAAGAAACAACAACCAGAATTTTCAAATAAACCTGTTGATATTTCTAAAAAGAAAGTTGAAGATTTATACGCGAAATTAGGTATGCTAATGTGTCATTATTTGACAACTTTTTAGTGCTTTGTATTATTTTCGTAGCGAAATTTGTTTATTATAAATTTATTTGTATTATATTTCAGGAAACAAATCGCCACTGGAGTTATTTCAGCTATTTATTGACGACGAAATTATTGACCACATTGTTACAAATACAAATAAATATGCTCAAGTGGACAAGAATAAACATATGTTTGAGACAAACGCCGATGAAATAAAGAAATTCATTGCTATTTTGTTTCTGACAGGGTTTCATACATTGCCTAATACAAGAGCATACTGATCGACAAGTCCATTACTTGGTTCAAATGTTGTAAAAGATACAATGAGCCGTAATAGTTTTGAAGTTCTAAAAAGATTTTTGCATGTGTGCGACAATAATAAACTGAACAAAAGCGATACATTTTCGAAGATGTCTCCGTTCAACGAGCTTTTGAACAAACGATTTATGCAATTCGGCGTTTTTTCTCATAAATTGTCAATCGACGAACAAATGATTGCTTATTTCGGCAGGCATTCTTGCAAAATGTTCATTAGAGGCAAACCGATTCGTTTCGGATACAAATATTGGGACGTCTATTCAGCGGAGGGATATTTGTATCAGTTCATTCCGTATGCAGGAGCATCCTCCAAAACCGACTTTGAATATACGTTGGGCGAAAGAGTTGTTCTGCAACTCTTGTCTGTTCTTGAGCACAATGATCAGCATTGTGTAGCTTTTGATAACTTTTTCACATCCCACAAATTATTACAACGGCTATCTGCAATGGGCTACTTTGCTACAGGCACAATACGAGAAAATCGAACGAGTCATGCAAAATTAAAAGACGTGAAAGTAATGAAAAAATGTGAACGAGGCTCACACGATCAATGTTTTGATGCCGATAACGAAATTTTTCTACTTCGATGGAACGACAATGCTGTTGTTACTCTTGCCTCAAATCATGTCGGAATAGAGCCAATGCACCGTGCAAAACGATATGACCATAAAATGAAAAAAATGGGCAACATCCCAATGCCACAAATAGTGCACCATTACAACGGTGCGATGGGTGGTGTAGACCTGCACGACAATGCAGTAAATAATTACCGAATTAGAGTACGTGGTAAAAAATGATACTGGCCACTTTTTACAAACGGCTTGAATTCGGCGATGGTGAACGCTTGGAAACTGCATTGTTTGTTCCGCAAGCACATCGAAAATAAACCAATTATGCCGCAATTAAATTTCCGCATTTATGTCACCGAATGCCTTCTCATCGCAAACAAAAAGCCGAAAACTAAAACTGATGCATTGCGAGAAGTACCTTTGGAAGTGCGTAATGACAAAACTGATCATCTTGTTGAGCGATCTAGTGAAAGCCGAAAACGCATTTGTCACAAGCATACATTCTACAAATGCTCTAAATGTAATGTTGCAATTCATCCGAAATGTTTCGCTACATATCATAATTAAGTATTAGTTTCACTATACTTATTTTACTTACTGTGTTACATTTATTTTGATTAGTTATACTTTATTACCAAGAAGTGTATGAAATATAAAATAAAAAATTAAAAACCAGATTTTTTACATTTATCTGCCCAGTGGTGCAAAAATGCACCAGTTCGCTACGGCCATACCTTGATAAAAAAAATTTTTTTTTAGTTTATTTTTTTTAACAGGCTTAAAATTAGTTAATTCCCCAAAGGAAATGAATAAAATACAACTGCTTCTATCCTTGGGCGTTAATGGGTTAAAAAAAATTATAACAATCACTTGCATGGTTCAGGCTGTAGGCTGAATGTTACTCGATGCTCGTGACGAATCTATAGAGAGTGATATGAAAGAATGTGAATCTACCCTTTTAGTATAGGAGATTTGTTACATTTTTGGATGTTGAACCAGTTTTTTTCAGCGCATTTATTAAAGTTGTTGCTAAAAAAATTATTGTTTGTGGGAAGCTACCGCCCTCTTTACTTAATTTATTTACTTGACATGGAGATAACTTTATAGTTATACCAGTCTGCTTTGTCTTAGCTTGTTGAATTTTGTTTTTTTCAGATTGAGTTAGTACACTACTCATTTTGTTATTTATTATAGAAGAATTAATTCCCATACCTATTTTACGTTTAGCTTTCATTATATTTGTAACTAACACTGCTGCAGTTTTTTCCCGCAATAAAGAGTTTTTACTTTTAACTCTGTCCCAAGCCTTGTATTCTAATATTTGATCTGCTGTATTTCTATTGGGTATATCATTATATTGAGAATACGTAATATCGTGTTCTCTGCATGCTTCATCTAATGGATTAATGCCTTTGTCACCTCTAGATAATCGCTTTTGTAACTTGGTACGTGGTCCACAATAATTATAACCTGGTATATGTGCTTCAATTGGTAAATTATTTATTAAATTATTTATAAAACCTGATCCGTTTATAAATGGAAGAATATCTATAAAAAATGAAAATATGTTTATCGTAAAAGTTTTAAATATTATAGTAATATTAATATTGGAATGCATTTGGGTGAATTAATTTTCACAGTAAGTAGTTTAACAGCTTTTGCGTTTGTGCCTCTTGCAGCATTATCTCTTGGAAGTGCTATTTTAATAGGTAGGTGAAGTTGGCCCCACCAAGTCCGAATTAATAATAACTATTTGATATGACCAATTGCGCCCTTTATGCGCTTGTGTGCACCACCTTTACTTTTTTATGTGCTCCTATAGTTTTTTTTTTATTTTTTAAATGGGGCGCCCAACTTAATGTGTAGCCCCCCCAAATTGATAAATATGTATTTAATTGTTATGTATGCCTTCATGAATACATGCGTTTAGGATATATATATATATATATATATATATATATATATATATTTGAAACTCAGGGGGGCTACATTAATGCTGTTTTTTTTTTTAATTTTTAAAATTTTTAAAAAGCTATTGTTTTTGAATACGTATGCGCTCTTATGCGCTACCACAAATATTCATTGCGCTTTTTCCGTTGAAGAAATAGAATGATGGTGGGGTCAAGATAATGATAAATTAAAAATTGAAAATTATTAATTTTCTAAATGAAATTTGATTATTAATATTATGCGCTATTATGCACCAATCAAATGTTTTTATGCGCTGATTTAGTTTTCTATAAAATAGCACTATAAACGCGGGGAGGCCAATTTAATACATTTTCATATTGTAGCGAACCCAGGGACGCGGCGCGGGCGGCGGCCGCTAGCGCACAGGTCAAAACACGTCCGTTCGCTTCCTATTGTTCTGATCGGGGTCGGCGAATATTCGAGAAATTAAAAGGTCAAAGAATATTCGAGAATGAAGCGTTTTAATATAAATACCCCAAGCAAAAGATCGCGAGAACAGTCTTGTGTTAATACGTGTAGTGAACAGATGGTGATATAAATAAATAGACAGTGATATAAATAGTGTTGAAATAAATATTGCGTAGTTTTAATTGTTTAAATAAATTATCTTAGTGTTTAAGTCTTTAGTAATAATAATTAGTTCTTAAATTAGTGTTTATATTCTTTAATTCTTAGTGTTAGTTATTTTTCATTATTCTTTATAATTCATATTTCTTTAATTAAACATAGTTATATAAATATTAGTGTTTTAATCAATTTTACACTTCACCTAAATAAATAAAACGTTACAATTGGTGTCAGGTGTGAGGGTTAATAAACTGTGAAGTGTAAATAAAAATAAATAAAATGGCTACTAAACAAGTCAAATTAAGTGAATTAAAAGTGGCCGATCTCAAGAGGGAGCTAGAAGAACGAGAGTTGGAGACATCGGGAACCAAGTCTGTTCTACAACTTCGTTTACGGCAAGCTTTGGTAGAAGCTGGTGAAAATCCTGATGACTTTTCATTCGAAATTACGGGTAGCTTGCCCGATTTTGGTAAAATTATGGAGGAAAAGTTAGCGGAAAGTTCTAAAAAATCTGATGAAAACTTACAAAAACTTATAGAAAATACTAGAACTTTAGAACAAAAATTAGAGGAAAGTTCTAGAAAATCTGAAGAAAATTCTCGAACTTTGGAAGAAAAAATGATGGAAAATTCTAGAACATTGAAAGAAGAATTAATAGAAAATTCCAGAAGTTTAGAACAAAAATTGGAAGATAAATTAACAGAAAATTCTAGAACTTTAAAAGAAGAACTAACAGAAAATTCTAGAATATGGGAAGAGAAACTAATGGAAAATTCTAGAAGTTTGGAAGAAAAATTGAACGAACAATTGAAAGAAAGTTCTAGAAACTTAGAAAATAAATTGGAAGAAAAAATAGAAGACAATTTAAAAAATCTGAAAGATGAATACGATATGAGGATTGCAGATTTACAGCAAAATTTCTCCAAAATTACGTTACCATCGGTTTCAAATTTTAATACAGCTAAGACTGATGAAACTCAGGAAAAGAAACCAGAAAGTAGTTCTAGACTGCATATAAAAATACCAGAATTTGACGGCAAGACTTCGTGGCCGAATTATGTAAAACAGTTTGAAGCTGCTGCCAAAGCGAATGGCTGGACTTCCAAAGAAAAAGCTACAGCGTTGACGGTTTCGCTGCGTGGAGAAGCCATCGATATCCTACAAACACTAAAAGAAGATGAACAAGAGGATTACGAACAACTTGTTAAACGATTGGATATGCGATATGGCAATGCGCATCTGGAGCAAGTGTACCAGACGCAACTGAGGAACCGATATCAGAGTTCTAAAGAAAACCTTCAAGAATTCGAAGCTGACATAGCTCGTTTAGTTCGTCTTGCACATCCCACAGCTCCTGACAGCGTTTTGGAATGTCTGGCCACTCAATCATTTATCTATGGGGTCCGTGACAATGAAACTCAACAAGCACTGCGATTGACTCGACCAAAAACTCTGGTTGATGCACTTTCATATGCCTTAGATCATGAAGCAGCCAAACAAGCTTCACGTAACCAGTCGCGAGTGCGAAATATCGATGCTGAGAGTATCGAGGACCTAGATGATAGGATAAGACGTATAACATCCGAAATTCATGCTTCTGGAAGAAAGAAACTCCGCTGTTGGAATTGCGGTGAAGTAGGTCACCCGCAAAGGCTCTGCAGAAAACAACAGAGGAAAGCAGAACCAAGAAAGGAAGAAAGGGAGTCGGAAAACTAAGTCGGGTTGATGCGAAGGGGCAATCGTCGACCCGTAATCCAGTAGCCCCAGAATCTATTACTTATGTCGCATCCCTTCATCATCAAGCTAACAGCATCTATGTAGACGGTTCTATCAACAGAAGGCCGCTTAAAATGTTGCTGGATACGGGTGCGACAAAAACAATAATCAGACCCGACTTAGCAAGAAAAATATCCGGAAAACATCTACTTCCAACACAGTGGCAAATACGCACAGCTACAGGAGAACAAGCTACCGCTTCTGGAGAAATAGATTTGAGCATCACTGTTGGAAAAACGTGCATTAAACATCGTGTGCTGGTAGCTGACGTAGAAGATGAATTCATTCTCGGCATGGACATAATGAAACGGCATGGATTTAAACTTGACCTGAAGAATGGAGTGATGATGGTCAATGATGAAGAACTGGTATTAAATCCACGAGACGACAATGCCATGCGAGTATTAATAACGGAAGATGTCACCCTCCCAGAACGGAGTGAATCAATCGTGGAAGCACAGATAGAGGGTAGCTTCTGTGAGGGAAACATTGTCATGCTCCAGCCGAAAAATGATGATGCTAAAACTGGGGCTGGAGTTGTAATTGGGAAAGCCTTGCTCAAAACCGACAGGATAATCCCAGTTCGAGTAATGAACATTAATTTTTATCCCGTTATACTAAAAAAGGGGACCGCAGTTGGTGAATGTGCAGCGGTATCATCAATTATTCGAACTGTAAAGGCCAAAGACAACACATCCTGTGAAGTTCCAGATATACTAATCAAGGAGCTGTCATCATCGTTCCAGGACTTGAATGCCGACCAGAAAACCAAGGCTAAGAACTTAATTGGGACCTTTCAAGATGTGTTCCAATTTGACAAGAAGGACAAAGGACGAACCAATGTAGTCCATCATAAAATAGACACCGGAGACGCAAGACCCATCCGCCAAACAGCAAGAAGATTACCACTGGCGAAGCGGGAAGAAGCTGAAGAAATTATAGAAGATATGAGGACGGAAGGTGTGATTGAACCTTCAAACAGTCCATGGGCTTCACCAGTAGTGCTAGTGAAGAAGAAGGATGGCTCTACAAGATTTTGCGTCGATTATCGTCAACTTAACAACGTGACGAAGAAGGATAGCTACCCGCTACCCCGAATAGACGATACTCTGGACACATTGGCAGGATCAAAGATTTTCTCTACTCTTGATCTAAAGAGCGGATACTGGCAAGTGGATTTAGACCCAAGAGACAAAGAAAAGACGGCATTTACCATCGGTACCGGTCTTTGGCAATTTACTGTTATGCCATTTGGGCTCTGCAATGCCCCTGCAACGTTTGAACGACTTATGGAAACCGTGTTGGCTGGACTGTCATGGAAAACATGTTTGGTTTACCTCGACGATATTATTGTGGTAGGAAAAACGTTCGAGGACCACATGAAGAACTTGGAAGAGGTTTTCCAAAGATTGAGAAAGGCTAACCTGAAACTCAGTCCAAAGAAGTGTCACTTATTTCAAAAAGAAGTGCATTATCTTGGACACGTAGTTTCTGGTAAGGGTATTGCAGTTGACCCGGAGAAAATAAGGGCTGTGAGTGACTGGCCAGTACCGAGGGACAAACATGAATTGAGAAGTTTCCTTGGTCTCTGTACATACTACCGACGATATGTACCTGGATTTGCCAACATAGCGAAGCCATTGACAAGGCTTACTGAAGAAGGCAGAAAATTTATCTGGGAGATGGACTGTCAAGCTGCGTTCAAACAACTTAAATATTCCTTGACAAGCGCACCTGTCCTAAGTTATCCTTTACCAGAAGGAGAATTCGTTCTTGATACAGATGCCAGCAACGTTGGGATTGGTGGTGTTCTTTCCCAGATACAAGATGGACAAGAGAAGGTTATTGCCTATTTTAGTAAGACCTTGTCAAAACCAGAGAGGAATTATTGCGTCACCAGAAAAGAACTCTTGGCAGTCGTGAAATCCGTGGAGCACTTCTACAAATATTTGTACGGTAGAAGATTTCTTGTAAGAACTGACCATGCTGCTCTCAAATGGCTACTACAATTTAAGAATCCTGAAGGTCAGGCAGCTAGATGGATTGAAAGATTGCAAGAATATAACTTCGTTATTGAGCATCGAGCAGGTACAAGCCATCGTAATGCTGACGCATTATCAAGAAGACCTTGCCAGGACGAATGCAAGCATTGCAGTCGTCTAGAAGAAAAACTCTCGACCATCGCCAGAACAACAGTAGTGAATGATAGTTGGCAAACGGAAGACCTTCGCAAGGACCAAGAGAATGACTCGGACTTAAAAATCATACTGGATTGGAAACGTGGCGATAGCAGACCAGTTTGGGAACATGTTGCACGACACTCACAAAGTGTAAAATCTTACTGGGCGCAGTGGGACTCTATTGTGGTTGAAGAGGGCCTCTTGAAACGTGTCATAGAGAATACTGAAGGTACTGTGAGTAGGACCCAGCTGATAATTCCTAGGAATAGAGTACCGGAAGTATTGGAGGAGATCCACGACGGATCTGGACATTTTGGAGTGAATAAAACCCTTGAGAGAGTGCGCCAACGATTTTACTGGGTAAATTGCAAAGAAGATGTTAAAGAGTGGTGCAAGAAATGTATGGTCTGCGCGGGAAGTAACGGGCCACATAGGAAAAGAAGAGCTCCAATGCGCCAATATAACGTTGGAAGTCCCTTTGAACGCATTGCGATTGACGTGGCCGGACCATTCCCAGAAACTGACGAGGGAAATAAATACATAGTGGTAGTAATGGACTACTTCACTAAGTGGGTTGAGGCCTACCCATTACCCAACCAGGAAGCCGTAACGGTCGCTGAAGTTTTGGTGAAAGAATGCATCTGCCGATTTGGAGTACCGCGAGAGATACATTCCGACCAAGGAAGGAATTTCGAGTCTGCTCTGTTCCAAAATATCTGTAAGATATTAGGAACAAAGAAAACCAGAACTACTGCATTACACCCGCAGTCTGATGGCATGGTTGAACGGATGAATAGAACAATAAATCGGTATTTGTCAAAGGTAGTCTCTAACCATCAACGAGACTGGGACCGACATCTTCATCTGTTCTTGTTGGCTTACCGTTCATCCGTGCATGAGACAACAGGGCAGACACCAGCAAACATCTTATTCGGGCGGGAGTTACGCTTACCGTGCGACCTGGTATTTGGCAGTAAACCCGGTGAAGACCTAGCCGGGGAGGACTATGTAACGGACTTACGGAGAAGAATGAATGACATCCATGAACAAGTCCGTACAAATATTCAAGGTGCCAGCGATCGAATGAAAGACCAGTACGATGTCAAGGCTGAAAAAGGTGGTTATCAACCTGGGAATTTGGTGTGGCTTTACAATCCACAAAGACGTCGCGGCTTATCACCGAAGCTGCAAAAGAATTGGGAAGGTCCCTACGAGATCGTAAAGAGAATAAATGATGTGGTCTACAGAATTAGGAAAACACCTAATGGAAAGCCGAGAGTAGTCCACTTCAATCGGTTAGCCCCTTTCGCTGGTGATAACTTTGACGATCATCGTGGAGCGACGGTTCGCCGGGTTATAGCTGAGGAACCCACATTTGATGACTTTATGGAAAGCCATTCCACTGGTCACAAAGCACGGTATGGCGTGACACGAGAAGAACAACGAGATCTGTTCACCGTGTCCCCAGAATATTCCCTCGCTCACTGTGTAGCGAAAGACATTAAAATGTCCCGTGGCATCGCTTCAGTTTTTAAAAGAAAATTTGGACGAGTACAAGAACTGGCCAACCAACGTCCAACTGTCGGGAAAACGCTACAACTGAAGGATGATAACGTAGAACACAAGCGGTACATTTACTATCTCGTTACGAAACAATACTCACATCAGAAGCCGTCATACCGCAATTTATGGGACTCGCTGTGCGACATGAAGGACCATCTGTTGGAAAACGACATCATGAAACTGGCAGTACCGAAGATAGGCTGTGGACTAGATGGTTTGGATTGGAGGATTGTTAGAAGTATGTTAGAAACAATCTTTCGCTTTACCGGAGTGGAAATTCTAGTCTGCAGCTTCAACTCTACAGGCCAAGAAGAGCTCAAACGGACCGTCGACTGTTATTTCTTCAAGACTTCCAAATGCACCAAGGGTGATGCATGCAGATTTCGTCATAACGAACTGTTCCGGGACGAAACAGTCTTAAGGAGGGGGCAATGTAGCGAACCCAGGGACGCGGCGCGGGCGGCGGCCGCTAGCGCACAGGTCAAAACACGTCCGTTCGCTTCCTATTGTTCTGATCGGGGTCGGCGAATATTCGAGAAATTAAAAGGTCAAAGAATATTCGAGAATGAAGCGTTTTAATATAAATACCCCAAGCAAAAGATCGCGAGAACAGTCTTGTGTTAATACGTGTAGTGAACAGATGGTGATATAAATAAATAGACAGTGATATAAATAGTGTTGAAATAAATATTGCGTAGTTTTAATTGTTTAAATAAATTATCTTAGTGTTTAAGTCTTTAGTAATAATAATTAGTTCTTAAATTAGTGTTTATATTCTTTAATTCTTAGTGTTAGTTATTTTTCATTATTCTTTATAATTCATATTTCTTTAATTAAACATAGTTATATAAATATTAGTGTTTTAATCAATTTTACACTTCACCTAAATAAATAAAACGTTACAATATTATTTTATTTTTTTAATTGGATACAAATAATGGTCATATATTTGTATGCGCTTTTATGCGCTATAACAAATTCCTTCTGCGCTCATATAGTTTTTAAATTATCAATGTACATTCTTCAATTTAAAGTCGAACTAAATCATAGACAACTTTAACTTTTATTTTTTGTTAACTTCTGAACGTAAAAAGCCTACTTAATTTCCATACAAACAAATTAAGACGGAAAATGTTAACTAGCACAATAATATGGTGGATACAGGCGATAAAATAGGGATGGAGAGGTAATTTTAGAAAATATTAAAATATTTTTTTATAAGTCTTACATTATATTTAATATAAAAATCTCAGTGTGCAATACAAGTAAGTACTTTATAATTGTTTGTTTTCATTAGTATGGCAATATTTCAAAGGAATATCATTTCTATGTTCATACATTTATGGGTTACAGTAGGGCACGAGCGCGCTGTTGTCGCTTAGGCCTAAGCACATCAGTGGCCGTGGTCCAGATAAGAGCGGGAACTTCAAATAGATGTCTTGGACAGAGATAGCGATAAATTACTTAATAAAAGAAAAGATCTATTGGCAATGATACGGTGTTTTAAAATAAAAATACAGAATGTGCTCTCTACGAGTGCGCTGCAGTCACTTGGATCCAAGCGCGACTTCACCCCAACTTCACACTGGTCGTGATCGAGAAAAGAGCGGGAACTTTAAGTAGACATCATGAAGAGGTATATAAGTAAAAACGAGACATCTATTTAAAGTTCCCCGCTATTTTCTGGACCACAGCCAATGAGATGCTTGGACCCAAGCGACTGCAGCGCGCTCGTGCCCCATACGCATGGAGTTACTGATGGAGAGTACACTAGCGCAACTTTCTAGGCGAGGGCGATGTCTCCGAGTGCAGCGGGGGAAGGAAGTGAAGGTTACGCATCCGCCATCTTTATGTGTTCCATTATTACATTGCGCCTTATGACTGCATTTATGAATTAATTTTTTTCTAAACAATTAATGGGAAATATAATAAATTATTATAAGATTGATTTAATAACAGTATATAGATAATTATTAGAGTAAATTATAATTGTAAAATTTATTTCAATTTAGCAGAAACTAACAAAGAAAAAAGTATTACTAAATTTCTTCACAAGAAATAGCAAGTTATGTAGGCACATGATAGGAATTATAAAACCTTTCGTGAAATAAAACGCAACATATATAAAACGAAATTTTTATTTATACAATACTTTCTTAATCATAAATAATAAAAAAATCCTTTTTTTATTATACCTATATCATAACCCTTCTCTAACAAACTAAAAACAGTGCGAAAACACAAGATTAAAATCCTTGAAATAATACAAGTTTGTTCAATATATGTCTGCGAGACTGACTTTTATCTGAAGAATTTTTAGATATAAAATGTAATCTAATCTTGCAATAATTATCGACAACAGCTTTAGTTAAAAGTATTTGATGATTGTCTAATGGGGCTTGATTTAAACTATGAGAATTTAAACTGCTAAAAAATGTAATATCTCTATACATGTTCATAAAACTTGTTGTCAAATAGAAATTATTATATTTTTTTAGCATACATTTTCCACTACTTAGTTGTAGAGCTCTTCTAACAATTCTTTCGCATTTCTGACATATGTTAACGACATCTTCGCTGGGATATATAAGTCCACCTCTACTTTTCCTAGATATTAGTGTATACAAATTATCGTTTGATTTGTCAGTTTCTAGAACATTCACACATTCTTCACATTTAATTTCTTTTTTTAAATGTTTAACAACAAAGCCAGCTATATATGTAATAATGTATTCAGAAACAGTAGTTAAATTTAAATATTGAGGTAAGTAATCATGGTCTATAGTGCCCGTACCCTGAAGTTCATCATTAAAAAAACTAATTCTATCTGTTGAAGTATTTATTTGTTCAACAGGTGAACTGGAACAGTGCAAAATATTTATTTGTTCCAGAGGTACACAATTACCTCGTTCATTTTCTTTAATTTGTGTATGCACCAGTATTTTCCTATATGCAGAATGAAACTGATAAGGCGTAGGATTATTGCTACTTCCTCCATGTCTTCTTATTACTCCAAAAAGTACCTCTAAGTGATCTTGACTTAAGCGATAGGTAGGAATGGATGTCAGCGTTTGTAGCAGTTCGCAATGTTCTTGATACATTCCTAACAAACTATCAATGCAAATTATAAAGCCAAAAAATCCTGTTTTTCTTCTGTGATCAAGAATTGGAACATTTTTTTCAACAGACATGTTAACAATGCTTTCCCTTGCGAATGACAAAAATGTTTTTACGTCGTCTATATTATTTTTATTTAATGGTGCCTTAAATCCGTATTGAATTTTATTTTTTGTATTGAAGATATCGAACAAATCATTCATTAGCCGTATAAATTTTGAAGTCTGTTCACTTCCAGAAAAATTATCTAGTTTTATATTTTCTCGACACACGTTGATTGCGTCAGCAACCGAATTACTAAATAATTGACTGGCAAGTTTAACTTTCATCTTCTGATTTTTGTATTGCACATGTATTTTTTTAAATTTATTTGTCATATGTAAACCTACACTTTCTTGTAACACCTGAAGATTTTCAATGTACTTCCAAGAAACTTCTTTATTCTCCCATGCTATATTTTTAAGATCTCCTAGAGCGTTTCGGACAAGCTTTAGCATGTGACACGGATCTAGTACTACGTAAATATTTCCTGGAATGTCTGGATGCTGGAAATATGTTTTTAATGTATTTGGTTTATTTGAATCTAATTCGCATCCTAAGCTTCTGGCGGTTGCTAGATTTGTTGTTGTCCCGTCGAATGTTAATGCGACAATTTTAACACCAGCGTCATTTGCAAGTTTTATACAATTTAGTAATAACGTTTTCTTTTCTACAGCTTTTACTGTATTGCAGAGAAAGTACGCTACAGGTATTTTCCAGTTGTCATTTATTGCAACAAGAAGAAAGACAAGTACATTTTTAGCTAACTCGTTAGTATCCACTTCTATGCCAGTACCCATATCTATGTAGCCAAAATAATTCTTTCCATCATAGTGACTGGCGCCATAAATGGCCATTTCATCCATTATTAGCGTGCAAAGAATAGGGTGCGTGGTATTAGCACATTTCACTTTTATTGCTACAAAAGACTCTTCAGTAAATCCCGGATTACCATTCATATTCTTGTACCACCGATATAATGTTTTTGGATTTGGAAGATTGGAATCAAATTTTTGTCGAACATATGCATAAGCTGAAGGCGAATAATAGTGCAATGTTAGTGCAAATGACCTAATCTCTGCTTCATATTTTCTTTTTTTTTTGGTAAATTTTTCTTTATTTGTAATTGACGTGTTAGAATTTGTTTATGAAAAGTAGGTATATTACTCAATATTTCGTAATTGTCTTCGTCCAGATAGCGGTTATTCCGTAATTCTTTCAATAAAATTTTCATGTTTTTTATTGTTTTCTTATTTCGGGATTATGCTCGTTGAAGAGTTCTTATTTTTCGGGTATATTCTATTCTCTTCTTATCAAAAGCTTGCTTCATTATTTTCTTTGTTGGTGATTCAAATCTCAGTTTTTTTGTTACTGGAGAAACAGATGTAGCCCGCGTCACCGATTTTCTTTTAATTGGTGATATACCCGAAATATGAAACTCTGTTTCAGAAATATTAAAAACTGATCCACTAAATTCCTGAAAACTGCATGTTGTTGGTTCTTCTTCAGCACTGAGTGATATTTGATTCGGAATTTCTAAATTTGTTGATGAAGTAGACGGCAAATTTTGTTGTGGAGACCTTTTCTTCAATACTCTCCGAGTAATTTTATTCTAGAGATTGGAATTAAATAGGTTTAAAAATAATTTTTACATTTTTTATTTAATTATACCTTCTGTAAATAAGATGGAAAAGCAGGAAAGATGGATGGAACTGCAGATTCCCTCAATCTTATCGATGATACAGATGTTTTGTTAAAATCTTGTTCTTTGAAATGCAAAGAACAAATTCGACTTGTAGTACTTGGTTTCCAATTTTCACGTCGAATTGCTTTTATCCACAGTGCTTTTCTTTCTGGATCTTTTGGAAAACTATTTACAAAAATGTATTCGCTATATTTACTTGTTGATTTTCGCCCTGACCGATTTCCGCAGCCAAGTGCCACACAAACAGGCATTTCAAATAAACTTATAAAAATTTAAAACGCACAAAATAAAAACTACTCACTGTGCATAAAAGGAAAGAAAACAACTCAATAAGTAAACTTAAATCGTAGTAAACACGCGAATAACAAAAATATTATTAAAATGATAATAAAGAATAAAACAATAAGTAAAAACTATTAATTTAAACACTTCCACCGTTTTACATAAGAAAAATACTCTGTTCACTCATTTAAACTCATGTAATGATGGAACACAGTAATATGGCTGCCGATTCTCGCAGCTGTACGCTGAACGTGACAAGGTCAAACTCTAGTATCCCCTCCATCAGTAACTCCATGCCCATACTCGACTTACGCAGTGTTAATTTCGTATACTGAACTATTCTTCTTTTTTAATAATTGCCAAAACAAATATATATATATTCTAATATTTTCTGTTTATTTAATTATAATTAAAGGTAAATTTAGTTTATATTATTAATAATAACTATTAAGTTAGTTTTAATTAGGTTTATGTTAGCACTGCAAGGTGGCGTTGCAGTACAAAGTTATTTTATTTTTATTTATATATATATATATATATATATATATATATATATATATATATATATATATTATATTAGAAAGACAAAATATGTGTATAAACTAAAGAGTACAAGTAAAAACAATAATAGAGTCAGTAGAAGATTTCGAACTGTACCGATCTACTTTCTTTATCTTTATCATGCAATGCTTTTTTAATATTCACTCAGTAGATATTACACGCAAGTTTCATGCTTTACTTATTTTATCATTAGTGATAAGTTTTAAGTGAAAGACGTGCTGCCATCTGTGAGAATTGATGTGAAACCTCGGTATGACGTCATGTTAAGTGGTAGACTTATCACCATCAAAGCAGGTAGTGTTAAATACTTATCACTCAGTATATATATATATATTTTCTATGTTATCACTAGTGACAGAGAGTAGGCGTGTGACACAGTGTATTTTTCTTGGTTTCATATTGTGGAGTTTTTGAAATTTTAGTTTAGTATACTTGTGTTTAGGTGAACATACTATTATTTGCTTATACATAAGTGAAAAATAAATCAAATTTTCAAAAATTTAATACTTTTAATTTTTATATTCAAGGAATTATGGCATTTTTGTACGGGCAGATAGCAGTGATTGAAGAGTTGGATAATGAAGAAAGAAGAGAAGACCGATTATTTAGAAGGCATGTGAGGGATATGCAGGATCCTCAGTATCTCAGAGGGAGAATATAAATCTAATTTTCGACTGAGTAAGGAAGCTTGCCTGTATTTGATAAACACTTTGGTTCCGCATATGGATGCCGGCCAAGGCGCGCCTTCTAGAATACCGAACAACATGCGAGTGAGTAATCATATTAATAATAATATTTTAAAATAGTACTGTTTTATTGTCATACTTTATGTCTGTTTCAGATTCTAATTGGATTGAACTTCTTTGCGGTTGGGAGCTACCAATGAAGCGTTGACAACAATTTGTTGGAATGTGTCAGTCAGTCGATGGTGAACCGCAGCTTGAAGGAATGTGTTAATAAGGCAATGTATGCGGCAGTGGATACAATTTCCGAGAAATGATGTCCAAAGACAGGATTTGAAGCATGGGTATTTATTTGTATGCGTATATTTTAAGTTACATTTAATTTTATATCTTATTTTTTCAGTTTCAATGTGACCACGGCATGCGTGACCGCAGCGAGGATTATATTAGCGTATTTTGCACAATATCGCCCAACACTACAATGTCGAGAAGCCAGAACCAGGATACGATGAAATTGATTTAGAAGTTCCACCAGTTGCTGACAACGCCCAGGATGATGTTTTGTATCGACATACATAATATAACATATATAAATTTGTCTAATTGTTGTATCATGTATTTTTATATGTTGTGTATTGTATTTTTGTAATTTTTGTATAATGTATTTTTGTAATTTTTGTATAATGTATTTTTGTAATTTTTGTATTATGTATTTTGTATAATGTATTATTGTAATTTTTGTATTATGTATTTGTGTATTATGTAGTTTATATTCTGTATTTTATATTTTTCAAATGTAGAAAATATTTTCAAAATATTAACAGTATATAAATTAAATAAATAATTAGTAAAATTTGTGGGGATACAGAGATCCCAGAACGGCCGCATGTTATTATGTGATTCATATTTTGAATATTTGAATGTATTGCCAACGTAAACATGTACTGAAAAAAACCTAACCATTCAAAAGAAACTAAAATATCACGAGCCTGACGTCATCAATTTATCACTAGTGACAAGTGATAAGTGCCACTGAATAGGTCTCCGGGCGAGTACAGGAATGACAGTTCTTGAATGCTATCAGGATGCGTAGATATTATGTTAAAAATTGTGACGGTAAAAATAAACATCGTTTTAAAATTTTCACTGGAACTTAGAAGATATGCTGATAAATGATTTTGGCAGAAATAATATTTATTTAAAAAAGAGGAAGAAATTTTAATTTTTTATTCGTATTTCAAAAATTTACATACATGAAATAAAAAAAAGAATTGATTAGGATATACTCTGCAAAACTTTTGAATTAATACTGGTTTTTCTTTTCTAGGATTTGCACTCCTTCTCTTTTTAAGTTTTTTACTTTTTTTTTTGTTGTATTCATACATATTTATATTTGCTGAGTAGTGTTACGCTGTAGACCGAAAAAGAATAGTTATAAATTTCATTATTTTAAAATGTTTTGCCGCAAAACCTTATTTAAACAGCGAAAAATTACTTGTACTTCTTCTTTCTCTTAATATAATTTTCATCGTGTGAGACGTACTTTTAGCTTTGCGCTAAGGCTAATTGATGGACTGTTACTAAGGTAAATAAAAAAAAATTGAGTTATACAACTAATTTAAGATACTATTATTTTGTCAAATTACGATAAGACTGTGCAATATAATATATTATGATACAAGTTTTCCATTTTCCGTTTTTATTATACCTTGAAAATATGCAGAAGAAAGGAATTAATATTTTGATTTTTACGTTTCATAAGTTTACATGGAGATAGATTAGCATTTGTTTTTTACATTACTTTGAATTTTGGATTATAGATTATTGCCTATCAACTCAGCGTGTTTTAATCTTGCTTTTTCGCACAGTTTTTAATTTGTTAAAATGGTATTGATACAGGTATAATAAATTATTAAGTGCACAAGGTTTGTGTTTTTCGTGTGTGAGGCGGCACAAAAAGTCAATCGAACACATTTAAACATTTCGCGCACAAAATACAAATAATATTTTTATTTATCTATAGTAATTAAGTGAAGATATATTTTCCATCACTGTGAAATAACGTTTTTCAAAACCATGAAAAAAGGTTTT
The DNA here is from genome assembly GCA_035578165.1 of Stenolophus ochropezus. Classification (NCBI taxonomy): domain Eukaryota; kingdom Metazoa; phylum Arthropoda; class Insecta; order Coleoptera; family Carabidae; genus Stenolophus; species Stenolophus ochropezus. Next base: position 14,906,071 of record JAQOWZ010000013.1, read on the forward strand.
CCCAGGTACTTCGCGCACGGTGTTAACCTTAGCAACTGTGAAAAATTGCATACTTTATGAATCATTATTGGAATAAAAATGTTAACATTTTTTGACAGTTGTAGAGAAAATACATTTCATGTAATAAATTAACATTTTTAATCTACTTATAATATATTTTATTGCTATAAATCGATTATATAAATAACAGATATAAATTTAAACTTATAAAATGGATTTTAAAAATAAAAGTATTTATAATACAAACCTATGTATTTAACAAATTTTATTAAACATAAAAATTTTCTATATGTACTTAAGTAATTATGACGTGTACAATAATATATAGATATTAACTTCACGAGTTGCAGCACAAGGTACGCAACATTTAATAAATCATTATATTCTTCCCATATATTATTGTGGCGCCGAGAAAAACATACAAAGTGGCCCACAGATTGTGACTCTCCGACATACCCAATAACACCGCGAAGAATATAATTAAATTCATTATGTACTATTGTGACTGGGATATCTTTAAGAAAACATGAAATTTCTAATGTCTGGTTTTTAATATTTACCTGTTCTATGAATAAATGAACTAAATTAAGATCATATTTACTTCTAAATTGTTTCCACATAATCTATTTGATGTTTTATTTCTCTTTTTACATTTTTGTTTTAATGTATTATCTGCTAACCGTTTGTTAAATGCTTCTTGCAATTCGCTGATATGCTCATTTATTTCTATCGACAAAAATGGTAAATGTTTCTCAGAAATATAGAAACAAGAATTACATATATATTTTTGGATAGCGCAATGGATTGATGTAAATAAATTTGAAATTATGTTTGTAATCGTGGTAACGCAATCAATATTTACAATTCCTTCAGGATGTTGTTTTGTAGGAAAAATGGTTATCAGTATTTCAGTGCGATATTTGTATACTTTTAAATTAACTCCCATTTTCATAATATAATGTACTAATTTTACAAAATTTTAATTTATCAGCATTTAAAATAATTAGCTGTTTAAAAGTGTCACTATCGCAAAACGCACTCAGCAATAACTGATTACAAAATCAAATGCGCAAGTATTGTTAACAGTGATAGTCAGGTTTTTTATTTTAATAGGCTTTAAATGATCTCGATGGCCATTTTTTAACAATGCAATTGGCAGCACTTTCCGTATAGAAGAAAAATTCACACTAAGAAATTCAGCAGCAGGCTTCAAGTAAGTTTTTCGGACTCTGGTTTTAGCTGATGCAGATAGTAAATTTTTGCTTTTCTTCTGACTGCGACTCATACAAATTTCTGTAGCATTTGTTTCCAACATGTCATTATGATTATAATCTTTTTGGGCACACGTGATACATAATCTCTTGTTCTGAATTAAAACTGAACAGTTATCATTTACATGCACATAGCAATTGCAAAGAGAACATGTAAATTTGCCAGGACTTAGTTCTAATTGACAAGACGAGCAATATTCTGTTTTCAGGTTTAATAATTCACCTAGAAAAAAAATTGTTAAAAGTAGTTTAATTACAACTAAATATACAGTATGTGCAACGAAATGCGAAACATAGGACTTTATAGGACTTCAAAAAATTGCGGATACTCTCTCTCCTAATAGATTTAAGATTTAAGTAAAACTACAAGAGTACCAAGTTGTTCAAAATTAAATTCTACATCAGATAAGTTTAGTTTATAATTGATGCACGTCTTCAGTACGAGATTTATTAAATATAAAATGAATCATTTTCGTTCAAAATCAGACAGCCATGGAAATAGTAGAAAATATCTATGTGACAGATGACATGTCACTATATATAATGTAATTTGATAGTAATTAATAATTTTTGTTATAGTCTAAAATTAGTTTAAAAATGGATGTTTCGTCCGGGAATTAAATTAAAAATTTGTTTTTTTATGTACTTATCTTAATTTGTATTTAATATTTTTTTAAGGTTTTTTTTGTAATATTGGTATATTATTTAAGAAAAATCATCTAAATTTAACTTAAATGACCTAAGATGTTGAGACCGCTTAGCCACAATAAAAAAAAAATATATTAAAATACGGACAATAAAAATAAAAATCATTGATACTTCAGTAAACTGACAGATCGATTTTTTTTTATTTCCATGGCTGTTTTGTTTTTAACAAAAATATTACATGATATTGGTGTACACCCAAGTGTGAAAATATAATAGGAAAAAAAAAATAAAAGAACTGTGTGAATAAGACTGTGGTGATTTTTCACACCACTCCCCAACTTTCCTAAAAATATTACATTTTATATTTAAAATATCTCTTAAGGTGCATTCACATAAGTGTTTAGTTTTAAGATTTACAATTATGTTTTAAGTTTAGAAATAGCCTGACAGCATATCATTCACATAATAAGATATTTATTAGGTTTAGTAAGTGGTGCCATCTATCCGCAACTTTGCAAAAAGTGGTTGCCTTCTAATTGTTTGTTTTTTTAATAGGAGCCCAACTAGCCCTAATAAAACATCAAATTGGGCTACTGTTAGCCTGGTATAATCAAAAAAAGATTCAGTGTCCTGTAATCCCATCTCTTGAACTAAATTGTACCAGTCTCCCTGGGAATAACGTCTTTGTAATATTGGTCGCTTAGATTTTTTTTATTCATTTATTATGAAGATATAGAGTTAAATTAGTTGCCAAAATTAAGTTTGCTTTGCGAATCATTTCAAATTTGTGGTTATATTTGAAGTGACAGCTTACAAAGAGAGAAAACTATATGACGCATACTACCTGCTTTGCAATTAGTCCATTCCTAAACATAAACGTAAACCTAAACATAAAGTTTGGAGTTTGCATACTTTACGTTTAACGCATTCATTACGATACGCAGTGTGAATGTTTTCATTTTAATACACAGCGTCAAACTTTCCTAATCTTAAACGCAATTGTAAACCTTAAAACTAAACACTTATGTGAATGCACCTTTACTGTCTACTATTGTAGTTTTGATCAAAATTTTTAGGAATATTCGCAATTTTTTTGAAATCCCATGTTAAAGTCTTATGTTCTGTATTTCGTTGCACACACTGTATAAAATTTAAATGTAAACATATTTGTCATGGTTATATTATTTAAATGTACGTCATTATTTAAAAACATATTCTGAAACAGTTTAAAACAAACTTAAATTTTCAAATATGTGCTAGGTATATGAATATTTTTTACCTCAGTCTTAGTCAAAGTAATTTTACCATCATTATCATCAAAATCGTTGTTATAGTTTTGAAAGCTGCCTATAGAAATTTCTGATGTATTTTTTGTTATTATGTCATACACATTACCTTTTTGGGCACATGTTATGCATAATCTCTTATTCTGAATTAAAACAGAACAGTTCTCATTTATAGGGTAAGAATGGGGATTACCGGTCACTTAAGGCGAAATAATTACAAGTCAGATAATAATAAACATTTCTTTATTTATCCTTTTAAAAATCAAACTATAGGTATTCATCTAACAAAATCACATTAATTGAGATTAATAATTAAAAAAAACTCTGGTATAAACAACATTTAAAAAAATCTAGTTTGACTGGTATTAGACACCTTGACGGGTAAAACCAGTCAGTAGGTTGCTAATGACGGTCAAGCTTTGTTCAGGCATAAGTCGCAAATGTAACCATCAGGAGAGTCATAACCAGAGCACTCAGCGTGTGCCCAGAGACCACACAGCACACATCTATACCAGAGCTCGTTATTATGCCCATAATCATCGCAAATTATGCATTTGTTTTCGTAGTCCTCGTCAGCATCGGTGTCTTCATCTTCACGCAGGTCTGTCATTTCTACTTCCGAGTCCGATGTACTCTCATTACATTTGTTTTCATCTTGAAGTACTCTCCTTTTAGCTTTTTCTACTTCCATCGATTTTTCTTTTCTTTTAACTGTCTTTCTTTCAGTTTTTATTTTCAGAGTTGTCTTTTTCTTCTCTCTTGTAATTTTTCTGTTTTCTTTCTTGATCAAAGTTTGTTTGTTAGGAGATCCTGTCAAGACTGTTGCATGCTGTTTGCGAGATAGTATGTTTTTCTTCTTGTCTCTCGACTTATTCGGTAGTGGCAAAAGATCCTTAACAGTGACAGTTTTACCATCGCCTGAAGTAGAAGGAACGGGGTTGTCATAAATGTTAGGCAGCTGTTCAAATGTGGAAATCGTTGTTGCATTATTTGCTGAGACTGGTTCTACCACATCAATTAGAGATGGCAATTTAGATGAATTGGACTGACTTTGAGTTGGTGGGTCATGTGTTATTGATTCATCTAATGTTATTTGGGCTTCTGGAGTCTTATTATCTCGGTCTCGTATGTCTTCTGCTGAAACTACCACTTCGTTGCTATTTAAAATGTCGGCAGCCACAAAATCTTCGTCTGTAAATACGTCCGGATTTAAAGGATATATTCCTGTAGCAGCAAAGCCTGCTTCAGCTTTTGGAATGGTTGCTATTTTTTGAAAAGCTTTCCTGAACAGTGACGCGAGATCATTTTGGGTTATCTTTTTTCCCAATTGGTTCTTTATAAAAAGGTTGCATTCTTGTTTATACGCTGCTTTAAACGGACCATAGACAGAAACATCTAGTGGTTGTATTCTACGTGAGCCATGAGGTGGCAATGATAACATCACTATGTTGTTGCTTTTGCAAAACTCATAAGCTCTTAAAGAGATGTGGCTAGAATGATTGTCGAGGACTAGCAATATGGGCTCGTTTTCTAAAGGTTTGGTAAAATCTGCGAAGTGCTTCAGCCAGTCTACGAAGAGATCTTCGTTGATCCATCCATTTTTCAAGCACCGATATAATGTCCCACGAGGGCCGTCTGCTTCTAAAGCACATGAATGTCGCTGTCGTGGATAAATTAGCATTGGTGGAGCGTAGGCTCCGGTAGCATTCACAGCGCACACAGCTGTCACGGTCTTGCCTCTTTCACCGCTAGTAATAGACCCTACACGTTGCTGCCCTTTCTCCGTCACAATTTTACCAGGGTCTTGTACTGCCGAAATTCCAGTCTCGTCTACGTTCCATATATTTCTAGGCAGAAACTTATATTTTTCCATCAGCTCTGAAAGAAGTTTGAAGAACATACCTACTTCGTTCTTGTTAAAAGCAGTTGCTCTATTTAAGCTCATGCTTTGAGCTTTCCTGATGGATAAATTATTTCTTTTTATGAAGCCTTTGATCCAATCCTTGCCAGCTAGTTCAAAAGTATCATTAAAGTTGTGCTTAATATTATTTTTTACAGCATATTCATATGCCATCTTTCTAATTTGAAGTGAAGTGCACCCGTAAAATATTTTACCAAGAAAATTAACTTGGGAGGCCATTTCCTTTTCTTGCTCCCTTGTGAAGACTGTGTTTCTTCCTAGTAGTGGCCTATCACGGTTATTGTTCTTGATTCTTTCTTGAACCGTTGGAAACGGCACGCCACATAATCGAGCTGCTTCCCTTATAGTTTTTCCTTCATCCACTAGTCTGAAACCCCTGTGTAGTTGCTCTTGGCTCCACGACGCCTTTCTAATTTGTTGGCTTCTTCTTTTAGGCATTCTAAAATAATAAAAAAAAAAACAGTAATATTAACATAAATAATAGTCATGTATACCAATTTTACTTGCGGTTAATACCGGTCAGCATGACCGGCATTGCCCGACTAGAAACATTTCAGTAAAAAAAATTCTGGATAAGAAACCTAACCAAATAAGTTAAAAACCGATTATCACTCTGAATGCTAAGTAATTATGGTGCAACAATCCTAGATAACAATGTAAGAAACGTGAAATTATAAACACTTACCTCTTATTGTTTTACCCCGAAATTTTACATCAACTAGGCGCGAAAACAATCGTCGTGCGTTCATCCAAGATGTCGGCTGCGGAATGAAGCGGGGACCGGGGCGTTGCCGCTCGGCAACATCACGTTACTCGCTGTGCATGTAACGCACAAACTTTGTATATATTTTAGGAGATTTTGTATTGACCGGTATTACCTCCTCACCGGTATTACCCGGTTCTACCTATGTACGTAAGACATACAAAAATAACATTTAAATTCATCAGGATGTAAACCTAACTGACAAGATGAACAATATTCTGTTTGTTGCGATGTTTGGCCTACAAGTAATTAATATAAATATTTTGAATATCAACAAAAAACACAGGTAACGTACCTGTCATTGGTATGTCTTCTATATTTAATTCATTTGGAGTACTGTTCTTAAAAAATATACAATAAATTTAAATTGTCTGATAAAATAAAATATAAATAGTATTAATACCTCAAATTCAATATCATTGTTTGCTTGAGAGATATTTGTAGCAGCCTGGACTAATTTTATAGCACCATCGGTCGAATTAATATGATGACACAAAAACTCATCTACACGGATAGGCAGAGATATATTCTTAAAAATATTTCTTTTAATATCTTTTATATTGCTCTCAACAATTGCTGAACTAGAAGTTACAGCTGAATTAGGAAAATGTTGTGACATAATACCTGTCCAAAGGGGCAATGTTTTTGCGAACTGTATGAATTCTTTTACAAATTCCGGTACGCACTGCTGGTTACCACGATTTCCAATTTCTTCGTTTTTATTAACGACTAGAAGGCATTCATTTCAGATTTCAGTAATCCATTTTTGGAAAACGTTTAAAGATTGCGCATCAATTGCATAATCATTTATGTATTGGTCAACATTATTGTCAAAATTTGGAATAGATTCAACAGTACCTGTGCCACAACGCCTAATTAAAAATATTTTTAGGTTTTCACATGTTGTTGATTGATTTGTTGTTTCATTTATTCCTTCTGTGTCACTATATGCAACAAAACATAAAGCTTTAATTATGCTTTTACAATCATCAATCTCAGAGCATTGGATTAACTGCCCCATAGCAGTAAAATAAAACTTTCTCGTCAGTCGATGGTGCCCTTGTAAACTGGAAAACTGTAATCATCTTCATAACATGTGATATGTCACTTCTTATATAACATTCTTCTTCATTAACTTTATTTTCGAATAGCACTTCCCAACAATGTTGAGTATAAAAGCGAAGAGATTTAAATTTAGTAAACGACATAACACAAGAATGTTGTAGTGCAAGAGACATGTCTGTAACAATTTCGTTTGGTTTCTGAGCTCCAGATTTTACCCAGTTTGAGAGCCAAAATGTAATCGTAAGAGTATCTTGGGCCTCACTCAGCATATTTGACACAGAATATTGCTTTTTGTAAGATCGATCATTAATTGTTGCATCATATAAAAATATGTGATGCGCTTTTTCTCCAGTTGTTCTATTAATCTTATGGATAAGTTCACCTGTAGCATCAATACATAATGTTGAATAACTTTGAGCAAAGTATCTATTGTACACATGAATTTGAGTATTTGTCCAATATAAAACGAAGAAAGGACTCAAACTAATATTTCTTATAGATCCATTATATCGTTGATCCATTTTAGCACATAATATTGCATAAATAGGATCAGAATGAAGTCTCTTCTTTCTTTTGAATTCGCATTTGGCTACGCGTATGGTATTCATGTTAGGCAATTCTACAGGTTTCTTTTCACCAAATTTGATAAATGTCGTTTTTTGTTGGAGACATGTTTAACTCGGAAATTCCCCACGTAAATAAAATTAATCAATACACTTTTCGTATTAGAATCTGGTTTTTTATCTATATATCCCTTCAATTGCGAGCCACATTCATGGCACTTTGCTTGAAATTTAGCATATTTAGAACCGTTTTGAGACACTTTTGCCCTCTTAAAACTTAATAGACAATGAATATTAGTTTGCTCTATAATTTTTTTACTAATTACATGGGTCCAGTTTCTTTTTGAAAAAACTAAATAGTTCTTATATTTTCTATTGCCATAGTGTTTTCTTTCGTATTTAACATTGCACTGGTATTCTACGTAATTTGGTTCTATTGGACTGTATTCTTGTGAATCAAGCTGAATAATAAATTCTAATTGATCATATTTATTACCGATTTTATGTGCGAAAATATTTTCGTTACAAGAAGTAGAATTACTCTCTGATACTGCTGTTCCTGTTTCCGATACTTCTGATAGATCTGATGAATCCAAATTAATAGTTTTTTTAGGATATTCACAAATATTACGTAAACCATAATAATTTTTTACAGTTGCCGTATACAAACCATTTGGCGTAATAAAACCATTTAGTTTAAGAGATATTTCATGCCAAATTTGGTTTTTCTTCCCCATAACTTTACCATCAGATATGAATAAACTGTCCTTATACTTTTTAATAATATCTTGAATTCTTTTAATGAATTCTTCATCTTTTCTTACTCGTGCCTTCATTTTAAAGCACGTTGGTAACTAATTCATACGAGCTCTTTGGTTATGTTAGAAGAATGTACTTTACTTTCCTTCAACAACAAGAAAATAAATATAACCTGTTTGACAACCAGGTACAAGCTAAAAATTAAATTATTCGCAACTCTTTTTTATGTTTCATATTGTTGTACTTACATGAAAAATAAATAAATAAACAAGATATATTACAAGTAATATCACTCTCACTTTCAATACAAAATTTATTAGTTTCTTTAATTCTGTCTCTGTTACAGCTGATAGTTGTAACTAGACTGCATAATGCTGTTTTGGAATTAGAATTGAAAGGCCCATGTGTTCGACAATGCAAAGAACTGTTTCCACAATAACTAATGAAGCACAAGTAAAGCATGAAACTTGCGTGTAATTGCATGATTAAAGAAAGAAGATCGGTACAGTTCGAAATCTTCTACTGACTCTATTATTGTTTTTACTTGCACTCTTTAGTTTATACACATATTTTGTCTTTCTAATATATATATATATATATATATATATATATATATATATATATATATATATATATATATATATATCGTTCGTCGGTTTTCCTGTATACTTTATCGTAATTGAAGTCTTGAAGAAATAACGCATAATGTTGCATTTTCATCGCTGAAAAACGTGGTAAGTCTTTCTTAGGATTAAATATGGACACAAGCGGTTTGTGATCCGTAATCAGTGTAAACCTCCGTCCATATACTTACTGGAAGAACTTCTTAACTCCCCATACTATACTCAACGCTTCCTTGTCAATTTGGCTGTAGCGGCGCTCCGTTGCGCTTAGCGATCTACTTGCAAAAGCTATCGGTCTTTCGCTACCATCCTCCATCACATGTGCTAGTACTGCCCCGATTCCTATTGGACTTGCATCCGTGGAAAGAACGATTTTCCTCTTAGGATCGTGGTGTACCAAAAATGTATCTGACGTAATGCACTTCTTTATTTCAGTAAATGCTTTTCTGCATTTTTCATCGAAAATGAATTTAACATTTTTGCAAAGCAATTTATTCAATGGGTGAGCTATAGTGCTCAAATTCTTAACAAATTTGCCGTAAAAATTCACTAGCCCAAGAAATGCTCTTACTTCTGTAGTATTCTTCGGCTCTGGGACTGCCATTACTGCTTCAGTGATGTTCTTACATTTCTGAATTCCTTTCTCGCTTATCTTCATTCCACAATATTCGATTTCTTTCTTCAGAAATTCGCATTTCTGCGTATTCAGACGGATGTTGTGCTCCGCTAGGCGTTTAAATATTTCTTCTATTATTTGTAAGTGTTCTTGCATAGAATTTGTGCCTATCTCGATGTCGTCGTACATTATTGCAATATTCGGTATTCCATTCAATACATCCTCGACTGTTTTTTGCCAGATAGCGGGGGATGACGAAATTCCAAAGGGCAAACGGTTATATTGATACAACCCTTTGTTAGTATTCAAAGTTAATATATGACTATCATCCTCATGAACTTCTATGTTTGTGAACGCTTGGCTGATGTCAATTTTGGAATAAATTTTCCGCTTGCCTATTTTATTTACTATATATTCTATAGAAGGTATCGGATGTTGGTTTACCACAAGTTGAGGATTCACTGTCACTTTGAAATTTCCGCACAGGCGGACAGTTCCATCTCTTTTTATGGCTGGTACCACCGGAGTAGCAAACTCTGCATGATCTACCTTGGTGATTATTCCCTCCCGCTCTAGTCGGTCGATTTCTTGACTTATTTTGTCTTCTAGGGCGTATGCCACCTTCATCGGCTTCTTGAATACAGGCGTATAATTCTGCTTCAGCTTGATTCTTGCCTTCATACCTTTAATCTTACCAACGCCCGGTTGAAATATAACTTCATATTTCTTTTTTAGTTCTGTTAGCTTCATTTTAGCTTCTTCAGCTTCTTCTGCTTTCAAAGCTTTAACATCTGCATTAATTATTTTTGGCCAATCCAACTTGAGTACATGTAACCATTCCAGACCTATTATATTTTCATATTCTTCTTCTGTTATATACAGCCTTAGGTTTTGTTCTTTTGAGGCTTCCGTCTTAACTTCGACTTCTGCCGCGCCTACTAAATTTACCTTTTCTCCTGTGTAGGTAGTCAGATTTACTTTTGTAGGTTCGATTTTAACCTTTGCTTTCAATTCTTTAAATTTTCTAGCACTCATCAGCGAAATAGACGCACCCGTATCAATCAAGAAACGTGTTTGTGTACCTTCTACACTTAATTCCGTAAATAGTTTACGCTGATTTGAACTTACGCTCCAAATTATAGCCTCCTGTTCCTCGTCGCGCTCAACTTGACATACTCGAGTTGCATTTTTTTTGTCTTTTGTTCTTTGACGCTCTCCGCTAACCTTTGGTTTGGATTTACAGGCTGGCGCAATGTGTCCTACCTTCTTACATTTGTTACATACCGCTTTTCGAAATTTACATTGGTCTGCTGTATGATTAGTGTAATTACACCTGTAACATTTAATTTTAGTTTTCGTAACGTTTGTTTTGCATACTTGCGCTTCATCTTCTTCCAATCTGTTGACTGATGTTCTTTTGTTAGGTTCTGCTAGTTCTGCGAACGCCTGTTTATTTCTGTCTATTTCTGTAGCTAATTCTACAGCTTTCTCGAACTTTAAATCCTTCGCCTCCAGCAATTTCAGTCTCGTGCTTTCCGATTTCAAACCATATATGAATTGAGTCGTCAATGCATCTTCAAACCAATCCGGGGGAAACTTACAATGTCTTGTCAGTTTCTTCAATTTTGCAGCATAATCTTGCGCTGTTTCGCTGTCGTTCTGGATTCTTTGTTGAAACTTTACTCTTTCCGCCAAACTATTTGGTACAGGTTGGAAAAATGTGGTAAGTTTTTGAGTTAGAAAGTTAAATAACTTTGCTTCCGGTTCTTCGGGCTCACACAAATCGCATATATTCTTTCTCCAATAACATCAAGTAATACAAGCACCTTTTTGTCTTCTGGAACACCGTAGAGGTTTAATTTATTATTTAACCTTTTTAGATACGTATTCCAGACTGATTTATTTGGATGAAACGGTTCTATTGATAACCCAATTATTTTGTTAGAAGTTGAACTTTCAACGGGTGTGGCTTGATTTGTATTCGGCATTTTGCTAAAATTCTGGGCCTTTTGTTATTGTTTATCCTCGTCGCCAATTTGTAGTGTACCCACCTGGGAACTCGTATAAACAATTGTTTACACACTATTTAGTTTGGTGCTTAATAAATAAATCTATTTATTATTACGATATTTATTTTGCATGTGCATGTGTCATACATCAAGCAATTCTAACCTCTATATTCAGTGTTGCCAACCTAGCTACCTAAAATAAAATAAAAATAAATTTAGTTTCTAATATTAATAATAACTATTAAGTTAGTTTTAATTAGGTTTATGTTAGCACTGCAAGGTGGCGTTGCAGTACAAAGTTATTTTATTTATTTGTATATATATATATATATATATATATATATATATATATATATATATATATATATATTTGTCTTGGCAATTATTAAATGTAGTGTACCCACCTGGGAACTCGTATATATATTTATATATATATATATATATATATATATATATATATATATATATATATATAATTTAGTAGGCGCGGCAGAAGTCGAAGTTAAGACGGAAGCGTCAAAAGAACAAAACCTAAGGCTGTATATAACAGAAGAAGAATATGAAAATATAATAGGTCTGGAATGGTTACATGTACTCAAGTTGGATTGGCCAAAAATAATTAATGCAGATGTTAAAGCTTTGAAAGCAGAAGAAGCTGAAGAAGCTCAAATGAAGCTAACAGAACTAAAAAAGAAATATGAAGTTATATTTCAACCGGGCGTTGGTAAGATTAAAGGTATGAAGGCAAGAATCAAGCTGAAGCAGAATTATACGCCTGTATTCAAGAAGCCGATGAAGGTGGCATACGCCCTAGAAGACAAAATAAGTCAAGAAATCGACCGACTAGAGCGGGAGGGAATAATCACCAAGGTAGATCATGCAGAGTTTGCTACTCCGGTGGTACCAGCCATAAAAAGAGATGGAACTGTCCGCCTGTGCGGAAATTTCAAAGTGACGGTGAATCCTCAACTTGTGGTAAACCAACATCCGATACCTTCTATATAATATATAGTAAATAAAATAGGCAAGCGGAAAATTTATTCCAAAATTGACATCAGCCAAGCGTTCACAAACATAGAAGTTCATGAGGATGATCGTCATATATTAACTTTGAATACTAACAAAGGGTTGTATCAATATAACCGTTTGCCCTTTGGAATTTCGTCATCCCCCGCTATCTGGCAAAAAACAGTCGAGGATGTATTGAATGGAATACCGAATATTGCAATAATGTACGACGACATCGAGATAGGCACAAATTCTATGCAAGAACACTTACAAATAATCGAAGAAATATTTAAACGCCTAGCGGAGCACAACATCCGTCTGAATACGCAGAAATGCGAATTTCTGAAGAAAGAAATCGAATATTGTGGAATGAAGATAAGCGAGAAAGGAATTCAGAAATGTAAGAACATCACTGAAGCAGTAATGGCAGTCCCAGAGCCGAAGAATACTACAGAAGTAAGAGCATTTCTTGGGCTAGTGAATTTTTACGGCAAATTTGTTAAGAATTTGAGCACTATAGCTCACCCATTGAATAAATTGCTTTGCAAAAATGTTAAATTCATTTTCGATGAAAAATGCAGAAAAGCATTTACTGAAATAAAGAAGTGCATTACGTCAGATACATTTTTGGTACACCACGATCCTAAGAGGAAAATCGTTCTTTCCACGGATGCAAGTCCAATAGGAATCGGGGCAGTACTAGCACATGTGATGGAGGATGGTAGCGAAAGACCGATAGCTTTTGCAAGTAGATCGCTAAGCGCAACGGAGCGCCGCTACAGCCAAATTGACAAGGAAGCGTTGAGTATAGTATGGGGAGTTAAGAAGTTCTTCCAGTACGTATATGGACGGAGGTTTACACTGATTACGGATCACAAACCGCTTGTGTCCATATTTAATCCTAAGAAAGACTTACCACGTTTTTCAGCGATGAAAATGCAACATTATGCGTTATTTCTTCAAGACTTCAATTACGATATAGTATACAGGAAAACCGACGAACACGGAAACGCCGACTGCATGTCGAAATTTCCAACTACGAGTGAAGAAGTTTACCAATACTCAAATGCGGATACATTCGAGATAAATTAAATCGAAGTATTACCAGTCACGGCAAAAGACGTTAAGACTGAATTGAAGAAAGAAGCGCACATGCGAGAGCTAATTTGAGCTCTGACTGAGGGAGTAACTTTACCCAGGAGCAAGACCTTTGGACACCCTCAACATCATTTCTCTATAATGTATGATTGCTTATTTATGGGTATTAGGGTATACATACCAGAAAAACTCAGGACACAAATATTAGAAGAGCTGCATCGAGGACATCAAGGTATTGTTCGCACGAAAAATTTGGCGAGAGGACATGTTTGGTGGCCTAATATAGATGGAGATTTAGAGACGATGGTGAGAGACTGTGAAGACTGCCAAAAACAACAAAATAACCCTGAAAAGACAACGCAATACAAATGGGTTTACCCTGCAGCACCAATGGAGAGAATTCATATCGATTATGCGGGCCCATTTAAACAGTATTATTATCTGGTCATAGAGGATGCGTACAGTAAATGGATGGAAATATTCCCAGTCAAAAGCATCACTTCTGAAATTACGATAAAATGTCTTACAAGATTCTTCTCAACGTTTGGATTGCCCCATATAATTGTGTCGGACAACGGTACTAATTTTCATAGCAATGAATTTAAAGCATTTTGTGGGAAAAATGGAATTATTCATAAGTTTACAGCACCCTTTCACCCAGCGACAAATGGTTTAGCAAAGAGGGGGGTACAGTCATTTAAAAAATCATTACGAGCTTCTCTACAGAAATTTGACAATGTGTTGTTAGGAGTTAGTAACTTCTTGTTAGCATATAGAAGAACACCACACAGTAGTACGCGTCAATCACCAGCACAAATGTTCTTAGGAAGAAATATAAGATCAAAACTGGATTTGGTAAAACCAAATGTTGTCCAAGAAAAGAATAATTTACGAATAAGTGAACCGGTGAAATTTAGACATTTTGAAATAGGGGACCAAGTAGCAGTTAGATTCTATAACGGAAATGATAAATGGAGAATGGGAAAAATTGTGGACAAAGAAGGAGACATGCATTACATCGTAGATGTAGAGGGAAAAACGCATCGAAGACATATAGACCAAGTAAGACGAACGGGAGATAAAGATGTCGATCTAGAAACTGCGACTCGAGAAGATGTGAACATTAATAAGGGTTTCCCAGGTAAAGAATACTACTTCCAGGTCGAACAGAATCAACAGGAGGACAAAGATGAAAGAGGAACTCCAGAAGCGGACGACCCAGGAAACAAAGTTGATGTGAGTACTAGCCTTCCAAGGACAACTCGAAGTGGAAGAATTGTACGTCAGCCCAACAAACTAACTTATTAATGTATAATCTCATATGCTAAATATTGAAAATTCAAGTATATCTATTATCGTCAAAGAGAGGAAATGTTATGTATTTCTAGCCCTCTAGCGGGAAATGTAATAAACGTTATTTTAGGTAGCTAGGTTGGAAACACTGAATATAGAGGTTAGAATTGTTTGATGTATGACACATGCACATGCAAAATAAATATCGTAATAATAAATAGATTTATTTATTAAGCACCAAACTAAATAGTGTGTAAACAATTGTTTATACGAGTTCCCAGGTGGGTACACTACATTTAATAATTGCCAAGACAAATATATATATATATATATATATATATATATATATATATATATATATATATATATACATACACACACACACACACACACACGCACACGCACACGCGCACACGCGCACGCACACGCGCACACACACGCACGCACGCGCACGCACGCACGCACACGCACGCGCACACACACACACACACACACATCACAATCACAGGGTTTGGAGCGCGCACATAACCGCATTTGTGCGTCGCTGTCGGGGTTTTTGGGGTTCGGATGTCTTGATGCCGTGCCACTGGATGGAGGTAGGTCGTATCGTCACACCCTCCCCGCACTTCATAAGGAAACAACTTGGGATTTCGAGGGGCACATACATATCTAGTTGTTTCCTTCGAGGCTGCCGAGGTGCGCTGGGGTTCTTGTGCACCGTCCTCCACCGTATGCTGCTGTCCGGCAACCACTCCCACACTCTGGTCCGCCGGTAAACGGCTGGCTGCGTAGCTGTGGTGACCCAGGACGTCGGCATCTGGGCGACTGGTCGCTGGCTGGAGATGGTTGGAGGTGTCGGAGGTTTCCTCGGGGACGGGGGCTTGGCCGATATCGGAGACGCGTCCAGGACAAGGTAGTCGCCCGGCGAGGAGGGAGGCGTGTGGTAGGTGCGGGGCGTCGCGGCGTTTCCCCGGGTGTTGGCGACAGGGCCGGTGGCAGCGCAAGATCAGCCTGGATCTGGCGCAGGTAGGTGAATTTGCCCTCGTAGGCGCGCTGTACGGCTGGGAGGCGTGGATCCGCCGGATGGACTCGGCTGCGGTTAACCGCGGCGTAGTCCGGGGTTCGTTCCTCGACGGACCTTAGTACGTACGGGATGTCGTGTGCCACGGGTCGGACGAGACGTGGTGGAGTGCGAAGATATAATTAAATCTTTAAGGGGTGGTAATGTAACAGTAATTGACGAATTATTCCAAATCATTATTGTTTGATTAATTTCATAATATAAATTGCGCGTTAACAAAAATGCACCGTGGACAAGTTATATTTCGTAAAGTTTAATAACCTATTAGCGTTTTGTAACTTATCCACGTGCGATGTGCGTAATAGTTACATTGCCAACCCTAGCACTTTTTAGGATATAAATAGGATTTAATTAAGTTCAGAATAGAGACAGTCAGAGTCAGTAGAGTCGGTTAAGCAGAGTAGAGTCTTAAGTGGTAAGGTGATGTCGCAATGTAGTCAACGATTCAGTAGCAGTCATCTGACATGGTTCAGATTGACTTTAGTCCAGAGTGACTAGCTCTGTAGTATTTGTTTTGGTTTTATTTTAGTGTTCATATTGTAAATAATGTAAATAAATTTAAAGTTAGTTAAAGCAAATATGTGTGTGCCATGTTGTCGTTATCCTGGTTCAACCATCATCACCAGTTAGTATCATCCAGCATCTTCAGGTCCTCCTCGAAGTAAAAATGACAACATTCATCGCCTTCATAGTCGTCAACCCCCACTGTTACAATATATTAACTGTAATAACACGCCGCTAGGCAAAACCTGGCTGACAAAACTTCGTTCACCTGGACAAAATGCTTAAACGAAAACAAAAAAAAAACAATTGCAGAAAGAGAGAGTGCAGAACGCCTTCCTGTGGACGACCAAACAGGAAGACAGAATTCAGATGCGGACTTCTTTTGCCGTGGACTGGCAAACGGTTCGAGTCATACGCACTGACAGATGATCGGAAAGCACCAATTCACCGCAATTCCAACAGCGGAGTTTCTTTCTTCCAGCGGCATGAATTTCAGATATAATTCGTCTTATCCTGTCATCTAGATCCTCAGTGTCTCCAATCCTCTCAGCATCAATATTTCGCACTCACGATTGGTTACGTGAAGCTTGTTTCGCTGCTTCATGGTCTAAGGCATATGAAAGTGCGTCAACCAGAGTTTTTGGTCGAGCCAATCGTAGTGCCTGCTGAGTTTCATTATCTCATAGATAAAGGCTTGTGTAGCTAAGCATTCCAATACGCTGTCAGGAGTTGTAGGGTGTGCAAGACGAACCAAACGAGCTATGTCGGCTTCAAATTCTTGCAAGTTTTCTTTAGAATTCTGATAGCGGTTTCTCAGTTGTGTCTGGTACACCTGCTCCAGATGCGCATTGCCATATCGCATATCCAATCGCTTCACTAGTTGGTCATAGTCTTCTTGTTCATCTTCTTTTAGCGTTTGTAGGATATCGATGGCTTCTCCACGTAGCGAAACTGTCAGCGCTGTAGCCTTCTCCTTGGAAGTCCAGCCATTTGCTTTGGCAGCGGCTTCAAATTGTTTTACATAATTCGGCCACGATGTCTTGCCGTCAAATTCTGGTGTTTTTATATACATTTTAGAACTATTTTCTTTTTCTGGTTTCTTTTTCTGAATTTCATCCGTCTTAGCTACATCAGAATTTGAAACCGCTGGCGTCATTTTAAAGAAATTTTGCTGTAACTCTTCAACTTTTTTCTCGTAAATTTCTATTCTCTCTTCTAATATTCTAGAACTTTCTTTCAGTTGTTCGTTAAGTTGTTCGTTTAATTTCCCTTCCAAAGTTCTAGAATTTTCCATTAATTTCTCTTCCCATATTCTAGAATTTTCTGTTAATTTTTCCTCCAATTTTTGTTCTAAACTTCTGGAATTTTCTATTAATTCTTCTTTCAATGTTCTAGAATTTTCTATCATTTTTTCTTTCAAAGTTCGAGAATTTTCTTCAGATTTTCTAGAACTTTCCTCTAATTTTTGTTCTAAAGTTCTAGAATTTTCTAGCATTTCTTCTTTTAGTGTTCTAGAAGTTGCAGCTAATTGTTCTTTTAAATTTTCATGAGCTTTTCTAGAATTTTCTTCTAGAAGTTTACTAAAATCGGTGAAACCACCTGCACTTTCGATCAAAAACTCATCAGGATTTTCACCAGCTTCTACTAAGGCTTGCCGTAGACAAAGTTGCAAAACAGCCTTGGTTCCCGATGTCTCTAACTCTCGGTCTTCCAGCTCCCTCTTGAGATCGGTCACTTTTAATTCATTTAATTTTACTTGTTTAGACGCCATTTTATTTATTTTTATTTACACTTTACAGTTTATTAACCGTAACACCTGACACCAATTGTAACGTTTTATTTATTTAGGTGAAGTGTAAAATTGATTAAAACACCAATATTTATATAACTAGGTTTAATAAGAGAAATATGAATTATAAAAGATAACGAAAAATAACTAACAGTAAGAATTTAGAAATATAAACACTAATTTAAGAACTAATTATTATTAATAAAGGCTTAAACACTAAGATAATTTATTTAAACAATTAAAACTACGCTATATTTATTTCCACAATATTTATATTACCAACTATTTATATCACCCTCTATTTATTTATATCACCATGTGTTCACTACTCGTATCAATATATGACTGTCCTCGCGATCTCTTGCTCGGGATATTTAAGTAAAACTCTTAATTCTGGAATATTCTCCGACCCTTTAATTTCTGAAATATTCGCCGAACCTTCTGGAAATCAGAACAATGGGGAGCGGACGGACTTGTTGTAACCTGTCCGTTAATGGCCACCGCCCGCACCCCGACCCTGGGATCGCTACAATAGGTATAATGTTCATACTAGAAAGTAACTCTTCTGTGTGCGAATATGTACTACCAGTTGCTATAGTGCCCCATATTCAACCAATATTTGTATCTGATTTCTCTTTATTTGGATCTTCGGTATATTTAGAAATTTCGATATCACACATAGTACACTTAAAGTATATTTGGCTAACTAGGCCTTATCCTCTGCAGGTTTGTTTGTACGGGTATAAATGTCCCATAGTGCAAATTTTAGTGTGATCCACTTGTAATTTCATGGCCCAATTTAGAACATATCCTAATTGCACAATTCTATTACCTGTTAAGATTTTCTCAAAATCAAATTCACTCGTAGGATTTGGATCACGTTCAATGCATAATTTATTATTTTTGATACTAAAAATAAATTAAGTATTAGAACCGTATTATATTTTAATATTTTTTTACTTTATTTTGATAGGCATAAGAAATACACATTTTATTTTATACATATCTGCCAACCCTACATTATATAATAGTTATTTATGCAACTAGTGTGTAAAGTAATTGCTTTTTAGTCGGTATGAGGCGTAGCCGAATGCGGAAACTATAGCACGGGATAAAAAAACACATGTTACACACGTGTTGCATACAACATTTTTCCTACAACCGAAATATTAATAAAAATTAATTTCAAAAGTAAATAAAACAATTATTGATAAATATGCCGTTGCTAGGCAACGTCAACACTTTTCACACTCAAATGAGGGCAAAAAGTTGTACTTTATGTCCGGTTGTAGGAAAATTATTTATTTCCATATATTAACAAACCTTTCGTATTAATTTTTAGGGCACCAAATATCTTCTAGATTAATTAATTTTTCTGAATTGCTCGACAGGTCTTCCAACTAATTAATATTTCAGAATTTTGTGACGTTTGATTTGGGATGTCGTACGAGTCCAACAAAATTCTTTTATTACTTTTGACCAAATTTGTATTTTTTTCTACATTCTTTTGTCTAAGAAGAGCATTTTTTCGCCTCTTTAGAGCAGTCGCCGTTCGTTTTTTTAATTTTGAAGGCCAATTTTGTTTTTTAGTATTACCCATTTTATATTTATTAGGAGTACCTATAGTTATTGTCGCACACAAGTTTGAAACTGATTGTAGCCTCTTAATTAAACCAAGATTTCATACGAGAAGCGAAATAAAATAATTTCTCGTGTCTGTGTTATGCTTTGACGCTTGTTGGTACGACCTGAGGGGTGGTGGTGGCGAGCGCGGTGTAAAGAGACCGACGGCAGAGCTCCCATAAGCGCGCTCCGACAAAACCTTGCACTAAATTTACATTGCAGCATAGGGAAATATCGTAATTCCATTCGTTTGTAATAATTACGCATTGCACTATATTTTTATTTTTTTTATTTATTATAAAATATTTATCTTCATATAATGAACCTACTTTGAACTCAATTTTTTACTTTTACTGCATGATTTATTATTAATAAACAATATTATTATTGTTGATAAAAAATTGAAATGAAGTTCAACCTTTAGATTTATATTTCTTAAAATCAATAAAAAAAGTGCATTTGTTTTTATGAAATCCTTCAGCTAAACGAACGGAATTACGATTTGACTGTATTCGTCGGCGACCTTAACAAAATCCGAAAGAAATTACAGCCAAATAGATAAAGAAGCAACAGCAATATTTTGGGGACTAAAGCGTGGCCGTCGCCAGGGGTGGCCCAGTGTAGGGCCGGTAAAAAAGTCGATATATCGATATAAGTCGACTATTTAAAAAAGTCGATCGATCAACTTTTAAAAAATATAATATCGATTAATTGAATTTAGACTTTCGATATTTTCGACTTTTTCAATTTGTTAGACTTTCGACTTTTTCGACTTTTTAATCGTCGACTTTTTCAACTTTTCAATTTATTAGACTTTCGACTTTTTCGACTTTTTAATCGTCGACTTTTTCAACTTTTCAATTTATTAGACTTTCGACTTTTTCGACTTTTTAATCGTCGACTTTTTCAACTTTTCAATTTATTAGACTTTCGACTTTTAGATTTCAACTTCGATTTACCTGCTACTTTAAAATCTTTTCTAATTATTTTGACTCAAACTATTAGAATGTTAGAGTTTGCTTAGAATATTTTTAATCTACTCCCATTACTGATAATTTTTTTATCCATTTCTTTATATTTACATACAAACAATAATGAATTTTCATTTTCATGATAACAAAATTAGAAGAATAAATTACTAATTGCAATAATGAGTATGTATATAAGGAAAATGAAACCCTTTAGATGGACTACAACTACAATATTATAATTTTACCTCAGATCTGTACAAGTACATGTATTTATTGCGGTCTACAATTTCTAAGACTTTCGATATTTTCGACTTTTTAATCGGCGACTTTTTCAATTTATTAGACTTTCGACTTTTTCGACTTTTTAATCGTCGACTTTTTCAACTTTTTAATTTATTAGACTTTCGACTTTTAGATTTCAAATTTCAACTTCGATTTACCTGCTACTTTAAAATCTTTTCTAATTATTTTGACTCAAACTATAAGAATGTTAGAGTTTTGCTTAGAGTATTTTCAATTTCAATCTATTACTGATAATTTTTTTATCCATTTCTTTATATTTACATACAAACAATAATGAATTTTCATTTTCATGATAACAATATTAGAAGAATAAATTATTAATTGTAACAATGAGTAAGTATATAAGAAAAATAAGACCCTTTAGATACACTAAGACTACAATATTGAAATTTTACCCCAGGTCTGTTCAAGTACACGTATTTATTGCGGTCTACAATTTCTATAGCTGGCTATAAAGATATAAAAGTGTTATTTCCTATAACCAATGGCAGAGTGTATTTTGGGTTTTTTTCACTTGCAAGCGAGAACTTGTGTATCAGTATTGTGCGATATGCGTTTAAAAGTGGATTTAGAAGAACTCGAGTACTGCAAAGCAGCAAAGCGAAACATAGGTAAGTCAGTAAAATATGTTATAATTTTTTGTGCTCAAATACATTTTTTTTCTAGATTTAATTTTCTGGCAGAATTTTTAATAAAAATGAGTCGAAGAAGTCAAGTGTGGCTGTATTTTGATGATTTGCGTAGTAAGGGAGAGAAACAATCTCAATGTATACTATGTAAGAAGAAAATAAATTACAATAATAATACATCAAATATGATGCAACATATAAAAAACTATCATCCAATAAAATACACTGAACTGGAAAAAATGAAATATCGGTAAGCATATGTATGTATATGTATACATATACAGAATGTAACTACATTAAATTTATTCAGTGATAGAACTCGTTGACAGGATCCAGAACAATATATATAATTAGTTTTTTATTGAAATACATCAAGGTTATAGACTATTGAGTTAAAATTGTTCAAAGTTTGTCACAAATTTCATATGAAAGTCAATTTTTAAACTAATTAAAATCACCTTCAACCGTATCATCAAATTTATATAGTTGGAAAGTTGGAATCTGTATAAACAGATTCCAAATTCCAATTATATAAAATTATAGGGTATTTAATTTAAAATAAGAAAGTTGTGATGACTTTTCAGTTTCAGGGAGGTAACATAATTTAGAAAAAATAGAGATTTTGAAAAACTAAGAAATATGGTTGCTCTCGATGAGTTCTATTACTTGTTAAATTTAATGAACTTATTTCTGTTACTCCTTTTATTCAGGACAGGAGTCTCAATCAATAAGCTCGCTTAATCAATTTTCTTGCTTAAAATGGCACAATTTTGCTAATTTATTCGAACCTAAAAATCTTCAAATAAAAAAATTATAATAATAATTGTTGATTAATCATTAAATAAAATTTTCGTTATTAGCTAAAATGAATAAACTGATTATTCAAATTATGATCAAATCTACTCATTTTTTGTGTTTATTATTACAGTGATGCCGCAGAAGAAATCGAAACTAGTACTGGTGACCATGGAGGTGATGATTTTGATGACAGAACATCTTCTGTTGTGTCTGCTGCATCTTTAATTACCACTACAGATACAGATATGAACATTTCACAAAACATAGTAGAAACAGAATGTATTGAAAGTGAATTATCGGCCCCCTCAACATCCAAAGCGGTTACGTCTACACCTGTATCACATAAACAAACATCTAAATTACAACAAACAACGTTATCAAATTTTAAAATACCCGGAAAAAAAATTCAAGAAACTTATACAAAAGCTATAACATATTTCATTGCCGTTGACATGATGCCGTATAAAACAGTGGAAAATACAGGTTTTAAAAATTTAATAAAAACTCTATGCCCCGGTTACAAAATGCCAAGCCGAAAAACATTTTCTGATAACTTAATTCCCAAATTGTATCAGGAGACAATAAATTGTATCAGGAATGAATTAAATTCAGCATCATACTTTGCATTTACAACAGACTGCTGGACGTCATGCAACAACATGCCATATATTTCTCTTACAGTACATTTCATTGATAAACAGTGGGAATTAAAATCTTTTTGTTTAAATTGTAAAGAAATGTCCGAAAATCATACTGGTATAAATATAAAAGATGTGTTGCTCGAATTTATACATTTTTGGAATATAAAAGAAAATAATGTTAGTTGTTGTACGACTGATTGTGGTGCCAACGTTCTATCGGCAATGCACTTAATAAACTGGAATAATTTATATTGTTTTGGGCATGTGTTGAATACTAGTATCTCTAAAGCGTTAGAATTAGAAGAATTAAAATTAATTTCAGATAAAATTAAACATATAGCATGTTCACTTTCTCATAGTTGGAAAATGAATCGGGAATTGAGCAATATACAGAAACGACTCAATTTACCCATAAAAAGAATTCCATCATATTGCAAAACAAGGTGGTGGTCATTTCTGAAGTTAGTAGAAGTTGTTGAAGAACAGAATTTTGCTCTGACAGAATTATTTTCTAATTATGAAAAAGGCAAAAATAAAAAGTACATTTTAAATACTGATGAAATAGATATATTAAAAATGATCTGTTCCACATTCAAACCGTTTGAACAAATGTCAGAACATATGTCAGGAGAGAAATATATAACTGCTTCGACTTTACTGCCGATATGTAATACTATATTTAGTCAACATGAAAACAGTGATGTTCAGATAGACAATGATTCAAATATTTCAGATATTCGCAAAAATATTTTATTAAAAATTAAAAATACAATCAGTGACCGATACTATTCAGAGAATATTCTGAAAATTTTGCAGATAGCAATGTTTGTTGACCCAAGATTTCGCCAAGATTTTGAAAGTGATAAAAACAGTGATGAAATAATTAATTACGTAAAAGAAGAAATGAGTACGATTCAGTTAGAATTTGTACCTTTACATGTAGATAAACAACCTAAAGTTCAGACAGGTCTCTCCGCAATTTTAGGAAGAGGTAGAAAACAACGGGATTCGGCAGAATGTATTGATTCCGAAGTAGAAAGATATTTGAAGATCGCAGAACCAGATTTAAAAGATAATGTTTTGGAATGGTGGAAATTGAATGAATTTTTTTTTCCCAGGTTATCTAAAGTCGCCAAAAATTTTTTATGTATACAGGGAACAAGCGTTCCTTCTGAACGTGTTTTTAGTAGAGGAGGGTTAATTGTAACGGATCTACGTTCAAGTTTATCGAGTGAACATGCCGAACAATTAATATTCCTCGCTATGAACAAGAATATTGTACCACGTTCTTAAATATTTTTTTTTTATGATATAAGCATTTGTTATAATATTTTTTTTTGTATTTTTCATACATATATATATATATATATATATATATATATATATATATATATATATAAGTGAATAAATTTTGTGTTAAGACTACATTTTTTATGATCTTGAATTAAAATTCACACTGAAAAATTATTCATAGGTATAAAAAGTTATATTTTCAATTGTTCCATTTCCTTCAACTGTATCGACCGACACTCGACTTTTCTGACTTAGATATTTCGACTTTTTCGACTTTTAATTATTTCGACTTTTTCGACTTTTTCGACTTTTCAACTTTATCAACTTTTTCGACTTTTTCTACTTTTCAATATTTTCGACTTTTTTAAATAGTTGATGTTTTCGACTAGTCGATTAAAATCGATTTTTCAAAAAGTCGAAAATCGACTTTCTGTTTCCAAAGTCTGCCAGCCCTAGTCCAGGGTGGTCTCTTGCCCACCCTGAAAACACCTGCGCCCACCCAGGTGCCCACCTAGATGCGTCATTTAAATTTTATTATTATAGATTGTCTGTGAAATGATTTTGAAAAGGCACCAGAACAAGAAAAAACGAATTTTTAGTTACATGTATTAATGTCCGCGATGTCGCATAGCCTTTATAGCCTAACCTATAGTCGGATTTTTATCATAGACATGTAGAATTGGACAGCGCGTGTCAATGCTAACCGTGGATACAGCAGGCGAGAGAGAGGGAAAACACTGAAGCCTACTTTGTCTTTATCTATCGCGTTTCTATTGGACGCTGCATTTCTATGGCAACTCAGTGACGGATAACGTGTATGAACGTTTTTTAGGGTATGTAAAGGCAGAGGCGCTTACAGCTGCTTCTTTATTTGATTATATTAAGAAGTGTTTAGCAAAATCAAATATTGATATCCAGAAATTTATTGCTCAAACTTACGATGGCGCGAGCACCGTAAGTGGATATGTATCAGGAGTTCAAACTCTCTTTAGAAAAGAAGTTCCACAAGCTTTATACACACATTGTTTTAATCACCGATTAAATTTAGTATTAGTAGACACTTGTAAAGCGGTTATTTACAGAGAAATTTTTTTTGTTGTTGTAGAAAAAATATATGAATTTACTCCTGGATCAGCTATTCATTCCCAATTTATAAAAATTCAGAAAGATTTAGATCCCAAGCAAAAGCCAGTTGAATTGAAAAAAATTTGTTACACGCGATGGACAAGTCAAGTGTACGCCTGTTTAGCGATTAGAAAAGCTTTAAATGCAATACTAATTTTATTAAATAAAATTAGCAGGGAAAAAAGAGAAAGAAAAATAGATGCTTTAGGTCTTTTAAATCAAATAAATTTTATGTTTATTTTTAACTTATGCTTTTTTAACAACATGCTCTCCAATTTTAAAAAAGTTAGTGATTTCTTGCAGAGTGTTACAACTGAGATATCTCAAGCTTTAATACTCATTGACAGATTCTAAGAAATTTGTTTATGTAAACGAAATTTTGATTTAAATAAAAGGGAAAATCCGACTATGACATCATATTTCAAGAAGCAGTAAGTATTTGTAAAGATACTAACATAAAAATTGAAATGGAAGAAAAGCGGAGAATAAAGCTTCTTTCAAAATTTAAAGATTATTTTTATATGGGTGAAGCAACAGGTAGTGGAGATAGATACGATATTAATGATGACGTTCAGTCATTTATAAAATTACATGTATATATTCCTACGTTAGATCGTGGTATAAGCGAAATAAATAATCGATTTACTGACAATAAAAATATTTTAATAAGGTTAAGTTCATTGAATCCCAAAAATAAAGAATTTTTAAACTTTGAGAATATTAAACTATTGGCAGAACATTATAAAATTGACATAAATCTATTGCAAAGCGAGCTACATATTTTGCCGAAAACAATTAAAAAATATGAGGAAGAATATAAAATTAAAATAGAAAATATAATGCATTTTTATAATTTATTAGAATCTTACAAAATTGCTTTTTCTGAAGTATAGAAATTATGTATAATTTCTATTATTATACTTACCAGTATCAAGTGCAGCATGTGAAAGAACTTTTTCTTCTCTAAGGAGAATAAAGACGTATTTAAGGAATAGTATGACCGATGAAAGGCTTGCAAATTTAGCTGTTATAAATATTGAAAGACAATTGGCAAGAAATTTAAACTTAGATACAATAATAGACACGTTTGCTTCTAGACATCCCAGGCGCATAATCCTAAATTGAATATCATTAAACTTATTGTTTTTTTGTTTGGTATATCGAGTGTTCTTTTATTCAAAGTTCTTTTTTATTTGAGAAGTTTGCGCTTTAACATCTAGGTCATTATTAAAGCTGTTAGATATTTATTTATTTAAATATAAGGCTTCGATTGTGACTCATTAGCCTTAAATAAATGGTTACATATAGATACATATTATATTGTATTATTGGTTACCTTGTGCGTGTTATATTTATTTTATATTACCTATATTCATAATGATATTTCATTTATTAAGTCTATTTCAATAAGAAATTTTAGTATATTTGTCATGTTTTCTGTTATTGTTAAGTTCTTCTTTTGTCGTAGTTAGTATATTGTATCTTAATTTGAATGGTGTATTTGGTGCTATTAAGAGTTTATATTGTAATATTTTTGTTAAATATTTTTTTTTAACAATTTTTTTCTTTTGTATTTTCGGTGCTTTATTAATTATTTTAGTAACTACGGTTTTTTTTTTCATATTTTGCGTGTCCACCTTAAAAAATGTCGGACCGACTTGTGCTTACCCAAATAAAATTGGCTGGCGACGGCCCTGGACTAAAGAAATATTTTCAATATTGCTACGGCCGGAAGATTACACTTATTACGGACCATAATCCTGTAGTGAGTATCTTGCATCCAAACATAGAATTGCCAGCAACTTCGGCTTTATGATTACTACATTATGCAACCTTTATGGCTGGGTTTGATTACAATATCCCGTACAGAAACACGAAAGAACATGCAAATGCAGACTACCTATCCAGATTTACTTTAGAAACGCCAAACACAAAATTAGACGAAGATGATGCTTTCTATCTCTGTCAGGTAGAAATGCTGTCAGTTCAAAAGAAGGAAATTTAGAGAGAAATATTAAAAGACCCAGACTGCAGGGAAATGTATTTTGAATTAAAAAATGGAGATTTACAAAATGAAGCTCACAAATATTCACTACAAGATGGATGTGTATTTAATGGCATTCGAGTGATGATACCTAAATCATTACAGAAGAGAATTCTAGAAGAACTTCATATTGGTCATGTAGGAATTGTCAGAATGAAGAGCTATGTATGGTGGAAAACATAGATAAATACATTGAAGAAATAATGAAGAAATATTTAAGCTGCCTTTAATAATGAATAATCCTAATAAATTAGAACCACATCCGTGGGAATTTCCTAATAAACCATGTCAGAGACTACAAATCGACTACGCAGGACCATTTTACGAAAATAATTTCCTGATTATAGTCGATGCACATTCAAAATGGGTTGAAGCGATACCAACTCGAAAAACTGATTCGACTACTACAATAAAAATACCAAGAGAAATATTTTCGAGATTCGGATTACCAGTAACAGTAGTAACTGATAATGGGACAAATTTCAAATCCGAGGAATTTGAAAAAATTTTTAAATTTAACGGAATAACTCATAAAGTGACAGCACCATATCATCCCGCTACCAACGGACAGGCAGAAAGATACGTGCAAACTATAAAACAGGGACTAAGAGCAATGACGAAAGAATCAGATGATATAAATCTCAAGTTGTGCAGATTTCTCATGCAGTACAGAAAAATACCTCATGCTAGTACCACAGGACGGAGTCCAGCGGAGTTAATGTTCAATCGTAATTTTAGAACCAGAATAGATGTTGTAAATCGGATCTTTTCACTGAAATTAACAAGAAAAAAAAATTAATTGAGAAATCTGTTCAAAAATATCAAGAAGGCGAAAAAGTACAAATAAGAGTTTACAATAAACCAGAAAAATGGATTTTTGGAAAAATAGCGGAAAAGAAAGGATCACTACATTACAAAGTAAATATAGACGGCATGGTTCATACACGGCACCTCGAATAAATAAGAAGTACGCAAGTACAGGAGGAGAGGAAAATAATAATACCAGAAGAGGAGACAGTACACAAGGAAATAAAAAGCGATGTAGAAGATAATAAGATTGCCACTTATGAACAAGAAATTCAAGGAACGTTGAGAGAGACTACTCCAAATCCAAAGGTTTCAGATTCAAGCTGTACGGAAGAATTTAAACCAAGTAGTACAGAGCAGAAGAAAATCCAAAGAATGAAGAAACTGAAAGGCAAGAAGGCTTGCAACGTTCGACGCGTATCCGAAGAAAACCAGACCGACTGAATTTATAAAAGGGAGAGATAGTGTTATATATAAATAGTTAAGGTTACACAGTTGGCAACACTGGCCAGAGGGCGCTGCAAGAAGTTGGTAAGATTGGAATTTTGGCGGCTCTCTCCCCAGGTGCGGCTGAAGAAAACAAGATGGTTCCTATGTTTGTAATAATTTATACAGAGTGTATTTTATATTGTGTTAACTAGTTCGCTAGCGTTAAATAATAATTACGTACATCCAAATTTATTATATTCATTTCTACCTACAAAAGTACACAACAGGTACACTTCACCATTTCTATCAAAACTAGAGTGATCACTGTTTAAGTTCAAGTTAAACCTGTTATTAGCACAAACATAATTTACACATCTCACTGCTCCATTTTGACAACTCCTTGTGTCATGATCCTTAGATGCACATTTTCCACAACTTGCTTCATTTGTACAATTCACAACCTTGTGGAAATAACCATTACATTTGAAACATCGAAATATACTGAAAAATTCATATACTTTGCAGCTAGCTTATCCAATACTAAAATATTTCTTCTTTATTAATACTTTTAAGGTTTCAGGATCCACCTTGGCAATCATAGTTAAACCAATTTCTGTTTTACATATGGTTTTAATTTCAATACTATTCTTATTTTGCTGCAAAAAGTGGTTTTGTTTATAACCACACTCCATAACCTCTCTTTGTGACATGTGTTCACTGATACCAACAACTTTTATGTACGGATCTTTTTTAACTGGAATACTGACTTAAGATCACTGCTTAATTTCGTTTCAATGTTTTCTTTTAATTTATTTATATCTTCTTTGTTACTACATTCAACTTCAATATTGCCATTGTGTAATGTTTTGATTTTCTTTATTCCTATATTTAATTCATCTGAGTTAATGACCTTTTCAAGTATTTTAATAATATCTTTACAATTTTTATTACCTTTTGTTACTATTATGGTATCTTTATGTACATTCCTATTTGAATTACTAACTATTTTTGCATACGTAGGCTTGGAGGAGATTGAGGTTAATACCTTACTGGATTGTTTATTTTCTTCTTCCTTTTGTACGCTAGTTTTTTGGCCTGTTTTTGAAATTTCTAATACTTTATCTATTCGTTTTATGACATTTTCTGCTAACTCAGCTTCACCGATTAATTTATTAATTTTTGGTGAACACGTGTCACAGTACCATTTTACTATCGATCCAAGCTCAATAATCATTTTATATTGTTTATTTGTTATATTAACACAATTAGCACGCATCCCTTTTTTACAGATGCCCTGACATATTAAAATATTTTCACTATTTTTAAATATTTCTTTACAAATATTACATTTCTCTTCAGTTTCACTTTCACCTTTAACATCCGCCATTTTTACTAAGGTAAAAAATATTAATTGATCACGAAAAGCAACGAAAAGATTGATCAATTAATGACGGTGACAAGATGTCAAAACAAAATAAACAGACTTCAAAACTCCAGTTATTTTCAATTCAAAAAGATGGCAGATAGCCATCTGATAAATTAAATTAAATTAAATGGAAAATGAAAATTAAATTTAATGGATGCGTCAATGGATACATATGAAAACATACATTTATCTTTAAAATTTAAATTAAATTAAATTTAATTTAAATGAAAAATGCTGCATGAATCTGATAAATTAATTTAAATTAAATGATAAATGAAAATTAAATTAAATGGATGCGTGAATGGATACATATGAAAACATACATTTATCTTTAAAATTTAAATTAAATTAAATTTAATTTAAATGAAAAATGCTGCATGAATACGGCATAACTTTCTTTAGGAAAAAGAAAAAGAAATGCGATAAAGTTATAATAAAAGGCGAAACATATTTGTAACATTATATGTAGTTTCAATTTTTTAGGATAGAAATTGTAAAAATTAGTGAAAAATTATTGAAGAATGAGTCTAATTTTTCACGCATTTTAGGAATCATAAATCAGTTTCAAATTGCATAATTTTTTGTTATAATCATTCATAATATGAAGTGATAATATCTCGGGTTCTCTTTATTTCATTGAGTTACTTTGTGTGACTCATCAATTCTTGAGATTTCTTTAATTAAAATATTTTCTTTATTTATATGTTTTATGACGATCACTTGGGCCGCTGCTACTTTGTCGGTCCGTGATGTCGTGGTTCTCCCCCAGGACGTCGGGTTCACTCGGGCGCCAATCTGCGGATCCTGTGGGAGAAGTGACGTATGCCACGGGAGCTCTAGGTCGGTTGGGCCAGGGATTAGCACAGACAGACAATAGTAAATTAAATATTTTATTGTACGACGAAGACAAAATTTCAACTAAATTTATACTTAATAGAATTAATTGATTAATTATTTCTTTAAAGTTTAGGATGTTTTCCCAGCTCATAGCCTGCTGTATTATACTATCCATCTGCATGATTCTTGCTTTTAAGACTATTTCTTTATGTTGAATATTTTTAATTTTTTTTTTTAATTTACAATCTGTCACATATATAACAATCAGTAAATGGTACATAATATGCTACATAACATGTGTAGGGATATATTCATTGGTATTACCCTATTTTGTTTATCTTAAATTAGATATGTATATTTTTAATTGTTACATACAAAACTGATTAATTAGGTGTCAAATCGGTAAGGAAGATTGAGTGGGCTGTGTTTTTTTAGTCTTCTTAATTCCAGACAGTTATCTAAGAGGTTTACCGCAGTGTAGTTTGGGTGTTTCTCTAATCGTAGCATGTATTTTTCGCTGATGTTCTTTATTTCTTCTTTTACGGTTTTTATGTTAAGGTCATTATAAATGGTTGCGTTTCTCACGTACCATGGCGCATCTACTGTTGTTCTGAGTGTTTTTGATTCAAACCTTTGTATTAGTTCTATGTTTGAGTTACTAGCTGTGCCCCAGAGTTGGACGTCGTATGTCCATATGGGTTTTATTATGGCCTAATATAGAAGAAGTTTGTTTTCTATTGATAATGTTGATCTTTTGCCTATCAGCCAATACATTTGTTTAGCTTTTATATTTAATTGTTGTCGTTTAGTTTTAATATGTTTTGACCAAATTAGTTTTCTATCGAGATATAATCCTAAATATTTACCATCGTTTGCTTGCGGGAGTGGTTCGTTGTTTAAGTATACTGTGGGACATGTTTTTCTCTTATTTGTAAATGTTATGTGTACTGACTTGGTTGCATTTGGCTTTATTTTCCATTTACTTAACCATTTTTCTATGTTATTCAAATGTGTTTTTAATAAATCTGAAGCAGTTTGTTCATTCTCATGTCATGCTAGAAGAGCAGTATCATCTGCGAAGGTGGCAGCTGTAGTTTGCGGTGATGTTGGTATGTCCGCTGTATAAAGGAGGTAAAGCACTGGTCCCAGTACGCTTCCTTGGTGTACGCCTGAGTCGATTTCACTTGGAAGCATCTTTCGCTTAAGTAAGATTTTAGTAACTGGTAGTGTAGAGCTGGAAATTTCTGTTTTATTTTATATAGTACGCCATCGTGCCATACTTTATCGAATGCCTGTGAGATGTCGATAAATGCTGTTGAACAATTTTTTTTTTCTTCCAACTCGCTTCTAATTTGGTTGACTATTCTGTGTACCTGTTCGATTGTCCCGTGTTTCTCTCTGAAGCCGTATTGGTATTCAGGAATTAATTTTTGTGTATATAGAATTGGTTTAAGTCTTTTTAGGATTTTTATTTCGAATACTTTTGCTATTATTGGTAAGAGACTAATCGGGCGATAGGATGTAAGCTCTTCGGGTGGTTTTCCAGGTTTTTGGATGGGAATAATTTGTGCAACTTTCCACTGCGGTGGGTAGAAGCTCAGCCTGAATATTGCGTTGAAAATATATGTAATCAGTTTAATTGCTTTTTCTGGTAACTGTTTTAGTATCTTGCCCGTGATTAGATCATACCCCGGTGCTTTTTTATCTGGCAGTGTTTTTATGGTAATTATTACTTCATGTTTACTTATTTTTGGGGCAGTAGAGACAACTGATCTGGGGTTTCGAGATATTGTTTTATTTCTTTTTCTTTAACCGTATTGTTATTTATAGGACGCGGTTTGAATACTTGTGTAAAGTGTTCAGCTAAACAGTCACACTTTTCTTTATCACTCCTTGCCCAGGTGTTGTTCTGTTTTCTTATGGGTGGTATTCTTTGTATAGGTTTTTTCAAGTGCTTAGTTACTTTCCATAATGAGTAGTTAGTATCTTGAGTGTTGGTTGGAGTGCTTAAGTGTTCTTGAATATTATGGTTTCTCCATTCGTTAAGTGTTTTTTTTTTAATTCTCTTTGTTTTCTGTTTAATATTGTTTTATGTAGTG
The DNA here is from genome assembly GCA_035578165.1 of Stenolophus ochropezus. Taxonomy (NCBI): domain Eukaryota; kingdom Metazoa; phylum Arthropoda; class Insecta; order Coleoptera; family Carabidae; genus Stenolophus; species Stenolophus ochropezus. Next base: position 14,939,393 of record JAQOWZ010000013.1, read on the forward strand.
GGTTCCGATGTTGATGCCACAATCTACGTATGCGACGTTTTCCACCTAATATTTCTTTGATTAAATGCGGAACTGGTTGTTCACGGTTTTGTTCAGTTATTTCAGGGGTTGCTTTCCAAGCAGCTTATTGTATGGTGGTGGTCAGATGATAGTTCTAAGCTCTCTTTGAGTGATATTTTGTTACTGGGAATATTTCTGACAATATAAAAATGAAGAAGATCAGGGGTTTTGTTTATGTCTGTTGGCCAGTGAGTTGGTTTACCTGTTGAGTGTGGTGTGAGATTATGGTTTTGTATTGTTTTGAGTAGTTCTCTTCCGAGTAATGTTATCAGCCGTGAACCCCACAAAGTGTGCTTGGCGTTATAGTCTCCGCCTATTATGTATCTATTACCGAGTGTATTTAGAAAGTCTACGAAGTGTTCGGTTTTGATGTTGTGTTTAGGGGGACAGTATAATGCCGACAGGATAATTGGACCAGTCCATTCTTCTACAAATACTGTCGTTGCTTGGAGGTGATCCATCATATATTCGGGTAGTATGTAATGTTTTAACGAGCTTCATATTATTATAGCTGTTCTACCGTGGGCTGTGCCATCAAGATGTTTAGTGTCATATATAGTATATTGAGGTATTTTTAATTATGTTTGATTAGTGAAGTGTGTCTTCGAGATGAGCACGATATCTATTTTATGTTGTGTTAAGAATATTTTTAACTCTTGACAGTGATTTGCCAAGCCATTAGCATTCCATAAAGCTATATTTAAATGCATTATGAAAGTTTTGTTATTAGCGTTGTCAGGAGATTTAGGATGATATCCATCCGTTCCATCAACTGTACCATCATTTCTTCTAGTTTATTTTGTGCTGGTTGGTCTTTTGTATTTGTTTGGGGTAGAGTGTCTTCTGATTTTCTTGTTTTGTTTGAACTTGTCATTTGTGAGTAAGAGATATTTGGGTCTATTTCCCTTTAGTTTATAATTGTGCTTTTCTGTCGCAGTGGTGGATATTTTCGATTGTAGATCTCTCTGTAGACAGTGCATCCTTTATAATTTATATATATATATATATATATATATATATATATATATATATATATATATATTATATTTCATATATCAGTAACACGTGCTTTTTTTCTACTCTTCAAATATTATTATTTTTGTTGGTTTTTCTCTACATATATATTTGAAAAGTGTATCTTTTTTACAGTAAACTCCAGTTGTAGTGGTGTGCAAAAGTGTTTGCTCTAATTAACAATTAGTAGTGGCCTTAATATTAAAAAACTGGTGTAAATTATTCTCTAAAATACAAAATTCGGTAAAACACGTTTTTACTTATCTTAAGTAGCTTATTTAATTAAACATAATAAATCCGTCCGTGATGACTCGCCAGTGCGGTGCCTGCAGAAGGGGAATTAACTTAAAATATCCCGGTGTTGTATGCGCTGGGTGCTCTATCCCATATCATTCTACTTGTGCGGGTATCACTGAAGAAAAATATAAACTATATGCTAGTGCGGCTGAATCATGGCATTGTAGCTCTTACCGGCCGTCAAGATCTAAAGCTACTAAGATGGCCCCTGATGTATCCAACATGTTCGACGACACTGCTTCATCCGACCTTCAAGCGTTGTTTCAATCGTTTAAAAAAGATATTTTAAACATAATAAACAATAAGTTCGAATCCTTATTGCAATCTATATCATTTTGCTGTGATAAAGTAAGTGATTTTGAATCTAATTTAAAATTAATAAATAATAAAATAAAAACTATGGATGCCATAATAAATGAAAACCATTAATTAAGAACAGAGATAAAAAATTTAAATAAAAAGGTTGACAATTTAGAACAGTACTCAAAGATGAACAATATTATCATTAACAACGTTCCTGAGAAACCTGACGAAAACATAGACAAGTTAATATACGACATCGGACAGAAAGTGGGTGTAACTGTTAATAGTGGTGATATTGATGCGGCGCATAGACTCCCCTGCAATAAATCTAATAACTCCAGATCCGCCAACATTGTAGTGAAATTTGTATCTCGCAGAGTAAAGAATCAATTCTTGGTAGCAACAAGGAAATATACAGACCTTTCAACTACTGCTTTAAATTTCGATGGTCCTAACAATAAAATTTTTGTAAATGAACATTTAACTCATGGCAATACTTATTTATTTAAAAAACACCGTGATGTACTTAAGCCTAAAGGATTTAAATTTATTTAGACAAAAAATTGTAAAATTTATGCGAGACAAAGTGAACAATCGAGAACTTATTTCATAAAAGACCTTGATACTCTTTCCAAAATTAATTAATTATTTTGTCTGTTGCTTGTCTTCGCATAAAGTTGCAGTTTTTTGTTTAAAATGGTAGAATCGCCTATTGACAATAAGTCGGTCAATGAACTCTATAATAACATGTTTACATTTGGACAACTAAATGTTAGATCTCTTAACTCCTGTTTCTTAAATGTTACTGATTTAATTCTGGAACACAATTTTGATGTGATCGCTCTAACGGAAAGATGGATATGTAACAAATCCCCCTCGCAGTTATTTAACATATGTGGATATAAATTTATAAGTTTACAAAGACCTACTAATAAGGGAGGTGGAGGAGTAGCATTTTATGTCCGTGATAGTATCACCTTCTCAACTTTAGACACTACTTTTACGAATACTATAAATAATGTGGAGCATCTGTGGATAAAATGTTCCATTAATAAATATACAATATGTTTCGGAGTCATATATAATCCTCATGAAAATTACTATAAAGATCTTGAAATCCTGGATCCAATACTCACTGAATTTAATTCACAATATGATTATGTTATCTGTGCTGGCAATATAAATGTAGATATGCTCTCTGCTAATTATAAATCTAGATATGTATTAGATACGGTAACTACAAATGGAATGACTCAACTAATCAAACAGCACACTAGACCAACTTCAAAAACTCTTCTAGATGTCATTATTGTATCTGATAGTAAAATTTGTGTGGATTCAGGGGTATTGGAAACCAGTAATATTTCAGACCATGATTGTGTATACTGTACCTTAAACTTTCCTAAAAGTAGTGTTTCGCGTAAAACAATTACATATAGAGATTTGAAATTTTTTAATTTGAAGAGTTTTTATGAGGACTGTGATCAAATAGACGGGAATTATATTTTTTCTTTAAAAAACATAAACGTCAAACTATTCTATATTAATGAAAATATTGTTTCACTATTTGATAAACATGCTCCACTGAAAACTATTCAAGTTAATAAAAAATACAGCCACTGGATTACACCAGTTATAAGAGTAATGCAGAAGAAAAGAGATAAAGCATTGTTAGATTACAAAAAGTTTAAAACCGAGGTTAAACTAAAATATTACAAAGATCTACGTAATTTAACAACAGCTGCAATTCGTCAAGAAAAACAGGCTTTTCTCGAATTTAAAATTAATAATAATGTTAACAATTCTAAAGAATTGTGGAATAATTTGAAAAGGGTTGGAGTTAAAAATGAAATTAAAGTCCCTATACCGGATCATCTTTTAAAACCGGACGAATACAGTAAATATAATATTGATAAAGTTAGTGCCACTACAATAAATCCAGAAACATTAGACCATTATAACTCTAATTACCACGAGGGTAGAAGCACAGACTATTTTTATTTTAGTTGCGTGGACAGAGAAAAAGTCGAAAAAATTATACAATCTCTGACATCGAATGCAGTTGGAAAGGATGGTATTTCAGCTAAAATGATACAAATTATATTGCCTAAAATAATTGACCACATTACGCATGTAATTAATACCAGCATCATTAAAGGAATCGTCCCAGATATTTGGAAAACAGCCATTGTAAAACCAATTCCGAAACAAGGTACCTTACAATCATTCGACGACTTACGCCCTATAAGCATCTTACCTACCATGTCAAAAATTCTTGAAAAAATCTGTTATGAACAAATTAATAATTACATCAAAGATAGAAATATTCTACCATCTACTCAATCTGGCTTTAGAAAATGTCATAGCACGAACACAAGTTTATTAAATATCATTGATGATATGCTACAAAATTATAATAATTCGAAAGCTACCCTTTTAATCCAAATAGATTTTTCCAAAGCTTTTGACATGGTATATCATAATTTGCTTTTAGCGAAGTTAAAATATTATAATTTTGGATGGAGTGCTTTGCAATGGTGCACTAGTTATTTATCAAATATATTTTTTCAAGTTGCAATGTCATCCAATTCGAATACATTTCTCTCTAAATTTTACCCCTTATCTGTATGAGTACCACAAGGGTCTATTTTAGGTCCTTTATTTTATTTACTGTACGTTGCTGATCTCCCTAATGCGTTAAATTTTGCACTGCACATGCATATGCAGACGACACGCAAATTTTGGCAACGGTAGATAAAAATAAGATAAATGACAATTCAACTCTGATTAATAATGACCTTAAAAATTTCTCCATCTGGGTACAAAATAATGGTCTTTCCATTAATGCTGGTAAATCTTCGTTACTTGTGTTTTGATTCAAGTGAATCTCCACACATTGAACTTAATGATACAAGACTACAACGTAGTACTGTGGTCAAGAGTCTGGGCATGTTAATTGATGAAAACTTACTTTTCCGAGAACATTTGACAAAAAAATTAATGGCTGCTAAATTTAAATTACGAACACTGTATCAGTACCGTCATTTGCTATCTCCTGAAGTTAAATTCCGCCTTGTCAATTCACTAATATTTCCTTTATTAGATTATTGTTCATTAGTTTACGTACCAAATTTAACAAAAGCAGATAAACATAAAATTAATCTTTTTCAAAATAGCTGCTTGAGATTTGTTTTTGGTGTACGTAAATTTGATCATATCTCCATGTACCGTTCTAAAATTGGTCTTAGTTTAATTGAAGATCGAGTAAAAATCCTTTTTCTCTGCCTCACTCATAAAATAATAACTACTCGATGTCCACAATATTTACATGGAAAACTTCACTTAAAACGACACAAATATAATTTACGGGAAAATGATGTATATGTAGTGCCATCTTTTAACAAAATTAAATATAAAAATTCTTTTTCATATTTAGCTCCCACTCTGTACAATAATGTTCCATTCAACTTAAAACCTCTGTCATATTCTTCTTTAAATTATGTGTAGGTAATATTTATTTGTTTAGATGATTATTTAATCACTTAGGAGCGTTGTAGTATACACTTCTGTTCACTACGGAAGTCCGAGCGTAACTAACTTTATTAAATTTTGAAATAATTCTTTATTAACTCGAATATTTTCTAAATTTTGTTCTTGAAGCACATGTTGATTTCTTTGAATTTTCTCAAATAATTTTTCATACTTTTCTTCGTCATTTCCATCTAAATTGCCAGAAATAGATTTAATTATTGTGCCTAAACCATTTATTAAACCACGTTTTTCTCTTGTGAACTAAAATTAATTATTAATTTTGTTGTCGAGTCTCAAAATGTTGAAATTTCGAATATTTATGTAGGTTTCAATTTGTTTTTTATAAAAGAAAGTTTCATTTTGAATTTTATTAAAAACTTCGGTTCTATAATTAATAATCTTAAAATATTCTACTTATAATATTATAATAATAATAAAAATAATAAGAATCCTTATGTATATATATATATATATATATATATATATATATATATATACATATATATATATATATATATATATATATATATATATATATATATACTAGCTTCTCCTAAATCTAAAATATTGATTCCGGGATTATCTTCTAATTTAGTCAACTCGTCTCCTTTGCAAAAGCATCTGCAACATAGAGTCGTTTTCGTTTAAGTTTGTCAATTTTATGTCTTTTAATTCTGGTTTTTTAAAGTACAGCTTTTTAGTAACTAAATGAAATAATTAAAATTTGTTGTCAAATATTGGTTGAACAAATAGATTTTGATTTTTCTTTACGTTTTTTAGATAATTTTTGTTATCAAATTTCTCGTCTATATGCTTAGCGAAACCTTTTCCTAATTTACAGTCTTAAGATATGCAATGAACTAAATGGTGTGGGTTATCAAAAATATTTATTAGTTTTAATAATATGGAATTTAGGTCTTATTCGTGATAATGCGGCTGCGTTTGAATTTAAAGAGCCTTTCTTATATTCAATTTCATATGGTGTATATTCCTCTAATTTAATACGCCATCTGATTAATTTTGTATTAAGGTCTTTAAGATTTGTTTGCCAAATTAATGGTTGGTGATCGGTTCGAATTTTATATTTTGTTCCGCAAATTTAAGGCCTGAAATATTTTACTGCCCAAACTACTGCTAAAAATCCTTTTTTCTGTAGTACTATAGTTTACTTCGTTGTCATTAAGTGTACGGGATGCATATGCAATGGGCAAGTCTTTGCCATTTACATTTTGGCACCTAAAGCGTAATTACTTGCGTCTGTGGTAACAATAAATTGTTTTTCAAAATCCGTGTACTGAAGAGTCAGGGCATTAATTAATTGATTTTTGCTGTCTTCAAAACTTTTTCTATATTCTTTATTTTCTATATTTATTACTTGTCCTTTCTTTAAGTATTTCGTCATCGGTTTCGTTAATTTAGCGAAATTTGGAATGAAGTTTCTATAATATCCTAGAAGTCCTAAAAATTGTTTGATTTCTTTTTGAGTTTTTGGTATATAGAAATTTTTTACAGCTTCTGTTTTGGATGGATTGGGTTTAACTCCATCTTGTGATACTATATGCCTAAGATAAGCTACTTCTTTTCTCATAAATTCAGATTTATCTAATTGAATTTTGAGATTAAATTCTTTTAATTTAGCAAATACTTTTCTGATATTATCAGAATGTTCTTGTAGGGATCTGCCTAAAATAATGATATCGTCTAAATAAATAATACAAATTTTGTTGATATAATCTATTAATACATAATTTATCAAACGTTAGAAAGTAGCAGGGGCATTTTTGAAACCGAAGGGCATTCTGGTAAATTCATAATGACCTCTGTCAGTATTAGATTGTTTTAGAATTTAGTTTTCTATAATCAATAACCATTCTAAATTTTCTTTAGCCAGAAGCATCTAATTTTTTTGGTACCATCCAAACGGATGATGACCAAGGTGAATGACTTTCATGTATAATTTGGTCTTCTAACAATTTTAAAATTTGTTTGTCGATTTCCTCTTTATAAATGTGGGGATGACGATAAGATTTAGTGCATATAGGAGTATCATCTTTTGTATTAATTTTGTGCTGTATCACGTTTGTATGAGATAATTGTTAATTTTCTCTAGGAAAAATTGATTCATATTCTTTAATAAGTTTATGCAGTTCTTTAATTTGTTCTGCATTCAGATGGTCAGCTCTAATCTTAATATGTTCGGTATTATTTACGTAATTTTGTTTGTCGTAAAATTGAATTTTGTAATTCTTGTCTTGAATAGTAATTATATTTTTAATAAAATCCATTTTCACTTTCATTTCAATCATAGAAGGAAGATTTAGTAATAGATTAAATTCTTTATGAAAATCGTGAAAATAAAATTTTAGATCTCTTCCTTCAAATGTTAATATTACATATTCTTTACCTTTGTTGTTCGCCGGTTGCTGTCTTGAAATTAAAATTTTCTTTATGAATTTTGATTTTTTTACGGTGATTATAAACATAAATTTTACTAATCAAATTTATAGTAGACCCTGTGTCAATAAGCATGTAATAGTCTCTTATTTTTAGGAAAGGTAAACGTGCATTTTGAAAAATGTTTAGGATCTCTCGTTAATATTCGGGGGAATATCTAAAAAAGTTTCGTCCTCAGTTGGTTGTTCGTCTTGTGGAATTTCATCCACAGTTTGTGTCGGGAAAGGGTTAAAATTGTCTTCACCAAAGACATAATTTTGGAACGGTGAATTTTCTTCATACCGTTCTGTTTGATTAATTTCCTGAGTTACATAGTTTGGTTTATAAGTTCCTAACTGTTTATTTTGATTCGTGAAATAATTGTTTGGTTGTGGTTTTTGCCACGTTTGTTTCGTTTGTATCGACATAGGTGTGGGTTTTATGACTTAGGCATTTTTTATTTGCATTCTAGGTGCAAACTGTCTGTTAGTCTAAGAGTTATTATTTTTTCAATCAATAAGTCCTGTGGGGAAATTATTATTTGAAATTTTTTGTGGTGGAATATTGGGTAGGTGCATATTGCTTTTTATCGGTATAGGTTTTTGTATGTTATTATGGTTTTTTTAAATATTGGAAGTCATTTTCCAATAATGTCTCTATTTCATTAATTGTCTTAGGATTGCGAGTTGCTAAATTGTTTCTGTATGGTTCTCCTACAGATGAAATAAAATTATTAACAATTAATTTTTCTGAGAATTCCATTATTGCTGTCTTTTTAATGTTGTCATTTTCTTTTAATGATAATTTTGATTTAAAAGATAAATATTTATCTTTTGTCATTTCTACTAATTTATAAGGATTTTAGTATTTTGAAGCTTCAGAATTTCAAGCATTATTGTTTGTGAGTTAGTTTTATTTTAGTTTTATTTTTAAAGCATTTATTCAAATGATCTCGCAAATCATTCCAAGTTCCAAAATTTTCGTCTTTAATACTGTCAAGGGTTTGACCTACGATTTTACTTTTTATATTTAAAAACGAAATAGTTTTATTAAATTCGTCTAGTGGTGGTACAAATGTACCGAAAAGAGTTTGTACCATATTGACGGCATAAATATGGTAGACTGGGTACGGTTGAAACAATTCCACGTCTATCGTCAATAGTATTCCCATTTATAAACTGAGCGATAATATAAATATGTTAAAAACAGCAGCATGTTTTTGTTTATTAATGGGTAGTGCTATTTTAGTACCTGGTGCGTTACTTTTGGAACAATATTAAATTTAAAAAAACATCGTACTTGTTTAAAACGTCCCCATGCCAGGGTCGCTTGAAACAGTGATTGGGGTCAATTGAAACACATGCAAATCAAACGAAATAGTGTATTGTAACATGTTTTAATCAACCTTTTTATAACATATTTTTAAACAAAATAAAGTGAACAAAAATAATCTGCAAATAAACGTAAAGAAAAAATTTCTTTGGTTTTGATTAGTAGTAAATAAAACAAAAAACTATCTTTGGGATTATTCAGACTCGCAATTTTTGAAAACATAGCTAAGTCCACCTTGTGTGCACTTTTCGTGAGCCCACAGTTTACAAGTGATACATTGGATCCATTTTTCTCCAGATCTGCTCTCTGAATATGGTGACAAATAAACAAGGCAATAACACTCCTCCTCATTTGATGATGATACTCGTTGTCTGTTTCTCTTTTCTGTGGTATTTCTTTTGATTTTTCCTCCACCCATTTTTTCTTGACTTGCTTAGCTTTGATCCCTTTTAATCTCATTTCATGCTCTTTTTTATATCTTCTTTCTCTGGTGTATTAGTGTAGATTGTAGATTTCCTAGTTTTTCGCGCTCTATTACACTTCCTCGGAGCAGCTTTCGGCAATGGTCTTATTTCTTCTGATGTAAACACTATAGGGGCACGGGAAGTAATTGGTTGAGCATCTGTAGATGGTGTTGTCGAAGTTTGTTAAATAACAGTGCTGATGTAACGTCTGGGTGGTGTAGTTAAAGTTTCTGGACTATCATTAATGTTTTCCTGCACAATCGTTGGAACTGGTGAAATATTGGTGGCCTGTTGTTGAATTGCTATCTCTACTGATGGTTCACTAATTAAGAGAGAATGAGTTTAATTTTCAGGTGGGTTAGTATTCGATAGATATATTTTCGGGATTTGGCCTATCCGTTACAAATGCAGGAGCAAAATCGAGCTCAGTAAACAGATGCCGATTGTATGGGTATATTCCTATTTTGCAAAAGCCGGCTTGAATGTTTGATGATGTAAGAGCAAGCTACGCAGTGTACCAATGTACGTTTTTAGTCTACTACTATAATTTAGAGCCAAAATATATTTTCGCTTGCCACCAAAATGTAACAATTTAAATTAAAAGAGACTACAAGTAGTTTCCTAGTCAGTCGAACAACAGTCTGGATTCGGAAAGGGAATAACTGAGTAACCAAACAAAATTTACTAAATGTATAAAATATATTAAACAAATATAAAAGTTAAAATTACGAACGTCAATGCGGTTGAACAAGTACAAAACATTTAATAATAAAGGACAATATAATAAAATCTACTTACACATTTCTTCGCTGCGGCTGGTTAAAACACTATAAAGACCCGTCAAACTAAACTCTTTCAATCTCAAAAATTCGCAGCCAAAGAGAGCGATTTCTTACAAACCTCTTATTTTATAGGATGGTTTTTTGGGGGTGGAATGCCCCACTACTTAACTAAATGCTTTCGTGCAATTGGCTCATTTGAATTCTTCAAGGCCGCGCGCCTTTCCTTCAGGGCTGCTCAACCCTAAGGAATTCGGCCTGGCCCAAGTCCTGGAAAGATCCCCAGCAATAAAATGTTACTTTACTAAAATATTGTACAAAGATTGAGTCTGAACAAACATAATTTTGAAGTGAGTCTCGAAATGGAATTTAGAATATGGAAAAATGATACCAATTGCACGTCCGCGAATTACTTAAAATCTAATTAAAATTATCCTAGACTATAAGTAGAGATCCCGCACTTTTCTAGAATTCCAGTGTTCCAACTCTTTCCCCCTTAAACGAAGTTATATTTTCTCGTAGAAAATTTAACTTAACGCAGTAGCCTCTCGCACAAGAGACTAGCCTCTGGTCCAGATGTTCTGCTATGGTGTCCTTCTCCACCTCGTTCGATGATTGGGAAGGGTGCCGGTACTGCCTCAGCTCACTTGGACTGCTCCAATTGGATGTCCAATCAGATTCCTTGAAACTGCATTTCGGCTAGTTTGAGCCTTCCACTGCCACTCGATGTTGACCGTCACCCAGGGTATAGCCTCTTGGTGCAGCCGGATTAACTCTCGTAGTGGCATGTGGACAGCAACCCTGATGCTCCTCCCCGAATAATCGACACCTTGCCGTATGGATCTGGACCATTGTACTAGCCCTTGCGTAGTTCTAATATTTGGGCAGCTGTAACAGAAGAATTCCAGGCAGTAGCGAGTTCTTCTTCTTGCATTCAAGGTCCCTACTTTATTTAATATAGCAAAACTAATTTTCTAATTTTTATACTAATACCTAATTTTATTATTACAATCTATTACTAAAATATAACGTTACCCACCACAGGTTTAGCTTGTCATCTTCTGGGTGTATACAGTTTAACTAGACTACAAACTAAATCTCTGGTTGCCTACCATAGGACAGGAGAGGCAACGTTATTCAAAAATTTCTTTCATCTTGTAAGGTTGAATTTCTCGGCCGCGATGGTCTTAATAACGCTTTCAAAATAATTTGTTCCTGGGTCATTTTTGTATTTAATTTTGGTGCCGCCTCTGGCTCTGCTACCAGGTGTGGTGTATTAATCATCGGAAGTTCAATGTCGTTGAGGAACATATTATTTCTTGAATCTCTTTTACAGAGACAATCCAATTTCTGATATTTATATAGCAACCCAAACACTATAGTATAATAACAAAAACGATGGCGCTATTTATTGTATAAAAGTGAATATTACCTCGAAACTTATTTGCTCTTAAGTTTTCAATTCGTTCATGCCATTGATTCACATTAATCCCTTCTTTTAACTCTGTGGTATCTATGTCCTTTAAAATGTTCTTAATTTCATCGTCCGAACCAGATTTTAACGAAAAATTTGAAAGATGCGTTACGTTTGTATCAAAAGGAGGAATTACCAAATGGTTCCAATAATTCGTCTCAATTTTGGATGTTGTTAAGGTATGTGACAATAAAACATAGTTAGGGGCGTGAGCAATACATGCAGGGGGTATGGACAAGATGCCGGTTCCGGAAATAACTACCTTCGTAATATTCGTCTGTGCTACATCGAATGAACTGGGACAATTTAAAGTTAAAATATCACGTTTTACACTGTACACCCAAAAGTTAGTTTTTCGCTCGATACAATACCGATTCGTCTGTGGATGTAATTTTATGCCGACAAAGTTTTTGTACTACCTCAAGATTTCTTATGGAAAGAGCGGGAAGACAGGTGGAGTCAGAAATTCTTCTAATTGTTTTTGTGGGTGGACAAATTTTTATAGGACCCTTAGTACATAACATCAGATCGGATATTTTTAATTCAAAAAAAAAATTGACCATCTTTTGATACAGCCAGAAACTCATTAATTCTGTTTTGTACTCCCCCAAGAAAGGCAATATATGGTCCCATTGTGCCATACCAGTTGTCTTGATCTATATCATCATATTTTTTATATACTAGCCCGTAGCGTGTAACAGCGTCAGTCCATACTTTGGATGCTCCAGCCCATTCAATGGTGTACTCCGTTCTAGCTCTATTTACTTTAAAAGGCTTGTCTTTTGATTTTACCACAATGTTTGCATCTAGTTTCCCATTTGCAATTTGTCTGTGTACATTATGAAGTGTAAACATTGTACTCATAATTTGTGTTGCAGTGGATATATTAGGAAGATATGTTTCGTTCTCCTTCAATACTCTGAAAGCCTTAACATATTCTTCGTATGCCCACATTATCGTCGTTAGGCACTTCTCTTTTATTTCTTTTTTTAGGTCAAACTTAGGTCTTTTTGAGTCCACAATGTCCTTTCCATCTAAGTCAACACTCTTTATTTTCCTTTTTACACCAATTTCTGTCACTTCCATAGCACTGGTTCCTGGTTTTGGGTTTCCCGGCATGATGTTTGATTTTGTTCACAACTTTTCGCTTTGCTCATGGATCTGTTATTGCTCACCAGTTAACCCACTGAGCACACAGTTCATCAGGCGCTGAAATGTACTTGGAGCATTGCAGAGACCAAAGGGCATCCTATTCCATTGAAAGTGCCCCCATGGAGTACTGAAGGCCGTCTTTTCTTTATCTTCTTTGGCTACTGCGACCTGATGATAGCCGCTCGCCAAGTCCAGAGTAGTAAACAATGCCGCGCCGTGAAGCTGCTGAACAGTGTCCTGTAGGTTTGGTAATGGATAAACGTCTTTTCGCGTGATACTATTCAAAGCGCGATAGTCTATACAAAGTCGTACTTTCGTTTCTCCATTAGGCATAGTTCGGTTTACCAAGACGACCGGCGCCGACCAGGGCGAATCGGATTCTTCTATAATTTCATTTTTTTCTAATTTGTCAATTTGATTTCGTAACTCGCCAATCTGCGCATACGGGACACGATATGGTCGTTTGGAAATAGGGTGGGTATTTTCTGTTATAATACGATGTGAAATTTTCGATGTACATCCTAATCGACAATCTTCTGACATAAAAATATCGCGGTATTTTTCCAACAATTTCGTGATTTTTTTTCCGATCTTCCATTACTAAATGAGTTAAATTAATTTTGTCCGTACACGCCTTAGTTGATATGGCTCTAACCTGTTCTTGTGCTTGTTCCCGCGTTGAGTTTATAATTTCGACACAGTGTACTAGGCTTTCTACTCCTACAACGGTGTTTATTTTGTGGTGTAAGTCACTTGATTCGGGGTCATCGGCGACTACATTTGGTTTAAAGACTGATTTTGTTGTGATGATCAAGCAGTCGGCAATATTTCCTTGCAATTGAACCTAGTATGCCCCGGGTTTTTACATTTGATGCAAAAATAATCGCTTGACTGAAACTGAACCGCACAGTCTCTAGCAAAATGCCCCATATTTTCGCATTTGAAACATTTTATTTGTGATAGATCTCTGTGTTGAGTTCGTCTTTGGAAACCCGACCAGTTGTTGTTTGACTGATTCCAATTTGGCTGTTGTTGTCTGTTTCTATTGTAATTGTATTGAGAATTTTGCCTACCATTGTTGTTATAATTTGAACTGTATTGCGGATTTTGCCTATCGAGACTTAAACTGGATTGTGATGTTTTAAAATTTGGATGGTTTGCAGTGATGGCATTATTTTTTTCCGAAATAATATTTTCTATTAAATTTTCATCCAAATGTGGCTGGCTAATGGGGGTGTTAAAGCTTCGTAACCGGTTTTCTATATTCTCTGTTTTTATAGCAATTTGTACCGCTTCTTGTAATGTTTTAGGCTCTTTATGTTATAAATCCCTGTGAAGATGAGGCAAGCATCCCCTAATAAACTGTTGCACCAGTCTTTTTTGTAAAATTTCGTCCCTATATGCCTGTTTATCTACGTTGTCCGTGTGCGTATGTAAATTTTGCTCCAAAGCCTGATTTTTTTCCGCGAAATCTGTTACATTTTCCCCTCTTAATTGGACACAACGAGCAAAGTTATCTTCGATGCTTAAAGAATCTTGTTTATAGCCAAAACGTTCTATTAATTTTGCTTTAAATTCCTCCCAAACTTGAATTTTTCTTACATCCAAATTTGCCGTTAAAAAATTTCTTGCATTGTCCCGTATGCATGTTCGTGCCCACCCAATACTCGTCTCATCGTCCCAATCACAAACCGCAATATAGTCCTCGAAAGAAACAATAAACTCATCGAATTCCACCGCTGATCACCAGTTGTACCAATGTACGTTTTTAGTCTAACTAATAACTACTATAATTTAGAGCCAAAATATATTTTCGCTTGCCACCAAAATGTAACAATTTAAATTAAAAGAGACTACATGTAGTTTCCTAGTCAGTCGAACAACAGTCTGGATTCGGAAAGGGAATAACTGAGTAACCAAACAAAATTTACTAAATGTATAAAATATATTAAACAAATATAAAAGTTAAAATTACGAACGTCAATGCGGTTGAACAAATACAAAACATTTTTTGGAATGCCCCACTACTTAATTAAATGCTTTCGTGCAATTGGCTCATTTGAATTCTTCATGGCCGCGCGCCTTTCCTTCAGGGCTGCTCAACCCTAAGGAATTCGGCCTGGCCCAAGGCCTTGAAAGATCCCCATCAATAAAATGTTACTTTACTAAAATATTGTACAAAGATTGAGTCTGAACAAACATAATTTTGAAGTGAGTCTCGAAATGGAATTTAGAATATGGAAAAATGATACCAATTGCACGTCCGCGAATTAATTAAAATCTAATTAAAATTATCCTAGACTATAAGTAGAGATCCCGCACTTTTCTAGAATTCCACTGTTACAGCAGCAGACGCTACAATCCCTAGTATGTCGTAAATTGACATTGTCTTTCCTGGATGGCTTCGCATCCACGCATCACAGTTCTAATTTACAGCTTTCTTCAAAGGGCCATATGCAGATTGATCAAGGGGCTAGAGTTTGTGAGAGCAGTGAGGATGGAAAGATAATAAGACAATGCCATTACTCTTGCTCTTT
The DNA here is from genome assembly GCA_035578165.1 of Stenolophus ochropezus. Classification (NCBI taxonomy): domain Eukaryota; kingdom Metazoa; phylum Arthropoda; class Insecta; order Coleoptera; family Carabidae; genus Stenolophus; species Stenolophus ochropezus. The sequence continues at coordinate 14,954,769 of JAQOWZ010000013.1, forward strand.
CAAAAGTCCAGTGTGTTAATGTGAATATGTGAGGAGTGATTATCAAGTACTAGTAATGTGAAGGGGATACATTTGAGTGGTTTTTAAAATGTTCAAGGAAATGCATAAATGTTTGATCCTGAATCCAACCAGAAGGGTTCGCAGTTCCAGCAAATCCTACGGGCCCCATCCCTAATAAAATGGTCTTGGTAACGTACTCGCGGAAAGACGAAGAATGGAGGAATTACATTTCCGATAGCATTGGCCGCAAAAGCTACTGTAACTAGAGTACCCCTTTCTGCTGAAGTTACTGAACCTACTTGACGAGTACCACGTCTAGCTACTACTCTGTCGGGCTGTAGTTATACCTGCTTCATCGGTGTTATATATGTGGTGGGGCTTAAACTTATAACGGTCCATGACAATCGACAAATTGTCATAGAAGGCATCTACGTTACTTTTGTTAAAACTAGTTGCTCTTGAGAGACTTGTAGCTTGCGTTGTGCGAACAGACAGCTCATGGTTTCTTCTCATAAACATCCGAAACCATTCTTCACCAGCCATCTCATTGTCATCCCAAGTCCGAGGTCGTGATAAATTATACTTAACGGTAAGTTCATATGCCAAATTTCTTACCTCCTTCTTTGACAAGCCAAAATAAATATGTGCAGATCGAATCAAGTATTTTGAAAGTTCTCGCTCCTGGTCTTCATTAAAAATTCGGTTGTGAGCTTTATACCCCATGGTTTGGTTTTCTTCCCCGCCAGACGCATCTCGCTTTTGAATATATCTTGGGAGCGAACAGTGGTTTACTCCAATGAACTTCCTGATTTTACTTTTTCATAAGCGTCTTTATACCTCGACAACTCGATCTGCCCTCTCGAAGTCTTTCTTATGCGTTTTCGTAGCATCTAGTAAAATAAAATACATTATTTCAACCGTACCCACGAAAAATGTTTTAACTGTCCTTAACCCCAACTTTAGGTAAAAACAGTTTGTAGTAAGGACGACAATAATGATAAGTTAAAATTAGTGACGATATCATAATTTAGAAGCCTCATTTAAAACACAAAAACACATTCAATACACTAACTTGAACAGAAACTATAATAATTTGAAAAATGTTCAAACAAAACCATGCTCCTTAAAACACCCAAAAACAGAGCTCGTGTTATCAGCCTTATTAGTTTATAACTAGCGAATGCTCAGCTACGCTGAGCGTTCCCTAGGCCTCCGGCGTCAGTGAAATATTAACATTTGAAAGCTAATTTTATTTCTGCAAGGCAGGTCTTGTCGAATGCTTTCATTTAATATCAAATACGGTGTACTTCCGGCAAGTAATTGTAAAAAAACAAATGCAGAACAACTTGGCAATTTTTTGTCACTTCTGCACATCAGCCCTCATCAAGACATTTAATTTGATACCAAACACGACATATTTCTAACAGCTTTTTCCAAAAAACAAAAACGGGTCAACATGAACCATTTCTGTTAATTTTACATGTCAGCTCTCATCAAGACCTTTCATTTTATACCAAACACGATATACTTCTGACAACTTTCTGCAAAAAAGAAAAGCCGATCGACATGAAACATTTTTGTTAATTCTCGACATCAGCACGCAATGAGACCTTTCATTAGATACCAAACACGACATACTTCGATTAACTTTTTGCATAAAACAAAAGCCGATCAACATACACCGATTTTGTCAGTTCTGCACGCGAGCCCTCAACAAGATCTTTTATTTGAGACCAAACATGATATACTTTATACAACTTTTTGCAAAAAACAAAAGCCGATCTACATAGATCATTTTTGTCAAATTTCTACGCGAACCCTCGCCGAGACCTTTCATTAGATACCAAACACGACATATGTCTATTAACTTTTTGCATAAAACAAAAGCCGATCAACATGGAAAATTTTCTTTTTTGTACACCAGCCCTCACCGAGACTTTTCATTCGATACAAAACACAACATATTTCTGATAACATTTTGCAAAAAACAAATTCTAATCGACGTAGAATATTTTTGTCATTCGTGCACACCAATCCACATTGTGTCGTTTCATTAAAATCCAAGGACAAATGCAGATCGACGTGACATATTTTTTTTGTCATTTCAAAACCGGCCCATATGGTTTTTTTTTTTTTGATATCAAACACAGCAAAGTGTATAATTTATTTTATTTACGAATATTTTATTTTTATTTAGTTACCTACTTCATAATTTGGCAACACTGTTTGTGTTAAAAAGTAGTAGTTAATTCTTAAATTTATAAATTAATATTGTCAATCCTAATACAACTGCCACCGTCTTCACTGAAGTTAGTTTAGGAATATTCAGTTTTAATTTAGTTACTTCATCACACATTTGGCAACATTGACTTTTGACATTGGAAACGTCAAAATTTATATTAATTAAATACGTTATGTTTCAAACTTAAATTAATTATAACACCTTTGCTCAAGACTATTATACATGATACTGTATTTACTTCTTTAATATCAATGTTCTATAAAAAGTTATAATCGTTTAAAGTTCATAGACAGATTGTCAAAAGTGACGGATGACCTCGTCACTTTTCTTAAATTTAGACATGGCTACTAGGATCCATTGTTTCAAATTATTAATTTTGAACAGTTTTTATTTTTATTTTTAGACTTTTTATTTGATACCAAACACTCTATACTTCTGACAACGTTTTGCAAAAAACAAAAACCGATCGACATAGCACATTTTTGTCAATTCTGCACGCTAGCCCTCAACAAGACGTTTTATTTGAGACCAAACTCGACATACCTTTGAGAACTTTTTGCAGAAAACAAAAGTCGATCAGAATGGAACATTTTTGTAAATTCTGCACGCTAGCCCTCAACAAGACGTTTCATTTGAGACCAAACTCGGCATACTTTTGAGAAATTTTTGCATAAAACAAAAGCCGATCGACATAGATCATTTTTGTCAATTCTCTACGCGAGCCCTTGCCAAGACCTTTCATTCGATACCAAACACGACATATTTCTGACAACTTTTTGCAAAAAACAAAAGCCGATCGACATGGAACATTTTTGTCAATTCTGCACGCTATCCCTCTACAAGACGTTTCATTTGAGACCAAACTCGACATACTTTTAAGAACTTTTTGCAGAAAACAAAAGCCGATCGAAATAGAACATTTCTGTCAATTCCACACGCTAGCCCTCAACGAGACCTTTCATTTGAGACCAAACTCGACATACTTTTGAGAATTTTTTGCATAAAACAAAAGCAGATCGACATAGATCATTTTTGTTAATTCTCTACGCGAGCTCTCGCCAAGACCTTTCATTCGATACCAAACACGACATATTTCTGACAACTTTTTGCAAAAAACAAAAGCCGATCGACATAGCACATTTTTGTCAATTCTGCACGCTATCCTTCAACAAGACGTTTCATTTGAGACCAAACTCGACATACTTTTAAGAACTTTTTGCAGAAAACAAAAGCCGATCGAAATAGAACATTTCTGTCAATTCCACACGCTAGCCCTCAACGAGACCTTTCATTTGAGACCAAACTCGACATACCTTTGAGAACTTTTTGCAGAAAACAAAAGTCGATCAGAATGGAACATTTTTGTCAATTCTGCACGCTAGCCCTCAACAAGACGTTTCATTTGAGACCAAACTCGGCATACTTTTGAGAAATTTTTGCATAAAACAAAAGCCGATCGACATAGATCATTTTTGTCAATTCTCTACGCGAGCCCTTGCCAAGAACTTTCATTCGATACCAAACACGACATATTTCTGACAACTTTTTGCAAAAAACAAAAGCCGATCGACATAGCACATTTTTGTCAATTCTGCACGCTATCCTTCAACAAGACGTTTCATTTGAGACCAAACTCGACATACTTTTAAGAACTTTTTGCAGAAAACAAAAGCCGGTCGAAATAGAACATTTCTGTCAATTCCACACGCTAGCCCTCAACGAGACCTTTCATTTGAGACCAAACTCGACATACTTTTGAGAATTTTTTGCATAAAACAAAAGCAGATCGACATAGATCATTTTTGTCAATTCTCTATGCGAGCCCACGCCAAGACCTTTCATTCGATACCAAACACGACATATTTCTGACAACTTTTTGCAAAAAACAAAAGCCGATCGACATGGAACATTTTTGTCAATTCTGCACGCTATCCCTCTACAAGACGTTTCATTTGAGACCAAACTCGACATACTTTTAAGAACTTTTTGCAGAAAACAATAGCCGATCGAAATAGAACATTTCTGTCAATTCCACACGCTAGCCCTCAACGAGACCTTTCATTTGAGACCAAACTCGACATACTTTTGAGAAATTTTTGCATAAAACAAAAGCAGATCGACATAGATCATTTTTGTCAATTCTCTATGCGAGCCCTCGCCAAGACCTTTCATTCGATACCAAACACGACATATTTCTGACAACTTTTTGCAAAAAACAAAAGCCGATCGACATGGAACATTTTTGTCAATTCTGCACAGTACCCCTTTACAAGACGTTTCATTTGAGACCAAACTCGACATACTTTTAAGAACTTTTTGCAGAAAACAAAAGCCGATCGAAATAGAACATTTCTGTCAATTCCACACGCTAGCCCTCAACGAGACCTTTCATTTGAGACCAAACTCGACATACTTTTGAGAATTTTTTGCATAAAACAAAAGCAGATTGACATAGATCATTTTTGTCAATTCTCTACACGAGCTCTCGCCAAGACCTTTCATGCGATACCAAACACGACATATTTCTGACAACTTTTTGCAAAGAACAAAAGCCGATCGACATGGAACATTTTTGTCAATTCTGCACGCTATCCTTCAACAAGACGTTTCATTTGAGACCAAACTCGACATACTTTTAAGAACTTTTTGCAGAAAACAAAAGCCGATCGAAATGGAACATTTCTTTAAATTCTGCACGCTGGCCTTCAACGAGACCTTTCATTTGAGACCAAACTCGACATACTTTTGAGAATTTTTTGCATAAAACAAAAGCAGATCAACATAGATAATTTTTGTCAATTCTCTACGCGAGCCCTCGCCAAGACCTTTCATTCGATACCGAACACGACATATTTCTGACAAATTTTTGCAAAAAAACAAAAGCCGATCGACATGGAACATTTTTGTCAATTTTGCATTTCAGCCCTCTACGAAACCTTTCATTAGATACCAAACACGACATACTTCTATTATCTTTTTGCATAAAACAAAAGCCGATCAACAAGGAAAATTTTCTTTTTTGTACACCAGCCCTCACCGAGACATTTCATTCGATACAAAACACATATTTCTGATAACATTTTGCAAAAAACAAATTCTAATCGACGTAGAATATTTTTGTCATTCGTGCACTCCAATCCACATTGTGTCGTTTCATTAAAATCCAAGGACGACCTACTTGTAACAACTTTTTGTGCAAAACAAATGCAGATCGACGTGACATTTTTTTTTTTTGTCATTTCAAAACCGGCCCTTATGGTTTTTTTTCTTTTGATATCAAACACAGCAGAGTGTTTAGGAATATTCGGTTTAAATTTAGTTACTTCATCACACATTTGGCAACATTGACTTTTGACATTGGAAACATCAAAATTTATATTAATTAAATGCGTTATGTTTTAAACTTAAATTAGTTGTAACACCTTTGCTCAAGACTAATATACTTGATACTGTATTTACTTCTTTAATATCAATGTTCTAAAAAAAGTTATAATCGTTTAAAGTTCATAGACAGATTGTCAAAAGTGACAGATGACCTCGTGACTCTTTTTAAATTTAGACATGGCTACTAGGATCCATTGTTTCAAGTTATTAATTTTGCACAGTTTTTATTTTTTTACACAAGAACCACTCACAGTAAAAATATGAGACCCCCAAAAGGCACAACTAAACATTATTCCCTGCAATCTAAAAAAAAAAATTACAACAATCCCTTTGATGGTTCAGGCAGTTTGGCTTGTGACAAAATTTGGCGATCGTCGTGATGAAAATAAACATCACGACACATAAATACGTTATGTTTTAAACTTAAATTAATTGTAACACCTTTGCTCAAGATTATTAATCATGATACTGTATTCACTTCTTTAATATCAATGTTCTATTTGAAAATACAATCATTTAAAGTTTATAGACTGATTGTCATAAGTGACAGATAACAGCTTGTTTCTTTTTAAATTTAGACATGGCTACTAGGATCCTTAAACAATTTTTGTTTCAAAATGAAAAAAATGTGTGGTTTTTATTAATATACGCAAAAACTGCTCGACGTAAAAATATGAAACACCAAAAAGGCACACCTACGCATCATTCTCTACAATTTGATATTATTATACATATCAATTTCATAAATGGTTAAGGCTGTAGGTTTGTCCGAAAATTTGGCGATCGTCGTGATGAAAATAAATATAGATTGGGACACATGCCTTTTAGTATATAGGATATAAAATAAGATAATATAATTACATTACATTACATTGCCACTGATTTGTTGCCTTTTCAGGACCCACTTCAGCATTTAAAATTTCAGTTAGCTCTTGCCAGAGCCGTTTCGCCAATTCTTTACCCATTAACCCCATATTTTTATTCAGGGCTAATTCCCTGTATTCCTCCATAAATACTAGGAGCCGCTCAAACTGAACGGCGGTGGTTCGTCCACTACGTTTACCCACTAAACATAAAATGCAATATAAGAAATCATCATTTGAGTTTTGTTAGGTTAGGCGAACTAAATAAATATTATATATTATTTGTAATTCCTGAAATCATGAAGAAAATATTCTTACTACTAAATTTTAACGAAATGATACACACTTATTTTTATATTTTACACTATTTTCTCTACACACAGTTTTTCCCGCCGAAGCTTGATTCAACTGACAAACAAGATGACTACTACATGTACCGAAACACCGTTATCGGCAGGGTAGAAGGCTCCGTTTATAGACGGGACCTATTATCGACAGATGCCGTTAGTTATCGGTAGGTAGCAGTTACAAAATCCCAATTAACCCTAGCAACCGTTACTTATCGGTTAGTACCGTTAGCAGCTGCCGTTAAGAGTTGCAGAATCCAAAACTACATCTCTTAAATTTCAAATTAATTGCTGAAATAAAATGTTGTATGCTAGTTCGCAGAAATTCATTTCTATTAGCTTGAGCTAATAATATTTCAGCGCATATATGAACTGAAGTTCTTATTTTAATAATCGTGCTAGGTTTTCCAAACTTTCTGTAACGTGCTTTAAATATATTTCTTAATAGAAATGTAGTAAAGACTAATTATATTAAATATATAAAAAAAAAGATTAATAAATACTTACTTGAAGTATTAATAAATACTTACTTGAAGTATTATTATCTTCCTAATAATTTATTATAAAAAAAAAGACAGAAGGATAAAAGAATTAAAAGGTTTTGAGGTTTGAGAGGTTTTGAGGTTTGAGAGGTTTTGGGTTCGTAGCCCTCGTAGGTAAATAATGGATTTTCTTAGCTCTACACACTAATTTATTCTTACAAACTACAATATTGTAAAATAATAAAAGTTTATACTTACAATTTAGTTCAGGGAGTTGTAGGAGAGACACTTGAGGTTGGTTGATTGTAATTTAATAGGAATTTAGAATAATTTTAAAAAAAAACCGAACGATAGATAAAATTAACTAATTACTGTTGAAACGCCTGCTTGCGAATGAATGAATGAATTCTCCGAGAGCAAGAAGATTGAAAAAACTGACATGCTCAGCATTTTTACCCCACTAATAATGAATGACTATATCAGCTAATTATTTAAATTTTGGCGGTTTGTTACATTACCCCCTTCTTTAAGAAAGAATGATACTCTCAAGTGTCATTCCTTTACAAGTGTTAGTATGATATAAAATACAAAATTAAATTTAATAATACATTACATACGAAATTCACTCTGCACCTCCACATCAAAGTTCCTGGCACATATGAGGGCTGATCACTAAAGTCCCTGAGCACTCAATTCTCGTGGAAGGTGAGGTGGGTTACTACGAATACATCTGTAACAGTTTATATTTTTAACAACTATATCTATATTAAAATTAAAATGATTAAAAATAATAAAGCAATACATAACTTAAGTATGATCCTGACGATTATCCGTCCAATGGGATGGGCTGTTGATCTCCGGGTAAAGGCGGGGAGGAGCTCCGGGAATGGTTTTTGTCTCCGTATCACTGGTGGTTGTATTCTGCTTCTTTTGATTGATCAATATATTTCGATGAAGGAGCCATTTAGTTAAAGTACCCCATATACTGGTGATAAGGTACCAACCGCAACCAATTGTGTGGTAAATAGTAATTGCTCGAAGCCCTACTCCGCATACATACTTTATAAGTAATATAACATAATAAAATCCAATTAATCCACTGATAAATATGCCAATATCAGTAAACCATCCCCATAGTTGTCTAAATGTTGATTTAGCCATTTTCTTTAATTCTTCTGTATTAAAAAGGTTTAATGTAGTATAACCTTGGTTATCTGTATCTTGTCCTGCTAACTTTCTACTCAACATATTTTCTATATTTTTTCGTTCCATGCCAAATAGTAAATTTCTTTGAACATTGTTAATTTCTTCTAATGTATAAATACCTTCTGATCCTACTGATCGAATGGAAGTAAAGTGTAATTTAGGTTCATCATGAACTCGTAGCACTTCTGGACGTGGTTTAACTATGGGTTGTGGGATAAATCCAATCCATTGACTATCTATGTTGAAAATGGGCGGGGTTAATGCGTTGCAATCTACTTCTTCCGCTTATTTTTGGATAATATGAGTAATATTTCTACAAGACATGCTTGAACTGGTACGAGTTTAACTTCATTTCTTTGAATAACTTTGGCCTGGACCTGTTCACTCTGGTAATCGGAGTCTGGATGTGGACACTCTTCGACATCCTTCAGAGAAATTGTGGTCATATTGAGGACAGGTCCCTCGCAGTCATATACAATAAACCCCCAGGACAGGGTCCAAAATATTGTGACTATGAGTGCCTTAACAATCATAGTTGTACCTGAAACATTTTTCCCACAGTAACTGGTACTTATTTAGTTCTTAATCTAATGATTGCTATAATCATCATACATATTTGCTTTTTTTTTAACTTATATTTAATTTTAGTGAAAACTTAGTAAAATAAATGATTATAACAAAGAATATATTATTTAATTAAAATTAACTTACATAACTTAACCTACGTGAAATACGTTATTTTTCCTCAAAGGAAAAATAACGCAACTTTAACACTTTTTCTGTGTGAAGGGTCTATGACCGGTTCGAATTCCGGTAGGGCTCAGCTAGTCTCAACAATTTTGAATAGGCTTTCCAAAGGGCGTCACGTGAGATACTAGCCTCCCCGACTAAGTTAAACAAAAATCCAGACGAGGTACTCGTGCTAAAGACGAATAGTGTACCTCAACTGGTGGATTCGAGCTATTAATTTTAATTTTCAAAATATTTATTTTATTTCCTTACCTTTTCGATCAATTCAATAAAGTTGTAGACTTGTTGTGTTCACCAGTGCGTAACCGGGAATTCACCACCTAGACGAACTCACGCAGGAAATTTCGTCAGGATGCGAGAACCCCAGAGCATTACTCACGGGTGAGCACAACAGATCTATTAGAAATTATCCGATCGAATATTAATAATTTAATTCTCAAATAATAAGTATATGTGAATTTTAATTGCAGAATTTTGAAAAACAAATTTTATCATTGATAAAACAATATCCCAATTTAAACGATCTAGTCCACAGCCAATTTTAGGCATTGCTAAATTTTCAACGTTGTTTTCTAAACAGAATTCTTTTAAATTTATCAAGCATTGGAAAACATTTTCATAAGTAGGTTTTTGGAAATATTTACTTTTAGTAATTAAATAAAATACATAATTTTGTGGAAAAATTAAAGTAGCTACCTCACCTACATTTTTACTTTGATTTTTCAAATAATTTACTTGACCAAATTGTTTTTTAAATATTTTGGCAATTCCTTTACTCATATTAAAATCTTTTGACACACAATGAGCCAAGGAAAAAATTTCTGGTGCTGATAATAAGTCACCATATTTTATTACAACGTTAGAAATATCCTTATTATTATTATAATTTTGAATATATACAAGGTGGCGCAAAAGTAATCACCCTATTGAAACATGCTATAATTTTTGCAAATAGCGGCAAATGTCAAATCTACTTTGACATTAGTGAAGTAAACAAATGCAAAATACATGTCCATAAAACATGAATCGCTATATTCCTCAAAAACGCGGTTTAATTACTTCGATTTTTTCGCGGAATAATTCGTCGTTGGTTTTGGCGCAGCGTGAATTTACGCGCAGATTTCCCGGTCGCCTGACACCAACTGGGCAAACACTGCGGCGTTCAGCTGCTCGCCTAGAAGAATATGGTACAACACGAGATGCTGCCAGGTCTGGCCGGCCCCGGAGGAGCCGTTCTGCTCAGAATATCGCGGCTGTGGCTGAAGACGACTACTGTGAACGGCGAGCGCTACAGAGTCGTGCTCAACGACTTTCTTCTTCCTCAATTGCATGAATTTGAACTGGAGAACATGTGGTTCCAAGAGGATGGAGCAACGGCGCATACTGCACGAGCCACAACGGAAATTCTGAGGGCTACATTTCCGGGTCGCCTAATCTCTCATTTTGGTGATTTGCACTGGCCGGCAAGGTCGTCCGATTTAACCGTTCCAAACTTCTTTTTGTGGGGTTTCTTTAAGTCACGAGTCTATGTCAACAAGCCTCAGACTTTTCAAGCCCTCAAAGAGAATATCCGTCAAGAATGCGAGAACCTATCGCCGGAAGTACTGGCAAGAGTAATGGAAAATGCTATAAATCGGGCCCGTATGATCATCCATTCTGGCGGCGGCCAATTGGCCGATATCACTTTCTCGACTTAATAGGAAAAAAATTAAGACATCAACTAAACATAAACAAAAAACAGAACCAAAGTTTTTCATTCATAAAAAAAATTGCAGCCAAAGAACATCGGGTGACAACTTTTGCGCCACCCAATATAATAAAATCTTAAAAATTTTGTGAACATACATTATTTATCTCATACATTCGGCTTAACGCGTCAGCATTACCGTGTTTTTTTCCAGGTCTGTATTTAATATCAAAGTCTTATTCTCTTAACAGAAGTGACCATCTTGATAATCTAGAACTACAATCTTTTAATGTTAGAAGCCATTTTAATGACCTGTGATCTGTAATTATTGTAAACTTTTTCCCGTATAAGTAACATCTAAATTGTTTAATTCCAAAGACAACTGCCAAACATTCTAATTCTGTTGTACTATAATTTTTCTCAGCCTTATTTAATTTTCTGCTTGCATAAGCGATTGGTTTTCCGAAACTTCCTCTAACCTGCCTTAAAATAACTCCCAATCCTACGCCACTGGCGTCGGTAGATAAAATAAAGGGGTTCATCAAAATTTGGATAAATCAATACTGAATCTGATGTAATAGCTTCTTTCAAGTTTGTAATAGACTGCTCGACTTCAGGAGTAATTTCAAATTTTACATCTTTTTTAGTTAAATTTGTGAGTGGTTCTGCTAATTCGGAAAATTTTGGAATAAATTTCCTATACCAACCGACGAGGCCTAAAAATCCTCGAACATCTTTAACACATTTTGGAAGAGGATATGATTTAATTGATTCAATTTTACTTGGGTCTGGTTTCACTCCATTTTCAGATATTATATGGCCTAAATATTTGACTTCTTTCATCATAAAATTACATTTTGAAGCTTTTAATTTAATATTTGCATCTTTTAGTCGGTCAAAAACTAAACTTAATTTTTTAATATGATCCTCGATGCCTGAAGAATTAAAAATAATTATATCATCTAAATGTACCATACAAATTTCATTAATTAGGCCGGAAAGTGTAAAATTCACAAATCTTTGAAATGTAGCTGGAGCGTTACATAAACCAAAAGGCATTTTGTTATATTCATAATGACCATCAGGTACGGAAAATGCAGTTTTTTCTCTGTCATTTTCATCCATATCTATTTGATGATAAGCAGCTGTTACATCGATCACACTAAATAAATTAGAATTATTAAATTGTTCTATTTGTTCATTTAAATTTGGAATTAGGAAATAATCTTTTTTAGTAATGGAATTTAATGCACGATAATCTATACACATTCGTATTTTATTTTCACCTGACTCAGTTCTTTTTGTAATAAGTACAACAGGGGCGGACCAAGGAGAATTTGATGGTCTTATAATTTTGGAGTTTAACAATCTATCAATTTCATCTTTAATAACTTGTCTCTGATGGAATGGAACACGATACGGGCGTTTTGAGATTGGCGGTACATTTTCTGTTATAATTTTATGTTTAACTTTAGTAGTACTCGTAAGTACAGAATCATTGTCAATAAAAATATCTTTGTACCTATTTAATAATTCTAGTAACAAATTTTTATTTTTTTCATCTAAATGTGATACATCTATGTCTTTAAAAATATCGCTTTTATTTTTCTGAATATTTCCTATTACCCTGTCACTTCTTTTGTCGTTTTTATTATTTTCTTCAAAATTTTCTACAATTTTAAATTGATTAGTTGCTCTGCCCAATATTGTATTTTGTTTTAATTCAACTTCAAAAGTATTTAAATTTATAATACGGCCCTGACAATGTTTTATATTGCTTACACAGTGAGCTACATATACGCCGCTTATCGGCAACTCATAAGCTTCTATTAAAATATTATCATTACTATTTAAATTCTTTTTTAATTTATATTTAAAATTTGCTTCACTGTGAGCAGGAATTTTTAAATTTTCACATAATAAAATATCAGAATAGTTATTATTAATTTTTGGTTTTACTTTTTCAGTGCAATTATTATTATTATTACTTAACCCTTGGACGACCTTATTATTATTAATTATATTATTTGTGTTTTCATTTGAAACACTTTTATTATTAATTGTGCCTTTATTTATTGCACTTTCTTTACTTTTATTTTCAATTTGATCTACGCTTCCATCAAAAATTTGTGACAAATTGCAAATATCAGATTATTGACTGATATCAAGAGACCCCAGCTTACTGGCAAAATCTCCTTCTAAGTGCGCTTTTGTACAATTCGAACGTAAAACGCGATCATTTATTGTTAAACAATTATTTTTATTGTTTATTAGAGGTTTGTCGTCAAGGTTTTTCCCACACGAAGATTTTGATTCGGTGTGCATTTCTATTGTGTGCTTCTCTGAGTCACACGGTATATTTTTGATAGATATTACTGCTTTATCTTTACAGTTGCACTGAATACAATAGGGCCTTTCTTTTAGAGTTAGACGTAATAATGATACGATTATATTAAAAACAAATTGCCTTAATAAAATAATAAGAATAAAAAATTGAATTATTATATTTATTATAGTTGGTTTAAAATTTAATTTATAATTATTATTGGGCAGGCATTCATTATTATTATTGTTGGTTTTTGTTTGGTTATCTAATTCTATGGTCTGAATTTCAATATTATTTAATTTTGATTCTAAATTTTTAATTTGGTATAACAATTTTTTATTTATTTCATCTTGTTCCTTACATTTCGTTTCTAAATTTTTGCTTTGTTCAGTTCGCCGTTCGTTTTCTATTAAAATATCAAAATTTTGTTGTATTGATTTGTTTGAAATTGTATAAATTTTTTCTTTAATAATACTAAGATTTTGATTTTCCTGATCCAAACATAATAATTTTATAGTAGTATTCCAAATATTAATTGATTGTTTATTAAAATAAATTTTTGCTCGCGTAAAATGAAGAAAATCTCTACCGATTATACCATCTGCTTCTAACGGTAGTTTATTACTACATACTAAGACATCAAAATATGACTTAAGTACGTTTGGTTCGAAACCAACTTCTACTCGAGCTGTGCCGAGAATTGGTAATTTATGCCCTGTTATGCTGTTAAAATTATTTTTTGAAAATTTTGTTAATTTTTGTTCAATATTTTGTTCCGAAATAATTGTTACAGGAGAACCCGTGTCTATTAATAATGTTAATAATTTGGAATTTATGAATAAATTTATAAAACATGGAATATTTTCTAAATTATCATAATTATTAAAATATATGTCGGACGATGATTCTTCATACTCTTTCTGAATAATGGACGAAACTGACATTCCCCTATTTAATTTCGAATTTAATTCTCTCCGCTCCGGGGTTTGAACGGAGGACGATTTAAGTTTTTTGAATTTTTTGGAATTGCACCCGTTGATTTAGACGTAGTGGATGTTGACAAATTGTTAGACTTATTTACTAATGTATTTTCAAACCTAGAATTTTCATTCGATTTTAAAAGAAAACCAACAATTTACTGTTATATGATTATTTCTGTTACAATTTTGACAATATAATTTATTATCTTTGATATTATTTTGATTTTGTTCATTGTTATCCTGTTCAGAATTTGCATTAGGATAATTTTTAATTTGTTTAAAATTACTTACGGGCTTTTGATATTCCCGCTGTGCAATATTATTAAAATTTTTATATCTAATTTTCAAGGATAACTGATTTTGTTCTTCATAGCACGCAATTTCTTGTGCTATTTCTAAATTTAAATTCTTTTCGCTCATGAGTGCCAAACCTATTTTGTCTATAATTTCCCTTTTTAACCCTGATTTAAATTGATTTAAAATTAATTTTGAATTTTGTTTTTCAATTCCAGGCTTTTCTTCATTTGTAGCATTTAATAAATCTTCGGCCAAAATATCAGACCCTATTGCTTGAAGTCGTGTAACAAATTGAGACACAGTTTCGTCATGTCTCTAATAACATTTACTTAAATTATTTAATGCTAAACCTGGTGTTGCATATATTAAGAATCGTTCAAACATTTCTTTTTTAAAATTTTCATAATCTAACGTATCTAAATTTGAATTAACTTCGAAAAATTTCAATGCATCCCCTGATAATCTATATTTGATTAATTTAGCGTCGTAGCCTGGTTCCAGTTATCTAATTTTGCTCTGCGTTCTATTTTCTGAAAATATGATTTTGGGTCTTTTCCTGAAAAACTATCTATAGTGTTTGCAATCATGCCTAATGGCATGTTAAAAAAAATTAGAGGATTTTGATTTCCTGTTTCAGAAGTAGAGGGGGTATTTTCATTTCCTGTTTCAGAAGTAAAGGGGATATTTTCGTTGTTCGACATTATTATTATTTATATATATTCTTAAAATAAATAATCAGTCTGCAGAGCTAATAAAAAATCCCTTTTCGCTGCCACCAAATTTGTAACGTGCTTTAAATATATTTCTTAATAGAAATGTAATAAAGACTAATTATATTAAATATATAAAAAAAAGATTAATAAATACTTACTTGAAGTATTATTATCTTCCTAATAATTTATTATAAAAAAAAAGACAGAAGGATAAAAGAATTAAAAGGTTTTGAGGTTTGAGAGGTTTTGGGTTCGTAGCCCTCGTAGGTAAATAATGGATTTTCTTAGCTCTACACACTAATTTATTCTTACAAACTACAATATTGTAAAATAATAAAAGTTTATACTTACAATTTAGTTCAGGGAGTTGTAGGAGAGACACTTGAGGTTGGTTGATTGTAATTTAATAGGAATTTAGAATAATTTTAAAAAAAACCGAACGATAGATAAAATTAACTAATTACTGTTGAAACGCCTGCTTGCGAAGAATGAATGAATTCTCCGAGAGCAAGAAGATTGAAAAAACTGACATGCTCAGCATTTTTACCCCACTAATAATGAATGACTATATCAGCTAATTATTTAAATTTTGGCGGTTTGTTACATTTCCAGTCATTGTATTTCATGCTGTTAAGCTACAGATAACTTTAAAAAATTAATCTACTTTTACGCTGTCTCATGTGATTATTTAAATGTTGCTCACGGTATAGTTTTATAGGTAAATCGGATCCAAATCGAAGAATTAAATTATTGTTTTTTATTATTTCAGATATAAAATCATTTTTCAACGACGGTAAAATTTTAATATTCAGTAGTTCGCTAGCGTCTTTATTCACGAATAATAACGCACGGCTAGTCTTCTTGTAACTAACAAATTACCATCGTTGTTTTCTAAATTAAATAAAAAATTACCTCTTTTTCTCAAATCATTAATTAAAATTAGTCTTTCAGGATGCCTAGCAGGTAGGTTAAAAAGTTTAATGACATATTTTTCGTTAGAATGTTTTCTGACAAGATGTCTTGGTAACTTTATTACCATTTCCTTACAAAAAAAAAAAACAAGTGCGTTTATCGATTTTTTTCTATCGCTTATACATTGACTTTTCATTGTGTTTCAATAAATCTAAGTTGTTTCGCACAGCGTAATTCGTTTCTTTTCTTCTTCGTACACTTTTTTTTTCTTCAAAGATTTATTTTCTTTTCTATCTTAGCACAACTAGAATCACTTTCATCACTATTTATACGAAAACTGTCACTCGAACGTGAAAATGGTTCCCTCAAATCACTCTAATCTGACATTTTACTAAAATGCTTACAATATTTCGCTTTTGTCGCAGTAATCACACAACAGACAAAATCAACTGTACTGCGTAATGCAGGACGTAGTACTTCTACGTATGTATTAATACTACCAGCGCCAATGCGGCATTCGCAGTTAACTTACCAAATATTTAAAAGATATTGTAATTTCTTTTTAATAATTAATATCTTACGTATAATAAGTAAAATATTAAAAAATATAAATAAAAACTAACATATCTAATAAGAACAAGATAAATAGATATAAGTTACATCACTATCCAAAGCCGAATCCTGCATAGGTTGCAGATCTCACGCCGCAACTCTGCACTACTTTATACAAATGTTATATAGACATGTTAAACTTAGTTTTTAGTCAGTCTTGTTGAATTCACTTGGAATTGTAGCATCTAACAGATGCATTTGTAATAAATAATTTTTTTTAAAACTCAACGGCAATCTTTTAAATTATAAGTGGCGCAGTCGGTAGGATTGCCGTTACGATATTAGCGAATATAATATAGGTTCACTTCGTGATTTATTCGGTAAAACCATCATTTTCGTCGTTGAACAATTGTGCCAGCCCAAGCCCAGCTGAGAGGACATCAGCAGTCGTTCCAGCCTCTGAACGGACATCAGCAGCACCAAGACCAGACGAGAGGGCAGAGCGATCCTCACGACTCCAACCTACTACAGAGGACCAATGTACTGGATTCTACTGTAAGTACATGTCGCTGAGAGGCACTATTATTTATTCTAGTAACGAAAGTTCTGACAATTTAAGTGATTCTGACTCCGATCTTGAAATTCAAGGTCGTATTCCAAAGTTTATCCCAACACAAAATATTTTAAGACAACCAGTCTTAAACCCACAAAGACCAAAAATGGCAGAACTACGTAAAGAATATTTAGACATGGTACCAGAGTTTCACGGTCAACATGAACTCCTACCACGATTCATTGAAATAGCAGAAAAATTAGTCACTAAATTCTTTAATCGACAAAATCCAAATGATTTTCAGAATGAATATCTGATGTTTAGTATCTATTCAAAAATACGGCTTTGAATATACTCACCAACGATTTCCAACATGAGACACCAATTTTTTCGCCCAAAACGCACACAGTGACTAAACCAAATAACAATATTCAAAATTTTACACAAAAACAACAACCTCACCACAATACTAATAATTATCAAAGAAACTTAACACCTAATTCATTCCCTAAAATAACCTATCAATCACGACCGCAACCAAATTTTAATCAGTTACTTAACAGACCCACATATTCGTAAAATAAACCCGTAAATAAAGATACGAGCCGACGCCTATGAGTATAAGTACCAGGAACTCAAGCCAGTTTCGACCAGGGCCGTCTCATAATTTTTCTAAAACCACCGCAAGAAACGAATTATTTAATATCGACGAGAACGAACCCGAAATCTATCAAGAACCTAACGAACAAAGTTATGATCACTCGGAAGAAGCCCCTGAACAAAATTTTGAAAATAATTTTTTAGAAGACAGAGCCTCGGAGACGGAACAAGATATTTACGAAATCTCGAGCTAATGAATTTAACAAACCAAAGTAAACTGCCATATATCCCAGGAAGCACACGATGATATATTAAACGTCTAATTAAGGAATTATACTGTCGCCTAAGAATCAGAAAAATGACCGCCGATTATTCGTTTATAATTCGTTTCACAAAAACGTTTAAGTATTATTAAAATATACGTTTATAATATTTTATTTATAATCGTTTATTTTGAAGTATATAATACATAGTTCATAAACGTTTAATTCTTTCATAAAAAAACGTATATAATTCTTATTAAGTATTCGATTTTTAAGGTATATTTATCGTTTGTTTGAAACGTTTATTAAATGACCAATATGCAATGTTTATTAATAGGTTTATTAAGCAGCATAGTCGTCTAAGAATCAAAAAAATGACCGTCGATTATTCGTTTATAATTCGTTTCACAAAAACGTTTAAATATTATTGAAATATACGTTTATAATATTTTATTTACATACGTTTATTTTGAAGTATATAATACGTAGTTCATAAACGTTGAATTGTTTCATAAATAAACGGATATGATATTTATTAAGTATACGATTTTTAAGGGATATTTATCGTATGTTTGAAACGTTTATTAAATGATTAGTATGCAACGTTTATAGGTTCATTAGATAGTATATTAAATGCTAAATAAAATAATAAAATTGTGTATATCAAAAACGTTTATTATAAAAACAATAACAATTTACTGTAATAAAAACTTCAAAATGTAATAAAAATACCATTCTAGCTCGAAATATATAACAGTAATTTAAATATCCACCTTAATTCAATTTTGCCCTTTTTATAAGAATAACGGGTTTTAGCAAGTTTCAGCTAGTCTTTTATTGCATTTGATATGATCGCGTCTGTTTCTGAATTGAATTGTTGATGGACTGCTTCTGTAAATAAAAACACACAATTTAATTTAAATAATACATGTGTGTTTATGGGATCTTACCAATTAATACTTTACGTAAAATATTTCCTTTTAAACCTATTTTTTTTCTTCCAGCCCAGTTGAAATTAATGGTAACCTTGTTGGTAAATAAATATTTTAAAATATTCATGGTGGCCTGGCGTCCACTAAACCCACCAATAGCGATTAATCGAGATCTCTAAAATTATAAGGTTTCATTAGAGTAGGCATGTATTAACGCTAAATTTCTTTTTAAACTTACCAAATAATTGTAACCATCTTCTTTTTCTAAAAATGTTACTAGTATATTATATTCCTCTACAGTCTTTAGTGGGAAATTATACTATTTGCATAAGGTATTAATTTAATGTTTCTGTATTTTAATCTTACCAAAAATAACTTTGCATAATTTTGTGCCTTTAAACGCCTTCTTTTCTCGACCAGCCCAGTTGAAGTTCATTGCTATTTTGTTTGAAAATAAGTACTTGAGTATATTCATTGTAGCTTGTCTACCAGCAAATCTTCCTATTGCTGCAACCCTAGATCTCTACAAGTAAGAAAATTAAAATTAAAATGGATTATGAAAACAGTAAAATAAAGTGTTTATTTTACCATGTAGTTACTGTTACCATCAACGCCAAATCAAAGGTATTCTCAACATTACTAGAAAACAACTGCTTAAAAATGTTTGATATAATATAACCTTTTAATGTACCTACTTGTAAACAAGGAACACAAACGTAGGAAAAATGCGTAGAATTCGTTTGTCGTAACCGAAGTGACACAAGCCTGGACATGTTGACTTTACAGTACACCACGATGCTCAGTATAGCTGCACAACGGTTGTGTTTGTATACTGCTGGAAATGTGGTCTCCATTAAATTACTATGTTTCACACATTAGGTAAATTTAAAGAGCATTTGCAGTGTTAATAGTAATATTCATTCAATAGACAAAAACAATATTTACCTTTTAATGTTAAAATAAGATATTCCCCTGTTACTGACGCTTAACAGCTGAACGAGTGTATTAACTCTGCAAAAACAATGTCTGGTCTCGCCGTCCCTTCCTGTACATCTGGTTTAGCCAATAGCATAGCTCAGTTTGTAAAAGTTGCTCAGACAGATGCGCAATGGTTGCGTTCTTGCGTTGTATTGGGTCCCCGTGTAAAATACATTTAAAAATCAAGAAGAATATACTGGCAACATTTAGTATTAATATGATAGACCTATTCTGTAACTCAGTTGTTAAGTTTTAACCACTTGCTAAGATTTTTTTCAATGAAAATAGATAAAACTAAAGAAAATATCAAAATATAAAATATTACTTGTATTTTTCAAACAAACGTTTTAAATCAACATTCTTTTTAATATTTGTCTGATTTTAAAAAACATCCAAGATTTTTTAATCATATATAGTCGTACATTGCACATTCCTGTCTTATGTTAGTATAATTTACTAGCGAATTCTCGGCTACGCCGAGCATTCCCTAGAGCTCCGCTGTCAGTGCAAAAAACAAATGCCGATCGACATAAAACAATTATTTAATATTTCCACGTCAGGCCTCACCGAGACCTTTCATTAGATTGCAAACACGATATACTTCTAATATTTTTTTGCAATAA
This sequence comes from Stenolophus ochropezus, assembly GCA_035578165.1. Taxonomy (NCBI): domain Eukaryota; kingdom Metazoa; phylum Arthropoda; class Insecta; order Coleoptera; family Carabidae; genus Stenolophus; species Stenolophus ochropezus. The sequence continues at coordinate 14,975,459 of JAQOWZ010000013.1, forward strand.
ACAAAAGCCGGTCGACATGAAACATTTTTGTCATTTATGTTCCCCAACTCTCACCGAGATCTTTCATTTGATACCATACACGACATACTTCTGACAACTTTCTGGATTAAACAAAAGTCGATCGACATGAAACATTTTTATCATATCTACACGCTAGCCCACACCGAGACTTTTCATTTGATAGCAAACACTATATACTTGTGACAACCTTTTGCAAAAAACAAAAGCCGATCGACATTGACCATTTTCGTTAATTCTGCACACCAGCCTTCATTGTAACCTTTCATTTGATACCAAACACCACACACTTCTGACAACTTTTTGCAAAAAATAAATACCGATCGACATAGCACATTTTTTGTCAATTCTGCACGCTAGCCCTCTCCGAGACCTTTCATTTGATACCAAACACGACATACTTCTGACATCTTTTTGCATAAAACAAAATCCGATCGACATGGAACATTTTTGTCAATTCTGCACGCTAGTCCTCAACGAGACCTTTCATTTGATACCAAACACCACACCCTTCTGACAACTTTTTGCAAATAACAAATACCGATCGACATAGCACATTTTTGTCAATTCTGCACGCTAGCCCTCAACGAGACCTTTCATTTGAGACCAAACTCGACATATCTTTGAGAATTTTTTGCAAAAAACAAAAGCCGATCAACATTGACCTTTTTTGTTAATTCTACACGCCAGCCCTTATCGAGCCTTTTCATTTGATACCAACCACCACATACTTCTCACAACTTTTTCTGAAAAACAAAAGCCTTTCGATATAGAACATTTTTGTTCATTCTGTACGCTAGCCCTCATCGTGACCTAGCCTAATATAACATTCACTGTCTTCAGTAAACTTTCATTTGGGAATATTTGTTCTTTGTTTAGTTACTTTATTAAACATTTGGCAACATTGACTTTTGTAATTCGAAAATACCCAAACACGACATTTTTCTGACAACATTTTGCAAAAAACAAATTCTAATCTACATAGAACATTTTTATCATTCATGCACACCAGTCCGTATTGTGTCGTTTCCTTAAAACCCAAGGACGACCTACTTCTAACAACGTTTTACGGAAAACAAATGCAGATCAACATGACACATTTTTTTTGTCATTTTAAAACTGGCCCTTATGGTTTCCATTCTTTTGATAACAAACACAGCAAAGTATTCAATTTATTTTATTTAGGAATATTTGATTTTTATTTAGTTACTTTATAATTTGGCAACATTGTTTGTATTAAAAAATAGTAGTTAATTTTTAAATTTATAAATTAATATTGTCAACCCTAATACAACTGCCACCGTCTTCAGTGAAGTTTGTTTAGGAATATTTCGTTTTAATTTAGTTACTTCATCACACATTTGGCAACATTGACTTTTGACATTGGAAACGTCAAAATTTATATTAATTAAATACGTTATGTTTTAAACTTAAAGTCTCAAGTCTATTATTCATGATACTGTATTTACTTCTTTAATATCAATGTTCTATAAAAAGTTATAATCGTTTAAAGTTCATAGACAGATTGTCAAAAGTGACGGATGACGGCGTGATTCTTCTTACATTTAGACATGGCTTCTGGGATCCATTAGCCCCCACATATTAAAAAAAAATTATAACAATCACTTGCATGGTTCAGGCTGTAGGCGTTTACAAAAGTTACTCGATGCTCGTGATGAATCTATAGATAGATAGATATATAAATAGATATATAGTGAATTCCTGTCTTATGTTAGTATAATTTATACGTATTTGTATATTATATTACATATATTTATGGTTTATTTGCTCGTATGTATTCCCTAAATGTATATAATAGCAGATTAAACGTTCCACCTATTTGTATGTAAGTACATTTTATACGTATATTAAACTAGGTGAAAATATAGTTTAATTTAACGAATATAATCCGTATGTATATATTTGTATATTATACTTTCCGTTTATTTATATATATATATATATATATATATATATATATATATATATATAATTTATATGTATATTAAATTAGGTAATAATATAGTTTATTTCAACTTTTATAATCCGTACGTATATAATTGAATATTATACTCTCCGTTTATTTGTATGTATAATTTATACGTTGAAACGATTTCATTCGTTTCGCGGTTTTTTTATTTAAATCTTTTACATTTAATTAAACATACGACATCTCTAGTGCGGCTGACTGCTTGAGAGGCGAGCGCGGTCGATAGAGGAGTTGAGTTTCTGCAAGCTGAGACAACGGACGTATTTTGATAGCAATTTGTTTGTTCTAAAAAAATTTTATCTAAAGTTATTTTAAAAATCTTCAAGATTTTATTTAAAATATTCTTACTCCGGATTTTTTATTTCACTGATTTTGGTGAGTAAAATGATATTTTTTATTTTATTCGAACCTTTTGTTTTAAAGAAATATTTAGATAACCACGTGTTGTCAAAGCTTGCAAGGAAACCTCCTCAACTTTTTTCTTTTTTGTTATTATTATTTTCCAAATTTCTCGTGTATCTTTCACAGGAAAGATTCATTTTTTACTAGTTTGCTTAATATTTTTTTGAATACGATTTAGGTTATTTTTTTTACTGTGGGATTTAGACAGAGCCCACGCTGATTTACTGTCGTAAGTAGAATTTGTATCGTTCCATTTTTATTTTTCTCTTTGTTTTTGGATGCCTTTTTATCGTTAATTATTTTTTTGGCAGCCAAAAAGTAAGTAATAAATTTTACAAGTCCCGCAGTCAAAACGTTAGTTTTTGAAAACCTTTCAAGTCTTGTTATATTCTTTCTTTCTCTATTTTCTAGTCTTTTACAACCTGGCCAGCTGATAGTTTTTTTTGTAAAATTATTTGGAGTATTTTTTTGTGCACAATTTTTTCTGTGAATAATAATTTTTGCATTTATTTATTGTTAAATAAATTATTTGTTCATTTTTTTTATAAATATTTTTTTGTATTTTTGCCATGGCAAGTTATTTTTTTTGGGGTCAATTATCTGCTAAAATTTTTTATGTTTTATATTCCCTCCTGGTCCTGGATGGTCGAGGTTTGTTGGTAGTGGAGTGTGGAGTTCCAATCCAAGCTGAATAGTACTGCGACACGTGCACACGTACACAGTACCAACTTACACACAGTACTCAGGCATCACGCACAAAAAAACAGCAGTTTGCAGTTACACACGAACAACTCACGCCACCGCCAGACACGCTTAGTCCGGTGACACCACGCATTATCCTGCTATCCTGCTTTACGCTACCACACTGCTTGTGTCCGACATCCTGCGGTGCCGCTTAATACCAACACGAACAGTACACATTCCGTCGACAAGCCGAACCTCGGTACCAAGACGTCCAGGGACTCACTCCAACGACCTAGCCATTCCAGACCCATCGATAATTTGTTACCCCACAAAAGGTATTTTCTTATTTTTTTTTTGTAATAGGCAATAATTGTCCCCATTAACTTCCCTATGGTATTTACTAGCCGTAAATAAAATTAGTTTTATTTTCAATTTGTTATTTTCGGTGTTGTTGTATCCACCATTTTCTTTTCGGCACAACTGGCGCCCATCCCTATTATTGTTATTACAAATATCTTAGTGACCCACGACCTAGCGATACCACGACCAATTCTGAGCTGTCGAGGTAAGTGTGTGACGCGTGATTTCTCTTCGAGAAATCACGGTAATTTTTTAAAAATTATTTTTAAATTTCTGGCGTACGTCACAACGTATATTAAACTTGGTAAAAATATGGTTCTTCTTCAAACGTCATAAAAGTGACATCTTCTGTGACGTGATTGACAAGGTTGAAGTTTAATTTCTATACCAACGTAATATAATTTTTTATTCTAGCCGCCGTATAATATTGTCGCCGCCGTATAATATTGTCCCCGCCGTATAGCCAATAAGAAGCGCCGTATAATATTGTCGCCGCCGTATAGCCAATAAGAAGTAACTTGTACAATAGAAATCTGTATTATCGCCCTAAATGTCACTAAAAACTAGATAACCTAAGAATAAAGTTACTAATAATTATGAATAACTGACAGGTAACCTACATATTAAACGTCAAATAGTAGTTTATTTTTTTAAATTTCTAAGTTTGAAGAAAAAATAGCATGTGTTATTCAGAGTAAAAGTGTCTTTGTGTGCCTCGCATGCAATTGTCCGACTCGCTTCGCTCGTCGTGCAAACTTCCATGCTCGCCACACAAAGTATCACTTTTACTGTTAATAACACAATATACTATTATTTCAACGTATATAATCCGTACGTATATAATCGTATATTATACTCTCCGTTTATTTGTATATACAATTTATACGTATGTTAAAATAGGTAAAAATATGGTTTATTTCAACGTATATAATCCGTACGTATATAATCGTATATTATACTCTCCGTTTATTTGTATATACAATTTATACGTATGTTAAAATAGGTAAAAATATGGTTTATTTCAACGTATATAATCCGTACGTATACAATCGTATGTTATAATCTCCGTTTATTTGTATGTACAATTTATACGTATATTAAACTAGGTAAAAATGTAGTTTATTTCAACGTTTATAATCCGTACGTATATAATCGAATATTATACTCTCCGTTTAATTGTATGTACAATTTATAAGTATATTAAACTAGGTAAAAATATAGTTTATTTCAATGTTTATAATCCGTATGTATATAATCGTATATTATACTCTCCGTTTATTTGTATGTACAATTTATACGTATATTAAACTAGGTAAAAATATAGTTTATTTCAACGTTTATAATCCGTACGTATATAATCGAATATTATACTCTCCGTTTATTTGTATGTACAATTTATAAGTATATAAAACTAGGTAAAAATATAGTTTATTTCAATGTTTATAATCCGTACATATATGATCGTATATTATACTCTCCGTTTATATGTATGTACAATTTATACGTATATTGAACTAGGTAAAAATGTAGTTTATTTCGACGTTTATAATCCGTACGTATATAACCATATATTATACTCTCCGTTTATTTGTATGTATAATTTATTCGTATATTAAACTAGATAAAAATAAAGTTTATTTCAACGTATATAATCCGTACGTATACAATCGTATGTTATAATCTCCGTTTATTTGTATGTACAATTTATACGTATATTAAACTAGGTAAAAATGTAGTTTATTTCAACGTTTATAATCCGTACGTATATAATCGAATATTATACTCTCCGTTTAATTGTATGTACAATTTACAAGTATATTAAACTAGGTAAAAATATAGTTTATTTCAATGTTTATAATCCGTATGTATATAATCGTATATTATACTCTCCGTTTATTTGTATGTACAATTTATACGTATATTAAACTAGGTAAAAATATAGTTTTTTCACTGCTAGCCTACGAAGATATCATTATTAACCTGTTACTGAGTTGTGAAATTGTTTTTCTCTACCGCTTCCTTAGCAACGCTTAACAACGGTCAATAATGGATTATTATTAACCATGGTCAATTATGCGAACTGTCACTTTTTAAAGAAATTCACGCTTCTGAATTTATTTAACTCACTGAACGCAAGGAAAATATTATATTTAAATTTGCCGCCTAATTTCAAGTTGGCAATAGTTAAATTTCAGATTAAAAATTAACTATCTTATTCTGTGATCTTATTTCTTGTCAAATTTTTCATGCGTTCACATTATATTCACAATGCAAAATGTTAATTTATGTATTTATTTATTTATTGCAATATTTGAAAAGGTAAGTGTTAATTGTTATATCATTTTAATTATCTTACTTTGTACATTTTTTTAGGGTTATAATTACATTTCTATGTAAAAACACAAAACGGGTAACATTTATTTGTTATTTATAGTTGAAATTGATAGTGCAATTGTGACAAGTCAAATTTATTGCTGCAGAACCCGTATTCAATGAGGTTTGAGTGTTTCCTATATTTATTGTCGCATTTTAAATATCTGGCATCATTGACTGAGGTATGGGGCTTGTTGAAGGGTTCGTAGCTAGTAGTGAAAAAAATAGTATATAAACCACAGTTGAGAAGATCATTATTGACCAGGCGCCTTGTATCACTCGGGCTTCGCCCTCGTGTTACAATCCTGGCGCTGGGTCAATAATGATTATCTTCTCAACCTTGGCGTATAATATACTATTAATTCAACGTATGTAATCCGTACTTTTTTAATCGTATATTATACTCTCCGTTTATTTGTATATACAATTTATACGTATATTAAACTAGGTAAAAATATGGTTTATTTCAACGTATATAATCCGTACGTATATAATCGTATATTATACTCTCCGTTTATTTGTATGTTTAATTTATACGTATATTAAACTAGGTAAAAATATTGTTTATTTCAACGTTTATAATCTGTACGTATATAATCGAATATTATACTCTCCATTTATTTGTATATATAATTTATACGTATATTAAACTAGGTAAATATATGGTTCATGTCATCCTACATATTCAGTACGTACATAATTGGTATAAAATATAATAATTTAAATATTATTGTATTTTATACCTATATTAAACTTTGTGAATCCATCTTTAAATTTACATGAAAATATTATCTAGAAATCTACGTCTATTTAACGTATAATTTATAACAATCTTATTTTGAATGGTATTATACCGACGTAATTTATTCCACATACCATTTTTACACCGCCTAAACGTATATTATACGTAATATGAACCTTTCGGTGTTTCCTGGGATTGTACTACCCGAACACAACCTTAAAGTATTAATAGATACCGGGAGTACAAGATCCTTTATTAATTCCAACATTGCACACAAATATTATAAAAACTCGATTATCACAGACCCATTCAAAATATTCACCGCACATGGTACATCTATTGAAAAACACAGCACATATGTGCCAATTTCAAAATTATTTAATGTTCCCAAAAATGTTAGTTTAAAATATCACATTTTTAATTTCCATAAAGAATTCGACTTGTTACTCGGCCTAGACAATCTCAAAATACTAAAAGTAATAATCGACCTAAATCAAAATTTAATTATAACTCCGACATGCAAAATCAAAATGTATCACAAACATATTGCCAATAAAATTAATGCAAATAATATTTCATCAGATAACGCTATAATAATTACACCAAAATCAGAAAAAAATGTTAAATTACGAGTTTCACAAAAACACGGGACTATCGTGATACCTGAACACCACACCGATAAAATTATCATTCCAGAATGCGTAACGTCAGCAGAAAACTATCAAGCGTTCTGTACTATCACTAACGTTACAAATAAAGAAATCACTTTTAAACAAAATAAACCATTTATAGTAGAAAAAATCGAAAACTACGAAATGAATACTTGTCCAAATTTGAATTTTGTTAATTCGGAAAAAATTAAATTCGATATTTCAAAAATACGTACAGAACATATGAATGATGAAGAGAGGATGGACAACGTTTTACGAGGACTAAACAATGACAAATGCTTGGTATATCTGGACGACATAATAATTTTTAGCACTAGCCTTCAGGAACACATTAATAATTTGCAATTAGTATTCGACAGATTAGAAAAATCTAATTTCAAAATTCAATTTGATAAATGCGAATTTTTGCGGAAAGAAGTATCCTATTTAGGCCATATAGTAACTGCGGACGGTGTTGAACCAAACCCAGACAAAATTACCGCGATTCAAAATTACCCTACTCCAAAAACTACAAAACAAATAAAAGGATTTTTAGGACTGTTGGGATACTACAGAAAATTCATTCAGGACTTTGCCAAAATTACTAAACCATTCACAAAATGTTTGAAAAAAGATGCTCTTATAGATATAAACGATCCAGAATATATTAAATGCTTTGAGACCTGTAAAAATTTATTAACTAACGAGCCACTCTTACAATACCCGGACTTTACTAAACCATTTAACCTTACTTGTGATGCCAGCGACCTAGCGATAGGTGCTGTCCTATCTCAAGGCACCATAGGCAACGACCTACCCGTTGCTTACGCTAGCAGAACTCTCAACGACACGGAATGCAACTATTCTACTATAGAAAAAGAGTTGTTATCCATTATATGGGCAACTCAATATTTTCGACCCTACTTATTTGGCCGCAAATTTAAAATATGCACAGACCATAAACCCCTGCAATGGCTATTTTCCCTAAAACAGTGCAGCCAAAAGTTAATTAGATGGAGACTGAAACTTGAAGAATTCGATTATGAAATCATATACAAAAAGGGAAAATTGAATACCAATGCCACGCCGTAAGCCGCATTCCCTAAAATCAAATTGACAAAATTATTATAGAAAACCTCACAGATCCTTTAGCATTGTATCAAAATTATTTGAACACTAAAATTAATAAAGATAACTAAAATAACAATTACAATAATAATATTTTTGAAGTAGAAGGCGAATTATTCGACGCACCGCGCGCAAGCAGCCTAGCACATTGCGTTAGTCGAGATTTGCATATGCCAGCAGGTATTGCAAGAGAATACAAAAATAAGTTTAATCATGTCGAGAATTTACGTAAACAAAATCCCAAGATTTACTCTTTAGTCTATTTAAAAGATTTCGTTATATTATATACCTCATAACTAAAGAACGTTACTTTAATACTCCCACAGAACAGGACTTATTCTACACACTTCTAAATTTTAAAAATTTTTGTTTGAAAAATAACATAAAAGATTTGAGTATATCAAAAATTGCATGCGGATTACACAAGCAAGACTGGACAGTCGTCAAAAATATGTTACAATTCATTTTTAGCGATACAGATATACTTATTACAGTTTTTAAACATGCAAATAAATCACCTACCCTCGACCTAAACATAAACGACTCAAACAAAATAGACGATCTTACAAAATATATTGACCAATTCCATAAAGATCTAGACAACCGTATAAAAGAAATCGATAGCCAATCTCTCATAGTAGAAATCGGCGACAAAGAAAACGACTATCACAGCGAAAGTGACGTCACGGTACACACTAGTCACGAAAATCCTATCATAGGCATCCCTATCGTCGATTACCCAGTTAATTACGGTCAGAACCAAATATTTATATCAGAGGTAGAACATAGTCCTACTAGTCCCAAACAAACAAAAATTCACGATAAAAAGCAAAAAATCTTTATACAATTTTCAAAAAACAATTACGAAAAAGAAATGATAAACTACATAAAAGAATTCATCGTCCCCAATGTGAAATACCACATATATTTTGAAAACGACCTCTACATAAAACTCACTAACGTTTTACAAAATTACTTCAAAAATTCGAAAATAAATATGATAAAATGTACTAAAAAATTAATCGACGTAGTCAATGAAGACGAAATTATCCAGCTGATTACTAACTACTACGAGAGTAAAACCAATCACCGTGGAATAGATGACACTTTAGCTCGAATCAAAGAAAAATATTATTGGCCTAATAAGAAAAATCTGTACAATCCTTTATAAATCGCTATGAAATCTGCCAAGTGACCAAGTACGAGCGAAATCCGTTAAAGTTAAAATTTAATATAACTCCCACTGCCACAAAACCATTCGAAATTTTACATGTGGACAGTATTACATTAGAAAGCGCAAAATTCTTAACAATAGTAGACTCCTTCTCTAAATACGCCCAAGCATATAAGTTAAATTCAGCTCAAGGTATTGAAATTGTTAACAACCTAATAAAATTCTTTACACACCACGGTGTACCAAATTCTATCATTTTGGATAACGGATTAGAATTCAAAAACTCTTTAGTGCAAGAACTTTTGGAACTACACAAAATTAAAATACATTACATCAGTTCACAACATCCGGAATCAAACGGTATCATTGAAAAATTCCATTCAACCTTAAATAGAGCATATAAGACTGTTTAATAACCAAGAAAATCCTATTGAATCTAAAGTCAATTATGCGTTATTGGCATACAGTAACACGATTCATACGTCCACTGAATTAAAACCATTCGATATAATTACCGGTCACTTAGAAACCGACTCCCCATTCACTTTGGATATAGAAAAACAAATATTAAATGATTACATTTCGAATCACAAAACCAAAATGAAATGACTGTATCAAAATTTAAACGAAAAATTACAACAAACAAAAAAGACATAGTTATTAGCAAAATGAACGATTCGCGGGAAGACCTACCTCATATCCCTGAACAGATTTATATTAAAAACCGGCAAAAACAACAAAAAACCAGAAATAAGTACAAAAACGAAACGGTCAAATCAATTAACCCTAACTTGAAAACCGCAAAAATTAAAACAAGACACGGTAATACTGCAGAAAATATACACTTGTCTAATATCAAAAGACCAAGAAAAATAACTTACAAATTTAAAACAATTCCAGGTTGTTCGGGATCTGCTATGGATCCGAAATAATAGATCTAACTCAAAATCAAGGAATCATGCCGATTAATTTAGGAGCAGTCAAATTGCAAAAAGCAAGTTTAGACAATCAGTACAAATTATTGAAATAAAACATTGCCAATAAAACAAAATTCCACACTGACCTCGAAAATAACGACAAAATCTTGGAGCACCTGCGAAAGAACATCGCTGAGAAATTAAATCACATCACCTATTCAAAGGCGCGATCTAAACGTGGCTTAGTTGATGGATTGGGAAGTATATTCAAACAAATTACTGGAGTTTTGGACGCAGAATACTCTATTAATATCGAAATGATTAAGAAATTTAACAAAACAGTTGAAAATATTAGACACAATGAAGAAGTACTAAAATCCAAAATTGAAAACTTGATTAAACTGCTGAAATTATCAACAAGCAATGAAATTTTACTCGTAAAAGACCTATACAATCAATTAAGTATTCTTTACAGTTCACTTTTAAGCACCTTACAAGACATTGAGAACTCGATAACATTCTGTAAAACAAAACCCATGCACCCATCAATTATGAACCCAAGTCAACTTATACAAGAGTTACAAAAAAATTCCAATCATTATGGAAAGCAATTGCCTTTCGAACCGAAATTAGAAAATCTTTTGGATTTTTAAGGAGTATTATTGTATTGTATTGTATTGTATGTAAATGAGGGTTTAAGCGTTTTGTCGCTTTTTGTCAGCGCGACCTAGAAGATCTATTGTGACATAGCCCTTACTTAGTTTTCCGGAAGTAGATCCAGATTTTTGATGAAGCCGATTATGGCTCCAGGAGTCAAGTTCTTGATCTCCTCTGCCGTAAGATACCTCTTACCTAGTTGATTGACACTGGTATTCATAGTTCTTAGCCTAGCGGAGCGCTGGGCGACGCGCCCACCAGCGCTTCGCTGGCGCGTCTTCGGCAACTTTACTTTCATAGACAATAGCCGGCGAATCACCAGCGGGCTGCCGATGCAGATATTGCACGACTACACTTTATAAAAACATAGTAGCGTTAGTCCGTTTCGCCAGTCTGCTGTCTTTTATTTCGCATCTTCAAAATATTAATAATGGCATCTTACACAATAGAGGACAAAGAAATTTTAGTTCAACTAATTAAGAAATATTCAGTAATTGAAAGCAAGGAAACTAATGCAGCCAATATAAAAAAGAAAAATGAATCTTGGGAATATGTAGCAAAGGAGTACAATGCTTGTAGAAATACAGAAAAGGTCGGTAATGTATTATAATCAATCCTTTCAAGAAATATATTCTCATATATATATATATATACCGGGTGTCCCAGCTCGACCGACACATGGGAGTTTTACGTGGGAAATCAGTTAATTATGAATAGTATCTCCCCAGTGCAAGATATTAACTTGAAATTTTGTATACTTATCGGAGAATATTAATTCTATGGATCACACTTATTTGAAACATGCAATTTCGTCTGCAGGTCGAGATTTATTAAATTTAAAATCTAATATTTTCGTTCAAAATCAGACAGCCATGGAAATAAATGAAAATATTTATCTGACAGTTTAGTGAAGTATCACTGATATTAATTTTCATTCCCTGTATTTTAATATTATTTAAGTTGAATTTAGTTTATTTTTGTTTAATAATATACCAATATTACAAAAATATAAATATCTACAATGGCATGTCATTAACTGTCAGAACTGTCACATAGATATTTTCTTTTATTTCCATGGCTGACTGATTTTAAACGAAAATGTTAGATTTTATAATTTATTAAATCTCGTATTGTAGACGAAATTACATATTTGAAATAACTGTAATTCGTAGAAATAATATTCCCCAATAAGCATAAAAAAATTCATTTTAATATATTGCATTGGGGAGATACTATTCATAATTAACTGATATCCTATGTAATTCTCTCATGTGTCGGTCGAGCTGGGAAATCCGGTATATATATATATATATATATATATATATATATATATATATATATATATATATATATATCGGAATTATTTACATATTAGAGATCAACCATTCAATTAAAGAGATGCTGGGATAAGATCAAACGGAAAAGAAAATTAGACATCGCTCAAGAGAGGCATCAACGTATGGGTACAGGTGGAGGACCTTCTATTCCTGATAAATATGTTATACCAGATATAGATACCGTAGTTCCTCATTTAACTGTTGAAATACCGAATCCGTATGATAGTGACGGAATAATTTTTCAAAATGTTACTGAGGAAGTTATCACCGATACACCTAAAAGTAATAAATAAATTAATCTGTTTATAGTTCATAATTTTAGATTAAAAAAACTCATATTTTAGCCACAAATGAAGATAAAGGAGAAGAAGAAACATTTAATTTGGGAAGCAAGGAACATGAGCCGCCATTATTATGTTCCACTAGTTACACTAGTGCTTTCTTGTCGAGAAAATGAAGCAATGAGCCGAGAAACTTTTTTAATACATCGAGAAACCGTGGGCTGTGAAATTCCACGTAAATCGCCAGTGACAATCTGCAATAAAGATAATAATGGAATTGGAACGTATTAATAATAAAATAATATAAGGACTTGATAGTTTCCCGTTGCATAAAATCGCAAAGTAATTAATAAACATAATATGGGCGGAACTGGCAGACCTCTTCTTGTGGGTTTATTTAGTTGATCTGCTATACGTGGCAAAATAAACGTATTTACTGTCTGCTTCGAAAATCTGTATCTGTCCTTAAATGATTTGTTAGAATAAAATTCTATTGGATTTTCCATGTCCCGTACATATCGCCGTGGTAAACGATTATTAATAGTATGTATGTACATAATATCTTTATATTCATCAAGTTCCTCCAATAATTGGAATTCACGTCGAATATTATTAATTTCATCCATGTTTATCTATTATTTGTATTTTATAGTAAGGGTAAAGTTTGTTCTATTAATGCGGCACGCGGCTGGGAGAACCATCGAATCAACTCCCATATTCCGTGGCGATGCGCCGGCGAATCATTAAATGCGCATGCCTGAGCTGGCGGGCGCGCGACTGTGAAATATAAAACATTTGAATATCGCCGGGCGCGCCGCTGGCGAATGACTATGAATACCAGTGTGAGTCTCTGCACAGTTACGGCTGGGCATTCACACAGTATGTGTTCCGACGATTCTTCGTCCTCTTCACAGAGTCGACAGGTTTCATTTTCAGCTATACCAATTTTGTGCAAATGGTACTTTAAAGGACAGTGGCCAGTGAGAATTCCTGTCATTATATTAAGGTCCTTTTTGCTGAGAGCTAGTAACTCTTTGGCGTTTGTCGAAGCTGGGGAAATGAATTTCCGAGCTTGATTGAGGCCTGGAATATTTTTCCAATATGAGGATATGGCAGATTCCTCCCAGTTTTTGACCACCTTCTTATAGTGGCTTTGTGGAAGACCACATGAAGGTTCCGGCCCGTGGTATGAAAGTTTAGCCCCTTTTTTTGCAAGGTCATCAGCTTTCTCGTTTTCTAGGATTCCCTCGTGCCCTGGTACCCACCGTAGGGTGACTTGGTTTGCTTCGGATAGCAATTGGAGGGTCTCCCTGCAGTTCCAGACTAGCTTTGAATTACATGTGAAGGCATTCGATGCCTTTAAAGCTGCCTGGCTGTCTGACATTATATTTATTGATGCTCCTTTTACACCTTTATCTAGGTTTATGTGAGCACAGAGATTTATTGCATAAATCTCAGCCTGAAAAATTGTGGAGCAGGTGCCTATGGATTCCTTAATTCGGTAATCTGGGCCAAGCACACCTACTCCAGTTCCTCCTGTGTGCAATTTTGAACCATCAGTGAACCAGGACAAAGAATCCCTTACAAGAGGTCTTTCCGTTGCCCATTCAAGGCGATTACCAATAACAACCTCAAAATTGACAAAAAGACTCCAGGCTGTTCTGCATGTTTTATTAGGTTTGGAAAAGAAGAATTTGCAGAATGTTTGTTAAAATTTTTTTTTATTTAAGTGGCTATCGATTTCGGGTAGAACCCTTCTTCAGGCCGACGCTGAAATATACATTACTTTTACAAAATTTTGTGGTTAGATAGAAACATGAGGTTAATTTTTATGGTTAAGTAAACACATCAATGATAAAAACAAACTTACCGTCAGAATTAGTAAAATATATATATAAAGTGTTTGAAAAGCATTTTGGAATTATTAAATCTTATTAAACATTTTAGAAGTTATAATTTGTAAAAAACGTTTTTTTTGTAAGGTGTGTTACGGCGTCTAGGAAGGAAACTGGAATGAACAGTGTGAATATGTATAGGGGATTTGGTTTTTGTTTTACTGCATGATAGAGAAATTATGTTGATGGAGTGTGAAATGGCGGTAAAGATTTAAAAACATGTGGTTCTGGGAAGGTTGTATTTTCGTTTAGTAAAATGTTATCTTTTGATATTGCATGTTTTAAAATTTCGTATTTTTCTAGAAGTTCTAATTTTTTATGAGAATTTTCTTGGTGTAATAGAGTTAGATTTGAATTGATTGTTATTTGATGATGTGTTTCGTTTATGTGGGTTCCGACTGCTGTAGAAGGTCTTTTGTTTAAGTGTTCATTAAATCTGGTTTTTATATTTCGTGTGGTTAAGCCTATGTAGATTTTATTGCAGTTGTTACATGAAATTTATATATGCCTGATTTTTCAAATGTATCGGTTTTTGGTTTATTATTTATTATGTGTGTGGCTATTGTATTATTTGATTTGGAGGTGATGGAAAGGTTGTGTTTGTATAAAAGTTTTTTTAATTTATTAAATTGAGTGTTGTACGGAACTGAAATGTATTGTGTTATTGGTTTGGTGTGTGGGTATATGTCTTTTAAAATTTTATTGTTAATTATGTTATGGTATATTTTGTGTATATATTCTATTGGAAAATTGTTGCTGAGTCCTATATTAATGATGTTTTGATATTCTTCTTGGTAATTTTCTGTAGATAATGGTGTTGTAATAAGTCTGTTAAAATAATATCGGAAGGCTGCTTGTTTTACTATTGGGTTATGAAATGAGTCGTAAGGTATTATGGAATTTATGGTGGTTGGTTTTCGGTATATTTTATATTCTATTGAATTATTCTTTTTGGTAAGTGTGAGATTGTAAACTTATACACAAACGTTCCAATAAATAACACCATTAATATTCTATCAGATTTTATTAAAAACGATACAGAATTTATTAACTCATTCAATTTAGATAACAATGACAATAACAATATAATTAATCTTTTCAAAATTACCCTGAAACAAAACTTTTTTACATTTAACAATAAAACATATACACTTAATGACGGTCTACCCATGGGAAGTCCGATCAGTGGAATGTTAGCTAATATTTTTATTGATGATTTAGAACAAAAAATAATGAAACTTCCAGATTCCAAACACATTCTTCTTTGGGTACGTTATGTTGATGATGTGTTTTGTTTATGGAGTGGCTCAGACTCAGATTTACAAAATTTTCACAATTCAATTAACAATATTTCTCAAATAAAATTCACGTTAGAAAAAGAACAAAATAACTCAATAAACTTTCTAGATCTCACACTTACCAAAAAGAATAATTCAATAGAATATAAAATATACCGAAAACCAACCACCATAAATTCCATAATACCTTACGACTCATTTCATAACCCAATAGTAAAACAAGCAGCCTTCCGATATTATTTTAACAGACTTATTACAACACCATTATCTACAGAAAATTACCAAGAAGAATATCAAAACATCATTAATATAGGACTCAGCAACAATTTTCCAATAGAATATATACACAAAATATACCATAACATAATTAACAATAAAATTTTAAAAGACATATACCCACACACCAAACCAATAACACAATACATTTCAGTTCCGTACAACACTCAATTTAATAAATTAAAAAAACTTTTATACAAACACAACCTTTCCATCACCTCCAAATCAAATAATACAATAGCCACACACATAATAAATAATAAACCAAAAACCGATACATTTGAAAAATCAGGCATATATAAATTTCATGTAACAACTGCAATAAAATCTACATAGGCTTAACCACACGAAATATAAAAACCAGATTTAATGAACACTTAAACAAAAGACCTTCTACAGCAGTCGGAACCCACATAAACGAAACACATCATCAAATAACAATCAATTCAAATCTAACTCTATTACACCAAGAAAATTCTCATAAAAAATTAGAACTTCTAGAAAAATACGAAATTTTAAAACATGCAATATCAAAAGATAACATTTTACTAAACGAAAATACAACCTTCCCAGAACCACATGTTTTTAAATCTTTACCGCCATTTCACACTCCATCAACATAATTTCTCTATCATGCAGTAAAACAAAAACCAAATCCCCTATACATATTCACACTGTTCATTCCAGTTTCCTTCCTAGACGCCGTAACACACCTTACAAAAAAAACGTTTTTTACAAATTATAACTTCTAAAATGTTTAATAAGATTTAATAATTCCAAAATGCTTTTCAAACACTTTATATATATATTTTACTAATTCTGACGGTAAGTTTGTTTTTATCATTGATGTGTTTACTTAACCATAAAAATTAACCTCATGTTTCTATCTAACCACAAAATTTTGTAAAAGTAATGTATATTTCAGCGTCGGCCTGAAGAAGGGTTCTACCCGAAATCGATAGCCACTTAAATAAAAAAAAAATTTAACAAACATTCTGCAAATTCTTCATTTCCAAACCTAATAAATAACAACCTTATACTTCTGGTCAAAATTGAATTTTGTTGTCATCTTATCACAGATAGACAAGGCCAGTTTATCTGGTTGTACTTCCCTTAGAATTTCCAAGTGGCCTACGAAATCTCCGGGCATAAAGTGTTTCGTTCTGCAGAGAGTCAGTGCCTGTTGCATCGCCTCTTTTTTCACCTGAATGTGTAGAGGTGTTAGCCCCAGAATCACTTCCATTGCTGCAGTCGGACAGGTACTCATAGCACCTGTAATACTGAGGCAGGCCATGCGTTGTAGTTTCCACACAAGTGACGCGTAGGTGATCATGTGTCTTACAACACTAGTATATGCCCAATGGGTCATTTTTGGCTGTAGTCCCCAGTTTTTACCTAGAAGCCGACGGCATGTGTTTAACGCCACTGCTGATTTCTTTGTAATCTTGTTGATATGTGAGTTCCACGTGAGTTTTTGGTCTAGAATGATTCCTAGATACTTAACCTCTGTAGAAAACTCAATTCTAGTACCCTTCAAGTAGGGAGCTTGAAGATTTAGCTTCCTTCTCTTTGTGAAGGGGACGATTGTAGTTTTGGTAGGGTTTACACTAAGTTCATGTTCCAGGCACCACTCATGCACTAGATTTAGAGCTTTTTGTGTAAAGTACGATATAGTGGTGTCACTACGTCCTCTGACCATAATTGCAACGTCATCTGCATATCCGTTTGCAAAATAGCCAGCTTTATTGAGCCTATTCAGGAGATCATCAATGACAATACACCAGAGTAGAGGTGATAAAACCCCACCTTGTGGGCATCCTCTGTTGGTTTTTATCATTACTGATTCTCCTCTTATCGAGGCTGTAATCGTTCGACTTTGCAGCATGGCTTTTATCCATTCCACTACAGCTGGGTCGAAACCTTTTGACCTAGCAGCTCTTTCAATGGACTTATAGGAGGTGTTGTCAAAGGCACCTTCAATATCTATAAATATTCCCAGAGCTATTTCTTGTGCCATGAAGGTTTTCTCTATTTTATTGACAAGGCTGTGGAGAGCCGTAGTAGTCGATTTTGCTTCCTGGTAAGTAAATTGATTTACGTTTAGTGGTGAAGCAGTTATCACTTCATTCCTAAGGTATTGATCTAAGACCTTTTCCATACCTTTCAGTATAAATGATGATAAACTAATGGGTCTGTGTGACTTAGGCTGGACGCTTGGACGTCCTCCGCCTTTAGGTATAAAGACTACATTAGTTTTCCTCCACAATGTGGGAATGTATCCTAACTTTAGGCTTCCCTTGTATAGTTCGCAGAGTATTGGCAGTATATCCTTTATGCATTTCTGCAAAAGTTCCGGAAAAATGCCATCTCCACCAGGTGTCTTGTAGGGTTTGAAAGTATTTATCGCCCATTCCACTCTGTTTTCTGTAAAAATATTATTAGCAGTGTTAAGACTGTTAATTAAGCTTAGGTTAGTTGTAGCTCCGGAGGAATTGTCCTCCTCCTCAACTGGTCACGACGATCCTGGGAAGTGTGTGCTTAAAAGAAGCTCCAATGTTTCCCTTTAATCTGTCGTAAAGTCCCCGTCTGGTTTCTTTAGTAGGCTTATTTCATTCGTATGATCTTTTGATAGGACTTTCTGAAGGCGAGCTACCGTGGGCGTTTCTGATAAGCCCTCAGGAGTATTAACTATAAATTGCAAAGTCGAGCAAAATCAAATAAGCTATTTCATTTCAATACCCATAAATTTCGAAAAGGATTACGAATTATATTACTTACAATCATTGCCCACCAAACAAGGATCAGATTATTTTACTATAATACCTCTGTTCTGTTGTGTTCTGTTAGGAATACACAGCAGAGTTATCCTGGATTATTTACATTCTATCAAGAATTGAATAGTAGTTATTCAATAGCCGGAGAGAATCGCCAGGCCGGACCGTGCACCCTACACATTAAAGACAACACACTACACTCCGTCCAGCACTTAGACAGGAGCTGGACTGTCTTGCGTGATATCTTCGTTAAGATATCGTGCAAAGCCAGACAGCCGATACCACAAGAAAGGACACACATAGAACGAATATAAAATCTGTTTATCTTCATTGATTGTTTTATTGAGTTTCTGTAATACATGATGTCGTGAATTATTCATTCAAATTACTTTGATATATTGTTGCTGGTACTCTTTCTGTTGTGACGTTGGGTTGCTTGCATCTAGTTGTTATCTTCTTCGCTGTCTGAAGAGCGTAATGATTCAATTATGCTATCAGTAGCTTCCTTAATCTGTTTTTTATTGTGAGCTAGTTTTTCCCAATATTCTTGTGTCTGTCTAGTTCGCCTGAAGTCTTCCTGTATAGTTGTATTCCAAGTGTGACATGGTCTTCCTACTTTCATTTTTTTTGCTTTTAGATTTAGTGCTCTTTTGTAGCGTGCTTTCTCGTGGTCTTCTGATAATGTGAGCCCACCACCGTATTCTTGCTATTCGTATACGTTTATTAATTGTTTTATTGTCTAAAAGCGTTTTCGTGATTGGTATTGGTGCAGTATCGCTTACTGAGTGTTTGTTACTGATTCTATATAGGTGTTTTATTATTGTTCTTTCTGTTCTTCTTAATGATTTCCGATTCCGTTTTGTTATTGCTTGTCCTTTTAGTCCGTGTATGATATCGGGGGCTTATATATATATATATATATATATATATATATATATATATATATATATATATATATATATGTTTTGTTGTATTCCATGAGACGTTATACTTGCCTACAAATTTTGATATTGTTCTGGTAACTCTAATTGCTGTTGTTGTTCTTTCTTTTACAGTACTGGGACGATGAAGTTGATTACTTAAATTAGATCCCAAGTATTTTGTGCTTTGTACAACCTGAAATGTGTGGTTACCTATGGCATAGGTTCCACTTGAATTGTGTATGTCATTTGTGTTAGGGTTTCTGAATATTATTGTGCTTTTCTTCTCATTTATTTTCATTCCTGTGGATGTTATGTTCGGCTTTAGTTCATCTAATATGGTTTAAAGTTCTTCTTCGGTTTCTGCTGCAATTGTGACATCATCTGCGTAAGCTAAAATTATAGGTAGTTTGTATTCTTCTGTGTTGTTTATTTTCATTTCTGGTAATGCTTCGATTGTTGTTGTTATTATTTCATCAAGTACGATATTAAATAATCCTGGCGATAGTGGACATCCTTGTTTGACTCCTTTATCCTTCTTTTCAAAATTTGTAGTGTACCCGTACCATTTTATTGCGGTTTCTTTGTGTATGGTTGCGGTATTATTCTGTTAATAAGGTGGTGTGGAATTTTCCTATGTTTTAGAATTGTTACTAGCACTTCGTGGGAAACGTTATCAAATGCCAACGATTATTGTTGATTTTCCTTCTCTCCATCTTTCACCAATTATTCTGTTTATTGTGAATATACGGTCATCAGTTGATCTGTCCGGTGTGAAAGCTGTTTGATATTCAGAGATTGTAATGAGTTTATCAATTTTTTGTAGAAGGAACTTTGCGTATATTTTATAGGCGCAACAACTTAATGAAATTCTTCGAAAATCATCCGTTGCTTGTGGTTTTGTTTTCTTTGGTATTGGTACTTGAATCGTTCGTGTCCAGCTTTCTGGGAGTTTGTTGTCTAACCATACTTTTGTGATAATGTTATTTATAATGTCAATTAGCTTGTGCGTTGAATATTAAATGAGTTCCATGTTGATTCGATCGGGGCCTGGTGCTTTGTTATTTTTCATTTTCCTAAGAGTTGATTTTATGCATTCAATATCTGGCGGATTGCTTAAGGGCCAATAGTCCGTTTCATTAATTTGCTGTATTGGCTCGCCTGTCGTCTTTTGCAGTACTTGTTCCCAGTGGTATGTATTTTGACTTTGTGTTTTCTTGTCTTCTGTATTTTTTAATAAATTTATAGGTTTCGCTCAGTCGTTTCATTGGGTTTATCTGCTGAATATTTTCGAAAAAATTTTCACATTTCTCATTTTCGTGTTTCTCATATGCCTCGTTCTTCCTTTTTCTCGCAAAGTTTAAGTAACTTGCCATGGTTGGTGAATTCGGTCTTCTTTCTCTCCAGAATTTTGCTTGTTGGAATGGGGTATTCCAAGCCTACGGCTTTTAAGAAAATACTTGTTGAATATCAATGTTTGTCATGTAAAAGTAATATTTAAATGATTATTTTACTATAATACCAAACACAAAATATTTTCTAAAATCTTCCGACGAAATTAAGCCTCTGAGCGACGTGTGCTCAAAAAGTAGAGTATACCAATGTAAAAACCAGTACCATCCGCACTTCAACCCCTCGTGCGAGGAAGAAATCCTCTTACAAAGAAACCTAAGCCGATGCCGTTACACCAAGCTGCAAGTTACCAACCACGTAGAACTCATCCCAGAAATCCACCAATATTTGGCAATATTCCCAGTGGAAGAACAAATTAATCCAAAGTACCCCGATAAAACGAATCTCAAAGCCCTCACAGGTGTCTACCTCATTCAAGAAAACAATTGTGAAATATTGTTCAAAAACAAAAGACTAACATATTTAGACCAAACCTACGGACAACCTGTATTACTACCAAAATTAAACCTCAGTTTTCGTGAACGTGAAATACACAACTTAACAATAAAACTAAAGACTATAAAGCTCGAAGACATTCCAATCAAACCACCAGTAGCAATATTTCAAGTACCAGCAATTAATCACGTGCCAAGTGTATGGACTGTAATGTTGTATTGTGCTATAATAATGACAATAATTTATTTTGTTTGGACTAAGTTAAAACCAACGTGTGTCAGAACAACCCTAGAGAACCAGTCAGGCCAAGCCCAAGAACTTCGACTTCCAGGAGGAGCTTCATCCTGAGGATGGAGAAGTTAGATTTAGATTTAGATTTGAGGTGGAGGGTGGATAAACTCCACGTGCACTGAGGCCTCACATATGGGCCCATTGTACTGCCTCCAGGTGCACAGCTCCCTAGCTATCTTGAAGACATTCTACGCTACGGAAGAAGGCTAGCAAGTTGGCAGGTGGGGTTGTGCTGAGTGTTGTCTCGGAAGGCCATATATCCCCAAGCATGGAACCTCTTTTTAATGATAAAGTGGGGCATTCCTGAAGAATGTGCTCCACTGTTTCATCATCCATATCACATCCTCTGCAAAGTGAGGTGTTTGAGATTTTTATACGATGCATGTGCTTGTTGAAACGACCATGCCCTGTAAATACTTCAATAAAGAGTTTGAGATTGTTCCTCGAAAGCCTTATTAGGTAATTAGCCAGCTTGAAAGTCGGCTTAAAGATAAAAGATTTCGTCTGTTTGCAGTTAGATCTAGTGTTCCAACTAGCTGAAAATTTGTCGAAAGTAATGGTTCGAATGATGTTATGAAGAGTCGATTTACTTAGCGGCAAGATGGGCTCGGGCCCACAAGGTGGGGTAGATGAGCCTTGTTTTGCTAAATAGTCGGCACGAATGTTACCTTCATTGTCACTATGTTCTTTTACCCATATGAGTTCAAGAGTATTATCTTGGCATACGTTTGACAGGTCGGTGTGGCAGAGTTCAGTTAAACCTGAGGTAAATTTAAAACCATTCAGGCTTTGAAGAGCTGCTCTACTGTCAGATGCTATCCTTATATGCTTATTTAGAACGTTGTGTTCTTTAATCAGCAATGCACTATGCAGGATCCCCAGCATTTCTGCTTGGAAGACAGTAGCATATTTGCCTAGTGGAATACTGCCGTCCAGGTTCATTTGTTCAGAGAAAATGCTTGAACCGAAGCCTTTCCCATTTTTGGAGCCGTCAGTGGAAATTAGAATGTCGGGATTTGATGATATCTGACAGTCTAGTATAATCCGATAGGGTTTATCAAAGTATAATTTTGGAGCAATGCAGTCAGTGTTCATTTGCAGAAGAGGAGCACTTTGAGCTGCTTCTTTGAAAATAGAACAATGCCTGCAACTTGGTCCTATTTTGGGCCAGTGGCCTAATTGTGAGAGGCGTAGGACTGCTTTCAGCGCGACTTCCTCTATGTGAAGGTTTAGAGGAGGAAGGCATAGAAGGACTTCCATTGCCGCTGTTGGTGTGGTGCGCATTGCACCGGTTATGGCTAGACATGCCAACCTTTGTACATGTTCTAGTTTTGATATTGCTACGGATTGTTTGATTCTGGGCCACCAGACAAGAGCTCCGTAGGTAATCATTGGCCTGATTATGGATACGTATAACCATAAAGCGAGTTTTGGAGTTAGACCCCAGGTTTTACCTAAGATCCGTCGACACTGCCAGAATGCTATGCAGGCTTTTTCAACTTTGTGGTTTAAATGTAGACTCCAGTTAAGTTTGCTGTCAATTATGACTCCCAGATATTTGACGTTACTGGACAAACTTAGAGACTGATTGAATATTTTTGGCATTGTGAGAGTGCCAATTTTCCGCTTTCTTGCAAAAAGAACCATTTCAGTTTTGGCAGGATTTACCGAAAGAGAGTGGTCTTTGCACCAGTTTTCAATGAGTTTGAGAGCAGCGCTTGCTAGATTTGCAAGGATGTTCTCAAATTTCCCGTTTAGCAGGACAGTGATGTCGTCTGCATATCCAATAGAGTGATATCCATTGTTGTTGAGGAGTAGCAGAAGATTGTTTACTAATATCGCCCAAAGAAGGGGTGACAGAACACCACCTTGGGGACAGCCTCTTGTAACATAGCCTCTTATGGTTGTTTCTCCAGAGGTGATTTATAAGGCTTTAGGGAGTTTATTGCCCAGGTTGTGCGTGTCTCATCAATGATTACCTTAGAGAGTTCGAGCGCCTCCTCTGAGAAGGAGTGATCGTTGTCCTTCCAGGTACATTTTTCAGAGATCACACAGCCGGGGAAATGACATTTTAGAAGAATTTCATTGTTTTCAATGATTGAGGAAGCGTAGGTGCCATCTTCTTTTTTGAGGCAGTCTAGCTGTTGGTTTGGTTCTTTGCAGAACATTTTTTTCAAGCGAGCTATAGGGGCAGATTTATCAATATTGCTGACATATTGTTGCCAGGCGTTCCTTTGCCTTTGCCTGATAGCTTTTTTGTATTTTGTTTTCTCCAATTTGTACGAGAGCCAGTCAGCTTCCATTTTGGAGTTTTTGGCTTTGTTGAACAATTTCCTAATAGAAGTTCTCATTTTACTCAATTCCTTGCACCACCATGGGGCGTTCTTTGAGTTAATTGTACTTAAGGGACATGCCCTTTCATATGAATTGATAAGAACGTGCTGGAGTTTGCTGACGCAATCCTCAAGCGAATCCTTGCTAATTTGATTTGGAATATGACATCCCTCTATTCTAGAATGAAGAAGATCTAGGAATAGAGTTTTGTCTGTTTTCCTGGGGTTCCGAAAGACCTTTTTATCAATATGCTTAGCGTTCAGCGTAAAGTGAATTGATTTGTGATCAGACATTGAGACATCAGGTGATACATACCATCCTGATATGTCATTAGATATATTAGGTGTTGCTAGGGTGATGTCAATCCTAGATTTTGCACGAGACGTGACGAAAGTAGCTTCATCGCCTTGGTTGAGAATTTCTAGATTGGTACTAGTGATGTATTCGCATAAAGATTTACCTCTGGGGTTAATGTCTTTGCTGCCCCAGACAGTATGGTGTGAGTTAGAGTCACATCCTACAATTAGATATTTGTGATTTTCTTCACAAAACACGACCAGTTTGACAAGTTCAAGGCTGGGAGGTGATTGTGAAGAATCTGAGGGAAGGTAGCAGGAGGCAAGAATGATGTCTTCCTTGCTATTGTTTCTGACTCTACTAAGAAGGATGGCAGTAATATCACATGTACACAGGTGTTGGAGGATAACAGCCTGGTTGTTAGGCACTACCATACATGTCCTCGGATTTTCAATACCAAAACCTGTAAAGGTAAAGGTATTTTTGTCACCTAGTCCACAGATCTTTGATTTTACAATTCAGGGTTCTTGAACCAGGGCTATATTGTGCTGCCTACTATCTAGGTGTCGTCTCAATATTGAGGTTGCCGCCCGACAGTGTTGCAGGTTTATTTGTATGAAGGATAGAGGTGATGAAGAGGGAGATTTAGGATTGGGATGAGTCATTTAAGGTTTCGGATGTCAGGAGGAGAGACTCGAGCTCCTGCAGTTCAGCATCCTCTTTGGAGCAAACCTCCGTTGAGGTTGCACTCTGCGAAGATTGAGCTGCGGTCCCAGGGGTTGTTTGTGGTGGTATTGAACTACCAGCCTTTCATCGGCTTTACCCGGAATCCAGACAGCTGCCTTCACCAACCGAGGAAGGCAGTCCAGGCCAACGACCTCAAGTTGGGCGTTGTCCCAAAGGGGGGGGGGGGAGTTTGCTCACCGCAGATTGCAGCCATTCCAAGGAATGGTTGTCACCGCAGGTGATGCGAAGAATGAAGCCATCCATCGAAGACAGGAGGCTGTTCTTCATCCTTCAGGGTAAATAATGCGGTGTCCAGTTGTTCATATAGCCGGTCCTGCAGTATCTGCACCTGAGAGGAGAAGATCTTCCCAAGGGGATTACTGCGACAAATGATCGCCACTTTCAGATGTCTTTTAGAGGCATCTGCGTAGCTCACACTTGGGGCAGGGGTTTTACTGATAAGAGAGGGCGGTTTCTTTTCCTAACATTGGGAGAAGGTTCCGACCCTTCCGATCGTTGGCGTTTGGTGTTTCCTGGGCAGCCAGCCGTCTTCACCGGTTTAGACGAATGGAGGAGTTACATCACCATCCAAAGCCGAATCCTGCATACTTTATACAAATGTTATATAAGCATGTTAAACTTAGTTTTTAGTCAGTCTTGTTGTATTCACTTAGAATTGTAGCATCTAACAGATGCATTTGTAATAAATAATTTTTTTTTAAAAACTCAACGGCAATCTTTGAAATTATAAGTTATATAAATATACAAATTAAATTATTTGATTTGTTGAAATTGTATTTCCAAACAACTTTATTAAGTTTAATACAATTCATTACATCGTACAAGAGTTTACTCGACTAAGTGTAAGTATTTATACGTTAGATTTCTTGAACGTGTTAAAGGGATAAAAACATGTTTTCGTCTTAATCTAGCAAGTTAAGCAAATAGCAGGTGTTCATAAAAAATAGAGTGATTCATAGTATGATTCAATATTTATATAATTAGGGTGTTTAGTCTACATAACTCCTCCCTCCTGAAGAATAGAAGTTACGTTTTCGTGACTTCTATTAATTTCATTTAATTCAATATTTTTTTATTTTGACTTTCGTAATTAATTCATGGGATAATAATCTTTGTACTTACAAAAGATTATAATTATTAATAATATAACAATTGAAATGTACATTACAATATAATGATTATAATTTGTATTAATATTATGATATATAGAATCTTATTGAAAGCTGCTGTCTGTTTTTTGATTTACTAATGAAATATTTTTTATTTCATTTTTAATTTGTTCGAAATGGTTCTTTGTAACATTTGTGTGAATTTCGATTAATTAACCAAAGGTGTTTTTTATTTCTAATTGATTATTATTATTATTATTATTTATTACAATTCTCAACAGGCTATTGCCCAATTAAAGGGAAAGGGAAAATGCAAAGTGAAAAATCATGTAAAACGGTGGGAACAATTTTTAATGTCAATCATATTATTGTAAAAAAGATCTATATCTGATTCAACAACCGAATAAGTTGTAATCATGAGGAGTTTCTTCAAAAATACACTCACAACAAAACTCAGCATCCAAAAAGAGAAAAACAACCCAAAGTGCCACTCAGCATCCCGTACATGAAAGGCTTGTTTATTTATTTATTTATTTATTTATTTGCACAGGAGAACCAACAGCTCAAGAGAGACCAAATAAAGGTTCTCGCTAATTACAAATTAACAAGTGACATGTGTATATACAGGAAAAAAAAAAACAAAAACAAAGATAGAGAAAAATAATTACATTAAAGAAGACTTAACATATTTTTTAAAGCTATTTAAGGACATATTGAAAAAATCGAGACAAGAGAATTTGGAAATATAAATATACATTAAACGGTTCATACAGGAGTGTTTGTAATTATTTGTATAAGTTTGTGGTATCTTAAAAAGGTTTTGAGTTCGAGTACATTTTGATGGGACATGAATATTGAAGTGACATAATATTTTTAGATTGAATTAAATTGTTGAAGACTTTGTACAAAAATAGCATGTCGAAATATGTTCGTCTATTTTCTAAACTGCACATGTTGAAATAATCCAATCTGCTTACATAATTCGGGCAGTTTATTCTAAACTTGTAACAAAGTAGGTTTACAAATTTTTTTTGAATGTTTTCAATAATATTAATGTATTTGTCTTATTGTGGATTCCACACCGTAGATGCATATTCAAGTTTAGAGCGAACTATTGAATTATATAAACAAATTAAGGTATCAGGATTATTAAATAATTTACATTGTCTAAAAATGAATCCTAACGTGCGATATGAATCTTTACTGATAGTCTCGATGTGTGATGCTAACGTAAGTTTAGAGTCAAATACAACACCTAAATCTTTTATTTCAGATTTCACAACAAGAGATACATTGTGAATACTATAATTATATAAAATTGTAGTACGGTTTCGAGTAAAGTTCATAACGAAACATTTGGAAGGGTTCAAATGTAAATAATTTTCTTTACAATAAATGTATAAACGTGACAGATCACTCTGTAATGCAATACAGTCGTCAATATTACTTATGGTATTAAATACTTTCAAATCATCCGCATATAATAAGAATTTAGAATTAATAAAACATTTTGAAATATCATTTATAAATAGATTGAAAAGTAAAGGTCCTAAATGTGATCCTTGCGGTACAGCTGAGGAAAGTAATATCGGATAAGATTTAAAACCATTGCAATTAACTAATTGTGATCTGTTGGAAATATAGGATTCAATCCATCTCAATAAAGTGCCGTGAATACCAAGAACTTTAAGTTTATGAAGTTGGTTGGAGATGCCGCCTTTCCTTTGCGACCATACATCCAAAGGCCGTATTCTGGTCGGAACTTGCCGGATGAGCAGAGGATTTTTAATTACCGGTTATCCAGGGCAAGACGGTGTATAGAAAATACCTTTGGTATTGCGGCAAGTCGCTGGAGACTACTACAAACAGAAATAAATGCAAAAGTAGAGAATGCAGATTTGTATGTGAAAGCTATTGTGTGCCTTCACAATTTTGTGAAATTAAGTGGCAATCCACAATATTGCCCGGCAGGTTTTGTTGATACAGACGATGGGCCGGGAACTTGGCGAGACAACACAAGAGTGTTGAGATCTGTCGGCCGAATGTCCGCCAAACGAGCCTCCAGAGATTTGTACGCTGCGAGGGACATTTTGAAGGACTATTTCATGTCTGATCTTACTTACGTGTATATAGTAGTTCTAAGGTTTTGTATATTATTTTTTACGAATATAAAATAATTACCATGTAACTTGTCTATTAATTTATGAAAAAAGTAGGGAATTAATAAAATTACATAGTTTAGAAATATAATAAAAAAATATATATTATAAATACAACTTAACCTACTCTAACACAAATAAAATGAAACTATACAATTATAAAAATATATACAAACTTACAAACTAACAAAAAAAAAAATTACAAAAATATATACAAACTTACAAACTAACAAACAAAATGTACAAAAAAAAAACAATTACAAAAATACAAACTTAATTACTAACAAACAAAATGTACAAAAAAAAACAATTATAAAAATACACCACTAACAAAAAAATGTACAAAAAAAATATTCTCCATCTTCTTCCATTAAAATTGCTGTAATTTTTAACATTTTCTGGTTAGCAATTTTCTTCGGTTTTGTGGCTAATGATGTAGCCACAAATTTACCAAAATTAGTGTAGACTAATTCCGTCGGGTCAGCAGCCATCCGCCCAATAACATCCCCGATGTTTTTCAATGTGGATTCAAGGCTGTCTTCTTTCGTCCTTTTTCGTTTCTTTGAAGGCCCAGCCGTTGGGGTGAGACAGACCTCCGGTTCTGAGGTCATCTCACCTCTGGAGTAGCTAGCTGCGTCTGTGCTCCTGGAGCAGCTAGCTACATCCGCAGACCTGGAGCAGCTAGGCTGATTCCTATCATCAGCGTAGGAAACACTGCTCCCTGGTCTGCTACCGGATGCTGCCTCCTGCCTCCACCTCCGGTGAGTCCATCGGGAACTCTTCACTGGGGGACATTATTATTGGTAAAGAGTCCCACAGTGAAACGCTCTCGTGGATGCTTGGACTCGGCTCCCTGTCCTACTGCATACCAAGGTTCGACGTGGTTCTGAAAAATATGCAAACCTTGCTTTAATATATGTATATTGTTAACAAACAATAAATTAATGAAGTAATAAATAAACTAAACATTCTTAAATGTTGCTCACGTACTTCCTTGGCTTGACTACTGGAGCCAAGAAGTGTAAATATTTCATCAATTCCCACTCCCCATAGTCTGCAGCAGATCCAGACGCCGACATCTTACTTCTCTCTTTGGAGTACCTCTGCCGAAGGTACTTCCATCTTGTTTGTATTTCACTAACTGAAACAATAAATAATATTTTGTACATTGCTATACAATATTTCTCTATACAACATACCTTCTGCATTTAAAATTGTACTTAGCGACCGCCACACATTCTCCTTTTTGTTTTTGTTCCGGTAGTCGGCCCTTTTGCTGTCGTACAATATAGGATATTTCTCAATTAGAGAAATTAACTTGATATCGTCTATCATGATGGCTACGTATGGCTTGGCTATGATCACGCTATGATGGCGGATAAACAAAACTAACAAACAAAAGCAAGCCAAACAAAGAAATAAAGCTGGAAACAGCGCAGACGCGTAATCAAGCAACAGACGTAACTTCACGAATATCGCCGGAGTAACACGAATGGAACAGGAATGGAATGGAATAGAATAGGAAATAAAAATGATTCATTTCCTATTCTATTCTATTCCATTCTGTGCATGTATAAATGGTTCCATGCGTTTACATTGTTTTATATTTCTATTCTATTCCATTCCTTATTCTATTCTATTCCATTCTATTCTATGCAATGTATAAATCAGGCTTAATTTGTAGCTGTTAGCGTCGAAATATGTTTGTAAGATGTTATTGAAAATAATTTTGAAAATTTCTGGTATTAGGCTATAATATGTTATCCCTGGTTTTAGATTTTCTTTAATAAATTTCGTAGTTGTTTGTTTGCTATTAATATTGTTTAAGTATAGGTATATGCGTAAAATTTATGCCCAAAAATGTTTATCAATTTTTACATTATTTTTTCTGTTCGTTTCTTTGATGACTATTTGATTTTTACATATATTTATCAGTTCGTCTAAGTATTTTAAACTATTTATTGGACTTTCGTCATCGGAATGTGCGGTTTCGATTTATTCTTTGTCGTTATCACTGTCTACTTCTACTATTCCAGAATCTTTATCTGAATGTGTATTTAGATTTAAATCATTTTCCTCTGGTTTATTGTAGATATTAATTTTTTTATTTGAGTTTATAAATATTTCTTTTTTTGAGTTTTTTATTTCTGGCATGTCTAATTCTGTTATATCATTTTAGATACAGTAATTTAATAGTTTTTCAAGTCAGATTTTTATATTTTATAAGGAAGGTTTTTCGAAATATTTTTCTTTTGTAATTAGATGAAACATGAATCTTGGTTCTTTTTGAATAAGTATCTTATTATCGATATTGTAATAATTCTGATATGGATATTTGTTTGAGATTTTAATGTTGTCAGCTCCGTTTATTGTGAAAGGTACACCGCATATTTGCCAATGTCAACGCCATATACGCTTCTCTGTATTTTTTTGTAGTTTATAGTTAGTGGCGCTGTCGCTAGCGAATTTGGTTGGTTTTAAAACATAGTACAAGGACAAGTCTGTTCGGTTCCTGCTTTGTTGCGCCAAAGTTGTTTTGTATCGGTCCGCAACAATCCATTGTTGTACTGCTCCGTTTTGATCCGTAAAGTATTTACATTTGTTATATCTGGTATTTGTATAGTTTTGGTTGTGCTGTGTATAAATAAATAAGTGTTTTTCGCGTGGTTGTGTGAAAGTGAGATTTACGACCTCACCATTGTTACCATCATCCATACTCGATATCCTGGGTATCCATCCCTGTTATCCCGCACATTTTTTGGTCCTTCGAGCCGGATATTATCCGGGTTATCCGAGTTTTTTCCACCCTTAAAACCGCGTGTAAAACCTGTCAAATCCTTGTCCATACGCATAGCCTGTCAAATCCTAATTTAGTGTCATCCACCCATCCTTTGTTAATTCTAACCTCGCAAACCTGCGTGTAGAATCACGATAACTTCGAAGTCATCGCCAAACCGTTCCGTTTTCGCGTCCGTAACTTTCACCAGGTTCAACAATGGCTGAAGTGTTGCGCCACCAGAAAGAGTTGACGGAACAGATCCGGAAGTTACCGCTGGCACTCCGTACGCAGCTGTCGAAAGAAGAAATAACACCGACAAGCAAGCTGATCGACAGCGCGCTCGCCAACCTACAGAGACATTGGGATGACTTTCTGACTAACCACCACTCCTTTAGAGCAGAGAAGATCTCAGAAGTGACGGTGTACTTCGTTGAAGATCACTTCTCCGCCACAGAGCTCTTGTACTTGACGGGTGTCGCTATCCTGGAGGCCCTCCGTCCTTCGCCACCTCCGCCAGCTCCAGTTGTCGCTCCAGTTCAACCGCCAAAGGCTTCCCTTCCGCCTCTACCTAAGGTAAACCTGCCGGAGTTCTCCGGGTCATACTTGGAATGGGAGGCATTCCACAACGCCTTTCAGGGTCTCGTGATAGACCGTGACGATGTTCCCGACGTCCAGAAGCTGCTCCTCCTCAAGGCAGCACTGAAAGGTGAAGCCACACTCCTAGTGCGTACCATGGCCACCACGGCAGCGAACTTCCAGGGAGCCTGGGACGCCGTCTGCGCCAGGTACCGGAACAGTCGGCTTCTGGTAAGTGCTCACCTGTCGGCACTGTTCGACCTGCCCCAGGTATCGAAAGAGTCCGCACGCGACCTGCGGGCCCTGATCGACCGAGCACGGGAAGAGATAAGATCACTCGAGCAGCTAGGGCGACCTGTAGACAAGTGGGACGACGTCATCGTGTTCTTACTCCTCCGTCGCCTAGACTCTGCATCCCGCCGAGCATGGGAGTTGCATCTCGCTTCCATAGATGCAACTCAAACGTTGGTGAACCCCGACTACAAGTTGGAACAGCCGACACTCAAGCAGCTCGAGGCCTTCTTCGAGATGCGTATCCGCGCATTAGAGATGTCGGCCCCGCTGAGCCCACCTGCCCGCTCCATAACGCCCTCCAACGCGAAGGCTGCGCCACTTCGCTCACACCAGGTCTCTGCAAGCGTCAAGAACACGAACTGCGTGTTCTGCGGAGACTCGCACTCCAACTTCTCCTGCTCATCGTTCCGGGAGAAGTCTCCACAAGAGCGTCTGTCCGAGGTCAAGCGACTTCGGCTCTGCTTCAACTGCCTGGGTTCTCACCAGCGTAACGCATGCAGATCCACGAAGACGTGCTCCAAGTGCAGCCAGACGCACAACACGCTGCTGCACGACGCTTTACCATCCAGTTCTGTTACAGGTTCGGCCAGTCCTCCAGAAAGAGCTGCTGCTCTCCAAACCTCCACGGTCTCTAGTCACTCCACGCACCAGGGCACATCCCGTGCCATGGTTCTCCTGACCACAGCGCTGGTCAGCATCTGTTCGCCCAGCGGACAGCGCGTACAGACACGCGCGCTCCTCGACACCGGGTCCGAGGTGTCTTTCATCTCTGAAGACATTGTGCAATGTCTTGGTCTAGCCAGGCGGCGCTCCCACGTCAAGGTCGTCGGCGTCGGGGCCTCGCACTCTGCCACGGCCTCCTCACAAGTGGAAGTCGTCTTCCGATCCAGAGCAGCACCTGGTGCCGAGCACCAGGTATCCGCCTACGTGCTTCCACGTCTGACGTCTCACGTTCCACAACGGAGAGTCCGTCCCTTAGATCCGCAGCTGCTGCTGCACCTCGAGCTGGCCGATCCATGCTATCACCGAGACCAGAAGGTTGGCCTACTGCTTGGAGCCGACGTTTTCGGCCCTCTACTCCGTCCAGGAGTGTATCCAGTCCCAGGCTCCAAGGTGGTAGCCATCAACACAGCTCTAGGTTGGGTCCTGTCCGGAGCCGTCGACGAGGACGGTGCATCTCCCGTGTCCTCTCTACATTGCCATGTAGAGGAGGACCTGGATCACAACCTCCGCCGGTTCTGGGAACTTGAAGAAATTCCCGCCGCTCCTTCCTCGCTCTCCCCAGAAGAGAGTGCCTGCGAAGAATTCTTCACCTCCACCTACCAGAGAGACGCCAGTGGTCGCTTTGTGGTGCGGCTGCCACGTCGTTCCAGAGTTCCCACAGGCGGCAATCGCGAGCAAGCAGTCCGTTCGCTTGTTTCCATAGAGCGACGTCTGGCACGAGATCCAGCTGTTTATGACAGCTACAGGCTGTCCTGGCGCCACATCTCAGGTGAAGAGAATCCTGCTGACGTCGCCTCCCGCGGTGCTACTCCGCAAATACTCTCCACCTCGAGCCTGTGGTGGAACGGTCCTCCATGGCTTTCTGACGCGACTCAGAATTGGCCGACCGCAACACAAGAGCTACCCGATTCACCAGGTGAAGAAGCTGTCCAGAAAACCCGCTCCATGCCGGTCCAGGTCGAAGAAGAGTTCGCTCTGTTAGCGCGGTATTCCTCCCTGTCACGCACGCTCCGCGTAACAGCCCAGTGCATGCGATTCGCCCGCCGCTGCGACAAGAGAGGAAGAATTTCCAGACTTGCAGGTCTGGAAGATCGAGAGCAAGAGACATGCACCGGCTTCCTAACCACATTCGAACTAACTGCTGCGAGAGTCCGTCTGATCCGCAATGTCCAGAGAGAGAAGTTTGCCACTGAAATAGCGCAACTGAAAAGCGCTAGACCCATTCCAAGGACTTCGCCTCTCATGAGTCTAAATCCATTTCTCAACGCTCACGGCATGCTATGCGTGGGCGGTAGACTCGAGAATTCCGGACTTCCCGATTCCGAAAGACACCCGCCTATCCTTCCAAAGTCATCTCCGCTAAGCCAGCTACATGTCCTACATTGGCACGCATTAGCCCTCCACGCTGGCTTAGCATTAACTCACTCACTCCTCCAGAAGCACGTCTGGATCCTCCAAGGGCGAGCCCTAACAAAGAAGCTGCTCCGAACTTGCATCCCTTGCAGGCGCCGTCGTCCGCTGATGGGCAAACAACTCATGGGAAACCTGCCAGCTGCCAGAGTGACTCCCAGCCGCCCTTTCCTGCGTTCAGGAGTAGATTACGCAGGACCCATCCAGTGCCGCCCGTCTCCAGGTCGTGGGCGACACTCCACCAAGGCCTACATCGCCCTCTTCGTCTGTCTTTCCACCAAGGCGCTTCACCTGGAGGTCGTGAGCGACTTGACGACCAAGGCCTTCCTGGCGGCCTTCCGTCGGTTCGTTGCACGCCGAGGAGTGTGTAGCGAGCTGCTTTCCGACAACGGCACGACGTTCGTCGGTGCCAGCGCAGAGCTGCGCTCCATGTTGCATCAGGCGTCCCTGTTCTACCACGAAGTAGCTTCTACCCTGTCCGATTCCGGCACACGTTGGAGCTTCATTCCACCGTCTGCACCGCACTTCGGCGGCCTGTGGAAGGCCGGAGTCAAATCAGTGAAGAGTCTCCTCCGCAAAACCATTGGTGAGACGACCCTCACGTATGAGGAGCTATCTACAGTACTGGCTCAGGTAGAGGCCTGCCTGAATTCCCGTCCGCTGACGCCGTCCTCGTCGGACACTGCGGACCTGTCCGCGCTGACCCCAGCGCACTTCCTGGTTGGTTCATCATTGCTGACCGTTCCAGAACCAGGTTCTCATAACGAGCCCAGCGACCTGGCGACCCGCTGGCGGCTCGTTCAACGACTCACACAGCACTTCTGGAAGAAGTGGTCAACGCAGTACCTGCACCAGCTGCAACAACGTCCCCGCTAGCGCGGGGAAAGATCCAACTTCAGTGTGGACCAGTTAGTGCTGGTTCACCACCCGCAGCTGCCTCCAGGTAGATGGGCACTGGGCCGAGTGACTGAGCTGCATCCAGGGGCAGACGGCCTCGTCAGGGTAGTCACCGTCAAGACTGCCACTTCAGAGCTTCGCCGACCTATCTCCCGGCTAAGCCCTCTGCCGATCGAGACGGACGTCGTCCCCTCAGCCAAGCAGAGACTCGCCGCGCCGCCGTCGCCACCGCTGTGTCGTTCTACGGTGGGCAGTCCAGGTCATTCCCAGTCGGCCTGATGTCCACACGATCTTGCTTACTTAAGTTTCATTGTTCTTCCATGTTAATTGTTTAGTTTAGTCGCTTCTCGACTAGGTGGGCAGTATGTTTGAAATTTTAATGTTGTCAGCTCCGTTTATTGTGAAAGGTACACCGCATATTTGCCAATGTCAACGCCATATACGCTTCTCTGTATTTTTTTGTAGTTTATAGTTAGTGGCGCTGTCGCTAGCGAATTTGGTTGGTTTTAAAACATAGTACAAGGACAAGTCTGTTCGGTTCCTGCTTTGTTGCGCCAAAGTTGTTTTGTATCGGTCCGCAACAATCCATTGTTGTACTGCTCCGTTTTGATCCGTAAAGTATTTACATTTGTTATATCTGTTATTTGTATAGTTTTGGTTGTGCTGTGTATAAATAAATAAGTGTTTTTCGCGTGATTGTGTGAAAGTGAGATTTACGACCTCACCATTGTTACCATCATCCATACTCGATATCCTGGGTATCCATCCCTGTTATCCCGCAAAATATTTTTCTTTAATTTGTTTTGCTCATTTGTATATCTTTTGAAATACAGTCAACTAGGAGTTTATTTGAATTAAATATATCTGAATTTTGATATTCAATTTTAAAATTTGGTTTGATTCTGGATAGCGCATCTGCTACTACATTTTGACAGCCTTTTTTTTATTCGACGGTGTAGTTAAACTCTTCTAATTTTAATCGCCATCTTATTAGTTTTAAATTTGGTTCTTTTAACCCAGTAAAGCTCGGGTAATTTTTTCTTTTAACATTTGACTTTTCGTATGTTACTTACTAATTGATACCTAAGAAGTCCCTTTGTGCTATTTTTTCAAAAAAGTCGTTTGAAAAATATGTTTTTTTAACGTATGATATATCATACGGTGGGCATAAATAAGTACCGTTTATAAACTTTATTAATACAAAAAGATTCGTATATACGAGAAACAGAACATATTTTTTTTATGTGTGATATAATCTAAAACAATGGTCGGGGTGTAAACCAACATTACACTTAGTACATATGTATTTAGTGTATTTTCCACAGCTTCCACATCTGCGTTGGATTTGTTACTGTCCACAAAATGATCAGTGCGATCATATTTTACTTCTTGTAAAATATTTTTTGGGATATTTGGCTTTGGACCTGTTAATTGTGGAGGAGCTGTAAGTATAGAAAGAGTTACTCTTCTTATAAAATCCAATAGACTAATTTTTGGATAAGCATATCTGTAGAGTAGCCACATATTGACAACAGCACCTTTCAAACAAAATCTGATAAATGTCCAATACCACTGTCTTGATCGAATTCTAATTCGATACAGGCCGCGCATTTTGTCGAACATATATACCCCACCCATTCCCTGATTATATAGATTAATAGATTTACCAAAGTTGGTTGATCTATTAGAATGGAGCACTTTTCTTTCTTGGACCATCGCTTACATGTTCCTTTAGAGAGAGTTATGTCATTGTCTTTAACATTAGTGGCCATTGTCACTTGATTGTTGTCGTTCCAAAGGATCAACATAATATCGTTCTCGACATCTCTCAGTGATTGTGATGAGCCTCTCATGACTTTCTTCAAATCGTTCAGTGGAGCCTTTTCAGTTCTGTCTGCTCTTATAGTACCTATACAGTTTATATTTTGAGCCCTTAGAGTATCCGAAAAAGTCAATGAATTAAAATAATTGTCCAACACACACACACTCACACAGCCGAGCGTTGTGCCTTCTATTTTATCTCTCGAACCACAATATAGATTGAATGTAAGTAACTACCCTTCATAAGTTGTGAGGCACCAAAATTTAAACCCATATTGAATGGGCTTTCCTTTAATAAACTGTTTCATATTATGATGCCCATAGTATGGTTCCATAGCTTCATCAAGGGAAAAATGTTGTCCTAGGGGTTGAAATTGAAATCATAGTTGCCCTTCTATCGTCCATATTTTATCGATTCCTGGCAAATCAAGTCTACAAATTCCTCATCGAAAAATGATTTACATATATCTAGGTGTTACCGGAAGTTCTAATTTCTCAACTCTTTGCAAAATTTCATCCTTCCATTGTCTTTTCTTTTATTTTTCTTCATTTTCTTCTGTAAAATTTCCTTTCTGTATAAAATAGCCAATGGTATATCGTCCTCACTGCTAAATTATTTTGTATACAGATGACTTCTATTTCTTGTCTAAGTACTCCTTTTCCAATATCTCGAAATGTACCTGCTTCATCTTAAGGTGGAAAGAGAATTAATTGCATTTTATTACAATTTTTCATACCATCGTAGTCTTCATCGTCAGAATTAATTTCTTCCAAATAGTTTAAAAGTACCTCAGCATCACATGGATCGTCCGGGTTGTAATTTTTTTTTCTAAATAGAAAAGTAAAAATAATTATAAATGCCCATCCTATGATATTTCATACATAGATTTGAAACCTCATTTATTATATTATTATTTGATAAATCGCTATAAAACTATAATGTATTGATAAACATAGGTATAAACATATATTTCGTTCGAAAAAAGATTATATTAAAGATATATTTGTCTTTTATAAACAAAGAAACTTACCCGAGCGGCATCTCCACGAAATGAAATAACACACACTGCAACTATTGTCATTAACAATCATATGTAATAAAAAATGACACACATATAGGTTTTGGAGACAATATTGAAGTGTATACAACACGATAATGCAAGTAAATGCACCAACTTGACAGCATGCGTAAATAAACTAACCTCAAAACAATATTGTTTTGACGTATATATCATACGCTGGGCATTATGGGTTAATGAGTTTAGTCAGATTAATGGTCTATGGTCTGTAGCGATTTTAAATTTTCAGGTCTGTAATGTTCTGTTCCTCAAATTATAGTTAGGAGTTCTTTTTCAATGGTGGAGTAATTTATTTCATGAAAGGAAGACTTCTTGACTGGAAAAATTGTGAGGTGATAAAAAACTTCCTGGATAGCAGTCAATAATTTTTATTAAAATCGGCCTCTACCGGTTTCGGCTACTCCTTAGTCTTCTTCAGGAGCTGTTAACAATATATCTATTTGTTATAAAAAGTTTTACAAAAAATTGTTTGAAAGATTAAACTTACGTGATTTTTAAAAATTGTAATAATTATACATATAGACAGTAAAACACATTAAATTTCCGAAAAACATACTAACAACACACATTTGGACGTCACAATTAAAAAAATAAATAAATAAATAGTGTAAAATTCTCATAATTCGTCAAAAATATAAAAAAATGTGATAAACTTGCACCCTGTGAAAATTTTAAATTTTGTTTTAGCTTGTTCAATTAGTTTATTTTAAATTTTATATTATCGCCACGTTTAAATTTTATGTATTTCTTCTTATTCTTGTTATTTTATTTTATTTGTTTTAACTTTGTATTTTATTATTGTATTTTATTTGTATTTATTATTATATTTTATTATGTTATTGTATATTGAGCTTAGGTTAGTTATATCTGTTTTTAAGTTAATGTTATTTTTATCATTGTTAATATGTAACATTTCAAGTGTTAGCCTTTTGTTTAAATTGTGTTCAGTGTCTAAGATTTTTGTGTTTTCAAAGTTAAAGCTATGGCCAGTTTCTTGTACATGATTAACTAAGGCACATTTTCCTTTGTTATTGTTATTATTTTGGCAATTTCTTTTGTGTTCTTCTAATCTTATTTGTAGGTAGCGTTTAGTTTGTCCAGTATATTGTGCATTACATTCGGAGCAGGAAATTTTGTATATGACGTTGGATTTTTGTTTATTGTCAATTGGCGCCTTTGTTTTACTGAATAAATTACCAATTGTTTTGGTTTGCTTGAATGCTATTGTAATATTTAAATTTGTCATAAAAAGGTTTTTTAAATTTAAAGCTAGGCCATCTACATATGTGTACGGAAAATATTTTTTGTCCGGGTCTATATTATTTATTGTTGTACGGTTATTTGCATCATCTTTATTTTCAGCTTGATCAGTTTTATTTTTTATTTTATTAACGACACCATTAATAATTCCTTTCGGATAATCATTTTCTTTAAGAAGATATGTTACATATTCTAATATCTCTTTTCGATGCGAATTTGAGGTTAGTTTGAGTGCCCTGTGTATAAGATTCGTTGCGTTATTAATTAACTGATTTTTCGGATGTTTTGATTTGTAATTAAGGTATCTGGTGCTGGCAGTGGGTTTTTTGTACCATTTAGTAGTAATAGTTCCATCATTGTGTCTCATTACTGTCATATCAAGAAATGGAAGAGAATTTTGTTTCTCTATTTCAACTGTAAATTGTAAATTAACGTTATAGTTATTAAACGTAGTGAGTGTTTCATCTACTTTGTCTGCAGGTATTATTAGGAACAAATCATCCACATATTTTTTTATGATTGTACATTGAAATGAAAGTAACGGTAACACAGTATCCAGTAGCCTATCCATTACTAAGTTTGCTACAATCGGGCTGAGTGATGAACCCATTGATGTCCCCCATACCTGTTTGTAATATTTGTCTTTGTACTTAAAATAACCTTCTTTTAAACATTAAGTTAATTAAATCAAAAAATTATTTCATGGGTATTTTTGTTCTTTGTGATATGTGGGTCCATTCTTCTTTTATAGCATCAAGTACTAATTCCAGGGGAATGTTTGTGAAGAGGGATACAACATCTAATGAAATAAATATATGACCTTTAGGTACTATTATTTGTGTGATGTTTTGCTGGAATTCAAATGAATTTCTGATGTAATATTCTTCTTTTTCTAGTCCTTTCAGATTAGACACAAGGAACTTGGCCATTTCATCCAGGGGAGAATTTATACCAGATACAATCGGTCTCAATGGGTAATTAGCTTTATGAACTTTTATTAATCCATATATTCTCGGAGGAATTGAATTATCTTTAGAAATTTTCTTTTTTGTGGTCAGATCAATGTAATTTTTGTCATACAGATATTTCACCATTTTATTGCATTTATTTTGTATTTTTTTAGTAATGTCTTCCTCTATTTGTTTATACACTTTTCTGTCATTTAGCAATTCTTTCATTTCATTGTCATAGTCTGTTTCGTATATGGCTACAGTTTTATTTGTTTCATCTGCTTTAATAATTAAAATTTCTTTCTTATTATATATTATATATATATATATATATATATATATATATATATATATATATATATATATAATTTTTAAAAATCACGTAAGTTTAATCTTTCAAACAATTTTTTGTAAAACTTTTTATAACAAATAGATATATTGTTAACAGCTCCTGAAGAAGGCTAAGGAGTGGCCGAAACCGGTAGAGGCCGATTTTAATAAAAATTATTGACTGCTATCCAGGAAGTTTTTATCACCTCATAATTTATTTCATGTTCGTTGTTTTGTTTGTTGTTCATGTTAGTTTTATTTATTCAATTACAAAGTATAGGATGTAAATGATAAATGCTGATTTTTATTAAACAAATTTTCTTTATTGCTCAGCTCGTTCTGCTCAGTCACCATGTTGTTGGTAATGTAGAGCACTACCTTATCTCTTATAGGTGCTGCCACCTATGTTAATTTAAAACTATTATTTTAAGCTTAAATTCTATTTATGCTACACACCCCCCTTTCTTTTAATTGAACTAAAATGAAACATACAATATATGTTGCACAATTATTCAATTTATAAATTTAATCTCTGAATTGGTTTAGGTGGACGTGCTGACCTTCGAATATTACTTTTGTATCCAGAAATATTTTTTAAATTCATTTGAGGGTTGATATTTTCATCATTTTCTCCTCCCTCATTTAATTATAAACAATCATTCCTTTTTTTAATTACACTTGTGTAAGGTTCCTACTCAGTAAGCTATGAAGCAAGTACGAACGAGTCCACATTGGAAAAAACATATAGAATGGGGTTGTCAAAATAAATAAATATAAAGATAAATAAAAGGTTTTCTAATAAAAACTATTGTTTATTTTGCAATAAACTGCCCACCGCTCATCATCCTTACAGTTCAGAAGTGGGATTGTGAAGGATAAAGAGTAGAATATTAAAAAAAGGGTTGTCTTGCATACAAGAGAAAGGTAAAGTAATTGAAGAGTGGCGGATTAAATACACAATTGGCCGACGTACAGAGTCAATCATCAAAACATTTGAATATCGCCGGGCGCGCCGCTGGCGAATGACTATGAATACCAGTGTGAGTCTCTGCACAGTTACGGCTGGGCATTCACACAGTATGTGTTCCGACGATTCTTCGTCCTCTTCACAGAGTCGACAGGTTTCATTTTCAGCTATACCAATTTTGTGCAAATGGTACTTTAAAGGACAGTGGCCAGTGAGAATTCCTGTCATTATATTAAGGTCCTTTTTGCTGAGAGCTAGTAACTCTTTGGCGTTTGTCGAAGCTGGGGAAATGAATTTCCGAGCTTGATTGAGGCCTGGAATATTTTTCCAATATGAGGATATGGCAGATTCCTCCCAGTTTTTGACCACCTTCTTATAGTGGCTTTGTGGAAGACCACATGAAGGTTCCGGCCCGTGGTATGAAAGTTTAGCCCCTTTTTTTGCAAGGTCATCAGCTTTCTCGTTTTCTAGGATTCCCTCGTGCCCTGGTACCCACCGTAGGGTGACTTGGTTTGCTTCGGATAGCAATTGGAGGGTCTCCCTGCAGTTCCAGACTAGCTTTGATTTACATGTGAAGGCATTCGATGCCTTTAAAGCTGCCTGGCTGTCTGACATTATATTTATTGATGCTCCTTTTACACCTTTATCTAGGTTTATGTGAGCACAGAGATTTATTGCATAAATCTCAGCCTGAAAAATTGTGGAGCAGGTGCCTATGGATTCCTTAATTCGGTAATCTGGGCCAAGCACACCTACTCCAGTTCCTCCTGTGTCCAATTTTGAACCATCAGTGAACCAGGACAAAGAATCCCTTACAAGAGGTCTTTCCGTTGCCCATTCAAGGCGATTACCAATAACAACCTTAAAATTGACAAAAAGACTCCAGGCTGTTCTGCATGTTTTATTAGGTTTGGAAATGAAGAATTTGCAGAATGTTTGTTAAATTTTTTTTTTATTTAAGTGGCTATCGATTTCGCGTAGAACCCTTCTTCAGGCCGACGCTGAAATATACATTACTTTTACAAAATTTTGTGGTTAGATAGAAACATGAGGTGAATTTTTATGGTTAAGTAAACACATCAATGATAAAAACAAACTTACCGTCAGAATTAGTAAAATATATATATAAAGTGTTTGAAAAGCATTTTGGAATTATTAAATCTTATTAAACTTTTTAGAAGTTATAATTTGTAAAAAACGTTTTTGTAACGTGTGTTACGGCGTCTAGGAAGGAAACTGGAATGAACAGTGTGAATATATATAGGGGATTTGGTTTTTGTTTTACTGCATGATAGAGAAATTATGTTGATGGAGTGTGAAATGGCGGTAAAGATTTAAAAATATGTGGTTCTGGGAAGGTTGTATTTTCGTTTAGTAAAATGTTATCTTTTGATATTGCACGTTTTAAAATTTCGTATTTTTCTAGAAGTTCTAATTTTTTATGAGAATTTTCTTGGTGTAATTGAGTTAGATTTGAATTGATTGTTATTTGATGATGTGTTTCGTTTATGTGGGTTCCGACTGCTGTAGAAGGTCTTTTGTTTAAGTGTTCATTAAATCTGGTTTTTATATTTCGTGTGGTTAAGCCTATGTAGATTTTATTGCAGTTGTTACATGAAATTTTATATATGCCTGATTTTTCAAATGTATCGGTTTTTGGTTTATTATTTATTATGTGTGTGGCTATTGTATTATTTGATTTGGAGGTGATGGAAAGGTTGTGTTTGTATAAAAGTTTTTTTAATTTATTAAATTGAGTGTTGTACGGAACTGAAATGTATTGTGTTATTGGTTTGGTGTGTGGGTATATGTCTTTTAAAATTTTATTGTTAATTATGTTATGGTATATTTTGTGTATATATTCTATTGGAAAATTGTTGCTGAGTCCTATATTAATGATGTTTTGATATTCTTCTTGGTAATTTTCTGTAGATAATGGTGTTGTAATAAGTCTGTTAAAATAATATCGGAAGGCTGCTTGTTTTACTATTGGGTTATGAAATGAGTCGTAAGGTATTATGGAATTTATGGTGGTTGGTTTTCGGTATATTTTATATTCTATTGAATTATTCTTTTTGGTAAGTGTGAGATTGTAAACTTATACACAAACGTTCCAATAAATAACACCATTAATATTCTATCAGATTTTATTAAAAACGATACAGAATTTATTAACTCATTCAATTTAGATAACAATGACATTAACAATATAATTAATCTTTTCAAAATTACCCTGAAACAAAACTTTTTTACATTTAACAATAAAACATATACACTTAATGACGGTCTACCCATGGGAAGTCCGATCAGTGGAATGTTAGCTAATATTTTTATTGATGATTTAGAACAAAAAATAATGAAACTTCCAGATTCCAAACACATTCTTCTTTGGGTACGTTATGTTGATGATGTGTTTTGTTTATGGAGTGGCTCAGACTCAGATTTACAAAATTTTCACAATTCAATTAACAATATTTCTCAAATAAAATTCACGTTAGAAAAAGAACAAAATAACTCAATAAACTTTCTAGATCTCACACTTACCAAAAAGAATAATTCAATAGAATATAAAATATACCGAAAACCAACCACCATAAATTCCATAATACCTTACGACTCATTTCATAACCCAATAGTAAAACAAGCAGCCTTCCGATATTATTTTAACAGACTTATTACAACACCATTATCTACAGAAAATTACCAAGAAGAATATCAAAACATCATTAATATAGGACTCAGCAACAATTTTCCAATAGAATATATACACAAAATATACCATAACATAATTAACAATAAAATTTTAAAAGACATATACCCACACACCAAACCAATAACACAATACATTTCAGTTCCGTACAACACTCAATTTAATAAATTAAAAAAACTTTTATACATACACAACCTTTCCATCACCTCCAAATCAAATAATACAATAGCCACACACATAATAAATAATAAACCAAAAACCGATACATTTGAAAAATCAGGCATATATAAATTTCATGTAACAACTGCAATAAAATCTACATAGGCTTAACCACACGAAATATAAAAACCAGATTTAATGAACACTTAAACAAAAGACCTTCTACAGCAGTCGGAACCCACATAAACGCTTGATATCCGTGGTCAAGTTGATGCAGTCTATACGGATTTTACACGTGCATTTGACTCCATTGACCATGGACTTCTGCTCAATAAAATTAGTGCTTTTGGTGCTTCTCCTAGTCT
The DNA here is from genome assembly GCA_035578165.1 of Stenolophus ochropezus. Taxonomy (NCBI): domain Eukaryota; kingdom Metazoa; phylum Arthropoda; class Insecta; order Coleoptera; family Carabidae; genus Stenolophus; species Stenolophus ochropezus. Next base: position 15,020,440 of record JAQOWZ010000013.1, read on the forward strand.
AGTTGAACTTCTAAGATCTTATCTATACAATAGAATCTGCTATGTTTTTTATAATGGCTTCTCATCTTTTAACTTTATTGCAACATCTGGTGTCCCACAAGGATCGAACTTGGGTCCCTTACTATTTCTTGTTTTCATTGATGATCTAATTCAAAAGTTCTGTTGCCCTGTGTTAGCATATGCAGATGATCTAAAAGTTTTCAATAGTATTTCAAACTCAAATGATGCTGAAGCTTTACAATCAGACATAAATACTATGATTGAATGGTGTAATTTGAATAAACTTTATCTTAATATAAGTAAATGTTTCGTTATTACTTTCACAAATCGCACTAACAGCATTCTTCACTCTTACCACATGGATACCGAAATATTAGTTCGTAAATCCTCTACAAAAGACTTGGGTGTCACATTTACTAGTAATATGAAGACTACAGAACACGTAAATAATGTATGTCAATCAGCCAGTAAAACTCTTGGGTTCCTCCTGAGAATTTCAAAAACATTTAGCGACGTCACTGTATTAAAAACTTTATATTTTGCATACGTTACTAGTAAACTAGAATACGCTGTTTTAGTCTGGTTTCCTCTTTATAATATTAATGTATCGGCTCTAGATCGCATTCATAGAAGATTCTTAAAGTATCTATCTTATAAAATCGATAATATCTACCCGGAACGTGGAATAGATCAAAATTTACTCCTTGAGAAACATAATTTACAACGCGCACAACACAGACTTCCTTAAACGCTCACCTGTCCACATCATGTGCCACTACGCCAAAGTTCATCTTCCAGACATTTTTGTTTGATTTTTCTTTTTTTGTATTTATATTTATATATATAATATGTATTTTTGTATTTTGTTTTGTTTATATTTTGAATATATATTTACCCTGTAATAGGACTCTGTTGGGTAATAAAGATTATTATTATTATTATTATTATTATTATTATTATTATTATTATTATTAAACGAAACACATCATCAAATAACAATCAATTCAAATCTAACTCTATTACACCAAGAAAATTCTCATAAAAAATTAGAACTTCTACAAAAATACGAAATTTTAAAACATGCAATATCAAAAGATAACATTTTACTAAACGAAAATACAACCTTCCCAGAACCACATATTTTTAAATCTTTACCGCCATTTCACACTCCATCAACATAATTTCTCTATCATGCAGTAAAACAAAAACCAAATCCCCTATACATATTCACACTGTTCATTCCAGTTTCCTTCCTAGACGCCGTAACACACGTTACAAAAACGTTTTTTACAAATTATAACTTCTAAAATGTTTAATAAGATTTAATAATTCCAAAATGCTTTTCAAACACTTTATATATATATTTTACTAATTCTGACGGTAAGTTTGTTTTTATCATTGATGTGTTTACTTAACCATAAAAATTAACCTCATGTTTCTATCTAACCACAAAATTTTGTAAAAGTAATGTATATTTCAGCGTCGGCCTGAAGAAGGGTTCTACCCGAAATCGATAGCCACTTAAATAAAAAAAAATTTTAACAAACATTCTGCAAATTCTTCATTTCCAAACCTAATAAATAACAACCTTATACTTCTGGTCAAAATTGAATTTTGTTGTCATCTTATCACAGATAGACAAGGCCAGTTTATCTGGTTGTACTTCCCTTAGAATTTCCAAGTGGCCTACGAAATCTCCAGGCATAAAGTGTTTCGTTCTGCAGAGAGTCAGTGCCTGTTGCATCGCCTCTTTTTTCACCTGAATGTGTAGAGGTGTTAGTCCCAGAATCACTTCCATTGCTGCAGTCGGACAGGTACTCATAGCACCTGTAATACTGAGGCAGGCCATGCGTTGTAATTTCCGCAGTGATGCCTGTGCTGTGATTTGTTTCACTTTTGCCACCACACAAGTGACGCGTAGGTGATCATGTGTCTTACAACACTAGTATATGCCCAATGGGTCATTTTTGGCTGTAGTTCCCAGTTTTTACCTAGAAGCCGACGGCATGTGTTTAACGCCACTGCTGATTTCTTTGTAATCTTGTTGATATGTGAGTTCCACGTGAGTTTTTGGTCTAGAATGATTCCTAGATACTTAACCTCTGTAGAAAACTCAATTCTAGTACCCTTCAAGTAGGGAGCTTGAAGATTTAGCTTCCTTCTCTTTGTGAAGGGGACGATTGTAGTTTTGGTAGGGTTTACACTAAGTTCATGTTCCAGGCACCACTCATGCACTAGATTTAGAGCTTTTTGTGTAAAGTACGATATAGTGGTGTCACTACGTCCTCTGACCATAATTGCAACGTCATCTGCATATCCGTTTGCAAAATAGCCAGCTTTATTGAGCCTATTCAGGAGGTCATCAATGACAATACACCAGAGTAGAGGTGATAAAACCCCACCTTGTGGGCATCCTCTGTTGGTTTTTATCATTACTGATTCTCCTCTTATCGAGGCTGTAATCGTTCGACTTTGCAGCATGGCTTTTATCCATTCCACTATAGCTGGGTCGAAACCTTTTGACCTAGCAGCTCTTTCAATGGACTTATAGGAGGTGTTGTCAAAGGCACCTTCAATATCTATAAATATTCCCAGAGCTATTTCTTGTGCCATGAAGGTTTTCTCTATTTTATTGACAAGGCTGTGGAGAGCCGTAGTAGTCGATTTTGCTTCCTGGTAAGTAAATTGATTTACGTTTAGTGGTGAAGCAGTTATCACTTCATTCCTAAGGTATTGATCTAAGACCTTTTCCATACCTTTCAGTATAAATGATGATAAACTAATGGGTCTGTGTGACTTAGGCTGGACGCTTGGACGTCCTCCGCCTTTAGGTATAAAGACTACATTAGTTTTCCTCCACAATGTGGGAATGTATCCTAACTTTAGGCTTCCCTTGTATAGTTCGCAGAGTATTGGCAGTATATCCTTTATGCATTTCTGCAAAAGTGCCGGAAAAATGCCATCTCCACCAGGTGTCTTGTAGGGTTTGAAAGTATTTATCGCCCATTCCACTCTGTTTTCTGTAAAAATATTATTAGCAGTGTTAAGACTGTTAATTAAGCTTAGGTTAGTTGTAGCTCCGGAGGAATTGTCCTCCTCCTCAACTGGCCACGACGATCCTGGGAAGTGTGTGCTTAAAAGAAGCTCCAATGTTTCCCTTTAATCTGTCGTAAAGTCCCCGTCTGGTTTCTTTAGTAGGCTTATTTCATTCGTATGATCTTTTGATAGGACTTTCTGAAGGCGAGCTACCGTGGGCGTTTCTGATAAGCCCTCAGGAGTATTAACTATAAATTGCAAAGTCGAGCAAAATCAAATAAGCTATTTCATTTCAATACCCATAAATTTCGAAAAGGATTACGAATTATATTACTTACAATCATTGCCCACCAAACAAGGATCAGATTATTTTACTATAATACCTCTGTTCTGTTGTGTTCTGTTAGGAATACACAGCAGAGTTATCCTGGATTATTTACATTCTATCAAGAATTGAATAGTAGTTATTCAATAGCCGGAGAGAATCGCCAGGCCGGACCGTGCACCCTACACATTAAAGACAACACACTACACTCCGTCCAGCACTTAGACAGGAGCTGGACTGTCTTGCGTGATATCTTCGTTAAGATATCGTGCAAAGCCAGACAGCCGATACCACAAGAAAGGACACACATAGAACGAATATAAAATCTGTTTATCTTCATTGATTGTTTTATTGAGTTTCTGTAATACATGATGTCGTGAATTATTCATTCAAATTACTTTGATATATTGTTGCTGGTACTCTTTCTGTTGTGACGTTGGGTTGCTTGCATCTAGTTGTTATCTTCTTCGCTGTCTGAAGAGCGTAATGATTCAATTATGCTATCAGTAGCTTCCTTAATCTGTTTTTTATTGTGAGCTAGTTTTTCCCAATATTCTTGTGTCTGTCCAGTTCGCCTGAAGTCTTCCTGTATAGTTGTATTCCAAGTGTGACATGGTCTTCCTACTTTCATTTTTTTTGCTTTTAGATTTAGTGCTCTTTTGTAGCGTGCTTTCTCGTGGTCTTCTGATAATGTGAGCCCACCACCGTATTCTTGCTATTCGTATACGTTTATTAATTGTTTTATTGTCTAAAAGCGTTTTCGTGATTGGTATTGGTGCAGTATCGCTTACTGAGTGTTTGTTACTGATTCTATATAGGTGTTTTATTATTGTTCTTTCTGTTCTTCTTAATGATTTCCGATTCCGTTTTGTTATTGCTTGTCCTTTTAGTCCGTGTATGATGTCGGGGGCTTATATATATATATATATATATATATATATATATATATATATATATATATATGTTTTGTTGTATTCCATGAGACGTTATACTTGCCTACAAATTTTGATATTGTTCTAGTAACTCTAATTGCTGTTGTTGTTCTTTCTTTTACAGTACTGGGACGATGAAGTTGATTACTTAAACTAGATCCCAAGTATTTTGTGCTTTGTACAACCTGAAATGTGTGGTTACCTATGGCATAGGTTCCACTTGAATTGTGTATGTCATTTGTGTTAGGGTTTCTGAATATTATTGTGCTTTTCTTCTCATTTATTTTCATTCCTGTGGATGTTATGTTCGGCTTTAGTTCATCTAATATGGTTTAAAGTTCTTCTTCGGTTTCTGCTACAATTGTGACATCATCTGCGTAAGCTAAAATTATAGGTAGTTTGTATTCTTCTGTGTTGTTTATTTTCATTTCTGGTAATGCTTCGATTGTTGTTGTTATTATTTCATCAAGTACGATATTAAATAATCCTGGCGATAGTGGACATCCTTGTTTGACTCCTTTATCCTTCTTTTCAAAATTTGTAGTGTACCCGTACCATTTTATTGCGGTTTCTTTGTGTATGGTTGCGGTATTATTCTGTTAATAAGGTGGTGTGGAATTTTCCTATGTTTTAGAATTGTTACTAGCACTTCGTGGGAAACGTTATCAAATGCCAACGATTATTGTTGATTTTCCTTCTCTCCATCTTTCACCAATTATTCTGTTTATTGTGAATATACGGTCATCAGTTGATCTGTCCGGTGTGAAAGCTGTTTGATATTCAGAGATTGTAATGAGTTTATCAATTTTTTGTAGAAGGAACTTTGCGTATATTTTATAGGCGCAACAACTTAATGAAATTCTTCGAAAATCATCCGTTGCTTGTGGTTTTGTTTTCTTTGGTATTGGTACTTGAATCGTTCGTGTCCAGCTTTCTGGGAGTTTGTTGTCTAACCATACTTTTGTGATAATGTTATTTATAATGTCAATTAGCTTGTGCGTTGAATATTAAATGAGTTCCATGTTGATTCGATCGGGGCCTGGTGCTTTGTTATTTTTCATTTTCCTAAGAGTTGATTTTATGCATTCAATATCTGGCGGATTGCTTAAGGGCCAATAGTCCGTTTCATTAATTTGCTGTATTGGCTCGCCTGTCGTCTTTTGCAGTACTTGTTCCCAGTGGTATGTATTTTGACTTTGTGTTTTCTTGTCTTCTGTATTTTTTAATAAATTTATAGGTTTCGCTCAGTCGTTTCATTGGGTTTATATTCCCAGTGGAAGAACAAATTAATCCAAAGTACCCCGATAAAACGAATCTCAAAGCCCTCACAGGTGTCTACCTCATTCAAGAAAACAATTGTGAAATATTGTTCAAAAACAAAAGACTAACATATTTAGACCAAACCTACGGACAACCTGTATTACTACCAAAATTAAACCTCAGTTTTCGTGAACGTGAAATACACAACTTAACAATAAAACTAAAGACTATAAAGCTCGAAGACATTCCAATCAAACCACCAGTAGAAATATTTCAAGTACCAGCAATTAATCACGTGCCAAGTGTATGGACTGTAATGTTGTATTGTGCTATAATAATGACAATAATTTACTTTGTTTGGACTAAGTTAAAACCAACGTGTGTCAGAACAACCCTAGAGAACCAGTCAGGCCAAGCCCAAGAACTTCGACTTCCAGGAGGAGCTTCATCCTGAGGATGGAGGAGTTAGATTTAGATTTAGATTTGAGGTGGAGGGTGGATAAACTCCACGTGCACTGAGGCCTCACATATGGGCCCATTGTACTGCCTCCAGGTGCACAGCTCCCTAGCTATCTTGAAGCCATTCTACGCTACGGAAGAAGGCTAGCAAGTTGGCAGGTGGGGTTGTGCTGAGTGTTGTCTCGGAAGGCCATATATCCCCAAGCATGGAACCTCTTTTTAATGATAAAGTGGGGCATTCCTGAAGAATATGCTCCACTGTTTCATCATCCATATCACATCCTCTGCAAAGTGAGGTGTTTGAGATTTTTATACGATGCATGTGCTTGTTGAAACGACCATGCCCTGTAAATACTTCAATAAAGAGTTTGAGATTGTTCCTCGAAAGCCTTATTAGGTAATTAGCCAGCTTGAAAGTCGGCTTAAAGATAAAAGATTTCGTCTGTTTGCAGTTAGATCTAGTGTTCCAACTAGCTGAAAATTTGTCGAAAGTAATGGTTCGAATGATGTTATGAAGAGTCGATTTACTTAGCGGCAAGATGGGCTCGGGCCCACAAGGTCGAGTAGATGAGCCTTGCTTTGCTAAATAGTCGGCACGAATGTTACCTTCATTGTCACTATGTCCTTTTACACATATGAGTTCAAGAGTATTATCTTGGCATACGTTTGACAGGTCGGTGTGGCAGAGTTCAGTTAAACCTGAGGTAAATTTAAAACCATTCAGGCTTTGAAGAGCTGCTCTACTGTCAGATGCTATCCTTATATGCTTATTTAGAACGTTGTGTTCTTTAATCAGCAATGCACTATGCAGGATCCCCAGCATTTCTGCTTGGAAGACATATTTGCCTAGTGGAATACTGCCGTCCAGGTTCATTTGTTCAGAGAAAATGCTTGAACCGAAGCCTTTCCCATTTTTGGAGCCGTCAGTGGAAATTAGAATGTCGGGATTTGATGATATCTGACAGTCTAGTATAATCCGATAGGGTTTATTAAAGTATAATTTTGGAGCAATGCAGTCAGTGTTCATTTGCAGAAGAGGAGCACTTTGAGCTGCTTCTTTGAAAATAGAACAATGCCTGCAACTTGGTCCTATTTTGGGCCAGTGGCCTAATTGTGAGAGGCGTAGGACTGCTTTCAGCGCGACTTCCTCTATGTGAAGGTTTAGAGGAGGAAGGCATAGAAGGACTTCCATTGCCGCTGTTGGTGTGGTGCGCATTGCACCGGTTATGGCTAGACATGCCAACCTTTGTACATGTTCTAGTTTTGATATTGCTACGGATTGTTTGATTCTGGGCCACCAGACAAGAGCTCCGTAGGTAATCATTGGCCTGATTATGGATACGTATAACCATAAAGCGAGTTTTGGAGTTAGACCCCAGGTTTTACCTAAGATCCGTCGACACTGCCAGAATGCTATGCAGGCTTTTTCAACTTTGTGGTTTAAATGTAGACTCCAGTTAAGTTTGCTGTCAATTATGACTCCCAGATATTTGACGTTACTGGACAAACTTAGAGACTGATTGAATATTTTTGGCATTGTGAGAGTGCCAATTTTCCGCTTTCTTGCAAAAAGAACCATTTCAGTTTTGGCAGGATTTACCGAAAGAGAGTGGTCTTTGCACCAGTTTTCAATGAGTTTGAGAGCAGCGCTTGCTAGATTTGCAAGGATGTTCTCAAATTTCCCGTTTAGCAGGACAGTGATGTCGTCTGCATATCCAATAGAGTGATATCCATTGTTGTTGAGGAGTAGCAGAAGATTGTTTACTAATATCGCCCAAAGAAGGGGTGACAGAACACCACCTTGGGGACAGCCTCTTGTAACATAGCCTCTTATGGTTGTTTCTCCAGAGGTGATTTATAAGGCTTTAGGGAGTTTATTGCCCAGGTTGTGCGTGTCTCATCAATGATTACCTTAGAGAGTTCGAGCGCCTCCTCTGAGAAGGAGTGATCGTTGTCCTTCCAGGTACATTTTTCAGAGATCACACAGCCGGGGAAATGACATTTTAGAAGAATTTCATTGTTTTCAATGATTGAGGAAGCGTAGGTGCCATCTTCTTTTTTGAGGCAGTCTAGCTGTTGGTTTGGTTCTTTGCAGAACATTTTTTTCAAGCGAGCTACAGGGGCAGATTTATCAATATTGCTGACATATTGTTGCCAGGCGTTCCTTTGCCTTTGCCTGATAGCTTTTTTGTATTTTGTTTTCTCCAATTTGTACGAGAGCCAGTCAGCTTCCATTTTGGAGTTTTTGGCTTTGTTGAACAATTTCCTAATAGAAGTTCTCATTTTACTCAATTCCTTGCACCACCATGGGGCGTTCTTTGAGTTAATTGTACTTAAGGGACATGCCCTTTCATATGAATTGATAAGAACGTGCTGGAGTTTGCTGACGCAATCCTCAAGCGAATCCTTGCTAATTTGATTTGGAATATGACATCCCTCTATTCTAGAATGAAGAAGATCTAGGAATAGAGTTTTGTCTGTTTTCCTGGGGTTCCGAAAGACCTTTTTATCAATATGCTTAGCGTTCAGCGTAAAGTGAATTGATTTGTGATCAGACATTGAGACATCAGGTGATACATACCATCCTGATATGTCATTAGATATATTAGGTGTTGCTAGGGTGATGTCAATCCTAGATTTTGCACGAGACGTGACGAAAGTAGCTTCATCGCCTTGATTGAGAATTTCTAGATTGGTACTAGTGATGTATTCGCATAAAGATTTACCTCTGGGGTTAATGTCTTTGCTGCCCCAGACAGTATGGTGTGAGTTAGAGTCACATCCTACAATTAGATATTTGTGATTTTCTTCACAAAACACGACCAGTTTGACAAGTTCAAGGCTGGGAGGTGATTGTGAAGAATCTGAGGGAAGGTAGCAGGAGGCAAGAATGATGTCTTCCTTGCTATTGTTTCTGACTCTACTAAGAAGGATGGCAGTAATATCACATGTACACAGGTGTTGGAGGATAACAGCCTGGTTGTTAGGCACTACCATACATGTCCTCGGATTTTCAATACCAAAACCTGTAAAGGTAAAGGTATTTTTGTCACCTAGTCCACAGATCTTTGATTTTACAATTCAGGGTTCTTGAACCAGGGCTATATTGTGCTGCCTACTATCTAGGTGTCGTCTCAATATTGAGGTTGCCGCCCGACAGTGTTGCAGGTTTATTTGTATGAAGGATAGAGGTGAAGAAGAGGGAGATTTAGGATTGGGATGAGTCATTTAAGGTTTCGGATGTCAGGAGGAGAGACTCGAGCTCCTGCAGTTCAGCATCCTCTTTGGAGCAAACCTCCGTTGAGGTTGCACTCTGCGAAGACTGAGCTGCGGTCCCAGGGGTTGTTTGTGGTGGTATTGAACTACCAGCCTTTCATCGGCTTTACCCGGAATCCAGACAGCTGCCTTCACCAACCGAGGAAGGCAGTCCAGGCCAACGACCTCAAGTTGGGCGTTGTCCCAAAGGGGGGGGGGGAGTTTGCTCACCGCAGATTGCAGCCATTCCAAGGAATGGTTGTCACCGCAGGTGATGCGAAGAATGAAGCCATCCATCGAAGACAGGAGGCTGTTCTTCATCCTTCAGGGTAAATAATGCGGTGTCCAGTTGTTCATATAGCCGGTCCTGCAGTATCTGCACCTGAGAGGAGAAGATCTTCCCAAGGGGATTACTGCGACAAATGATCGCCACTTTCAGATGTCTTTTAGAGGCATCTGCGTAGCTCACACTTGGGGCAGGGGTTTTACTGATAAGAGAGGGCGGTTTCTTTTCCTAACATTGGGAGAAGGTTCCGACCCTTCCGATCGTTGGCGTTTGGTGTTTCCTGGGCAGCCAGCCGTCTTCACCGGTTTAGACGAATGGAGGAGTTACATCACCATCCAAAGCCGAATCCTGCATACTTTATACAAATGTTATATAAGCATGTTAAACTTAGTTTTTAGTCAGTCTTGTTGTATTCACTTAGAATTGTAGCATCTAACAGATGCATTTGTAATAAATAATTTTTTTTAAAAAACTCAACGGCAATCTTTGAAATTATAAGTTATATAAATATACAAATTAAATTATTTGATTTGTTGAAATTTTATTTCCAAACAACTTTATTAAGTTTAATACAATTCATTACATCGTACAAGAGTTTACTCGACTAAGTGTAAGTATTTATACGTTAGATTTCTTGAACGTGTTAAAGGGATAAAAACATGTTTTCGTCTTAATCTAGCAAGTTAAGCAAATAGCAGGTGTTCATAAAAAATAGAGTGATTCATAGTATGATTCAATATTTATATAATTAGGGTGTTTAGTCTACATAACTCCTCCCTCCTGAAGAATAGAAGTTACGTTTTCGTGACTTCTATTAATTTCATTTAATTCAATATTTTTTTATTTTGACTTTCGTAATTAATTCATGGGATAATAATCTTTGTACTTACAAAAGATTATAATTATTAATAATATAACAATTGAAATGTACATTACAATATAATGATTATAATTTGTATTAATATTATGATATATAGAATCTTATTGAAAGCTGCTGTCTGTTTTTTGATTTACTAATGAAATATTTTTTATTTCATTTTTAATTTGTTCGAAATGGTTCTTTGTAACATTTGTGTGAATTTCGATTAATTAACCAAAGGTGTTTTTTATTTCTAATTGATTATTATTATTATTATTATTTATTACAATTCTCAACAGGCTATTGCCCAATTAAAGGGAAAGGGAAAATGCAAAGTGAAAAATCATGTAAAACGGTGGGAACAATTTTTAATGTCAATCATATTATTGTAAAAAAGATCTATATCTGATTCAACAACCGAATAAGTTGTAATCATGAGGAGTTTCTTCAAAAATACACTCACAACAAAACTCAGCATCCAAAAAGAGAAAAACAACCCAAAGTGCCACTCAGCATCCCGTACATAAAAGGCTTGTTTATTTATTTATTTATTTATTTATTTGCACAGGAGAACCAACAGCTCAAGAGAGACCAAATAAAGGTTCTCGCTAATTACAAATTAACAAGTGACATGTGTATATACAGGAAAAAAAAACAAAAACAAAGATAGAGAAAAATAATTACATTAAAGAAGACTTAACATATTTTTTAAAGCTATTTAAGGACATATTGAAAAAATCGAGACAAGAGAATTTGGAAATATAAATATACATTAAACGGTTCATACAGGAGTGTTTGTAATTATTTGTATAAGTTTGTGGTATCTTAAAAAGGTTTTGAGTTCGAGTACATTTTGATGGGACATGAATATTGAAGTGACATATAATATTTTTAGATTGAATTAAATTGTTGAAGACTTTGTACAAAAATAGCATGTCGAAATATGTTCGTCTATTTTCTAAACTGCACATGTTGAAATAATCCAATCTGTTTACATAATTCGGGCAGTTTATTCTAAACTTGTAACAAAGTAGGTTTACAAATTTTTTTTGAATGTTTTCAATAATATTAATGTATTTGTCTTATTGTGGATTCCACACCGTAGATGCATATTCAAGTTTAGAGCGAACTATTGAATTATATAAACAAATTAAGGTATCAGGATTATTAAATAATTTACATTGTCTAAAAATGAATCCTAACGTGCGATATGAATCTTTACTGATAGTCTCGATGTGTGATGCTAACGTAAGTTTAGAGTCAAATACAACACCTAAATCTTTTATTTCAGATTTCACAACAAGAGATACATTGTGAATACTATAATTATATAAAATTGTAGTACGGTTTCGAGTAAAGTTCATAACGAAACATTTGGAAGGGTTCAAATGTAAATAATTTTCTTTACAATAAATGTATAAACGTGACAGATCACTCTGTAATGCAATACAGTCGTCAATATTACTTATGGTATTAAATACTTTCAAATCATCCGCATATAATAAGAATTTAGAATTAATAAAACATTTTGAAATATCATTTATAAATAGATTGAAAAGTAAAGGTCCTAAATGTGATCCTTGCGGTACAGCTGAGGAAAGTAATATCGGATAAGATTTAAAACCATTGCAATTAACTAATTGTGATCTGTTGGAAATATAGGATTCAATCCATCTCACTAAAGTGCCGTGAATACCAAGAACTTTAAGTTTATGAAGTTGGTTGGAGATGCCGCCTTTCCTTTGCGACCATACATCCAAAGGCCGTATTCTGGTCGGAACTTGCCGGATGAGCAGAGGATTTTTAATTACCGGTTATCCAGGGCAAGACGGTGTATAGAAAATACCTTTGGTATTGCGGCAAGTCGCTGGAGACTACTACAAACAGAAATAAATGCAAAAGTAGAGAATGCAGATTTGTATGTGAAAGCTATTGTGTGCCTTCACAATTTTGTGAAATTAAGTGGCAATCCACAATATTGCCCGGCAGGTTTTGTTGATACAGACGATGGGCCGGGAACTTGGCGAGACAACACAAGAGTGTTGAGATCTGTCGGCCGAATGTCCGCCAAACGAGCCTCCAGAGATTTGTACGCTGCGAGGGACATTTTGAAGGACTATTTCATGTCTGATCTTACTTACGTGTATATAGTAGTTCTAAGGTTTTGTATATTATTTTTTACGAATATAAAATAATTACCATGTAACTTGTCTATTAATTTATGAAAAAAGTAGGGAATTAATAAAATTACATAGTTTAGAAATATAATAAAAAAATATATATTATAAATACAACTTAACCTACTCTAACACAAATAAAATGAAACTATACAATTATAAAAATATATACAAACTTACAAACTAACAAAAAAAAAAACAATTACAAAAATATATACAAACTTACAAACTAACAAACAAAATGTACAAAAAAAAAAACAATTACAAAAATACAAACTTAATTACTAACAAACAAAATGTACAAAAAAAAACAATTATAAAAATACACCACTAACAAAAAAATGTACAAAAAAAATATTCTCCATCTTCTTCCATTAAAATTGCTGTAATTTTTAACATTTTCTGGTTAGCAATTTTCTTCGGTTTTGTGGCTAATGATGTAGCCACAAATTTACCAAAATTAGTGTAGACTAATTCCGTCGGGTCAGCAGCCATCCGCCCAATAACATCCCCGATGTTTTTCAATGTGGATTCAAGGCTGTCTTCTTTCGTCCTTTTTCGTTTCTTTGAAGGCCCACCCGTTGGGGTGAGACAGACCTCCGGTTCTGAGGTCATCTCACCTCTGGAGTAGCTAGCTGCGTCTGTGCTCCTGGAGCAGCTAGCTACATCCGCAGACCTGGAGCAGCTAGGCTGATTCCTATCATCAGCGTAGGAAACACTGCTCCCTGGTCTGCTACCGGATGCTGCCTCCTGCCTCCACCTCCGGTGAGTCCATCGGGAACTCTTCACTGGGGGACATTATTATTGGTAAAGAGTCCCACAGTGAAACGCTCTCGTGGATGCTTGGACTCGGCTCCCTGTCCTACTGCATACCAAGGTTCGACGTGGTTCTGAAAAATATGCAAACCTTGCTTTAATATATGTATATTGTTAACAAACAATAAATTAATGAAGTAATAAATAAACTAAACATTCTTAAATGTTGCTCACGTACTTCCTTGGCTTGACTACTGGAGCCAAGAAGTGTAAATATTTCATCAATTCCCACTCCCCATAGTCTGCAGCAGATCCAGACGCCGACATCTTACTTCTCTCTTTGGAGTACCTCTGCCGAAGGTACTTCCATCTTGTTTGTATTTCACTAACTGAAACAATAAATAATATTTTGTACATTGCTATACAATATTTCTCTATACAACATACCTTCTGCATTTAAAATTGTACTTAGCGACCGCCACACATTCTCCTTTTTGTTTTTGTTCCGGTAGTCGGCCCTTTTGCTGTCGTACAATATAGGATATTTCTCAATTAGAGAAATTAACTTGATATCGTCTATCATGATGGCTACGTATGGCTTGGCTATGATCACGCTATGATGGCGGATAAACAAAACTAACAAACAAAAGCAAGCCAAACAAAGAAATAAAGCTGGAAACAGCGCAGACGCGTAATCAAGCAACAGACGTAACTTCACGAATATCGCCGGAGTAACACGAATGGAACAGGAATGGAATGGAATAGAATAGGAAATAAAAATGATTCATTTCCTATTCTATTCTATTCCATTCTGTGCATGTATAAATGGTTCCATGCGTTTACATTGTTTCATATTTCTATTCTATTCCATTCCTTATTCTATTCTATTCCATTCTATTCTATGCAATGTATAAATCAGGCTTAATTTGTAGCTGTTAGCGTCGAAATATGTTTGTAAGATGTTATTGAAAATAATTTTGAAAATTTCTGGTATTAGGCTATAATATGTTATCCCTGGTTTTAGATTTTCTTTAATAAATTTCGTAGTTGTTTGTTTGCTATTAATATTGTTTAAGTATAGGTATATGCGTAAAATTTATGCCCAAAAATGTTTATCAATTTTTACATTATTTTTTCTGTTCGTTTCTTTGATGACTATTTGATTTTTACATATATTTATCAGTTCGTCTAAGTATTTTAAACTATTTATTGGACTTTCGTCATCGGAATGTGCGGTTTCGATTTATTCTTTGTCGTTATCACTGTCTACTTCTACTATTCCAGAATCTTTATCTGAATGTGTATTTAGATTTAAATCATTTTCCTCTGGTTTATTGTAGATATTAATTTTTTTATTTGAGTTTATAAATATTTCTTTTTTTGAGTTTTTTATTTCTGGCATGTCTAATTCTGTTATATCATTTTAGATACAGTAATTTAATAGGTTTTCAAGTCAGATTTTTATATTTTATAAGGAAGGTTTTTCGAAATATTTTTCTTTTGTAATTAGATGAAACATGAATCTTGGTTCTTTTTGAATAAGTATCTTATTATCGATATTGTAATAATTCTGATATGGATATTTTTCTTTAATTTGTTTTGCTCATTTGTATATCTTTTGAAATACAGTCAACTAGGAGTTTATTTGAATTAAATATATCTGAATTTTGATATTCAATTTTAAAATTTGGTTTGATTCTGGATAGCGCATCTGCTACTACATTTTGACAGCCTTTTTTTTATTCGACGGTGTAGTTAAACTCTTCTAATTTTAATCGCCATCTTATTAGTTTTAAATTTGGTTCTTTTAACCCAGTAAAGCTCGGGTAATTTTTTCTTTTAACATTTGACTTTTCGTATGTTACTTACTAATTGATACCTAAGAAGTCCCTTTGTGCTATTTTTTCAAAAAAGTCGTTTGAAAAATATGTTTTTTTAACGTATGATATATCATACGGTGGGCATAAATAAGTACCGTTTATAAACTTTATTAATACAAAAAGATTCGTATATACGAGAAACAGAACATATTTTTTTTATGTGTGATATAATCTAAAACAATGGTCGGGGTGTAAACCAACATTACACTTAGTACATATGTATTTAGTGTATTTTCCACAGCTTCCACATCTGCGTTGGATTTGTTACTGTCCACAAAATGATCAGTGCGATCATATTTTACTTCTTGTAAAATATTTTTTGGGATATTTGGCTTTGGACCTGTTAATTGTGGAGGAGCTGTAAGTATAGAAAGAGTTACTCTTCTTATAAAATCCAATAGACTAATTTTTGGATAAGCATATCTGTAGAGTAGCCACATATTGACAACAGCACCTTTCAAACAAAATCTGATAAATGTCCAATACCACTGTCTTGATCGAATTCTAATTCGATACAGGCCGCGCATTTTGTCGAACATATATACCCCACCCATTCCCTGATTATATAGATTAATAGATTTACCAAAGTTGGTTGATCTATTAGAATGGAGCACTTTTCTTTCTTGGACCATCGCTTACATGTTCCTTTAGAGAGAGTTATGTCATTGTCTTTAACATTAGTGGCCATTGTCACTTGATTGTTGTCGTTCCAAAGGATCAACATAATATCGTTCTCGACATCTCTCAGTGATTGTGATGAGCCTCTCATGACTTTCTTCAAATCGTTCAGTGGAGCCTTTTCAGTTCTGTCTGCTCTTATAGTACCTATACAGTTTATATTTTGAGCCCTTAGAGTATCCGAAAAAGTCAATGAATTAAAATAATTGTCCAACACACACACACTCACACAGCCGAGCGTTGTGCCTTCTATTTTATCTCTCGAACCACAATATGGATTGAATGTAAGTAACTACCCTTCATAAGTTGTGAGGCACCAAAATTTAAACCCGTATTGTATGGGCTTTCCTTTAATAAACTGTTTCATATTATGATGCTCATAGTATGGTTCCATAGCTTCATCAAGGGAAAAATGTTGTCCTAGGGGTTGGAACAATTCCTGAGATATTTTATTCACTATATCTAAAAGAGGTTGAATTTTATAAACTCTATTATTCGAATCTAATTTATTATTATCATTAAAGTGCAAATATCTGTGTATTTGTTCGAACCTGTTTCGCGATCAAGCATTGCTAATCAAATGATTGTAAGTGTCTGCTTTCGTCTCCCAATAGAGCCTACGGAAAGGTACTTTGCAATATCCAGATACAAGCAATATTTCAAGATAATTATATATTTCTTCTGAGGATAAATTGAAATCATAGTTGCCCTTCTATCGTCCATATTTTATCGATTCCTGGCAAATCAAGTCTACAAATTCCTCATCGAAAAATGATTTACATATATCTAGGTGTTACCGGAAGTTCTAATTTCTCAACTCTTTGCAAAATTTCATCCTTCCATTGTCTTTTCTTTTATTTTTCTTCATTTTCTTCTGTAAAATTTCCTTTCTGTATAAAATAGCCAATGGTATATCGTCCTCACTGCTAAATTATTTTGTATACAGATGACTTCTATTTCTTGTCTAAGTACTCCTTTTCCAATATCTCGAAATGTACCTGCTTCATCTTAAGGTGGAAAGAGAATTAATTGCATTTTATTACAATTTTTCATACCATCGTAGTCTTCATCGTCAGAATTAATTTCTTCCAAATAGTTTAAAAGTACGTCAGCATCACATGGATCGTCCGGGTTGTAATTTTTTTTTCTAAATAGAAAAGTAAAAATAATTATAAATGCCCATCCTATGATATTTCATACATAGATTTGAAACCTCATTTATTATATTATTATTTGATAAATCGCTATAAAACTATAATGTATTGATAAACATAGGTATAAACATATATTTCGTTCGAAAAAAGATTATATTAAAGATATATTTGTCTTTTATAAACAAAGAAACTTACCCGAGCGGCATCTCCACGAAATGAAATAACACACACTGCAACTATTGTCATTAACAATCATATGTAATAAAAAATGACACACATATAGGTTTTGGAGACAATATTGAAGTGTATACAACACGATAATGCAAGTAAATGCACCAACTTGACAGCATGCGTAAATAAACTAACCTCAAAACAATATTGTTTTGACGTATATATCATACGCTGGGCATTATGGGTTAATGAGTTTAGTCAGATTAATGGTCTATGGTCTGTAGCGATTTTAAATTTTCAGGTCTGTAATGTTCTGTTCCTCAAATTATAGTTAGGAGTTCTTTTTCAATGGTGGAGTAATTTATTTCATGAAAGGAAGACTTTTTGACTGGAAAAATTGTGAGGTGATAAAAAACTTCCTGGATAGCAGTCAATAATTTTTATTAAAATCGGCCTCTACCGGTTTCGGCTACTCCTTAGTCTTCTTCAGGAGCTGTTAACAATATATCTATTTGTTATAAAAAGTTTTACAAAAAATTGTTTGAAAGATTAAACTTACGTGATTTTTAAAAATTGTAATAATTATACATATAGACAGTAAAACACATTAAATTTCCGAAAAACATACTAACAACACACATTTGGACGTCACAATTAAAAAAATAAATAAATAAATAGTGTAAAATTCTCATAATTCGTCAAAAATATAAAAAAATGTGATAAACTTGCACCCTGTGAAAATTTTAAATTTTGTTTTAGCTTGTTCAATTAGTTTATTTTAAATTTTATATTATCGCCACGTTTAAATTTTATGTATTTCTTCTTATTCTTGTTATTTTATTTTATTTGTTTTAACTTTGTATTTTATTATTGTATTTTATTTGTATTTATTATTATATTTTATTATGTTATTGTATATTGAGCTTAGGTTAGTTATATCTGTTATTTTTATCATTGTTAATATGTAACATTTCAAGTGTTAGCCTTTTGTTTAAATTGTGTTCAGTGTCTAAGATTTTTGTGTTTTCAAAGTTAAAGCTATGGCCAGTTTCTTGTACATGATTAACTAAGGCACATTTTCCTTTGTTATTGTTATTATTTTGGCAATTTCTTTTGTGTTCTTCTAATCTTATTTGTAGGTAGCGTTTAGTTTGTCCAGTATATTGTGCATTACATTCGGAGCAGGAAATTTTGTATATGACGTTGGATTTTTGTTTATTGTCAATTGGCGCCTTTGTTTTACTGAATAAATTACCAATTGTTTTGGTTTGCTTGAATGCTATTGTAATATTTAAATTTGTCATAAAAAGGTTTTTTAAATTTAAAGCTAGGCCATCTACATATGTGTACGGAAAATATTTTTTGTCCGGGTCTATATTATTTATTGTTGTACGGTTATTTGCATCATCTTTATTTTCAGCTTGATCAGTTTTATTTTTTATTTTATTAACGACACCATTAATAATTCCTTTCGGATAATCATTTTCTTTAAGAAGATATGTTACATATTCTAATATCTCTTTTCGATGCGAATTTGAGGTTAGTTTGAGTGCCCTGTGTATAAGATTCGTTGCGTTATTAATTAACTGATTTTTCGGATGTTTTGATTTGTAATTAAGGTATCTGGTGCTGGCAGTGGGTTTTTTGTACCATTTAGTAGTAATAGTTCCATCATTGTGTCTCATTACTGTCATATCAAGAAATGGAAGAGAATTTTGTTTCTCTATTTCAACTGTAAATTGTAAATTAACGTTATAGTTATTAAACGTAGTGAGTGTTTCATCTACTTTGTCTGCAGGTATTATTAGGAACAAATCATCCACATATTTTTTTATGATTGTACATTGAAATGAAAGTAACGGTAACACAGTATCCAGTAGCCTATCCATTACTAAGTTTGCTACAATCGGGCTGAGTGATGAACCCATTGATGTCCCCCATACCTGTTTGTAATATTTGTCTTTGTACTTAAAATAACCTTCTTTTAAACATTAAGTTAATTAAATCAAAAAATTATTTCATGGGTATTTTTGTTCTTTGTGATATGTGGGTCCATTCTTCTTTTATAGCATCAAGTACTAATTCCAGGGGAATGTTTGTGAAGAGGGATACAACATCTAATGAAATAAATATATGACCTTTAGGTACTATTATTTGTGTGATGTTTTGCTGGAATTCAAATGAATTTCTGATGTAATATTCTTCTTTTTCTAGTCCTTTCAGATTAGACACAAGGAACTTGGCCATTTCATCCAGGGGAGAATTTATACCAGATACAATCGGTCTCAATGGGTAATTAGCTTTATGAACTTTTATTAATCCATATATTCTCGGAGGATTTGAATTATCTTTAGAAATTTTCTTTTTTGTGGTCAGATCAATGTAATTTTTGTCATACAGATATTTCACCATTTTATTGCATTTATTTTGTATTTTTTTAGTAATGTCTTCCTCTATTTGTTTATACACTTTTCTGTCATTTAGCAATTCTTTCATTTCATTGTCATAGTCTGTTTCGTATATGGCTACAGTTTTATTTGTTTCATCTGCTTTAATAATTAAAATGTCTTTCTTATTATATTATATATATATATATATATATATATATATATAATTTTTAAAAATCACGTAAGTTTAATCTTTCAAACAATTTTTTGTAAAACTTTTTATAACAAATAGATATATTGTTAACAGCTCCTGAAGAAGGCTAAGGAGTGGCCGAAACCGGTAGAGGCCGATTTTAATAAAAATTATTGACTGCTATCCAGGAAGTTTTTATCACCTCATAATTTATTTCATGTTCGTTGTTTTGTTTGTTGTTCATGTTAGTTTTATTTATTCAATTACAAAGTATAGGATGTAAATGATAAATGCTGATTTTTATTAAACAAATTTTCTTTATTGCTCAGCTCGTTCTGCTCAGTCACCATGTTGTTGGTAATGTAGAGCACTACCTTATCTCTTATAGGTGCTGCCACCTATGTTAATTTAAAACTATTATTTTAAGCTTAAATTCTATTTATGCTACACACCCCCCTTTCTTTTAATTGAACTAAAATGAAACATACAATATATGTTGCACAATTATTCAATTTATAAATTTAATCTCTGAATTGGTTTAGGTGGACGTGCTGACCTTCGAATATTACTTTTGTATCCAGAAATATTTTTTAAATTCATTTGAGGGTTGATATTTTCATCATTTTCTCCTCCCTCATTTAATTATAAACAATCATTCCTTTTTTTAATTACACTTGTGTAAGGTTCCTACTCAGTAAGCTATGAAGCAAGTACGAACGAGTCCACATTGGAAAAAACATATAGAATGGGGTTGTCAAAATAAATAAATATAAAGATAAATAAAAGGTTTTCTAATAAAAACTATTGTTTATTTTGCAATAAACTGCCCACCGCTCATCATCCTTACAGTTCAGAAGTGGGATTGTGAAGGATAAAGAATAGAATATTAAAAAAAGGGTTGTCTTGCATACAAGAGAAAGGTAAAGTAATTGAAGAGTGGCGGATTAAATACACAATTGGCCGACGTACAGAGTCAATCATCTTAATCCCTGTGTCCATTTTCTTTAATATCTGAACTTTTGAAATTGCAAAATGGAAGATAATCAAGAACCGAGACAAGAATCTAGTCAAGAACCGACTATGCAACAAATGATGGTTCATCTTACTACAATGTTAAACATGATTCAAGCAAAATATGAGGAATTAAATTCTCTAAGACAAAGGTACAATGAACGTAGTCAGTTAAATGTAAGAACCATACCATTTTCTGAAATTTCATTACAAATTCCTGTTTTCCGTGGTAAATCGGAAAGTGATGATGTCGAATTATGGTTAAAACGCGTTGATGATGTACAGAGTATTTACTTATTAAGTGACGATATTATTAAATTGTTAGTTACAAATAAACTGGTAAGTAACGCAAAACAGTGGTATCATTCCAAACCAGAAACATGTAAAATGAAGTGGCATGACATAAAAACTGAAATAAAAGATATGTTCGAAATATATGAAGATACTGGGATGACTATGGACAAAATTAGATCACGAAAGTGGAAACGCGGTGAGAGATTTGAGGACTATTATTACGAAAAAGTTCAAATGGCACAGAGAGCAAAGCTTTCAGAAGAAGAAATAATATCGCACATTATTAAAGGAATTGATAATTTTACACTTCGAATGAAGATGGTATGTGCTAAACATAAATCTTTAAAAAGTTTGTTTCAGAACATGAAAATGGTTGTGGGTGAACTTAATATGGATAAACCACCAAGAGATGATTTTGAAAAAAAAAGTCTAGGGAGACCTGAAATGAATAATAACTCCACAGTGAGTAAAGTTATTGGAAATTCTACAGTCACATGCTACAAATGTAATTAACCGGGTCATATATCTAGAAACTGTAACACGACAATCCAAAAACAAGAAAAAACTGGATTTAACAACACAAATAATCCGAGGGTAAATATTGTCTATTCTGTATCTAAATTTCTTAAACAAGTACAAGTTATGGATAAAATTTTAACTGCATTAGTTGACACTGGTAGTAGAACAAATCTAGTTAAAGATATATTTGCTAATAATTTAAAAACTGAAAAATGCAATACTGTTTTAATTGGTCTAAACAATAGTAAAGTATATTGTAATAAAATCGCGAAATTTTGCAAGTAGTATAGCAGTGAAAGAGCTAGCTAATTTGGTGGGATCTCAGGGGGTTGGAGGAGTCAGAGGGGGGGTAATGAGTATTCCGGAGGCGGAGTGGGGGTCTCAGGTGTCGGTAAGGTCACTGTTCTGCAAGTGAACACGTGCAAGGTCAGATTGAGGGGTTAGTTCTCCCCCACTCCGCCTCCAGAATACTCAATACCCCCCCCCCCCCCCTTCTGACTCCTCTAACCCCCTGAGATCCCAACAAATGAGCTAGCTTTCTCACTGCTATACTACTTTTGCATTAAAATCGATCATTTTGAATATGAAATTGATGCAATAGTTGTCCCGGAAAACTCAATTAGTAACGATATTATCCTTGGTCAAGAATTTTTAAATACAATAGAATGGCATGTAAATAAAGGCGGCATAACATTTAATAGAAACGAAATAGTAAATGCTATAAATGTAATGAATATTGAGATACAAATTCATGAACCAGAATTCAATATAAATCCGAATATAAGTTTTCAAGATAAAAAAAAATTGATGCAAATAATTTCAAACTATCTCACAATACCTAGTGATAAAATTGGGGTTGATGATGATGATTTACAAATGAGAATCGAATTAAAAACCGATAAGCCAATTTATACGTCACCGCGTAGAGTTTCTTACCATTAACGCGAAATTATTGATAAAATAGTAGATGATTTGTTGAATAAAGGTGTAATTAAGCCTAGTCATTCCGAATATGCCAGTCCAGTTGTACTTGTAGCCAAAAAGAATGGAGAGACTCGCATGTGCGCAGATTACCGCGACATTAATAAAGAAACCAATAAAGATAAATTTCCGTTACCACACATTGATGATTTAATTAACGATTTGCGTAATGCCAGATATTTCACAGCACTTGATCTTAAAAATGGATTTTACCACGTCAAAATTCATCCAGATTCAACAAAATACACGTCGTTCGTAGTACACACTGGTCAATACGAATACACCCGGATGCCATTTGGATTAGTCAATTCACCGTCTGTTTGTATGCGATATGTAAATCATATTTTTAGAGAAATGATACGAGCTCATAAAATACAAATTTACATGGATGATCTCCTTATTGCAACTCAAACAATTGAACAGAACTTAGAAATAATTCGTGAAATTCTAGAAATAATGAGACAGTATAATTTACATCTTCGTTTCGATAAGTGTCAATTTTTACAAGATGAGATAGATTATTTAGGCTATCATATCAAATACAATCAAATTCAACCTGGTATAAACAAAACAAAAGCTGTTCGTAATTTCCCCATACCTAAAGATCAACGCCAAGTTAGAATGTTTTTAGGACTTACAGGTTATTTTAGGCGCTTTATTAAAGATTATGCTATTATAGCCAAACCTTTAACTGACCTATTACGCCAAAATATGAAGTTTGAAATGGGAATAGAACAAATAAGTGCAATAAATAAATTTAAAGACTGTTTAACTAATGAAACTATAATAAAACTATACGATCCTAAAAAAGAAATCGAGCTTCACACAGACGCAAGATCTAATGGATTTGGAGCTATTTTATTACTGTTTGAGATTTTAATTGATGTCAGCTCCGTATATTGTCAAAGGTACAACACCTATTTGCCAATGTCAACGCCATATACGCTTCTCTGTATTTTTTTTTTTAGTTTATTGTTAGTGGCGCTGTCGCTAGCGAATATGTGTTGTACAAGTCTGTTCGGTTCCGGCGTTGTCGCGCCAAAGTTGTTTTGTATCGGTCCGCAACAATCCATTGTTGTACTGCTCCAGTAAAGTATTTACATTTGTGATATCTGTTATTTGTATAGTTTTGGTTGTGCTGTGTGCAAATAAATAAGTGTTTTTCGCGTGGTTGTGTGAAAGTGAGATTTACAACCTCACCAACTGTTCCATCATCCATACTTGATATCCTGGGTATCCATCCCTGTTATCCCGCACATTTTGGTCCTTCGAGCCGGATATTATCCGGGTTATCCGAGTTTTTTCCACCCTTAAAACCACGTGTAAAACCTGTCAAATCCTTGTCCATATGCACAGCCTGTCAAATTCTAATCCAGTTTCATCCACCCATCCTTTGTTAATTCTAACCTCGCAAACCTGTGTGTAGAATTACGATAACTTCGAAGTCATCGCCAAACAGTTCCGTTTTCGCGTCCGTAACCTTCACCAGGTTCAACAATGGCTGAAGTGTTGCGCCACCAGCAAGAGTTGACGGAACAGATCCGGAAGTTACCGCTGGCACTCCGTACGCAGCTGTCGAAAGAAGAAATAACACCGACAAGCAAGCTGATCGACAGAGCGCTCGCCAACCTACAGAGACATTGAGAGGACTTCCAAACTAACCACCACTCTTTTAGAGCAGAAAAGGGCTCAGAAGCTACGGTGTACTTCGTTAAAGATCACTTCTCCGCCACAGAGCTCTTGTACTTGACGGGTGTCGCTATCCGCCTACGTGCTTCCACGTCTGACGGCTCACGTTCCACAACGGAGAGTCCGTCCCTTAGATCCGCAGCTGCTGCTGCACCTCGAGCTGGCCGATCCATGCTATCACCAAGACCAGAAGGTTGGCCTACTGCTTGGAGCCGACGTTTTTGGCCCTCTACTCCGTCCAGGAGTGTATCCAGTCCCAGGCTCCAAGGTGGTAGCCACCAACACAGCTCTAGGTTGGGTCCTGTCCGGAGCCGTCGACGAGGACGGTGCATCTCCCGTGTCCTCTCTACATTGCCGTGTAGAGGAGGACCTGGATCATAATCTCCGCCGGTTCTGGGAACTTGGAGAGAATCCTGCCGACGTCGCCTCCCGCGGTGCTACTCCGCAAATACTCTTCACCTCGAGCCTATGGTGGAACGGTCCTCCATGGCTTTCCGACGCGACTCAGAATTGGCCGACCGCAACACAAGAGCTACCCGATTCACCAGGTGAAGAAGCTGTCCAGAAAACCCGCTCCATGCCGGTCCAGGTCGAAAAAGAGTTCGCTCTGTTAGCGCGGTATTCCTCCCTGTCACGCACGCTCCGCGTAACAGCCCAGTGCATGCGACTTCCCGATTCCGAAAAACACCCGCCTATTCTTCCAAGGTCATCTCCGCTAAGCCAGCTACATGTCCTACATTGGCACGCATTAGCCCTCCACGCTGGCTTAGCATTAACTCACTCACTCCTCCAGAAGCACGTCTGGATCCTCCAAGGGCGAGCCCTAACAAAGAAGCTGCTCCGAACTTGCATCCCTTGCAGGCGCCGTCGTCCGCTGATGGGCAAACAACTCATGGGAAACCTGCCAGCTGCCAGAGTGACTCCCAGCCGCCCTTTCCTGCGTTCAGGAGTAGATTACGCAGGACCCATCCAGTGCCGCCCGTCTCCAGGTCGTGGGCGACACTCCACCAAGGCCTACATCGCCCTCTTCGTCTGTCTTTCCACCAAGGCGCTTCACCTGGAGGTCGTGAGCGACTTGACGACCAAGGCCTTCCTGGCGGCCTTCCGTCGGTTCGTTGCACGCCGAGGAGTGTGCAGCGAGCTGCTTTCCGACAACGGCACGACGTTCGTCGGTGCCAGCGCAGAGCTGCGCTCCATGTTGCATCAGGCGTCCCTGTTCTACCACGAAGTAGCTTCTACCCTGTCCGATTCCGGCACACGTTGGAGCTTCATTCCACCGTCTGCACCGCACTTCGGCGGCCTGTGGAAGGCCGGAGTCAAATCAGTGAAGAGTCTCCTCCGCAAAACCATTGGTGAGACGACCCTCACGTATGAGGAGCTATCTACAGTACTGGCTCAGGTAGA
Organism: Stenolophus ochropezus; assembly: GCA_035578165.1. Taxonomy (NCBI): domain Eukaryota; kingdom Metazoa; phylum Arthropoda; class Insecta; order Coleoptera; family Carabidae; genus Stenolophus; species Stenolophus ochropezus. Next base: position 15,046,146 of record JAQOWZ010000013.1, read on the forward strand.
GGCCTGCCTGAATTCCCGTCCGCTGACGCCGTCCTCGTCGGACACTGCGGACCTGTCCGCGCTGACCCCAGCGCACTTCCTGGTTGGTTCATCATTGCTGACCGTTCCAGAACCAGGTTCTCATAACGAGCCCAGCGACCTGGCGACCCGCTGGCGGCTCGTTCAACGACTCACACAGCACTTCTGGAAGAAGTGGTCAACGCAGTACCTGCACCAGCTGCAACAACGTCCCCGCTAGCGCGGGGAAAGATCCAACTTCAGTGTGGACCAGTTAGTGCTGGTTCACCACCCGCAGCTGCCTCCAGGTAGATGGGCACTGGGCCGAGTGACTGAGCTGCATCCAGGGGCAGACGGCCTCGTCAGGGTAGTCACCGTCAAGACTGCCACTTCAGAGCTTCGCCGACCTATCTCCCGGCTAAGCCCTCTGCCGATCGAGACGGACGTCGTCCCCTCAGCCAAGCAGAGACTCGCCGCGCCGCCGTCGCCACCGCTGTGTCGTTCTACGGTGGGCAGTCCAGGTCATTCCCAGTCGGCCTGATGTCCACACGATCTTGCTTACTTAAGTTTCATTGTTCTTCCATGTTAATTGTTTAGTTTAGTCGCTTCTCGACTAGGTGGGCAGTATGTTTGAGATTTTAATTGTTGTCAGCTCCGTATATTGTCAAAGGTACAACACCTATTTGCCAATGTCAACGCCATATACGCTTCTCTGTATTTTTTTGTAGTTTATTGTTAGTGGCGCTGTCGCTAGCGAATATGTGTTGTACAAGTCTGTTCGGTTCCGGCGTTGTCGCGCCAAAGTTGTTTTGTATCGGTCCGCAACAATCCATTGTTGTACTGCTCCAGTAAAGTATTTACATTTGTGATATCTGTTATTTGTATAGTTTTGGTTGTGCTGTGTGCAAATAAATAAGTGTTTTTCGCGTGGTTGTGTGAAAGTGAGATTTACAACCTCACCAACTGTTCCATCATCCATACTTGATATCCTGGGTATCCATCCCTGTTATCCCGCACATTTTGGTCCTTCGAGCCGGATATTATCCGGGTTATCCGAGTTTTTTCCACCCTTAAAACCACGTGTAAAACCTGTCAAATCCTTGTCCATATGCACAGCCTGTCAAATTCTAATCCAGTTTCATCCACCCATCCTTTGTTAATTCTAACCTCGCAAACCTGTGTGTAGAATTACGATAACTTCGAAGTCATCGCCAAACAGTTCCGTTTTCGCGTCCGTAACCTTCACCAGGTTCAACAATGGCTGAAGTGTTGCGCCACCAGCAAGAGTTGACGGAACAGATCCGGAAGTTACCGCTGGCACTCCGTACGCAGCTGTCGAAAGAAGAAATAACACCGACAAGCAAGCTGATCGACAGAGCGCTCGCCAACCTACAGAGACATTGAGAGGACTTCCAAACTAACCACCACTCTTTTAGAGCAGAAAAGGGCTCAGAAGCTACGGTGTACTTCGTTAAAGATCACTTCTCCGCCACAGAGCTCTTGTACTTGACGGGTGTCGCTATCCGCCTACGTGCTTCCACGTCTGACGGCTCACGTTCCACAACGGAGAGTCCGTCCCTTAGATCCGCAGCTGCTGCTGCACCTCGAGCTGGCCGATCCATGCTATCACCAAGACCAGAAGGTTGGCCTACTGCTTGGAGCCGACGTTTTTGGCCCTCTACTCCGTCCAGGAGTGTATCCAGTCCCAGGCTCCAAGGTGGTAGCCACCAACACAGCTCTAGGTTGGGTCCTGTCCGGAGCCGTCGACGAGGACGGTGCATCTCCCGTGTCCTCTCTACATTGCCGTGTAGAGGAGGACCTGGATCATAATCTCCGCCGGTTCTGGGAACTTAGAGAGAATCCTGCCGACGTCGCCTCCCGCGGTGCTACTCCGCAAATACTCTTCACCTCGAGCCTATGGTGGAACGGTCCTCCATGGCTTTCCGACGCGACTCAGAATTGGCCGACCGCAACACAAGAGCTACCCGATTCACCAGGTGAAGAAGCTGTCCAGAAAACCCGCTCCATGCCGGTCCAGGTCGAAAAAGAGTTCGCTCTGTTAGCGCGGTATTCCTCCCTGTCACGCACGCTCCGCGTAACAGCCCAGTGCATGCGACTTCCCGATTCCGAAAAACATCCGCCTATTCTTCCAAGGTCATCTCCGCTAAGCCAGCTACATGTCCTACATTGGCACGCATTAGCCCTCCACGCTGGCTTAGCATTAACTCACTCACTCCTCCAGAAGCACGTCTGGATCCTCCAAGGGCGAGCCCTAACAAAGAAGCTGCTCCGAACTTGCATCCCTTGCAGGCGCCGTCGTCCGCTGATGGGCAAACAACTCATGGGAAACCTGCCAGCTGCCAGAGTGACTCCCAGCCGCCCTTTCCTGCGTTCAGGAGTAGATTACGCAGGACCCATCCAGTGCCGCCCGTCTCCAGGTCGTGGGCGACACTCCACCAAGGCCTACATCGCCCTCTTCGTCTGTCTTTCCACCAAGGCGCTTCACCTGGAGGTCGTGAGCGACTTGACGACCAAGGCCTTCCTGGCGGCCTTCCGTCGGTTCGTTGCACGCCGAGGAGTGTGCAGCGAGCTGCTTTCCGACAACGGCACGACGTTCGTCGGTGCCAGCGCAGAGCTGCGCTCCATGTTGCATCAGGCGTCCCTGTTCTACCACGAAGTAGCTTCTACCCTGTCCGATTCCGGCACACGTTGGAGCTTCATTCCACCGTCTGCACCGCACTTCGGCGGCCTGTGGAAGGCCGGAGTCAAATCAGTGAAGAGTCTCCTCCGCAAAACCATTGGTGAGACGACCCTCACGTATGAGGAGCTATCTACAGTACTGGCTCAGGTAGAGGCCTGCCTGAATTCCCGTCCGCTGACGCCGTCCTCGTCGGACACTGCGGACCTGTCCGCGCTGACCCCAGCGCACTTCCTGGTTGGTTCATCATTGCTGACCGTTCCAGAACCAGGTTCTCATAACGAGCCCAGCGACCTGGCGACCCGCTGGCGGCTCGTTCAACGACTCACACAGCACTTCTGGAAGAAGTGGTCAACGCAGTACCTGCACCAGCTGCAACAACGTCCCCGCTAGCGCGGGGAAAGATCCAACTTCAGTGTGGACCAGTTAGTGCTGGTTCACCACCCGCAGCTGCCTCCAGGTAGATGGGCACTGGGCCGAGTGACTGAGCTGCATCCAGGGGCAGACGGCCTCGTCAGGGTAGTCACCGTCAAGACTGCCACTTCAGAGCTTCGCCGACCTATCTCCCGGCTAAGCCCTCTGCCGATCGAGACGGACGTCGTCCCCTCAGCCAAGCAGAGACTCGCCGCGCCGCCGTCGCCACCGCTGTGTCGTTCTACGGTGGGCAGTCCAGGTCATTCCCAGTCGGCCTGATGTCCACACGATCTTGCTTACTTAAGTTTCATTGTTCTTCCATGTTAATTGTTTAGTTTAGTCGCTTCTCGACTAGGTGGGCAGTATGTTTGAGATTTTAATTGTTATCAGCTCCGTATATTGTCAAAGGTACAACACCTATTTGCCAATGTCAACGCCATATACGCTTCTCTGTATTTTTTTGTAGTTTATTGTTAGTGGCGCTGTCGCTAGCGAATATGTGTTGTACAAGTCTGTTCGGTTCCGGCGTTGTCGCGCCAAAGTTGTTTTGTATCGGTCCGTAACAATCCATTGTTGTACTGCTCCAGTAAAGTATTTACATTTGTTATATCTGTTATTTGTATAGTTTTGGTTGTGCTGTGTGCAAATAAATAAGTGTTTTTCGCGTGGTTGTGTGAAAGTGAGATTTACAACCTCACCAACTGTTCCATCATCCATACTCGATATCCTGGGTATCCATCCCTGTTATCCCGCACAATTACAAAAGCACGAGGGAAAATTTCATCCAGTTTATTACTCTAGCTTAAAGGCGACTGAAGTAGAATCGAAATTACACAGTTTTGAATTAGAACTTTTAGCTGTTGTAAACGCTCTACAAAAATTCAGAATTTACTTATTAGAAAAGACATTTACCTTGGTAACTGACTGTAATGCACTAACTCAAACGTTAAAGAAGAAAGACCAATGTCCCAAGATTTTACGGTGGAGTTTAATACTTCAAAATTTTGACTTCGATGTACAGCACCGTAATAGCGAGAAAATGACACATGTAGATTGTCTTAGTAGGATAATCCCCGTAAATTTTACAGACAAACAAAATCAAGAATTAGAAGAAATTGCTATACTTCAAAATCAAGATCCAGAAATTTTAGAATTAAAAAATAAGCTCACAATTGATTGTAAAAAGCATGATGATTTTGAAATTGTAAATGATATGTTAATGAAACGTGTAAATAATAAATATTTGTTAGTTGTTCCCAGACAACTACGTCGACAGTTAGTATTTAAAATCCATGAAATAATAGCTTATCTCGGATCAGAAAAAACTCTTCAAGAATTGCGAACTTTATACTATTTTAGAAACATGCGTAAGTACGTAAAAAAATGTCTGTCACAATGTATAAATTGACTATCAAGAATGAAGGATTCTTAAACTGCATAGACAAGGGATCAGAGCCTTGGAAAACTCTACACATAGATCATTTGGGTCCCTTAGAACGAAGTTCAAGAGGCTATAAATATATATTTACAGTTATAGATGCATTTACCAAATTTATTTTTTTAGAACCAGCAAAAACTACTACTACTGAAGAAGCTGTTCGATCTCTAAAACAATTATTTAAGATTTTTGGAATGCCACAAAGTACTACTTTTACAAATGAAATCTTTAGGGAATTTTGCCAAAGCAATAATATCCAACTGACACTTACTGCCGTACGAACACCGAGAAGTAATGGTCAAATTGAAATATATAACAAAACGATAATGCCTGCAATTTTGAAACTAACAAAAGAACCAAAAAATGGCCTGATTGTTTAGATAAGATTCAAATGTCTTTGAATTCTACAGTACAGAAAACAACGAGAAAATCCCCTAGCGAATTGTTCTTTGATTAAAAATTAAACTAGGGTTTTGGAATGGAAATGAAAAATATGATAAACGAAATTACAACCGTAAATCAATTCATGAAGAATAGAGATATGAAAAGACAAGAGGCAGCAGAAAATATACAAGAAGACCAAGAAAAATGTAAAATCAGGTACGATAAAAAAAGGAAGATTCATCATAAATATAAAGAAGGAGACTATGTGATGATAGAAGTAACGTCAAACACTACAGATCCTAATCCTAAAATGTCCAAAAAATTTTCAGGTACCTACATTGTTCATTCTGTGCTAGATAATGATCGCTATGTGATTACAGATCTACAGAGGTATTACTATGTTGAATACGGTATATAAAATACTATCCACATTAATACAAAGGAGATTAGTAAATGAAGAAAATAACATAATTGGACAATATCAATGTGAATTCAGTAAAGGCAGATCAACAACAGACGCCATACATACAGTCAAACAAATAATTGAAAAATCAGTTGAATACAATATGAATATAGAAATGCTATTTATTGATTTCCAGCAAGCCTTTGACTCCATTAAAAGAAAAAAACTCATGACAGCACTTGAGGAGCTAAATATACCAGCAAAATTAAGAAGACTAACCTCGATAACAATGAGGAAAAATAAAATAAGCATTATAACACAAAAAGGGGAGACAGAAGAGATCGAGATAAATAAAGGGGTCACACAAGGAGATGCGCTGTCGGCAACATTGTTCAACCTAGCTTTAGAGTATGTACTTAGAAAAATAAATAAAGGAACGCTTAGAACACGAGGAGGACAAAAAATAGCATATGCCGACGACATAGTTATTGCAACGAAGAACAGGAATATAATGATAGAAATGCTGCAAGAAATAATGATCGAAGGAGATAAGATAGGATTAAAAATCACGAAGCAAAAACCAAAATAATGCTGCTAGGAAAGAATGCTGAAAACAAAGGAATAAAAATCGGAGAACACACATTTGAACAAGTAGATACGTTTAAATATCTAGGAATTATGTTATCAAGTAAAGGAGAAAGAGAAACAGAAATTAAGGAAAAGATTATAGCAACAAGTAGAGCTTTTTACGCAAATAAAAAAATATTAAAAAGCAAACTATTAACAAAAAATACGAAAATCATAATATACAAATCAATAATAAGACCAATAACATTATACGCAGCTGAAACAATCACAATGACAAAAAAAGAAGAAGAAGATCTAAAAATAATGGAACGCAAAATAATACGAACAATTCTAGGACCAATCAAGGTATCAGAAAATGAATACAGAATAAGAATGAACCATGAAATAGAACAAGAATTAGAAGGAGAAAATATAGTGAAAAAAATTAAACAACAAAAAATGAGATGGAGCAGAAGAAAGGGATACAATAAGATCAATAGTCGAGTGGAGCCCAGGCGGAAGAAGAAGACGAGGCAGGCCCAGGTCTACATGGCTGAGAGAAGTGGAAGAAGATCTGAAAGCAGCTGGAATTAGCAACTGGAAGAATAAAACAAGAGATAGGGAGTTGTGGAGGAATATTATAAAGAACGATGAAAGGAAGACTTCTTGACTGGAAAAATTGTGAGGTGATAAAAAACTTCCTCGATAGCAGTCAATAATTTTTATTAAAATCGGCCTCTACCGGTTTCGGCTACTCCTTAGCCTTCATCAGGATGAATAAAAATTATTGACTGCTATCCAGGAAGTTTTTTATCACCTCATTATAAAGAACATCTAAGAAACAGGAACGGAGATTCCAATAAAATTGGATCCAGAAAGCTTCGAAGGAAGCGGCGCAACCCCATGGGGGTGTTAAGCCACTATATATATATATATATATATATATATATATATATATATATATATATATATATATATGATTACAGATATTCCAGGTCATAAAATTACTCAAAGACCCTACGAATGTGTAATGCCACCTGAAAAGATCAAAAAATGGATTCAACTACAAGATGAAAGTGACGAAGACGACGAAAATGAAAAATGTATAGTCGACAGCCAAGATCAAGAATTTACTCCTGTAGTGGAAGAAAATCAAAACTGCAATGAAAAAGACGAAATTCCACCGATACATCAAGATGAAGCCGAGCTCCGCTGGAACAGAGACAAAAATAGGACAACTGACATCGAGGACAATGTCTCGTCAGGAAAGGCCGAGCTGTAAGATTCCTAAATATTTTTTAAATTCATTTGAGGGTTGATATTTTCATCATTTTCTCCTCCCTCATTTAATTATAAACAATCATTCCTTTTTTTAATTACACTTGTGTAAGGTTCCTACTCAGTAAGCTATGAAGCAAGTACGAACGAGTCGACATTGGAAAAAACATATAGAATGGAGATGTCAAAATAAATAAATATAAAGATAAATAAAAGGTTTTCTAATAAAAACTATTCTTTATTATGCAATAAACTGCCCACCGCTCATCATCCTTACACTTGCGTTTCTTCGATAATATTTATTTTTCTCGGTTTTCACAATATAAGATCTTGGAACCAACAATTTTTTAAAAATAATTGCTTTTTCCCATTCTTTGTTTGTTACATTTTGCAACCATATTTTGTCACCGGTTTTAATTTCGTAATTATCTACTTTTGAATGCTGGTCGTAATATGATTTAGCTTTTTGTAGATTTTTCATCATTTGCTCATAGATCCTATCACGATTAACATTTACAGTTATCAACATATTTTTACTAACTGGAATTTTAGTTTTTAAATTTCTGTTTATTAATAATTGAGCAGGTGAGTAATTTAAATTGGCAACTGGAGCATTTCTATAATTTAATAAAAACCAATTTAAATCTTTATTAGTTTCCTTTGCTTTTTTAAGCATTATTTTTTTAATTCCTACCTCCTTTTCAGCTAATTCATTACTTTTTGAATAGAGTGGATTAAAAGTTTCTATTCATCCGCAAATTGTTTAAACTCGTAACTACTTTAATAAAATGGCATATTATCAACAATTAGTATACCAGGTATTCCATTTGTGGAGAATATTTCTGTTAATTTATTTATTATTGCAAAACTGTTTTAATTTTTTAATTTTTTCAGCTCAAACCATCCCGAATAATAGTCATAAACTATAAGGTAACTGTTACCAGCATAATCAGCAATATCAGCACCTAGTTTAAAAATAAAATATTTGGTATATCGTGATTAATTAGCGATTCTTTATTATTTGTGTTTGTGTTCAATGTTTTGAAGTCACTCACATTGGTGTAGTTAAATAAAAGTAAACTCTATCTTTGAATAATTATTGTATTTTAGAACATTGAATTAGTACCATGACATTTTACATTCAATATCAACTGTCACTCTTTTTTTATACATATGGTTACTTAATATATTTTTTCATGTACAAAAATACAATTATTATAGGTTGAATATAAACATGCCCCCAGCTTTGAAGGCTTGACTTCAACAAAACTGATTTACAGTAGTATATTTAACTGTCTATATTGGGAAGTGGGCACACTTTGATTATGGATCTTCTGATGGTGTTGTTATTCGGTAGTTTACGAGAGACTATTCGGATTATTCCATCAGATCCGATATGTACTTCTTCTACTCGTCTTAGCATCCATGATAGTAAAGGAAGATTGTCGTCTTTAACGACAACCACGGTGCCGACTTGAAGGTTTCGTTTAAGTCTTGTCCATTTTTGACGATGCTGCAACTCGGAGATATATTCTGAAGACCATCAGCGCCAGAATTGTTGTATAAGTTTTTGAAATTTCTGGTAACTAGACAGTCGGTTGTCTAGTATATCTCGTATATTTGGATCTGACCATCTAATAAGGAAGTGTGCTGGAGTTAATGGGCAAGGATCATTTGGATCATCTGATAATGAATACAAAGGTCGTGAATTTAAAATTGATTCAATTTGAACGTAATCAACGAGACCTTTCATTTGAGACGAAACTCGACATACTTCTCACAACTTTTTGCATAAAACAAAAGCCGATCGACATAGCACTTTTTTATCAATTCTGCACGCTAGCCCTCTCCGAGACCTTTCATTTGATATCAAACACGATATACTTCTGACAACTTTTTGCAAAAAACAAAAGCCGATCGACATAGTACATTTTTGTCAATTCTGCAGGCTAGCCCTTTCCGAGACCTTGCATTTGATACCAAACACCACAAACTTCTGACAAATTTTTGCATAAAACAAAAGCCGATCGACAGGGAACATTTTTATCAATTCTGCACGCTAGCCCTAAACGAGACTTTTCATTTGATACGAAACACCACACACTACTGACAACTTTTTGCAAAAAACAAATACCGATCGACATAGCACATTTTTATCAATTCTGCACGCTAGTCCTCTCCGAGACCTTTCATTTGATATCAAACACGATATACTTCTGACAACTTTTTGCAAAAAACAAAAACCGATCGACATAGTACATTTTTGTCAATTCTGCAGGCTAGCCCTCTCCGAGACCTTTCATTTGAGACCAAACTCGACATATCTTTGAGAAATTTTTGCAAAAACAAAAGCCGATCAACATTGACTTTTTTTCTTAATTCTACACGCCAGCCCTTATAGAGCCTTTTCATTTGATACCAAACACCACATACTTCTCACAACATTTTCCAAAAAACAAAAGCCATTCGATATAGAACATTTTTGTTCATTCTGCACGCTAGCCCTCATCGTGACCTAGCCTAATATAACATTCACTGTCTTCAGTAACCTTTCATTTGGGAATATTTGTTCTTTGCTTAGTTACTTTATTAAACATTTGGCAACATTGACTTTTGTAATTTGAATATACCCAAACACGACATTTTTCTGATAACATTATGCAAAAAACAAATTCTAATCTACATGGAACATTTTTGTCATTCGTGCACACCAGTCCGTATTGTGTCGTTTCCTGAAAACCCAAGGACGACCTACTTCTAACAACTTTTTACGGAAAACAAATGCAGATCGACATGACACATTTTTTTTTGTCATTTTAAAACTGGCCCTTATAGTTTCCTTTCTTTTGATAACAAACACAGCAAAGTATTCAATTTATTTTATTTAGGAATATTTTATTTTTATTTAGTTACTTTATAATTTGGCAACACTGTTTGCATTAAAAAATACTAGTTAATTTTTAAAATTATAAATTAATATTGTCAACCCTAATACAACTGCCACCGTCTTCAGTGAAGTTAGTTTAGGAATATTTGGTTTTAATTTAGTTACTTCATCACACATTTGGCAACATTGACTTTTGACATTGGAAACGTCAAAATTTATATTAATTAAATACGTTATGTTTTAAACTTAAATTAGTTGTAATACCTTTGCTCAAGTCTATTATTTTTGAAATTGTTTTTAAATCTTTGATATCAATGTTCTATTAAAAAATATACTCATTTAAAGTTCATAGGCAGATTGTCAAAAGTGACGGATGACGGCGTAATTCTTCTTAAAATTAGACATGGCCTCTGGGATCCATTGTTTCTAGGCAGCATTTGTGCACAGTTTTAATATTTTACACGAAAACTACTAACAGTAAAAATATGAGATACCCAAAAGGCACCAGACCTCATTAGCCCCCACATATTAAAAAAAAATTATAATAATCACTTGCATGGTTCAGGCTGTAGGCCTTTACAAATGTTACTCGATGCTCGTGATGAATCTATAGAGAGTGATATGAAAGAAAGTGAATCTAGCCTTTTAGTATAGGAGACTAGCGAATTCTCGGCTACGCCGAGCATTCCCTAGAGCTCCGCTGTCAGTGCAAAAAACAAATGCCGATCGACATGAAACAATTATTTCATATTTGCACGTCAGGCCTCACCGAGACCTTTCATTAGATTGCAAACACGATATACTTCTAATAATATTTTGCAAAAAACAAAAGCCGGTCGACATGAAACATTTTTGTCATTTATGTACGCCAACTCTCACCGAGACCTTTCATTTGATACCATACACGACATACTTCTGACAACTTTCTGCATTAAACAAAAGTCGATCGACATGAAACATTTTTATCATATCTACACGCTAGCCCACACCCAGACTTTTCATTTGATACCAAACACTATATACTTGTGACGACCTTTTGCAAGAAACAAAAGCCGATCGACATAGCACATTTTTTGTCAATTCTGCACGCTAGCCTTCTCCGAGATCTTTCATTTGATACCAAACACGACATACTTCTGACAACTTTTTGCATAAAACAAAAGCTGATCGACATGGAACATTTTTGTCAATTCTGCACGCTAACCCTCAACGAGACTTTTCATTTGATACCAAACACCACACACTTCTGACAACTTTTTGCAAAAAAACAAATACCGATCGACACAGCACATTTTTATCAATTCTGCACGATAGCCCTCTCCGAGACCTTTCATTTAATATCAAACACGATATACTTCTGACAACTTTTTGCAAAAAACAAAAACCGATCGACATAGTACATTTTTGTTAATTCTGCAGGCTAGCCCTCTCCGAGACCTTTCATTTGATACCAAACACGACATACTTCTGACAACTTTTTGCATAAAACAAAAGCCGATCGACATGGAACATTTTTGTCAATTCTGCACGCTAGCCCTCAACGAGACCTTTCATTTATTACCAAACACCACACACTTCTGACAACTTTTTGCAAATAACAAATACCGATCGACACAGCACATTTTTATCAATTCTGCACGATAGCCCTCTCCGAGACCTTTCATTTAATACCAAACACGACATACTTCTGACAACTTTTTGCATAAAACCAAAGCCGATCGACATGAAACATTTTTTTCAATTCAGCACGCTAGCCCTCAACGAGACCTTTCATTTGAGACCAAATTCGACATATCTTTGAGAAATTTTTGCAAAAACAAAAGCCGATCAACATTGACCTTTTTTCTTAATTCTACACGCCAGCCTTTATCGAGCCTTTTCATTTGATACCAAACACCACATGCTTCTCACAACATTTTCCAAACAACAAAAGCCGTTCGATATAGAACATTTTTGTTCATTCTGCAAGCTAGCCCTCATCGTGACCTAGCCTAATATAACATTCACTGTCTTCAGTAACCTTTCATTTGGGAATATTTGTTCTTTATTTAGTTACTTTATTAAACATTTGGCAACATTGACTTTTGTAATTTGAAAATACCCAAACACGACATTTTTCTGACAACATTATGCAAAAACCAAATTCTAATCTACATGGAACATTTTTGTCATTCGTGCACACCAGTCCGTATTGTGTCGTTTCCTTAAAACCCAAGGACGACCTACTTCTAACAACTTTTTACGGAAAACAAATGCAGATCGACATGACACATTTTTTTTGACATTTTAAAACTGGCCCTTATGGTTTTCTTTTGATAACAAACACAGCAAAGTATTCAATTTATTTTATTTAGGAATATTTGATTTTTATTTAGTTACTTTATAATTTGGCAACACTGTTTGCATTAAAAAATAGTAGTTAATTTTTAAATTTATAAATTAATATTGTCAACCCTAATACAACTGCCACCGTCTTCAGTGAAGTTAGTTTAGGAATATTTGGATTTAATTTAGTTACTTCATCACACATTTGGCAACATTGACTTTTGACATTGGAAACGTCAAAATTTATATTAATTAAATACGTTATGTTTTAAACTTAAATTAGTTGTAACACATTTGCTCAAGTCTATTATTCATGATACTGTTTTTAAATCTTTGATATCAATGTTCTATTAAAAGATATAATCATTTAAAGTTCATAGGCAGATTGTCAAAAGTGATGGATGACGGCGTGATTCTTCTTAAAGTTAGACATGGCCTCTGGGATCCATTGTTTCCAGGCAGCATTTGTGCACAATTTTAATTTTTTACACGAAAACTACTAACAGTAAAACTACGAGACACCCAAAAGGCACTAGATCTCATTAGCCCCCACATATTAAAAAAAAATTATAACAATCACTTGCATGGTTCAGGCTGTAGACGTTTACAAAAGTTACTCGATGCTCGTGATGAATCTATAGATAGATAGATAGATATATAGTGAATGTAATCGTTTAGTATAGTGACTAGCGAATTCTCGGCTACGCCGAGCATTCCCTAGAGCTCCGCTGTCAGTGCAAAAAACAAATGCCGATCGACATGAAACAATTATTTCATATTTCCACGTCAGACCTCATCGAGACCTTTCATTAGATTGCAAACACGATATACTTCTATTATTTTTTTTTGCAAAAAACAAGAGCCGGTCGACATGAAACATTTTTGTCACTTATGTACCCCAATTCTCACCGAGACCTTTCATTTGATACCATACACGACATACTTCTATCAACTTTCTGCATAAAACAAAAGTCGATCGACATGAAACATTTTTATCATATTTACACGCTAACCCACGCCGAGACTTTTCATTTGATACCAAACACTATATACTTGTGACAACCTTTTGCAAAAAATAAAAGCCTATCGACATGGAACATTTTTGTCAATTCTGCACGCTATCCCTCTACAAGACGTTTCATTTGAGACCAAACTCGACATACTTTTAAGAACTTTTTGCAGAAAACAAAAGCCGATCGAAAAGGAACATTTCTGTCAATTCTGCACGCTAACCCTAAATGAGACCTTTCATTTCAGACCAAACTCGACATACTTTTGAGAATTTTTTGCATAAAACAAAAGCAGATCGACCTAGATCATTTTTGTCAATTCTCTAAGCGAGCCCTCGCCAAGACCTTTCATTCGATACCAAACACGACATATTTCTGACAACTTTTTGCAAAAAACAAAAGCCGATCGACATGGAATATTTTTGTCAATTCTGCACGCTATCCCTCAACAAGACGTTTCATTTGAGACCAAACTCGACATACTTTTAAGAACTTTTTGCATAAAACAAAAGCCGATCGAAATGGAACATTTCTGTCAATTCTGCACGCTAGCCCTCAACGAGACCTTTCATTTGAGACCAAACTGGACATACTTTTGAGAATTTTTTGCATAAAACAAAAGCAGATCGACATAGAACATTTTTGTCAATTCTCTACGCGAGCCCTCGCCAAGACCTTTCATTCGATACCAAACACGACATATTTCTGACAACTTTTTGCAAAAAACAAAGCCGATCGGCATCGATAACATTTTTGTCAATTTTGCATTTCAGCCCTCAACAAGACCTTTCATTTGATACCAAACACGACATACTTCGATTAACTTTTTGCATAAAGCAAAAGCCGATCAACATAGACCGTTTTTGTCAGTTCTGCACGCGAGCCCTCAACAAGACCTTATATTTGAGACCAAACATGATATACTTTATACAACTTTTTGCAAAAAACAAAAGCCGATCGACATAGATCATTTTTGTCAAATTTGTACGCGAGCCCTCGCCGAGACCTTTTATTAGATACCAAACACGACATATGTCTATTAACTTTTTGCATAAAACAAAAGCCGATCAACATGGAAAATTTTCTTTTTTGTACACCAGCCCTCACCGAGACTTTTCATTCAATACAAAACACAACATATTTCAGATAACATTTTGCAAAAAACTAATTCTAATCGACGTAGAACATATTTGGCATTCGTGCACACCAATCCACATTGTGTCGTTTCATTAAAATCCAAGGACGACCTACTTGTATCAACTTTTTGCGCAAATCAAATGCAGATCGATGTGACATATTTTTTTTGTCATTTCAAAACCGGCCCTTTTGGTTTTTATTCTTTGATATCAAACATAGCAAAGTATACAATTTATTTTATTTAAGAATATTTAATTTTTATTTAGTTACCTACTTCATAATTTGGCAACACTGTTTCTGTTAAAAAGTAGTAGTTAATTCTTAAATTTTTTAAATTAATATTGTCAATCCTAATACAACTGCCATCGTCTTCAGTGAAGTTAGTTTAGGAATATTCGGTTTTAATTTAGTTACTTCATCACACATTTGGCAACATTGACTTTTGACATTGGAAACGTCAAAATTTATATTAATTAAATACGTTATGTTTTAAACTTAAATTAATTGTAACACCTTTGCTCGAGACTATTATACATAATACTGTATTTACTTCTTTAATATCAATGTTCTATAAAAAGTTATAATCGTTTAAATTTCATAGACAGATTGTCAAAAGTGACAGATGACCTCGTGACTCTTTTTAAATTTAGACATGGCTACTAGGATCCATTGTTTCAAGTTATCAATTTTGCACAGTTTTTATTTGTTTACACAAGAACCACTTACAGTAAAAATATGAGACCCCCAAAAGGCACAACTACACATTATTCCCTGCAATCTAAAAAAAAATTACAACAAACCCTTTCATGATTCAGGCAGTACTGGCTTGTGACAAAATTTGGCGATCGTCATGATGAAAATAAATAAACATCACGACACATGCCTTTTTAGTATATAGGACTAGCGAATGCTCAGCTACGCTGAGCGTTCCCTAGGCCTCCGGCGTCAGTGAAATATTATCATTTGATAGATAATTTCATTTCTCCAAGACAGGTCTTGTCGAATGCTTTCATTTAGTACCAAACTAGGTTTACTTCCGCCAACTAATTGTAAAAAACAAATACAGTTCAACTTGGCATTTTTTTGTCATTTCAGCAAATTAGCCCTCAACAAGACATTTAATTTGAAACCAAACTCGATATACCTTTGAGAATTTTTTCAAATAAACAAAAGCGGGTCAACATGAACCATTTCTGTCAATTTTGCATGTCAGCTCTCATCGATACCTTTCATTTTATACCAAACACGATATAATTCTGACAACTTTTTACATAAAACAAAAGCCGTTCGTCAAGGAACATTTTTGACATTTCTGCTCGCCAGCCCTCATCGAGTCCTTTCATTTGACTTTAAGCACGATATACTTCTTACAACTTTTTACAGAAAACAAAAGCCGATCAACGTAATTCATTTTCGTCATTTCTGCGCGCGAGCCCTTAGTAAGACCTTTCATTTGAGACCAAACATCATATACTTTATACAACAAAAGCCGATCGATATAGATCATTTTTGTCAATTCTGCATGCAAACCCTCGCCGAGACCTTTCATTCGATACCAAACACGACATATTTCGGACAACTTTTTGCAAAAAACAAAAACCGATTGGCATAGATCATTTTTGTCAATTCTGCTCGCCAGTCCTCATCGAGAAATTTCTTTTAATACCATACACGAGATACTTCTGACAACTTTCTACAAAAAACAAAAGCCGATCGTCATGGAACATTTTTGTCAATTTTACATGTCAGCCCTTAACGAGACCTTTCATTAGATACCAAACACGACATACGTCTATTAACTTTTTGCACAAAACAAAAGCCGATTAACATGAAAAAAATTTTTTTTTGCGCAGCAGCCCTCACCAATACTTTTCATTCGATACCAAACAAAACAAATTTCTGACAAAATTTTGCAAAAAACGAATTGTAACTACGTTTGAGACCAAACTCGACATAATTTTGAAAAATTCTTACAGAAAATAAAAACCGAAAGGAATGCAACATTTTTGTCAACCCTGAATGCCAGAGACCTTTCATTTGAGACCAAACTCGACATACTTCTAAAAACTTTTTGCAAAAAACAAAAGCCGATCAATATTAACCCTTTTTATTAATTCTGCACACCAGCCCTTATCGAAACCTTTCATTTGATACCAAACACCAAATACTTCTGACAACTTTTTGCAAAAAAGAAAAAACGATCGACATAGCACATTTTTGTCAATTCTGCACGCTAGCCCTCATTCTTCAACGAGACGTTTTATTTGAGACCAAACTCGTCATACCTTTGGGAACTTTTTACAGAAAACAAAAGCCGACCGGAATGGAAGATTTTTGTCAATTCTGCTCGCTAGCCCTAAACGAGACTTTTCATTTGACACCAAACTCGACGTACCTTTGAGAAATTGTTCCAAAAATCAAAAGCCGATCAACATTGATCATTTTTGTTAATTCTACACGCCAGCTCTTATCGAGCCCTTTAATTTGATACCAAACACCAAATATTTCTTACAACTTTTTGCAAAAAACAAAAACCGATCGACATAGCACATTTTTGTCAATTCTGCACGCTAGCCCTCATCCTTCAACGAGACGTTTCATTTGAGACCAAACTCGACATACTTTTGAGAACTTTTTGCAGATAACAAAAGCCGATCGGAATGGAACATTTCTGCCAATTCTGCACGCTAGCCCTCAATGAGACTTTTTATTCGATACCAAACACGACATATTTCTAACAACTTTGTGCATAAAACAAAAGCCGATCGACATAGACCATATTTGTCAATTCTCTACGCGAGCCCTTATCGAGCCCTTTCATTTGATACCAAACACAACATACTTCTGACAACTTTTTGCAAAAAACAAATACCGAGCGACATAGCACATTTATATCAATTCTGCACGCTAGCTCTCTCCGAGACCTTTCATTTGATACCAAACACGACATACTTCTGACAACTTTTTGCAGAAAACAAAAGTCAATCGACATGGAATATTTTTGAAATTTCTACAGGCTAGCCCACACCGAGAACTTTCATTTGATACCAAACACAATGAAGTTTTGAAAACTTTTTTTAAAAAGAAAAGCAGACCGTAATGGATCATTTTTGTCAATTCTGCATGCTTGCCCTCAACGAGACCTTTCTTTTGAGACTATACTCGACATATTTCTGAGAACTTTTCGCAAAAAACAAAAGCCGATCAAGATTGAGCAATATTGTTAATTTTTCACGCTAACCCTCATCGAGACCTTTATTTTGATACTAACTACCACATTCTTCTGACAACTATTTGTGAAAAACAAAAGCCGATTGGCATGGATAATTTTTGTCAATTCTGCACGCTAGCCCTCAACGAGACCTTTCATTTGAGACCAAACTCGACATACCTTTAAGAAATTTTTGCAAAAAACAAAAGCCGATCCACTTTGACCTTTATTGTTCATTCTACACGCCAGCCCTTATCGAGCCCTTTCATTTGATACTAAACACCACATACTTCTCACAACTTTTTCCAAACAACATTTTTCTGACAACATTTTGCAAAAAACAAATTCTAATTTACGTAGAACATTTTGGTCATTCGTTTCCTTAAAACCCAAAGACAACCTACTTCTAACAACTTTTTCCGAAAAACAAATGCAGATCGACATGACACATTTTTTTTGTCATTTCAAAACCGGCCACTATGGTTTTCTTTCTTTTGATATCAAACAAAACAAAGAGTTCCATTTAATTAGGTACATTTGATTTTTATTTAATTACTTCATAATTTGGCAACACTGTTTGTATTAAAAAATAGTAGTTAATTTTTAAATTTATAAATTAATATTGTCAATCCTAATACAACTGCCACCGTCTTCAGTGAAGTTAGTTTAGGAATATTTGGTTTTAATTTAGGTACTTCATCACACATTTGGCAACATTGACTTTTGACATTGGAAACGTCAAAATTTATATTAATTAAATACGTTATGTTTTAAACTTAAATTATTTGTAACACCTTTGCTCAAGACTATTATACATGATACAGTATTTACTTCCTTAATATCAATGTTCTATAAAAAGTTATAATCGTTTAAAGTTCATAGACAGATTGTCAAAAGTGACAGATGACCTCGTGACTCTTTTTAAATTTAGACATGGCTACTAGGATCCATTGTTTCAAGTTATTAATTTTGCACAGTTTTTATTTTTTTACACAAGAACCACTAACAGTAAAAATATGAGACCCCCAAAAGGCACAACTACACATTATTCCCTGCAATCTAAAAAAAAATTTACAACAATCCCTTTCATGGTTCAGGCAGTTAGGCTTGTGACAAAATTTGGCGATCGTCATGATGAAAATAAATAAACATCACGACACATGCCTTTTTAGTATATAGGATAGTTAGTTCGCTTATTGTGATTGGACCCGTTAGCCTTTTATCTTTTGGTAATTTAAAGTTTTGTAGAAATCTCAACATAAAGCTAGTAATTCTTCTTAATTTATTCATTTTAGAAAATTTCCTGAACAATTCAAATGAATTTTCTGTTATATGGAATGTTTGAGTAGATTGCTTTAATTCAGGTATGTTTGGATAAATACTTGTAAATGATTCTGGCCAATTGGTTTCATTTTCAGTCAACCAATAGGGACCTTGCCACCATAACTTATTAGTCAATAGATCTTTTGCCTATACACTACGTGAGGCAATATCTGCTGGATTATCAGATATATGTCTCCATTCTGAACTTGCAGTTTTTGACTGTATTTCGGTAACTCTGTTGACTACAAAGCTTTTTATAAGATGTGGAGACATGTAAATCCAACTCAATACCATAGTGGCATCTGTCCAGTATACTATACGATATAGTGATAAATTTAAAGCTTTCATTGTCTGGTTTGCTAATTTAGTTAATAAAACAGCTCCGCAAAGTTCTAATCGTGGTGTACTTATAGTTTTGAGAGGAGCAATTCTAGTTTTAGAGGAAATTTAATTGAATTTTCACTCTTATTTTCATTAATAATTTTTAAGTACAAACACGCAGCATAAGCTTTATTGGATGCATCGCAAAATCCATAAATTTCTATTTGAGTCACAGTTTTAGTTAATATCAATCGTGGTATTTTTATTTTCTCAACTTGTTTTGCAATGTGCACAAAATTACACCATTCAGCATAAGCCTTGTTGTCTAATGGTTCATCCCAACCAATTTTACTCAGCCAAAGATTTTCTATAATACTTTTTGCAATAATTATAATAGGATTTATTAATCCTAAAGGATCGAATATTTGAGAAATGAGTGAAAGTATTGATCTTTTAGTTGTAATTGTTGCTTTGTTTGATATATTTACTGAATATTCAAAATTTTCTTCATAAGGACTCGAGTGAACACTCAAAGTTTTAACTGAAGAGTTTTCACAAATATATACATTTGGTTTACAATTATTCGTATTACTTATTTTTTCAAGTACTTCAGTACTATTCGTGCACCACTTCCTTAACTTCATTACCGCACTTGCAAAAATATTATTTATTTCTTCGTATATTTTACTGCTGCTTCTTCATTATTAGGGTCATTTGTTTAAGCCTACTTCATTGCAGTTTTGCATACCTGATGAAATTTGTTTTAAACGATATTTCTCTGGAACTAATAATCGGATTTGATAAATAAAAAAACTGTTGAAACGAGAATTGAATGGCCTTTCAAACTGTGTCATGTTTTACACCCTTTTCCATTTAAATTTTTTGAGGTGCAGTCCACCCCAATTTTAGGGTTGAAGTTATGCCATTGGTACTAATCCATTCAGGTGTCCCCCTTTATACTAAAAATGACGTGTTCGAGCGTTTTTTGCAAAATTGATGTTAAGTGGCCAGAAATTGCGCTGATAATTTTCATTGGGCCACCATGTATGTTTCCCAAAGAATTTATAGTGTTCCGTAATGGCATATTTACGATGAATTTTCAATTGGCATCTCTAGTTGTAGTTTTATTAAAATGATTCAGACACTCTTGTTCTTCTGCAGAAAATGTTGTTGTCATTGGAGTTTCTTCTAAAGACCAACATTTTTCCATTTGAGCATGAAGATTATCGTTATTCACACATAAAAATGTGTTGGTGTGGTTTGGTATTGAAGTGTGTAAGGAACCTGGTATTATCCATCCAAATTTTGTACTTTGCAATACATGTTTATTTTATCCAAGTGAGATCTTTTTCGAATGAGAATTTTAAAAAATACATTTGCACCGAAAATCATTTCAATATCTCCACTAACATTAAATGTTGAAACTGCTAACATCAAATTTTCTGGAAAATTTAATTAAGAAATATCTACAGATTCAGACCAGAAATTTTAACAGTAGATTGGGTTATATTTAGATTTAATTTTTTACATAAATCTGTGGTCATAAAGTTGGATTGTGATCCTGTATCTAAAAAAACTGTAACCATAAAAGCTTTATAATTGTGATTGAATACCTTCACCATTGTAGTAGGTAGAATTGTTTGTACTTCCTTTGGTATACAGCTAAATGCTACTGTATTCTAAATTTTTGTCTCGGATTGGATAGTTATTTGTTATCCAGTTTAGACCTTCTCATTATTCATATGTAGTAAATTATTATGTTTCTTGTTACATAAGTAACAATTCTTTCCTCGGCATTCATTTAGATCATGTACTATGCGTAAACAATTACTACATAATTTTAATCGTTTAACTTCTTCAATTCTTGCTTGAATTAAAAGCCCTAGGAATTTGTAACATTTTTAAATTGAATGTTTTGGTTTATTGCAAATTTAGCAATTGTAAATGTAAAAAATGGTACTTATATAAATATTCTAAATCGTATAAAATAAGGTATGAGGCTGTACTTTTATATTTTTAAAAAATTTGTCAATCTGGTTTTAAATCATCGTAGATTTCCCAAGTTATATCGAGCCGTTTACAATAACTAATATAATGCCCAATTCCAACATTAGTTACAGGTGGAATGTAGGCTATAACACCTCGTAAATGATATGTTTGGCTTGAAATATTTAAAAATGATGGAACGTCATGTAATTTAAAAATTTCATTACTTTCAAATTCAAAAATAAGATTTTTATCATAAACATTGCTATAATTTATATTTGCATTACATTCACTACATGTTTTTGGAATTTTATTGAATGTTTGCTCATGTAATACATCAAAAGAATCTTGGAGAAATTTTATGCCTTTATCCCTAATTATATTTAAATTTAACGAAGAAATTGGAACATTTCGTTTAGTATTATATTGTCTGCAGGAGGAAGAACACATTTTATAAACAATTTTAGTAGGTGATAAATGTAACATTTATTCTAGTAAAAGGCAAACATTCATATTGCAGTCTACTGTGAACACTCTTGTCGGATTTCGTACATGAGTTTTAAAATACTTTAAAAGAATTTCAGCACGTTGTTGGTAAGTTTTTATGGCTTTAATTCCATGGCAAACAAAATATTCTAAATTGTCAGAAATTTCTAAATTAGAATTTTTAATATATTCTTTATACAATAAACTGTCACTGTACGCAACTGCAAGTATTTGAAAAATTGAATCAAATGCGCAGGCATTTATAAATATAAATTGATTCTGATTATATTTTACAGGTTTTGTAATAATGTTTCCATTTCGAAGAAGACCTAAACCAATTTTTTTCCTTCTACTACGTTCATTATTTCTGGGCACGGGGCTCCGTAGTACGACGTTCGAACTTTTTTTTTCTTTTGTGCCAATCCCTTCCAATTGTCAATTTGATTTAGTTCAGTTCGATTTTCTTTATCTAGTTCACTTTCGTTTTCTTTAATTTTGATTCTCCTCAGTATTTGATTGTAAATTTTTGGCAGCTGTAGCAATGGGAATTTCTCCTTTTATATCATTAATATGAATAGTAACAAATTTATCTACATTAATTGGTATATTATATTGTTTCATTGTGCGGTTTTTTAAATTATTAAAATATGTCTCTACTATTGCAGAAGATGCAGGTTTAGAAATTGAATTAAAATGTGATGACATTATTGAGCTCCATAGTAAAATTGTTTTACAAAATTTTATAAGTGTAGCTTTTAAATCGGGTAAAAATTGATAATTTTCTTCTTCGCTTTCATTACAATATAAATTTTCGCATTTTAAACAAATGTTATTTAGCCAATCACTATATTAACATCTAAATCGGTTGAATTTTGTTTAGGCAATTTATATGATTATCTTCTTGAAGGTTTTCTATATGAACTACATCAAGTGATGAAATTAAAGTTTTCAAAAAAATTTTTTATTATTTTCATTATTAGGTGGATTGAATTGACTATTTGAAACAACTAGTATTGCAGTAATAATTTTTTTGGCTTCTGTTAATGAATTAAATTTAATTAAAAGAGCCATTGAGCGAATGTAAAATTCTCTTAGTAAGTTCGGTTTCTTTCTTAAACATTCCCATTTGCTTTATATTTTAATAATATGAGTGTAGTCGACTCTTATATACACTAATGGTAAACTCAAGTTACGATTTAATAAATAATCGTAGCAGTTATTTATATAACAATTTAAATCAGACATTTTACCAAACGATCTAGCAATAGCACCAAGTAAAGCTAAAGAATGATCGCAAACAATTGTTTTTGGATAAATCGCTCCACTTCGCAGCCATTCATTTAGCCATAACAAAATAGAATTGGTATTATGGACTTCTGACATTATCTGACTAATCGGTATTTGACCATGTTCACTGCCTAAAAGAATAACAGCGCTATATAAGAAAATATGACTAGATGAATTTCCATAAGGTCGTCTTAATTTTTTAACTAAACTGCCAGTTGCGTCAATTGCTAGAACTGATTGGGAGGTATTTTTACAGTAATTATTGTACAAAGCTATTGTTCGGGAGTCCAATAATGAATAAAAAATTGATCTAATCCTATACTTTTTATGCATGAATTGAAAGGTTGTGTACATTTCAAATGCAGCAAACTATAAAGCGGGCAACTGCTTTGAGATATGCTATAAAATTCATTTTTTTCTTGCTTACATTTACGCAGTACTGTTGATGAAAACAACGTTGGTGGTTCAGGTTGGTTATTGTCAATGCCTAATTTGGTTGCAGTTGTTCTTCTACAAACACTAGGCAGAATTCCCGCATTTAATTATTTTCCTATGTCATCTCTGATGATATTTAATAGCGGCCTTCTTTTGTTACCAGTATGTTTACTGGAATCTATATTTATAAAATTGCCGGATATATATATATATATATATATATATATATATATATATATATATATATATATAATCCATCATCTCCACTCTGGTCACATTTTTCGAAGCATTCTTTACAATGTCCTTTTGCAGATATGTAATGTTCACTGCTACCAGATGTTATCCAATGAACATCAAAAACCCATGTACATGTTGTTGATGTTTTTGTTTTTATGGCTAGGTAAAAAACATGCGTCCATCTTATTTGTAATTTTCGTGATTCTTCAGTAGTCGGCGCAATTGTATCCCATTCACTTTTATTTAAAATAAAGTTGAAGTCGACTTCATCTTCCTCGTCACTGTCAGAAATTTTTTGTTCATAGACTGATTTAACTATTTCCGACAGTCCTAAAGCTTCCCAACAGTTATTTGCACGTCTTCGGACGTATGTATACAATGCATGGGGAGTGATAGTTTTCTCCAAATTTACACTTATGTCTTTCCTTATTTGCGCAGTCTTCTTATTCATAGATTGTTTAATAACAATTGAATACTTTTTTCATTCATTATGAATAAGTTCCACAGGACATTTCAGTTTTCTTCCGACCAGAATAAATTAGAAATAAAAATAATTCATTAAATATCCGTACTAATTCCAATACAACTACTCAATGGCGTAACTAGATTTCTGGCGCCTGTGTTCAAAACAATGTTAGTAGGCATTAATAAAATAAAAATTGTACTATTTGTTTTAGAAATTACTTATCATTCATATAGAAAAAGATAAAAACTTATATATAAAATCTTTTATTATATGTATATTAGTATCTTTTGCAGAACATTACTACAGCTCATATGACAATATTATTATTATTATTTTTAATCCTCATTATCAATATTTATATTTATCAATAAATATTGTTACATTTTTTGGACTTGTAATTATATGTTAAGTAGGTATATTATAGTATTTTTCAAAGGAAATAAATTAAATTTCTATGTATATTAATTTGATAACTAGATTTCACAAGTATATATTCTATGTATAATAATACACACATTCGAAGTATATTCATACATTTTGCCAAGTAAGAAATTACGACGCTCGGTGGAAGTACACTGTGTGTGAATTATTTTTAATAAATTTGCTCTTTACAATTAATTGACGCTTGACAAATATTTTATTCGGATGGTAAAAATGACAACGGCTATTTTTAAAAGAAAGTAAAGAATGATTTAGGAATCTAACCTTACCAAACCTAACCTAACCAAACCTAACTTAACTTAACCTACCCTAAACTAACAATAGTAAAAGAGATAAAAAGAAACAAAAACTTTTGTTTTTCAAATTAACAAACTTCTCAATATAAATTTCTATTATATAGCGTCTTATATTTAATTTATATAAAGTAACATAGACAGCGAATTAATTACTATGATAAATATTTAAATACGTAATATAATTATTTAACATGATTAATTTTTTTTACTTAGCATCTAATTTCTAATTTTAACATAGCAAATTGTTTTATACTTAGCAATGTAACATTGCAAAAAATTATAATAGGTACTGTGCATATAAATTGTTGTGCATTTTTTACCAAGAATTTATACGAACAAGTGGGTAGTTTAGAAAAATTGTTTATTAAATTGTAGTATTATAATGTGATAATTTATTATATTGTAATTTTTGTAGACTGGTGAAGGTTTAAACTATCTGAAAGGTATACATTTGAAGAGATGAATTAAGAAATATTTAAAGAACTAAAACTCAAATGCTTTCCATTATTAAATATGAATTCTCAAAGATTCTTCAATTATTTAATAATAATAATAACATTAATTTTTTGTAAAAGATTTCATTGAATTTTTTAAAAATATAAAAAAAAGAACGACACAAAAACAGCACACTCAGCTTAATGTTAAAATCGTGATTGATGGATCTGAACATTTCGCAATAATAACAATGCTAAATATAATTTACGCTTATTTTTAGCACCTATTTTTCGTCTGCGCCCGTATCAAAAACATCTTTGGCACATCTAGTTACGCTATTTCAACTTTACCTTAAATAGGTATACATCGTCTGTTATGTAACTAGGAGGAATATAAACAAAAGTCAAATTTACACTCTTAAAACATTAAAAAATCATTAGGATTTTTATAACGTTAAACTTAATTTTTATTCATCAAGTTTATATAATAGATTGAAATAAATTTAGAACAAAAATTTCTAATAATTCACCTTCTAAAATGAATTACCAAGTTACATTTTGACAGTAACCATAAACAAAACGCTTTTTTGACATTTGATCATGTTTGGTATAAAAACAGATATGCTCCAGCCAATAAAAAGCATATAAATCACACTAGAATTCTTCACTTCTCTTAGTTAAAAAATAGACTACAGTTTACCCGGTTCAATAATTATATTGCAGTCTACTTTAAAGCAAAAGGGAGCCTTTTTCTGGTAAAACTTGTTCCATAAACGTTTTCTAAAGAGCACTTTTCAAAAAAGTCTTCTTTATTGTAAATGTAAAGTCCCGAATATTGTCCTTATGCATGTCGGCTTTTTTGAAAATGTAGTCTAAAATTTCGTTAACAGATTTGAATTAAAAGTGAAATATGCAAAGTAACACTAGTTCAAGCTCTTCCTCAGAAAGTTAAATATTAATTTTTGTAAGAAGTCAAAAAATATGTTGAAACATGGAGGATTGTATTAACAAATATGATGATTTAGAATCCTTTTTAGATTTATATTAACAAAATACACTGTTATCGCATTATGAGATTAATTAAACCATTGACATCATTATGTTCAAATAGGTAACTCACTCCTGCCAATACATAAATACAGAAGCTGAAGATAAAATATCATTTTATAAAAAAAGAAATATTTTATAGAAGGTATAGACGGTATTTCACAAAAATAAAAAGTATAGTATGTTTTCAATCAAATTATTCGTCCATTTTAATATTTACAAGGAAAAGTGCATTATTATGCTATTCTTTTTCGTTTCACTAAATTTCAACTTTGAAGTATCAGGGAAATATATGTGACTGATAATCATCACATTTTTGTAGTTAAGAATAGATTCAATTGTTATAAGTGACATAAATGTTAAAAAAATATAATTATTCAATTGTTATAAGTGACATAAATGTTAAAAAAATATAATTATCAGTATTTTTGTAATGATAGTTTTGAATCAATCGAAATAATCTCAATTGATCTTCTGAATCTGAACTTTTAGATCCGCATTTTCGCGTCTTTCCGTGAATTTCTATTCATAATTAAAGAGTGTAGTTAAATTTAAATTATATCACTTTGAATATTTGACACAAATGACGCTGTTTCAGGTTTGCCAACCAATAAATAACTGATCAAAGGACACTTTATCTATCAGATTCTTTACAAACTATTATGGAACAGAAGCAATGAAATTCGACATTGCAAAAAAGTAAGCGTTCGAAAAAGGAGATTTTTGTGTGATATTATGGAACCGGGGGTAATTAATCTAGGAGGAATATAAATATATAAATCACAGTTGACTTACCATTTTCTTGGAGATAATTTTGCCTCATGAGACACAAACCAACACAAAATAAACAAAATAAACTGGCGCTTGTTCTTATTTCGCCAAATTAAAAGACAAAAATGAATTTAAGGTAAATGGGATTTTCGGTATATTTGAAGAGAGCACTAGTTCTGGTCAAAGGATTAGATATTGTTTTTAGAAAATTACATTCCCAGAATTTTTATTGTATGCGAAAGAGCGGGTACAACATCATTAGGGGATAGGTTTCAACTTAGGCACAGATTGTTCCAATGAAAAGTATATTCATTGAAAAATAAGATTAAAATATTAGAACTACTTGTAGAACTTGTACTAATGTACAAATGTATTTCTTGGTATTGTCTAAATTTTTGTATAAATATATTTTATTTAGTTGTCAAAATAATAACTTCTGAAAATTAGAAACTTTAATTATAAAAATGATCTGGTAATACCATATACATAATTAGAATGGTTTCATAAATAATTTAATAAATTCGTGACAACTTGTATGCCAATGATATTAGCAAGCGTTATTAACGGTTGCCACCAAATAAAAATCTATTGGCCGAGTTCATACCTTATGATAATCCTATAGCAGGGGTTCCCAACCTTTACATAGGCATGAGCTAATTTATAAAATAAAATATGTGCGCGGGCGCCAAATTTTTTAAAACATTATATACAAAAATACTTAAAAATATGTACGCAACAACATTTTTTAAAAACATGATTACAATGTGTACTTGCATTTCTTTGTCAGTTTTTGCAATGTTCATCCTTGATCGATATTTTGATTTAAAAAATTTCATTCATTAGCGATTGGCTCTAAATGGAAGAACTGGGAAAATCTCTTAATAAATAGTAAAAAGTTAAAATAGATAATTTCCATTAGTTTTCAAATAAAATGGACAGTAAATCCTGAATTTCTATTTTCAAACAGTCGAAATTTTATGGCCAATTTTATACTTAAGAAATGGTATAGGTTTTCTTTTTAAATTACTTTTTCATAAATTTCATTTACAACAGAACGAATTAATGAAACTAATAATCTTGCAATTCAAAGGTCAATATATCGAGTTTTTCAGATTGATCTGTTAAAAATTTTAAATAAAGATAAAATACCTATTATTTAAGTACCTACCTAATAAAAGTAATAATAATTATAATTGTATTTAAACATTTTCCAAGTTATTACAATATTATGATTTGAACCAGGATGAAGAAATTTTTCATTGTATCTTTCGAAGTAACATATTTCATTTTTGCCCATCAATGATGGAAATGAAATGATAAAGACACAGTTCTTCGGTTCTATTTAAGTACCTACAAACACTATTCAGTGTTGGATTGCGCTATTAATTTTAATTTTTTTTTTATGAGACTTAAAAATCTAAATCTAAGTAATACTTTTTCCGTTCTAAGCCATCTTATGTCAGTATGTAAAATTATATAAACTGATAAGGAAAATGCAATTTGCATCTCAGCTGCGGGCGCATTAATATTTGGCCAAGGGCGCCATGTCGTTAGGAACCCCTGTCCTATAAGCAATATATGTATATATTGTATCAATGTTATATATAAAATATGTAAGTTGCGAAATTATTGTAGTACTAGAAGGAAGGTACTAATTGGGTACTGAATTGCTATATTATTTAAAAATAAATTCTTCATACCTTGGTGCTAAATTGACGCGCACAATTATAACAAGTTTTTAATAAACTCTTTTATTATTAAACATTTCAATTTCGTTTTTAGAGAACAAATTGGCACAAATGATATGAAATAAAAATATAATAAAAATATTAAAAATTTAATTTTTTTTTGCTAACTTTACACTCCCATATATGAATGTTGTTATATCTTATTAGTTATTACAAATATTTAATTCCTTTATAGGACACAAATAGGCACAAATTAGGCACAAATTATCTATAAAATAAAAATTTTAAAATTATAATTTTGTTTTGCTAGTGTGAATTTGGCATAATTAACCTTTATGTTTGAATAACTTGTGAACTATAAGGATTTAAAAAACTGTTATAAGGGCACAAATAGGCACAAATTAGGCACAAATTATTTATGAAAAAAAAATTTAAAAATTACAATTTTGTTTTGCTAGTGTGAAGTTGGCATAAAATTCTCTCAAAAGCTCGTAACTCCTAACTACATGCAATTTTTTTTTAAATTATTAGGGCACAAATTGGCACATATTAGGCACAAATTAATGGAATATGTTTCATAATTTGTGCCTTGGATTGTTTTGTCAACTTCACGCACCTTCGTTAGGTACTTATTTTTTCTTCCCAATCTCTTCAGGTTGTATTGTCGAGTTAAGTTGATAATAGATTAATTAATTAATTAATCTTATGTTTAACGGGCTCTTTCAGAGCTTCTAGTGCTCTAATGTGAATCTGAAATTGATCTATTGTTTGTCTCAAATTTATGTATGTCTCTTTTAACATGAAATGCATATCAAATAAAACTTTCATGTAAGTATGTATAATAAGTCTTTCATTTTCATATCGGTTCAAAAGTAAAGACCATGCTATAGTATAGTGTTCATTCGTTGTTTCAATAGCACTAATTAATTGTGAAGCATCACCTGCTAATAAACTTCGAAGGTACCTGAACTTTTCTACATATATCAAAGTATTATTACGATGAATGG
Organism: Stenolophus ochropezus; assembly: GCA_035578165.1. Classification (NCBI taxonomy): domain Eukaryota; kingdom Metazoa; phylum Arthropoda; class Insecta; order Coleoptera; family Carabidae; genus Stenolophus; species Stenolophus ochropezus. The sequence goes on from JAQOWZ010000013.1 coordinate 15,076,120, forward strand.
TTGATTGAAAAGAATCTTTGAATAATAACCACTTTGTATACTCACCATCGAATTTTCTTGAGGGTATAATTGTAAGAGCAGATGTTGATGGCAATTTTTTAATAAATTCAATATCTGATTCTGTTTCTTTTGAATAATTTCACGTGCCCCTCACACCACATCAAAAAATGAATCTTCAAATGATTTCCTACATTCTGATGATATTTGAATATCCTTTTCAGTTGCATCCTTCTCTTCTAATTGACTTTGGATGTTGTCAAATTTATCCCAAGATTTTTCAATTTTTTCTAATCGTAGTTTTAAATTTGCTATATTTCCGGTTTCAAGATTGAAATCATCAACAAATGAAACAAATTTGGCTAGGCTATTTATTAAATTTTCACGGGATTTCATTTTGTATTATTTATGTGAGAGTGTTAAAATCAGAATGATCTCACCTGATTTCTTCGTTGATTCGCAACTATAGTTACACTCGTATGTATTTCACCCGGAGTTCACCTGAAGAATCCGGCTCGAAGGACCAATATTTGTGTTCCATGTTTTGAAGTCACTCACATTGGTTTAGTTAAATAAAAGAGGACTATATCTTTGAATAATTATTATATTTTAGAACATTGATTTAGTACAATGACATTTTACATTCAATATCAATTGTCACTCTGTTTTTTATACATGTGGTTAGTTAATATATTTTTCATTTACAAAAATACAATTATTATAGGTTGAATATAAATACTTTGAATTATAAACTTTTGACAAACTTCACAGGCACTAATAAAGTTTTCTATATCTGAATTCATTCCAGGCCAATATAAATTATTTACCGCCATTAATTTAGTTTTTTTAATTCCTAAATGAGTTTCATGGAAAACATTCAAAATTATCAATTTTAATTTATTTGGTACAATAAATAATCTGTGATTATAAAGTATATCATCCTCGACCGTAATGTTGTTTCAATTATTATAATGATTTTTCAAATTGTTTCGTGAATCACATTTCTTTGGTCAACCATTTTTATACCACTTTATTACTTTACTTAAATCTTCATCTTTGGCAGTTTCATTTTTAAACTCTTTCAGTTTTTCCTCTGTAATCGAAAAAAACCCTTCACTAATAGTGTGGACTACATCATTAATTGATATATCATCAATTTGTTCTCTTTTTATAAAGTTTCTTGACAACAAGTATGTACGTGTAAGTTATGTAAACGAATTTGGGTATTCGTAAAAAAAACTAATTTATTAATTTAATTACAACGATTACATATTTTAATTGTTTACAAAGTTACGATACTTCGGTCTCTCTACTATAACTCTAAAAAATACTAAACACTACAGAGTTTATATAACATGTGTTGTTCGGCCGGGGATGATAGCTCTGGCACTGGCTGCATCTCGAAGTTTTGTCTTCTGGATGGATGAAGTCTTCGTAGTAATCTTTTTCTTGTAAATGATGCCAGGGTAATTATTGTAACAATTTTTAAAATGCAATATAACGCAATTAATGCATTGTTCGTGGAGTCAATGCATGAAATTTCGTTGATTTTTTCATAATTACTAGTCGGTATTTTCAAGTTTTCAATGCTGTTGATGTCAATACTGATTTTTGGAATTTGGTTTGCGTCGAGTTGAATGTGGAAGTATTCAAGAATTATTGGTTTACCAAATGTGCCGTCTCTTACTTTTAAAATTTGATTTCTAAATTTCAGCTGGCAGTTATTATTATTTATAAGAAATATTCCTTGCAGGATCTTCACGGAGCTCATTTGATGACATGAAATGAATATTTTTTCAGGTTGCGGTAAAATACCTGGGAACTGGTTGATTTCTTCTACTGTTTCGATGTGATTCTTCTTGAGATTAACTTTTGTGTAATGGCAATTACTATTGTTGTTATATAATATGATGTTTTTCTCGCACGAGTCATCAGGAGTTTCTTCAATGTTATTTGGACAATGGTAGACAGATCCTTTCGTATATATACCATTCAGTGACTTGATTTGACCATCGTGTTTTCAAAAAATAATTTTTATTTGGTATTACAGACATATATTCTGATTTATATAGGGCAGGAAGAGAGATAAGGTGAAATAGTTGAAATTTTGTTTCAAAATTTATTGGTATTTCTAGAAAATTAGTAATTTTGTTTGAATTTAGTTTGCAATTTATAGTAATCAATTTTTCAAATTCTAACAAATTTAATTTTTATAATGATTATGAATTTTGTTTAATCTCTAATTTTTATAATACTGTGGTGCATTACAAGAAGTCTACAAAAAGTTAAAGAATTTTCAATGTCTTGTAGGATGTTTAAAATCATACCAAATAGTATATTTAATTGGTTACAAATACCATAGATTGCTAATTTATTCAATTGAATGTTTCCTTTTTCAATAATTTGGAGGCACTGTTCTATTTTTGTTCCTAATTCCTTCTCGTTTGAATTGATTGTTTCAATGGTGTTATTAAACTGCTCTACCAGCTAATGACTGAGGGAATATTGAGTTTTAAGTTGTTCATTTAATTTATCTTGATTTTGTTCCAAATGTTGTAGAATTTTTTTGTATTTTTTCTCATCTTCCGCGTCTAAGTTTCCAGTTATTGCTTTTATAACGGAACGTAATTCGTTTATTAATCCTCTCTTATGTTTTGTTATATTATGATCAATGATTATATGATTGATTATCATTTATTGATATTTGTAAATAGTTAATAATTTTAATTTGAGTGAATGCTTCTGAAAGACTAATATTGTTTGCCTATGTTGCTTGATTAAGGTGGGTGTGATGTTCACTTAAATTATTGTATTGGTCTATAATTGGTTGTAGGTCACAAGAGTGAAGAAATGTGTGTGTTGCGTTTTGTATTTTTGCCGGTCCTATGTCGATTGTCAGTAGTCCATAGTTTTGTGTAATGTTTGTAATGTCTAGCCCTACCCCATAGGTCAGGGTAATCGAGAAGAACCTGGAAGGTTGGAATTTGAATTAGGCTATTTGCTTAATTTCCTCGGTCTTTTTATTTTTGACAGGTGTATTTGAGATTGTTTTTTGCTTTTGCAATTTGTAGAAATTTTTGCGGTTTTTAAATTTTGGTCTATTTCTTTAATATTTTTCTCCTTGAATTGTGAAGTTTTTGTTTTGTTTGATTTTTTTTGTTGTATATAAAAATAGTTTTGGGAATTTCTGGCAATTCTTCGTAAGTCTCATTTAATTTTTTTACTAGATTAGTTTTATTATTTGATAGTTTTGAATTTATGTTTTTGTACAATAATTTTGTTTTTTCTTTTTGATTTTGAATATAATCTTATATAATTTCGTTTTCTAAGTTGATGTCTAAAGGAGAGTTTGTTTCGAAATGTCCGTTTATTATTTCCATTGGTTTAAGACCGGTTGAACTGTGGTGTGTATGATTATAAGGGAGTACAGCGTAATGAACTTTATTTTCTATAGTTCCGTTTTTAAAGGAATTTTGAAGGTTAAAATGCCGGATATGTTCCACTAATGTTGAGTGCAATCTTTTTATGAGACCGTTTGAATTTGGATTTTGTGAGCAATTGAAATGGATTTCAACTTTGTGCAAAGTGAGTAGTTCTCTCACAACATTGTTTTTAAACTCTAAACCGTTATCGGATATAATATGTTTTGGAATACCATGATGAGAAAAATGTCTTATTAATTTATTACATATTTCGATGGCGTTAGTTGATTCAACTATATATTCTTGAGCATATTTAGAAAATGCGTCAATAATGGTGAGAAATTTACAATTTTCTAGGCTCAGAGTATCTACGTGTACTGTATGGAATGGTTTGATTGGAGTTGGGGTAATATTGTATTTTGTTTTTATCGGATTACGTTCATATTTTCATGGTAGACAAATTTCGAATTGATTGATGTAATCGCTTATGTTTTTAAATTAATTAGGCCAATTGTATTTTTTTTTTATTTGATTAATTAGTTCCTGAATACCTCTATGATTGGTCTTTCCTTCATGATAATTCTTTATAATTTCGGATAAATCAAATTTATTTTCTAAATCAATTAATTTGGTATTGCATTTAACAAAATTAATTTTGGAATTTTTGAAATACTTTTGTAGGACTGTGCTAAATCTTTCGTAAATTGGTTGTTCAAAATAAAAGTGATATTATAATCAAGGGTAATATAAAGTTTTGTGAAATTGTTTACATCATTGTAAAAAATACTTTTGGAAATTTGGATTGTAATTCTCATTTTATCTTTATGTGCTATTATTCTGAAAACATTGTGGATAATTCATATTTCGCGCGTAAGATCTCAAGGTCATTATTGTCATTTATATCAATAATGTATAATATCTATGAGTACGCGCTTTAATAGTGTGCATTTTTATTTAATAATTAAGTTTCAATTAGTATCTGGCTTGGGATATGGCTAGAAATGCAAAATAACATGTATATAAAATATATATCAATTCTCAAGAGATACAGTTGGCTTTGGTCTACCGTCGCTGTCCGCGCTGCGTAGTTTGTTCACAAGCAGCTAAATTTCGAATCGGCTGCCAATTTCACTCTCATAATTTTTTTCTCCCATTAAAATCGGACCTAAATATTAACTGTTTTTGATAATTTTTTTTTATTTAAAAAATAATTTTTTAATCTACTGGTCTCTAGTGTTCAAATTTGTATTATTTGTTTTACGTGAGATTTTCAGAATTTTGTTTGTTCTGCGCGCTAGCAGTGGGCTTTCCTCTTAACAAAAAAAAATATTCAAAAAAAATATCATAATTTAATTTTCACGTGAAGATAAAGATTTACCTACTTCGTTTTTTCCGTTTTGAATTTTTATTAACCGATGCAATTAATGCCATTATTTGATTGTCTTTGTTCATTTTGTTCTCGAATTAGACCAACCATCGTATCAAATTCAAAAGTGTTTTGTATTCATTTCTTCTAAATACATCTATAATTGTATCTTTTCTCGGGCGTACAGTTTTTTTTTGGTATGTTCGAATCTATTTGGTGTAGTTTCATATGTTGATACTGACGAAAGATGATCAGGATCAGTATCAGATGTAGTACTTGTACTAGGACTAGGAGTATCCCTGGCAGTTGTAGTTTTTATAGTATCTATAAGTAAGACAGGATTTGTAATATGTTTATCACATAGAATTTCCTTCATTTCCTCAAAATAGGGGGAATCTGGAACCTTTCCTTCACCAGTTTGTTTTTTCTTATCAATACATTTCAAATACGCTGACTGATGATTAGCGATTTTCTGCTGACATCTTTCACGTCCTTCTACACCATCACTAACAAAATAAGATTTAGAATTTAGTGTTGTTGCTATCTGGAACCGTAACATATTCTTAAAAGTTTTTTTATCTTTAAATTCGTTGTTTAGATTTTTTCTTAATTCTAAAGTGGCTTCATTATCTTCTTTAGTTTGTCATTTTGAGCATCTCCATAATTTTACTTTATTACATTTACTTGTAGTTTCATGTTGAGGAAACTGACTTTTGATTATATTTAAATAGCGTTGTGCATAAACAGGATCTGTTAAAATTAAAATACTTAAGGTGAAATGATACCCCAAAGTATTTTGTTTCTAGCTCAATAGATGTCGCCTAAAACGTTTTATTAAAATCCTGTAGCATAGGCAACGTGCATAACATTATTGCTGAGCTATTCAATAAGCAACTACCTAATAACAGATGGCACTCTAATAGTTAGTAAAGACCCTAACCTAGAATAAGGCGGTCGTTTCGAATTCAAAATGCATAAATATATATACGTTAACACCTATTGAGAAATCACATTTAACGAGAATTATACTAGAAATCATAATTATTTTGTTTTAATACATAATATACTATGGGATACACTTTTCTAACTTCTTGTGATATTATGATTCATTTTTAATATTTTGCAGAAAAATTGTTTCTTTAACACATATTTATTAATTTATTACAAGCTGCATTAAAGAAAATACATGTTAAATGAGAAATTATTAAATTTTTGGTAAATATGCATTGTGCAAATAAAACAATGGTTACAGAAGACTAGAAAATATAAGTAATGTTTGCAAGATGAGACATTAGCAAAAATCATTGAAAGGTTAGCGTGGTTGAAAAATACTTTTTACTCACAAATTTATTAATCATTACAATTGATTACACAATTTTAAAAAATGTACTTTGGTAATGTCGTAATGTCACGACTTACGATACTAGAACGTACCAAATTTCCAAGAATGTAGGGGGAATCTTTTCGCCGGACATAAACAATAAGGGTGTTACTATGGTAACCAAGACTGCACCTCTACATACAAAATACAACGATAAAATCCGAACATACAACTTTCCTCGATAACATTTTAAACACTATGATTTATAAATTTTAATTTTTTATTTTTTTAGTTGTCTTGTATGTTTAAAAATAATGAGCTCGTCCACGTCATTTACATTTGACTTATTTTGAAAATATTTTCAATAAATTGCTTTACAACTATGTAAACAAAAATATAATTACACATATGTCCGGTTTTATAAAAGCAAATTAAATATTTTATACCGGTTTATAAACATAATGGAATATTTTTTATATATAATAGCGTTGAATAAAAATAAAAATCTAGTATATAATCTCGGATTGTTGCTGTGAAGGTGGCACAGCCGTATTGTCACAATTTAAAAAAAAACTATCCTATTATTCAATACTTATTAATTACTGCAAAAATAAATTTATTACCTTTGCCGTTTACTGTTATAATATTGTTTAGAAGAACGATTTCGTTAAAAAGATAGATTTTCAGAGTTTTTAATCTGAAACTAAATTTTGGCAATGGTAATCTTTATAAATCAAGTTGCTAAATATACCTAACTTTAATAATTGTCGGGAGTTATTTGCGAGAGCCGACACGAGTAACACGCGTTTTAGATACAGCGATCGAAAAATCTTTAAATTAAAGATTTTATCTTGTATTTAAAAGCGAATAGTAGAGTAGTGGATAGTTAGTGCCAATAATAATTTCATGAACTTTATTTTCACAAAACTAGAGTTGTTCACAAGAAATCTGTAATAAATAGTGTATAAGTGAAGCAAGGTCACAGTGGTAGTGTTAATCAAATTTAAATAAATTGGTAACGTGATAGTGCGAGAGTGGAGTGTATTAAAAATAAGTTAAAACAGTTGAATAAAAGAAATAAAATATAACTTATAAATTAAATGCAACGCGAGCCGAATATAGACCAAAAAGACCCAGACAATAGGAAAAGAGGAAGGGAAAACGAAGAAAACATGTCACTAAACGAAAAAAAGGACGAAACCATCTCTCCAGATTATAAAAGAGAAAAACATGGAAATGGAATGGAAATGCAATTATTGGAACCAATATTAAGTGAAATTCAAAAAATGAGTCAAGAAGTGAAAGAGCTAAAAGTAGAATTAAAACAAACTAAAGAAGAATTCAAACTAAAAGAAGTGAAATGGGAAAAAGAAAAAGACACACTGCTTGAAACAATAGATACAATGAAAACAAAAATCGAGAAGTTAGAAAAAAACAGTATGAAGAACAATATAATTATAACAGGTTTCACATAAAAAAATATCAACATTAAAGAAGAAATACAAGAATTAATGGAAAATAAATTAAAAATAAAACCTGAATTAGAAGATTGCTTTAAAATAAAAAATTCTGCCAGGATTATTGTCATTTGTAAAAGTTGGGAGGATAAACAAAAAATAATGCAGAATAAATATAAACTTAAAGGCTTAAATCCTCCTATATATATATATATATATATATATATATATATATATATATATATATATATATATAATCAAATGACAAAAAAAGAACAGTATATACAAGCCAAGTTAAGGCAGCTGGCTAAAGAACAGAGGCAGTCGAACCATACGGTAAAAATTGGATACCAAAAAATTACTATTGATGGCACAACTTACAAATGGACAGATCTGAACATAAATGAAGTACAAGTAGAAGAAATGATACTAGATTCAAAAAACTAAAATCAAATATACGGACGACATCAAAGATAAAAAGGAAACGAACAATTTTAAAGATGGGTACATGGAATATTAAAAGTATTATGGGAAAAGAAATAGAATTAAGCAAAGAATTTGAAAAATCGGGTTTGGAAATTTTGGGTATAACAGAAACGAAGAAAAAGGGTAAGGGGATACAGAAAATAAATGGGGATCATATATTAATTTATAGCGGGGTACACCGACTAACGGTGCAAGAGCTGGTGTAGGGTGTATAATAAGAAAAGAGTTAGCAAAAAATATAATAAAATGAAACTTTATATCGGAGAGAATATTAACTATAACAATGAAAATTGGAAATAAGAATACAGAAGTGATAATAATATATGGACCGAATGAGGACGACAATAATACTTATAAAGATAAATTTTGAAACGATTTACAAAATGCAGCTGACAACTGTAACAATCCTCTTTATATCTTAGGAGATTTCAATGCGAGAGTCGGGAGAAAGAATGAAGGTATAGAAAATATTATGGGAAAATTCTGAGAAACAACAATAAATAACAATCGGAGAAGATTAATAGATTTTTGTATAATAAACGACTTATTAATTACGAACACAGTATTTAAACACAAAGATATACATAAATACACAAGGGAGGTAAAAAGTCGAAAAGAAAAATCAATTATAGACTACATTTTATGTAAAAAAGAACACCAAAAATATATATTAGACACAAGAGTTTATAGGAGCTACGAAATAGGAAGTGACCACTACCTAGTATATACTACAGTGGATATAAGTGAAAACACGGGCAAAAGAGGCACTAATAAAATTAGTATAAAGTTGAATAAAGAAATAATAAATACATGTAAACTAAAAGAAGAAGATATAAAACAAAAATATATACAACATATCGAATCAAGTCTAAGTAAATCATCTTTAAAAAATGAAAAAGATATAGAAGAACTATGGATGATACAAAAAAATTCACTAAATGAAGCAGCCAAACAAACATGCGGCACAAAAAGAATACATTTGAACAAAAAGCAAAGCAATTGGTGGAATAAAGAAGTACAAATAGAAGTAAAACTCAAAAAGCAGCTGTGGAAAGAATACTTAAAATCACATGACATGGAAAAATACGAAAAATACAAAGAGCAAAGGACTAACGTAAAGAAAATAGTAACAGAAGCAAAGAAAGAATTATGGAATAATTTTGGCCAGATACTTCAAAACAATTATAAAGAAAACCGCAAACTCTTCTTCAGAACAACAAAAGCAGCACGACGAGATAAGATTTCCCCGCTAAAACAAATTAAAGATACAAATGGACATATATTAACAGATAATGAGGAAATAATGAACAGGTGGAAACAACATTTCGAGGAACTAATGGAAATAAATTCTGGAATAACGCAAGACGGAATAAATCGAAGAATAACCACAGAATCACAAAACGATGAAATTTTGCTAAGTGAAGTAGAGGAAGCATTAATAAAAATAAAATCCAATAAAGCATCAGGCCATGACAACATTAAGCCAGAACAACTAAAATATATGGGAGAAACAGCAATAAATTTACTGCACCAGCTACTAAATCAGTGCTGGAAACAACATAAAATACCCAAAGATTGGGAAGCAGCAGTAATACTACCATTATTTAAGAAAGGGGACAATCGAATTTGTGGTAATTACCGGGGAATTTCATTACTGTGCACAGCATCCAAAATCTACGAAACGATTTTAGAAAAGAAGTTACGAGCAGAACTAGAGGGGAAGCTTGAACCATCACAAAGCGGTTTCCAGAAAGGACATAGCATACAAGACCATATTTTCACTATAAACAACATTATTTAAAGAACGTTAAAGTACAGCACCACGCTTCACATTTGTTTTATCGACTTACAAAAAGCATTTGACATGGTCCCGAGGAACATACTGTGGGAAATAATGGAAAACAAAGGTATTAAAAAACAGCTGATATACGCAATAAAGAGTATATATAAAACAACTAGGAACTACATTAGAACAGGCAACCACATATCAAAGGAGATTGAAACTAGAAAAGGAGTAAGACAAGGGGGTTCGCTAAGTCCGTTATTATTAATCACTTTCATGGATGAAATTATAAAAAGAGTAAAACCACATGTAAGAGAAGTTCAGGTGGGGTTTCTCAATTTAGAACCAGTAAAAGTTTCAGTATGCGCATTTGCGGATGATCTAGCCATCTTTATAAGAACAGAAAAAGAACTTCAATCAAACTTAAAAGCGTGGCAAAAAGAATTAAAGAAAGTGAATATGATAATAAATGTGCAAAAAACAAAAGTAATGTCCATCTCTAATAATGCAATAGACATAAACATAGAAATAGACAATAACAAAATAGAACAAGTCAGCAGCTACTGTAATGAAGTAATTGAAGATCAAACAGATATGTAAATCACTGATCACAACAATTAACTTCATTACTACAATGCACACCTTCATTACTACAATAAATCACTACCTAAACAAAATCACAAACATTTTTACATTTGTTGAGAAGAAGTAACGCCGTACTTGTTGATAAAAATTTTTTCTTCACAGATTTCTCGGCGGATATTAGGCAGGAATTATATTAATAATTCATTCGTAAATTTTTTTGTAGTTAATTTTTATTAAAATCCAATATTTTGTTACTAATTTTGTAACTTCATCAGGGAAAAAATAAGTTTTAACTTTAAGTTTAAATTGACAAAATCTTTTTAGAAGCATAGCATTAGTCAGGAATTTTATAATTTTTTTAACACAAAATATTACATTGTGTATATTTTCGGATTTACACTTTCTTGAAATATGTAGAAATTTTATAAAAGTGGAAACCACATGGCCGAAAGACTGATTCGAACTTGCTCTCAGAGCAATTCCTGACTAATGCTATGCTTCTAAAAAGATTTTGTCAATTTAAACTTAAAGTTAAAACTTATTTTTTCCCTGATGAAGTAACAAAATTAGTAACGAAATATTGGACTTTAATAAAAATTAACTACAAAAAAATTTACGAATGAATTATTAATATAATTCCTGCCTAATATCCGCCGAGAAATCCGTGAATGAAATTTTTTTATCATTTTTACATTTGTTTTTCATTTCAAAATGAGTTAATATTTATTAAGAATTAGGGTCTGATCTGGGTGAAAAGCAGAACCCTGCGGTTGCGGACATATTTGTATTGATTCGCGGACAGGGCTGCTTGCAAAACGTCACATGTTCAACGCGTCGACGGCCTTAATGAATTTGTGGCTTGTTCCGCCGAATTAAACCGATACTCGTGGTCGGAACTTTTGACCAGAGCGTTTACATCCCTCGCAAATGCCCAGTGAAAAACGCCCAATTGCAGTTTTTCCCGATTTAACACACGCTAACTCCAAACAATAAATCCAGCGGAACACAAAAATAGGAAATGTCAGTGCGTATCGTTAGGATCTGCCTCCACATCGGCAATTGCCCAAAAACACGAAATATTCTTCATTACAACTTAGGAAACATAATAGAAAGTAAAGGACATCATGAAGAAAACATAAATCACAGAATAAAGCAAGCTAAGAAATGCTACTATGCTCTAAACAATATAATCTTAAATAATAAACACGTAAACAAGAACACTAAAATGACGGTATATAAAACCATTTATCAACCAATACTACTTTTTGGTAGTGAAACATGGGTTATAAACAATAGACAACAAAGCAAAGTCCAAGCCACAGAAATGAAATTTTTAAGATGAGTAGAGGGTGTTACAAAAATGGACAGAGTTAGAAGTGAGAAAATAAGAGAAGACCTCGAAATTAAATCAGTCTTACTAAAAATTGAAGAGAAACAGCTACAATGGTTCGGACATCTTGTAAGAATGGAAGAAGATAGACCAGTTAAAAGAATTTGGCAATGTAAGACCCAAGGCAAGAAGAAAAGAGGAAGATCACAGACGACATGGGACGAAACCATAAATAAAATATTGGAAAAGAAAAACTCAGACATAAAAGAAGCAAGAACATTGGCACTAAACAGAAAAGAATGACTAAATTTCACTAAATACAATTAAAAACAAATAAAATTAAAATTAAACACTCGACACTCGTAATGGGTATAAGAGTTAATGATTACATATATATATATATATATATATATATATATATATATATATATATATATATATATATAAATTATAAAACGTAACTACTATAAGAATGCTGACTTAGAGTTAAGTTATAAACTTTCCACAAGATGAGTATAAAATGTAATGTAACCCCTGTAGACAGGCTAGTTCTCATATTGTAATCAAGCTAGATAGTTGTATCTCAGAAATAAAAACTTTTTAAAAACAATTTTTAAAAATTGAATAATATAATTGGCGCAATCGGTAGGATTAGCCAACAATCAGTTTGTAACACATAAACAAATCAAAGTTATCTAATTGGCGTATTTCTATACGCAAATTGGCTAATTAACAACTCCACATCTGAGAAAAGATTACTTTATCTCACGGCTAAACAGTGCCCATCAGAGGACTATTTATACGTCCCATCAGAGGACTATACATATGTCCCATCGGAGACCTTCTTTGCTGTCCGATCGACGATCGACCACGAGAATCCAAACTACAAGCTTCAAGAACTTTACATCTCGTCTACCCCTGAGTCTACGAGAAGCAGTTCGAGTACCCCATCAGAGAACTCCTTGCAATGAAAACGATAGTCATACTTACTATTGTAAGTAAAAAAAATTTTTCTTATATAACTCACAGGGCATTCTTTTAACAATTATTAGTAATAAAGAATATAAGTCCCAACACGAGACAATAATTCATGTCAGATTCGGAAAACGAAGAATTTGTCAATACTATTCAAAATAGTATTAATAGAATTATACGAAATCCAGTAAGACTTAATCTTACCGAAACCAAAATGACTTCTTTACAAGACATTAAATGTTATGTCGAAATGATCCCAACATATGAAGGGGACATAACAACCCTTAATAATTTTATTCAAACCGTGGATGAAATATATATCATCCTAAATACGTTATCAATAACAGCAACACAAAAAGTGTTCGCTTTTAATTTAATAAAAAATAGATTAATAAACAATGCGAAAAAGATTATTTCACAAAATAAATTCACAAATTGGGAAGAATTAAAAATTTACTTGACTACTAATTTCTCAGACAGAACAACTGCCGAGACATTACTAGGAGAATTATTTGAAACTAAATATAAGCAAAGTACAGAAGCCACACTGAAAGTAATGTTAGACAAATTTGAAATATATAAATCAAAAATACTTGCAAAAGATTATAGTTTAGAACAAAAGAACGCGATTGTTCAAGAAAACCAAAAAGCGATCGTAAACAAATTCATATCATTATTACCGCCTATTATAAAAGGATCTTTTATAGTGAAACAACCTTCAACCTTAGAGCAATGCGATTTATTATTAAAAAATGAATTTAGCTACGCAAATTCTTTACATAATAGCCCAATGACAAGAAACGACAACAAACAAAATACAAACACTTCAAAAAATTTAAATTTTACTTTCAATCCTCCACCCAGACAATTTCCTGGACAATATTTCCCTTCAAAACCAGTCAATGTCTACAAACAACCAACTCCAGCTCCTAATCGGTTCTCAAGACAAAATTTAGTAAATAGTAACGAAACACGCAAATTCCAACCTCAACCAATGTCATTACAAACACGGAATACGCAGCCTAAGACAACTTCAACAATTAAACAAAATTTTAATACTGAAATCGAAAATGAAAATGTCAACCCTGAACAACAAAATTTTGAAGAATACGAAGAAGAAATTATCGATGAAGACTCTTTTTTAGAGGAAAGCCCAGAAACACTAGAACAAAATACGTAATGACTTCCAAATTAAAATCTATTCCTTTAATAAGATTTAACGATTACCTTATATTAATTGATTCTGGTTCCGATATAAATTTAATTTCTCCAGCCATTGTTAAACAAAGAAATTTAAAAATTATTCAGAAACAAATTACTTTCAAAACAAAAAAATGTAAAAATTGTGTTGAAATAAAAATTCAAGACAAAATTTTTGAATTTTTTATACATGAATTTCATAAGGAAAGTAATATGACATTGTAATGCTTTAATGGACTTTAAAAATAAAATTATAACACTCGGAAATAAGAAATTTAAATTATTATCTTCGCAAACATTAAATAACTCTTTTATACAATTCAGACACGAGCATCTCACTTACGAACAAAAAAAAAAATTAAAACTTTATTAGAAAAATATTCAGATTTATTTCCAAACCCCGACGAAGAACTATCCATCACAAACACTACTACACATAAAATCAGAACAACAGACGACTCACCGGTTTTCCAAAAAAAATATAGACTCCCACAAATATACGAAAAAGATATTGAGGAACATATTCAAAATTTATTAAAAACTAAAGTAATTCAAAAATCAAAAAGCCCATATAATTCACCGATATGGATAGTGCCAAAAAAGAGTGATGCGTCAGGCAAACGCAAAACAAGATTAGTAATAGACTTTCGCAAACTAAACCAAAAAACAATTGAAGATAAATTTCCTTTACCCAATATCGACTCATTATTAGATCACATTGGCAAACCAAAATTCTTTACCACGTTAGATTTGCACTCGGGTTTTCACCAAATACCAATAGATGAAAATGATAGGGAAAAAACAGCTTTCTCGACATCCTCAGGCCATTACGAATTTGTCCGTATGCCTTTCGGGTTAATCAACGCACCGGCAACATTTGAGAGGATGATGAACGAAATACTCGCAGAATATATTAACAAAATTTGCTTAGTCTACATGGACGACATAATCATATTTGGAAATACATTACAAGAACACTTAGAAAACATTGAAAAAATATTTAAAAAGTTACAAGATCCAAATCTAAAAATACAGATCGATAAATCCGAATTTTTGAAGACCGAAACCGAATATTTAGGATTTATAATATCTCAGGAAGGACTTAAACCAAATAAAAAGAAAATTGACGCAATTGAAAAAATAATGATCCCTAAAACAGTTAAAGAAATCAAATCTTTCCTCGGAAAACTTTCTTGGTATAGACGCTTCATTCCAAATTTTGCAAAACTCACTAAACCTTTTACAGAATGCCTAAAAAAAGAATAAACAAATAGATATTACAAATAAAGAGTATCAAAATTCATTTACAACTGTCAAAGAATTGATAAGTAACCCCCCAATATTAGAATTCCCGGATTTTCAAAAAAAAAATATTCTCACCACGGACGCTTCTGATTACGCAATGGGATCAGTAATTTCACAAGTTATAAACGGACAAGAGAAACCTATCGCCTACGCATCAAAAACATTCAATTCAGCAGAACAAAATTATAGCACTGTCGAAAAAGAATTAAAATCAATTATCTGGTCTGTAAATAATTTTAAACCATATCTGTTTGGCAGAAAATTCACTATTCGCACGGATCACAAACCCCTTACTTGGTTGTTCTCAATGAAAAACGCAAATCAAAAACTTATGCGATGGAAAGTAGAATTAGGCGAATACAATTTTGACATCGAGTATTTACCAGGAAAAACAAACAAAATTGCAGATTTCTTATCAAGATAAAGAGAACTATTTAAAATCATAAAAAAATATGGAGACGTAACAAACTCTGACATATTCGCACACTGCATATCAAATGTCTTCAAATTTTCTAAAGGTCTTGCCAGACAAATAGATTTCAAATATGACAGTAAAAATTATTGTGAAAGAAATAACAACAATAAAAATATTATAATTCAAAATATAGAAAATAAAATAATTTTCCATCTAATTACAAAAGATATTTATTTAGAAAACGTAAACCGACAATACTTTAAGATAACACTTAATGAATTACGAGACTACTTAATAAAAAACGATATATATGAAATTAATATTCCATATTTATCATATGGATATGACAGATTAGAAAAAACAGAATTAATAAAAATCTTAGAACAAATATTTAATAACACTCAAATACAAATAAATTTGTACGAACAATTACAAAATTATAGTTTGGAAACAGACGAATTAGATCAAATAATAAATGAATCAGTAGCCTCAATTTATGGTAATGATAATAGAGATGAAAAACAAAGCATAGACGCGAATCAATCAGAATCCGGAAACACAATTCATAGTTCGAATGAGAACCCAGTTAACGGAATAAAATTTGTAGACAATAGAATAAATATAGCAAAAAACCAAATTATATTTCACTTTTCTAATAAACCATTTAAAATAGAAATAAAAAAAATATTTAACCATCAAAAACAAAGATTCATAATAAATATTAACACATAAAATGGAAGAACAATTATTAGAAACATGAAAAAATTATATAGTGCCAAAAATCAAATACTTGATATTAATTCCCAAACAATACGAACAAACCCTAAATGAAATAATTCAAAACAAATTTGAATCAAATACGATAAATTTAATAAAATGCAATAAATTTGTGGAAGACGTTGAGAACAAGGAAAAACAAACTCAAATAATTTTTGACAATCATAACGGATATTTAAATCATCGAGGAATAATGGCAACTTATAATGAACTCAAAGAAAAATATTTCTGGCCCAACATGCTTAAAGACATTACAGATATTATTAATCAATGCAGAATATGTAAAGAAAACAAATATGATCGACACCCTATACAACTAAATGACAATCTAACCCCTACACCAAAAACTCCTTTTGAAATTATAAATATAGACCTTCTCACATTAAATAAAGAATATTTCATCACTATATTTGACCAGTTTTCGAAATTTGGATTCATCCATCCTACCTTCAATAAAACGGGAAAAGAAACAATGTTAATAATCGAAGAATTTATAAAAACTTACAAAAAACCAAATATAATCATCGCAGATCATGGACTAGAATTTAACAATGCTTCAGTAAAAAATTATTGTAATAATCACGATATAAAATTACACTTAATCAGTACATCAAACCCAAAGTCAAATGCCGTAGAACGGTTTCACTCCGTATTAATAGAACATCTTCGGATATTAAACTCAACAAACAAAAATAAAGATTTACAAACAAACATAAATAAAGCAATAATAGCATACAAGAACACCAAACACTCAATAACAAAAATGACCCCTTGTGAAATAATTTTCGGACAGGATGAACAAAATAAATATTTTCAAAAACAAAAATCCGAAGAAGAAGTAATAAACGATTATTTTATTAATAAATGATACAAATAAAATGATAAATAAATTAATTAATAAAGACAAAGCAAAAAGAACAAACAAATGAAAACGAACTACCATTAAAAATTCCGGAGAAAGTCTATGTTAAACAAAATAATAGATTAATACACAAATATAAAAAAACTCATATTCCAAAGAGTTACAGAAGAAAATTATAATCCAATATTAGGAACAGTAGAAATAAAAAATAAAAGCCATATTCGGAAATTCAAGTTAGATAAAATAAAATTCTGATTCCAGGG
The DNA here is from genome assembly GCA_035578165.1 of Stenolophus ochropezus. Lineage (NCBI taxonomy): Eukaryota > Metazoa > Arthropoda > Insecta > Coleoptera > Carabidae > Stenolophus > Stenolophus ochropezus. The sequence goes on from JAQOWZ010000013.1 coordinate 15,093,664, forward strand.
CCTTTACCACCGGTCAACTAATAAACATCTCTAACAACAATGGATTCCTTTTATTTGGAATCGGTAACTGTAAAATAAAAGAAGGAGAAATCATACACTATTTTAATTATAATATCACTTCATTATATAAAGAATATTCAAAATTAAATAATATCACAATAAATGTCATAAAACAAATAGAAGACAAACATCAGCTAGAAGAACAAAGTAAAGCTTTATCTTACTTTCTTAATGATCTAACACAACAAATTCAAAAACTTTTTAATAAAAGAAATAAACGAGGTTTAATAAATGGGTTAGGGAATATCATCAAGTCAATTTCAGGTAACCTAGATCAAAGTGATGCAGAAAAATATAACACTCTGATAGAGCAATTAAAAAATATTCAAAAGATTCTTCAAAATCAAAATGATCAAATAATAAAAAACGAAAAACATCTAACCGATAACTTTAATTCAAAATTAGAACAAATACGGGTGAACGAAAATAAAATATCAGAAAAGCTTAACGCCATAGTATTCACACTAAACAAAGAACAAAATTAGAAAAGTCTAATCGACACGGAAGTAAAAATCAATGAATTATTAATTATTATTCAAAATTTAATAGACTTTTGTAAACATGTAGAACTAATGTTAGTAATTTGTTCCTTAAATAAATTAGACACCACTATTATAAACCACGATGACTTAATCCAAATTACAGGCAAAAAAGACATTTGGTCACAAGTAAATGAAATCGTTACATATTGTAGATTTGAAGACGAAAAAATCCAGATATTACTAATAGAACCAGAACTTTCTCAGAATCTCTACCCTTTATATCAATTGTACCCAATTCCCTTTATCCAGACAATCTAATAACATAAATTATTGTCAAACGAAAGGCATAGAAGTAAGTAATTGTATTAATAATATAGTAAAACACGAGAATAATGATGACAGTGACATAAAGGAGAAATATAATAAAAATAATGTCATACAAATTGCAAATACCAATAATATAATAATTATTTCCCCAATTAACCAAGAATTAGTAATAAATTGCAAACATAAGAATATAAAGAAAAATTTTCAAGGAATCTTCAGACTAGTTAATGACGGACATTGTAAAATAAAACAATGGACATTCAATAGAATATCAAAAGATTATAAATAATTAGAATTAAGCAATGTCCAACTTCAAAAATTTCATACAAAAATAGATAAAGTCAATCTGAAACCATTACAAGGATTAAATATTTCATTCCCTCAACTTCAGAAAATAAAAGATATAAATAACTACGAAAATCACACGCATCATTATTATGTAATTTATATCATACTTATTGTAATAATATTTGTATTAATTGTAAGATTTGTAATAAAATATTGTAAGAATTATAAAACTAAACAATTAAGGAATAATATAGAATTAAGTGATTTAGAAAGAATAACAGAAAATTTGTAAATCTTGTGTAAAGTTTAAACTTGCTGGGGAGAAATTATAAAACGTAACTATTATAAGAATGCTGACTTAGAGTTAAGTTATAAACTTTCCACAAGATGAGTATACAATGTAATGTAACCCCTGTAGACAGGCTAGTTCTCATATTGTAATCAAGCTAGATAGTTGTATCTCAGAAATAAAAACTTTTTAAAAACAATTTTTAAAAGTTGAATAATATAATTTATATAATAATTGTCGATATGAACTATTTAGGAGAGATTGTTCTGGAGTAATAAATTGTTAATTATTGTTCAGCTAATAATTTCAATGGAAAGATAGATTTTCAAAGAGATTTTAATCTGAAACTAAATTTTGGCAATGGTAGTTTTTATAAATCATGTTGCTAAATATAAACTACAATAATAATTGTCAATATAAACTGTTTTAGAGAGATTGTGCTCGAGTTATAAATTGTTAATTATTGTTCAGCGAATAAATTCAATGGAAAAATAGATTTTTAAGAAGTTCTTAATCTATGGCAATAGCAACGTTTATAAATCAAGTTGCTAAATATACATAACATTAATAATAGTCGATATAAACCAATTAGGAGCGATTGTGCTGGAGTAATAAATTGTTATATATCGTTTAGCGAACGATTTCGATTGAAATATAGATTTTCGAAGAAATTTTAATCTGAAATTCAATTTTGGCAGTGGTAATTTTTATAAATCAAGTTTCTAAATATACCTAACTATAATAATTGTCAATATGAACTATTTAGGTGTATTTGTGTTGGAGTAATAATTTGTTTAATATTATTTAGAGAACGATTTCGATAGTTTTTCGAAGAAGTTTTAATCTGAACCCAAATTTAGGTTAATTTAAGGATTTAATTACTAGTACTACTCTAGTACTGGAGAAAAAAAATAAAACATATGAAAATCCTATGTTTTTCATATGTTTTCTGACTTTTGAGAAGGTCGTTATTTTTCATTTTTGCATATATGATACAGTATCCTATTTGAAATATACCCTAAAATTTTCAACAAATTATTAAGTCTTCGATTGGAGATATTTTGAAAATTATATTTAAAAAAATATTTTGGGTATATAAATAATATCAATTAAATAATATTATTTCAATACCGAATTGATGTCTACTTATTTACATATATAAGAAAAACTTGTTACATTAAACAATTTTTAATAAAAAATTAAAAACTTTAATACTGGTTTTAAATTTCCCGCACTGGGGTATCATTTCACCTTAACACATTTTGTAAAAATTATGAGGTAATAGTTCATTTTTGTTGTTGTTTCCTTATCTACTTTTAAATTGTAGTTTTCTAAATAAATTTCAATCATGTCACTATCACTGGTTACGTATATCAATGGTGTTACTTATTACATTAACCTCAAAAGTGTTCCAAGTTGACATTTCTTATACCCCTACTACTATAAACTTGGTTCAAACCAACGTTTTGGAATGGTTTTAAAACATACGAAACTATTTCAACCTGTTTCGTCTCTGACGTCATCGTTGCAACGCTATGAAATAATTTCAAACCATTGTATTGCCAAAAAACCTCCATTCTCTGTTGAAAACGCGGTCTTTTCTATGTAATCGTTGTTCATTTCGATCTGGTGAAAGCCAGAAGCCAGATCGAGTGTTGTAAAATATTGACATTTGCCAAGTTTGTCAAGGAGGGTATTTATATTGGGAATAGGGTATTTATTATCGACGGTTTTGTCATTAAGTTTGCGGTAGTCAATGACCATCCGCCACTTTTTCTTCCTAGATGCGTCAAGCTTCTTGGGAACAATCCACACTGGTGACGAACAAGGTGAATGTGAAGGCCAGATGATATTTTGTTTTAGGATTTTACTGATTTGTTCTTGTACTTCTTGCCTCTGGATTTTTGGGTATCTGTATGTTTTTGTGTCAATGGATAATTCGTCTTTAGTCCGTATGTGTTGTTTAATTTCATTTGTGAATGTTAATGTTTTGTCATCGGTATGAAATATGTCTGTGTATTCCTTTACTAATTTTGTAATTGCATTTTTTTCTTCCGAGTTCATATGGTCTGTTCTTATTTGTGATATGCCGAAATTTGACCATTAAGCAGTATTTTTTCGGTTACATGGCCTGTGTGTTATAATACCGTTGTAAATGTTTAATTATCGTACAAAAATAAAATAATAATTTTCTTTACATTTAAGTATTGCACAGGGATTATAATGACATAAATCATTTAACAAATACAACACATAGACATTTCTTGTTTAACGTAGTAAGATTGAACGTGTGTATTAAAATAAATATTTTGAAGGGAAAAACAAATAAAAAATATCTCCGACTTTTTGTTTCTGTAAATACCTTCAATTAAACCAAAATGTGGTACCAAATTTTCAGCATGTGTATTCAAAACCATACCTGGTATGTATTCAGTCCCGTTTATCTAAATCCATTTTATAAAAATGCTATCTTCATCAAAATTACGAATTTGGAGATTAATTTTATGATAAAAATCAAATTTAGTTTTAACATTAAAAATTGATGGTCCATTCTAAATATTTTCAGATAATTCGGTTTTACAAAGAGATCTGTTGTTCAACTGTAGTTGATCCTTTAAAGCGAGAGAGTAACATATATTTTTTCGTGAACTTATTACATTTGCTGTTTTTTGGCTTCTTCGTGTTTGGATTCAAAACGCATTGACAATATTTGTTTAAGTGGACCTACAATTTTCATAATTTTTGGATAAAGCAAAATAAAATGATGCTTTGGTTTTAACGTGTCCTTAAATAAAGAAATGTATATCTGGTTATGTTCTATAATAAGTGTGTTTAAAAGAATACATCATTGACGCTGTCCATTAAAACTTTATCTATGATTTCACTCAAAGTAATATAATATTGCCACACATAGTTTCCTTCGGGTATTAAATCTCCAATTATTAATCCAAAATGTCTAATAAAACATAACATTTCTGGTGCAAACATTGGTAGTTTGCTTCTTTTCGAAAAAATTTCAGGAATTAAAGATGGTATGATATTTTTTGCGGTAGTAGAGAAATTGAATGTTTTTATTCTAAAATTTAATGTTTTAGGAAAAGAAACGAATCTGATAAATAAAATAATTTAAAATGTGAATGACATCATAGTGATAAATTTCTTCAAGTAAATCATGCATCAAATCTACGGAATAATTTTCAGTCACATGAAAACTAGGTAAAATATGAAATACGAATTCTTCTTTAATTCCTGTTTCAGAGCTGATGTTTAGTTTTATATCATTGTTGTAATTTTCTTTTGATCTTAAATTTCTATCTTCTATAAAGCAATTTGACTTTGATTCTGATTTAGAGATTCTACAGAAGCGACTGAAATAAGTTAACTCATGAATAATAAATTAAAATATTTTCTTGTTGCCAAATTCTCTTTTATCATTGGAATGATATAAACCAAACAAAAAGATATTATCTAATGAACTTCTAATTTCAGGAGGTAAAATTGGTAGAGAAATATAAATTCCATCCAGCTTATAAATGCCAGCATGGGAGCCTAACGGATTACATGTCTCGTAGTCATCGCAATATAAAAATATTGGTATAACTATTTTAGAAGCAAGACATGTAGATAATTTCTGTTTCCACAGCTCGCCTTGAATAAAGTTTACAAAACTTTCGTTATTGTTTAGAGATTGCATATATGAGTAAACGGTATGAAAAAAAATGGGCAATTCTAGTAGTTGCTTCAAACCTAATCTCAGAAATATTACTTGCATTGTAACATCAGTCATTTGCAATATAATTTGAGATTTAACCGACTTTTCTGTTTTTTTTTTGCCTACATTGTATGTAACTAGCCTTATTAAACAATCTCATTCTTGAAATTATTTCAGTCTCAAATATTCAGATGTAAATTTTTCGAATAGATTTATTAATATAATAAACATGGAATTAATTTGTTCAATAAAATTCGAATTATCACCATTTTTTTCTAAATTATTATTTATTATTGAATGTAGAAAATGCAAAAACCCTCCACCCAAATAATCTGATATTGCATCAATTATACTCTGTACTACACTTCTTGCAACGGACGGCATACAATAAAATTTGGCAATTAGAGACTCAGTTTGATTACAAAGAATATTTTAAAATTTTTCCAAATCTATATTACTTGAGTTATCAGAAATTTCATTACCTTCATCGTTATTTGTATTAAGAGTAGAAATTGTATTTTCAATTTTATTATTTACAACATGAGATTCATTTTGAATTCCAAGATCTGGTGAATTATTTGTCTCTAGTAAAAGATGAAATATTGTTAAAATTTCGAAAACAACGGTTTTCCATACACATGAAAGTACTGTTTGCAGTAAAACGATGCGATATTTTAAGGTGCAATATTAAGCCAGGTATGGTTCTTAAAATATTTTTGCATACAGAACATTTCGGCATTTTGAAGGTATTTACAGAAATATTTCTAGATTAGAAACTAATGCAGACACATTTACCATCTTTTTATCCCAGCTTGTGTGAATATTGTAAATTAATAATTGTAGTATCATCCAGAGTTGTTCAGCTTGTTGTGGATAATTGATGTGGAGAGCGTAAAAACATTTAAAACATGTATCCGCAGCTTTTAAAAAACTGTCAATTGAATACAGATTATCTTTTACATATACAAGAAACTGGTTTCTTTCAGAAAATGTTGGTCCCACAACTATTACAAATGGTTGTAATTTTAGGTGAAAATTATTTAGCTTTTCAACTCGTCTCTCTATATTCTCCTTCAGTTTACTGATGTCCTGAAATATAATAATTATTAATAATTTAATTGCTGGAGACTGTGAAGCCACTATAAATAAACAATAAGTTTAATAAAATTAAATTTCATACTGGTGTTCTAGTAGAGTGGCAGCACTGATCTTACTTAGACGTTTCACCCAATAATTAAGAATTATTTTCAAATATATTACCAAAAAGTGTAAAATAAACATATCGAGCACCATCAGCAGAACAACAAACGTAAGTAACAAAATTTACATTCACTTTATTGAAACTAACTAGACGAACTACACAAAATAAAACGAAAGACTATTGATCTTCACTGGAGATTAATTAAACAATTTACTTAGTGCTGGGCTCATCGAACGAGTGTTACAACAAGCATAAAAATAAATATTATTTTTAAAATCAGTGTTGCCAACTATAGTAACAATAAAATATTTAAATATATATATATATATATATATATATATATATATATATATATATATATATATATATACATATATATGTATATATATAATAGCAATTAATAATATCCTAACTACAACAAACAAACATAGAAAAATATATTTTTAAAGGAAATTATAAAAGAAATAACACCGGAAATGGACGACTCAAAAAACACTGAATTAATCCTACAGAAAATCGAAGAAAGTAGAATATCCAGTCTAAATGCTTTTAACGTGGCAGTAGAAGAGATAAAAAAGACAGTACAACAGTCAAACCAACGAGTAGAAATGATAGAAGAAAAGGTAATACAACTCCAAGATGAAAATGAAAAGATGAAACTAATTATCGAAACACAAAACAATAAATTAGGACAGCTTGACAAACTTGCCAAGGCAAAAAATATAATCATCTACGGATTGCAAGAGGATGAATCAGAGACGAGAAACAAACTACGAGAGAAAATTATAACTTTCCTGAAAAACAACCTAAAAGTAGACATTAAAGATGACGAAATTAAAAACATTTACAGATTCGGCAACAAATACAATAATAAATATCGCTTAATTTCGGTTACACTATGGAATTTCAACAGAAAACGAGAAATGAGGAACCAAAGTGTCAATTGCAAAAAAAAGCAAAAAGAAACGGCCAAAAAGCTTACATCAGTGGCCACCATCTAGTAGTACAAGGAGAAAAAATTACCATTGAAGACCTCGAGGATCACTATCATCATGAAGAAATAACCACAGAAACAAAGAACAGAAGATTATCACAATCAACACTCCCTCCATCAACTAAATACGGACTGCAAAGGTAAAGAAACCCTAGATATCAACAACTCTCAAATTATCCCATCTTCAAACTTAACCGTAAACCAGAGTATTACTAATAAATCGGAACGTGAAAACGCTGAAAATAATAAAGACCAACAAAAAAATCAGTGCAGACGTGTGGTTCTATTCCGTGCGCGTGCAGTGTCGAAAAGTGTGTCATACAGTGTGTGCTTACAGTGCAAATTTATTTCCTGTGTTCATCGCAATGAAGTATGTCGAAGAAGTTTGAAAAGTCAATAGCTAAAATAACAAAAAGAGACGGCGTCTTCTTTTTAATTCCACCTAACGGGAAAACATCTATACCGCCAGAGCTTAAGAATGCAGCATTGGTACTTAGAAACCAGCCAAGCTCAGTAAATCAACCCAGCACATCTCCAACCAACCTAGCTATGCCTGTTAACCATTCACCACCTAGAAATTCCAATACAACACCAACTACGACTTATCCTCAGACACTTTCAACAACCAATACGCCCCCAGCCAACCCCATAACGGACGCTTCTCAGAATCCTCTCCAAACTAATACTGCAATTCCCTTTACACAGATATCCGAAATAGAAAGTCAGCCTCAAACACAGAACTCTCCTACAGGATACACCCAGATTTTTCCACCTTTATCGAACAGCGCGAACAGTAGCTCAGAATGGCAAACAGTTAAATCAAACAAAACAAAAACGAAACAGTCCAGAAATTAACAGCAGGAACATCAGACAAAAAACTCTAACTGATTTTGTGGTAAGGATAAATACTCAAAATAGATTCCAGGAATTAACTAATCAAGACCTAGAAAATGATAATGATGACGAAAATACAGTTGAAAAACGAGAACCTGAACCGCCACCTATTTTTATTCCTGATATAATTAAATTGCAACCATTACTGGAAATATTGAACTTAGTAGCCAAGGATGATTATTTTTTGAAATCAATGTCAAACAATCAGGTTAAAGTCCAACCCCATACATCTGAGAGTTACACAAAAATCATTAAGACCTTAACAGAGAAAAAAACGGCTTTTCATACATATCAGTTAAAACAGAAAAGAAATTTTAGAACAGTCCTAAGAAATATTCACTACTCTGCGGATATAGAATATTTGAAAACTGAAATAGAATCGTATGGTCACAAAGTTATTAATATTCACAATATTAAAAATTGGAAAACTAAACAGCCGCTTCCCATGTTTTATGTGGACTTAGAACAGCAGGAAAATAATAAAAAAGTATACGACATTAAATATTTATTAAACTGCAAAATTGAATTCGAACCTCCGCGAGTAAAACGACAAATCGTACAGTGTACTAATTGCCAAAGATATGGACATACCCGTAACTACTGCGAGCGGCAAGCACGCTGTGCGAAATGTGGGAAAAATCATCATACATCTACGTGTGAAAAACCATCTAATACAGATGCAACCTGTGCCTTATGTGATGGAAAACACCCTGCAAATTATAAAGGTTGCGCAATATACAAAGAGATTCAAAAAAGAAAATATCCCACTTCACGTACTAAACAAATTACTCAACGACCTACAAATAATAATGTCAACATCCGTCCAGCACAATATGTAAACAATAACAATACATATGCAAGTGTTGCAAAAATGTCTAATCAGCAACCTACTAATATTAATGCAAATACTGCAAAAAATTCACAGGTCGAGACGCCAGCTAATGAAATCGTTACCCTGGGAATAAACACACAAGCTAATTCTAATAAAAATCTAGAACAAATGTTATGTAAACTAATGGAACGTATGAACACAATGCTAAATATTTTAACAAAATTAATTTCAAAAATAAAATGAATACTCAGATGAAAATTGTATAATGGAATGCCAACGGCTTGGCTTAACATAGCCAAGAATTAAAATCATTTATTATTAACCACCAACTAGATATAATACTTATATCAGAAACTCATTTTACGAATAAAAACCACCTTAAAATACCAAATTATTCAATATATTCAACAAATCATCCTGACGGAACGGCTCATGGTGGAACTGCAATTATTGTAAAAAAATCAATTAAACATTATGAACTTGTAAACTACCAGAAAGAATATTTGCAAGCCACAAATATAAAAATTGAAACGCTATCGGAATCTTTTGTAGTGTCAACAATTTATATGCCACCGAAACATATAATTAAAAACGAAGAATGTACTACCTTTTTTAATACATTGGGAAATAAATTCATTGCTGGTGGAGATTACAATGCTAAACACCAAATTTGGGGATCGAGACTCATTACACCAAGAGGAAAAGAATTACTCAAAACTATCCAGAATAAACATTACATAACCCTTTCAACTGGAGAACCAACCTACTGGCCGACTGACCCAAATAAAATACCTGATCTACTTGACTTTTTCATAGTCAGTGGAAAATCAGAAAAATATTTTAAAGTAGAATCCTGCGTAGATTTATCATCAGACCACTCACCCGTAATTCTAATATTCAGTACACAAATACCAAAAGTAGATAAACCCGCCTCTCTCTGTAATAAACAAATTGGCACAAATTCAGGAACATACTAGAAAGTAAAATCTCGTTAAATGTCAGCTTAAAATCTCAAGAAGACTTAGATAATGCTGTAGAACATTTAACAAAATCAATTCAGGAATCAACTTGGCAATCACCCCCAATACAAAAATCTTGTAATACTGTAACAAACATACCAGCGTACATCAAACATTTAATAGCCCATAAACGGAAAATTAGAAGAATCTGGCAGACAATTCGAGACCCCCAAGTAAAAAGTAAATTAAATAAAGCCACCAAAGACTTGAAAAAAATATTGCAACAAGAAAAAAATGAAACAATTCAAAACTATCTTGAGAATTTATCAGCGACAGAAGCAAGTGACTACTCATTATGGAAAGCAACGAAAAAAATCAAACAGCCCCAACAACACATTCCACCTATTAGGAAAGAAGGCGGACTATGGGCAAGGACTGACTCTGACAAAGCTCTAGCCTTTGCAAATCACCTAACAAAAGTATTCCAACCTTGTCCACCCTCAATACCACCAGAAGATGAACAATTCATATACAACACGTTAGAACATCCCTTTCAGTTAAATTATCCTATACAACATTTTAAACCGAAGGATGTTCTCGAGATAATATGCAAACATATAAATCCAAAAAAAACTCCCGGATACGATTTAATCTCTGGAAAAATTTTAAGACAACTCCCATTTGAAGCAATCATTCTTATAACTTATATATTTAACACAATCTTAAGACTTGGAGTTTTTCCATCACAATGGAAAGTAGCTCAAATTATTCTTATACACAAACCAGGGAAACCCGCTGAGGAAACAACGTCCTATCGTCCAATAAGTTTACTACCTGTACTTTCAAAAGTATTTGAAAAACTTTTCATCACAAGACTGGAGCCCATACTTATGCGAAGAAAATTAATTCCTGATCATCAGTTTGGCTTCCGAAAACAACACTCAACTATTGAGCAGGTTCATAGAGTAGTCGACGTAATAAACAAAACATTTGAAAGAAAACACTACTGTTCAGCAGCTTTTATAGATGTTTCGCAAGCGTTCGATAAAGTGTGGCATATTGGCCTACTATATAAATTAAAAAGTAACATCCCTCATACCTTCTATCAAATCCTAGAATCCTATCTAACAAACAGATATTTTACAGTAAAATACAAAGAAGAATGTAGTCCATTATACCCAATCAAATCAGGAGTACCGCAAGGTAGTGTTCTTGGACCTATTCTCTACCTCATTTACACAGCTGATATTCCAACAACTCCAAATTCTACAGTTGCCACATTTTCTGATGACACAGCAATCCTAGCTTGTCATAAATATTCAGCAGAGGCCTCACATCATCTTCAAATACAGCTTAAAAAAATCGAAAAGTGGCTAAAAATCTGGAGAATAAAAGCCAACGAAACCAAATCAGTCCATGTAACCTTTACCTTGAATAAAAGTACGTGTGCTGCGGTAACACTCAACAACCAACCGCTACCGCAAACTGAAGAAACAAGATATCTAGGAATACATCTTGATAGAAGACTAACATGGCGTAAACACATCTTCTCAAAAAGAAAACAACTGGGACTAAAATTCAGGCAGCACTATTGGCTATTAGGTAGAACTTCCAAACTGTCCCTGGAAAACAAACTACTGATATATAAAAGCATCTTTAAACCAGTCTGGACGTATGGAATACAACTCTGGGGAACAGCAAGCAACTCCAATATTGAAATACTTCAACGCTTTCAATCTAAGTGCCTCTGAACAATTACAAATGCTCCTTGGTATGTGCCAAATGTAAACATCCACAGAGACCTCAACATGTGTACAGTGAAAGAAACAATCGAACAATTTAGTACCAAATATCTTAAAAGACTTGAAGCCCACCCAAACACAAGTGCAGTGAAATTGTTAGACAGCAGTGAGGACATACGACGATTAAAACGTTTTAAATCATTAGATTTAGTAGATAGATTTAACTAACATTAAAACGAAAAACCCATGGGAAAAATCAAGAGGGACCACTGGACCGACTTTTAATAAAACCAACAAAATAAATAATAATAATACTAATACTACTTCGGCTACTACTAAATACTTTTCGATCGAATTCTGGAATGTACAAGGCCAAAAAAATCTCGGCTTATTATGCGCATGCGAAACTTGGGTTGCAGAAAGACATAACAACAGTAAGCCCAACTACCTAAGTGAATATTCTCAACATCACAGCGAAGCAATAAAAGACGCGAGTAGGGGTAGAGCTATTGGTGGCATTTCCATGTATGCTAAAGAAGACAAATGTACAGTAACAGCCATTGAAAAATCAGCCCACTGGATCATAGAAAAAATACTGTTTACTGAAACCAAAAATTAAATTATTTTAATCTTTACATACTTCTCCCATAGTTATGAATTCAATACACTGCTTGATCTCTTTTCAAATATGATAAAAGAGATTAATAACAAATACCCTCATCAATCTATAATTGTTGGAGGAGATTTTAATGCACATATAGGAGAAATGAACCAACCAGAAGAGGAAATATTTGAATTAACTAGACTAAGTCACAGTAGAATGACACACAAAAACCTCAACAAAAATAGGAAGCTATTAGTTGAAGCCATAGAAAACGAGGGATTTTATGTTCTTAATGGAAGCGAAACCCACTTATGTTAGTAAGATAGGCCAAAGTATAATCGATCTAACATGGGTCAATGTCAACAACTTTAATCTAATAATAGATTTTGAAGTCCAAAACGATATCCTTTTATCCGACCATCTTGTTTGCAGACTAAAACTAGACAATCAAATAACTCATAAAAACCAAATAAAACACACTAAACCATACCAAAAAATTATCTGGCAACCAACGAAAACCAATGAATTTCAAAAAAAACAGAAGACCTCATTGCAGAGTCAAATCACACAGACCCATACAAAAATGACTACGAAAAAATACTGTCAGCATGCTACACCGCTTCTAACCAGATAGGAATCCTACATACCTTAAAACCATATAGCAACCAGAATACAAACAAAACTTGGTATACCAAAGAATGTAAAGAACATAAAAAAACAAATGAGGAGAAGCTACCACAAGTTTACAAAAGATAGATCAAACACACCAAAATTAAATAAATATATTGACGACAAAAATAAATATAAAAACTTAATTAGAAACACAAAGAAAAAATATACAACAAAAATTCAAGAAGACATTAACAATATTCACGACAGCAAACAATTCTGAAAAGTCTACAAACAAAATAAATCTAAGAAGAAAACCTCAAATCCCATAATTCTAGCCGAATGGACGTCTTATTATAAAAATAATATATTTAAACCCACAATAGAAAAAAACATTCAGTTCACAGACGTTTTACACCCTTTCCTAGACATACAAATAAACAATTACGAACTAAAAAGAGCAATAAAAAATTTAAAAAACAACAAAACCCCATGCCCGGGTTTACTACCGAACGAAGCTTTAAAAGCTTTAGAATACAAGTGTTTTGAAATACTATTAAAGTTCCTAAACAAATGTCTACTTGCAGAAACCGTACCTCCCGAACTCTGCAAAAGTACGCTAGTACTAATCCATAAGAAAGGAGATGAAAATAATCCATACAACTACCGTAGTCTAGCAATGTTAAACACCATTTTAAAACATTAACAAGCATAATTTCAGCGCGCCTAGAAACATGGGCTGAAAGCTTCAAAATTTTATCAGAATCGCAAAATGGTTTCAGGAAACGAAGATCTACGGTGGACAATATGGGTGGCCCAGTGAAAATTATCAGCGCAATTTTTGGCTACTTAACATTAATTTTGCAAAAAACGCTCGAATACGTCAATTTTAATATAAAGGGGGACACCTAAATGGATTAGTACCAATGGCATAACTTCAACCCTAAAATGGGTGTGGACTATATCTCAAAAATTTTAAATGGAAAAGGGTGTCAAACATGTTACAGTTCGAAAGGCCTTTCAATTCTCTTTTCAACAGTTTTTTTATTTTTTAAATCCGATCATTAGTTCTACAGAAATATTGTTTAAAACAAATTTTATCAGGTGTTCAAAATTGCCATCAAGTAGGCTAGTTAGTTATTGTATGAAAGAATAGGAAAACGGAAAACAAATAATTTTTATTCATTAAGACAAAAACTTCTTAAAGCTAGACTTTTAGTTGTGTAATAAAAATATTTTTAATTTTTTCTTTAGAAAGTATAGTAAGCAATAGGCAAATCCTTGGATAAGAACCATTTGGAGACAAGTATTGGGTGAAATGTACATATCTATATGGTTTGTTAATTGGACAGGAGAAAATGAAGTGATCCAAATTTTCTTCACTATTAAGATTGCATATAGTACATATTATATTAGTATTCCAGTTATATTTAATGTTATTATATGACACTGAAAATATTTTTTTATTTGATAAGCGTAAATTAAATATTAGACGAATTTTTGCTATAGAATTTTTATCTAATACGTATTTTTCTCTAATAAACTCATTTTTATGAGTTTATAGTGTTCATTGTAAGTACAATTTTTTACACAATTCATGTCTGTTTTAACAAATATATTTTTTAACTGATCAACTATATTTAGAATATTTGATTTACTGAAATTTAAATACCAATGATCAGGAAGATTATGATGTGTAAAGATAGCCCTTAGTTGGGTATACCAGTTGATTCTTTCTTATTGCTATTAATTTGGGATATCTTGTATCTTTCATATTATTTATTTTATAAAGCCAGTTTAAGGCTCTTTTTATGACCTGAGAAATAATATGAAATGTACCAGTCTCCGCTCTCAACATATAGTTGGACGTTGTACGGATACTTCTAAATATAATTTTTATATACTTCAATTGACATTTTTCTAATTATATGTAAGATAAAAGCATCTGAACATTCTTGTTTAGATGGCTTCCACTGTTGTTTATTACTGATCTTTGCTATCGTCACTGGAGGACAAAGATGAGGAAGTAACAGCAAAGTGCGGATTTGCTTTTCAGTAGATGATTCACTTTCATCAATTTCTTTCAAAAGTTTAACTAAATTCTAATATTTTGAGTTTAAAGATTGTCTTATTATAGCTTGTGGAAATTTTTCTATCATAGAGAAAAATTTTAACTCTGATTCGGGGTATAAATTTTTGAAATAATTTTCTAGCTAAAATAGAATTTAGTAGATTAAAAGTCAAAGTAAGAAAGATGTGTGCTATTTACTAATGTATTACCTTAGTTTTCCTTGAGCACCGGAAATTGATCCATATAGGATTTTATACTAATTATTTCTGTGCAGATTCTTAATTTCTTTTTTCTCAGCTTAGAAGTTTTATTCCAGTAATCTATAACTGTGATCCATGGACTGCAACTATTTTGTAACCATGTTATTAAGTCATCTAAATCGTTATCTGGAAAATAAATAATTACTTATGCAATAAGTAAAAAAAAAGAAAAGGAGAATGTTACCGGTTTCGGTATTATCGCTCTCTATTTCTGTACGACTTGATTTATTTTTTAAAATTAACGTTTTTAAACTGTCGACGTAAATTATAATATTTTGAAAATAATTTACCACGTGCAATCATTTTATCGTTAGTTCCACTTATGACAAAATATGTTTCTTTATTTTCTCCCGGAAACGTGTTGGCAATAACCAATGCCAATTCTTCCAGGTAATTTATAGGAATTTTTTTGTTTACGTCTTTTGAAAGAAGATCTTCAATCAGTGCATCCGTTGATTTTTGTCGCGAATCATGATCCAATTGACTATTTAAATTATAATAAGAGAAGAGAAGAAGAGAGAAGCGTTTGGCGCGTGGCAGGGAGAAGATGGCTGATCAATCAACGTAATAAATGTATTATATTTTGTAATATATTCTTTTTGAGAAATAAAGATTGTGATTGTGAATATCAAACACTACAATTTTTACTTTACGACAACTCAACAAATATACAAGTTAGATCCCCGAGTCCCACAGGAACCGCTGATCTTGCAACAATCTTTATCTCATGTTATATAAACTCTGTAGTGTTTAGTATTTTTTAGAGTTATAGTAGAGAGACCGAAGTGTCGTAACTTTGTAAACAATTAGATGTAATCGTTGTAATTAAATAAATAAATTAGTTTTTTTTACGAACACCCGAGTTCGTTTACATAACTGGCGCAGTCGGTAGGATTCCCAAACGGATTTCAATAAATTTCAGTTCGTTTTAACGATTAATTGAGAATCACGAACGTGCAACGATACTGTCGCGAGAATCCACATCACGAGCGAACATCGTGCTGAGAGTCTCCAGGAACCCCGGTGAACATCCTGTAAGTGCTTTTGTATCATTCAGTGATATCAGTCCTCCAAATCTAACAGATTTTAATATAGACACATATTCGGTTGCTTCCTATAATTCCCTTCTAATCTTTACTATTTGAAATATAAATTTCGGAAACAATGGCTACCCCAAGAATTCAAAAGGAATATTTGGACATGATTCCAAATTTCCACGGCGATGCCAAACTTTTACCGCGCTTTATTGTAGTTTGCGAAAAGCTACTAACTACGTTCTATAATAGAACACAAAAAGAAGACTCTCAAAATGAATATATAATGTCCACAATTCTTTGAAAAATAAAAGGCGATGCTGCCATACAATTAGCTAGAACCACGATAACTTCGTGGGATGATATCAAAAAGACTAGCTAATTCCTACTCGGATAATAGTTATTTACATATCATGGCAGGGAGGTTGATTTTTTCATGATGAACATGGAGATTGTTTGCCGAGGCGCAGGCCGAGGCAAATAACCATGAATGAGTCATGAAAAGGTACCTCCCTGACGAGATATGTATTATATTTTTTCTGAAATCGTACAAAATTTTAAAATCAACGAATAATATATGTATTTATACAGTAGAACCTCGATTATCCGGGCCAGTCGGGACCGAGCCTTCGCCGGAAAATCGAAAACACGGATAATCCAAAGACCTCATTTTTATTTTTTTAATAATTTATTCAGAAAAATACATGTGTCAGGCAGAGTAAAGAAACGTGATACTACATACATGTAACAAAAAATAACAGTTGTAATATTTACATAATGTACATTGAACATGTATATATACATATGTATGTACCACGTAAAAAATCACTTAAAAAAATCACTAATTTTTGTTTGTTTTTGGGCTTCGTAACTTCTACACTTTATTATTTCCTTCATTTTTCTAAGCTGAAGCACATGAATGTCATCAGTTCCAGGCTGTTCTTCAAAATATTGGATCAGTACATTTACTGCATCCCCTGCTTCTCGATGACTTCTTTTGCTGACGCAATTATTCTCATCGTCATCACTACTTTTGACAGAACTTTCTGCAGAGGTCTGGTTATCTAAATAATCGTCATCCATAATCTGATACCCTTTTTCTTCGTGATCACATTCTATCCATTCGTGTATTTTTTCGTTGTCCATTTCTTCCAAACCTTTGATTTGCGAGGCTATAGACGCTATGTTTCCAATCGATAACTCACCTTCATTTAAGTGATTATCGTCTTCAGTACCTTCTCCATCTGATGTATCATCTAAGGTCATTATTTTATAAAATGCGTTTTTAATGTTAGTCGCTTTCACTTCACTCCAAGCGCGAGCTACAGCATAAATTGCTTCTTTCAAATTTAGACGTTTCCAAAACCCCATAAAGTCACATTCTCCCAACAGTTGAAGCATAAGGTCTTTTCTATAAAACCTCTTCATGGTCTCTATAACACCTTGGTCCATTGGCTGGGCAATAGATGTTACATTCGGAGGAAAATATGCTACGAACATGTTCCCATCTGCTGACTTCAGTTGCTCTCCATCAGGATGCGATGGCGCATTATCCAGTAACAGTACAGCTTTGGGTGGAAGATTATTTTCTTGCAGATAAGCTTTAACTTGGGGTATAAATTTTTCGAAAAACCACTTTTTAAAAATGACTCGATCCATCCAAGCTGCCTTTTGATTATAATAATCAACAGGCAGTGTTTTTACATTTTTAAAAGCCCTCGGATTTTTTGATTTTCCAATGACGGCTAACCTAAGCTTATGGGTTCCTGATGCATTAGCACAGCATAACACTGTTAAACGGTCTTTGCTTACTTTGAAACCTAAAAAAAAATACTTTAAAAAAGCACTGTACATTAATGTAAAGCTAACCTGGTGCACTAGTTTCTGAACCTGCAGCAAGTGTTCTTTTCGGCATTGCTTTCCAATAAAGTCCAGTTTCGTCTCCATTATACACTTGCTCAGGTTTTAGGTCGTGCTCTTTTATAAGATTTTCCAAATCATAGCAAAATTCTACCATAGCTACATCATCAGCACTTAATTTCTCCCCTTGAACAGCTAATTCTCGTATTCCATGACGTTTTTTAAACCTGTAAAGCCAACCAGAAGATGCCGAGAAGTTTCCTTTCATTTTCAACTGCTCGTGAAACCTTTGGGCTTGCCTAGCACACATAGGTCCTGATATTGGAACCCCTTCCGATCTTTTCTGAAAGAACCACCTGGTCATAGCATCATCAAGCTCTCGAAAAGTAGACCCTTTTAGAGATTTCCTGTCAGAAATAGCTTTTGCACTGTCAGCTTTAGCTACAAAGCTCTGTAATTCGGCTTTCTTCTTCACAATGTCACGAACCGTTTGTTTTCCAATGTTATATGCTTTAGCCAACACAGCAACACTTATGTTATTTTCAAATTGATTTAAAATTTCCATTTTTTGTTCAATAGTTAAAACATTACGTTTTCGCTTTTCATTAGCACCGGTACGCTGCATTTTGTGCGTCTGTTTACATTTAACTAACGAGTCGGTCGGCAGTTGGCGATAATAATAAGTACATAAACACATAAATGGGGGATTTCCCGAGCCGAACTTGGGGATTCCCCGAGACGAACGTCTGCACAATGCATTCAGCGTTCATGCGCCAACTTCTGGCCGTCAGCCACGGATAATCCGCGCACGGATGATCAATTTAAAATGCCGCACGAAAAATCCGCCGCCCGGATAAAGCGCGCACGGATAATCGGGGTTCTACTGTACATAACCTATATGTATTTTACGAGTAACTGTCATTAAAAACAATTGAATTTTGAACATAATTTATTTTAGTTTTAATTAATTAGTTTTATTAATATTAATAATTATTTTACAATTTTTATTGTTACTGATATTGATCGGTGCCTGTTTACTGGTTAACACTATATCCGATGTGGACGTTGATGATATGTCTCCTGAGAGTATTCTTGAAGCAATTTCTTTTTTTTTTGTAATAGAGGATTCAACATAGCCCTCTGCTACATTGGAACTTGTGGCAGAGGTTCGTCGAAAAGCATGCCCAGTGTACTTAGGAGCATCAGGCAATTTCAAATAGTCCGCTATACGATGTGGCATTTTGCCAAATGTATGAATTCCTATAGGTTGTGTACTGCACTTTCCGTTTCTATAATATATAAATAATGATTTGTGAGGAGTGTGTACAGGTCTCAGAGATCGATATGTTCGATAAATTTCAATTGGATTAATATTTTCATACATATTATTTGTTACGGTAAATATTCGAGCTTTTCCAGTTTTAGTAGTAGGAATTTTAATTATTAATACATCGTTTTTATCCTGGATATCATCAATAGTCATCGTTTTAAGTTCGTCAATTCAGCATGCTCCCGCAACCCCAAATATAAAACATACCTTAAATATTTTCTTACATTAGGAATGTATTGATAAATTAGAAAAATGCAAGTATTACCTTTAACATTAAGTACATGTCGTCAGGAGCTTCTACTATAAATTTGAATAAATCTTCTCTTGTAAATACATTTGACTTTTTTGCTACATAACCTACATTTTTTTGCTTAATAAATGCTATTAATTTCGCATAATTCGATATATCGATATTGTGTTTTATCAACAGCGTCGATTTTATCATGGAATAAGTAGACCAGAGTGTTGATGATTTAACACAACTTGCTTTTTCGAAGAAATATGCGATGAGTACATTCTCAGTGTATTTTGTTACATTATTAGCCTTACACCAAAGAAAGAATTGTTCATATTGTTTTTCATATCGGGTAGCTGATTTTTGAGGTAATAAGTTTGCTGCTATATTTTCAGCTAATTTGTGTAAATTTGGAGGGGTACAGTTTATATCCTCGTTATCACTCTCCATGTTATTATTTATTGCTTGCTTTTCAACTAAAATTAATTATTAAAAATATAAAATTTAATATTTCAAACTGAACTAATACTTACATACTAGGCTACTGAGGTTATGTGTCAACCCGCTCTGTTGTTTGTTTAGCTAGCACATGACACGCAGGGCAAGCTGATGGTTGCCAGATCACAAATTAAAAAATTATTTTTTTTTATTATAATTTGTTAAATGCATTGATCATCTAAATTTAGTTTATTTAGTATAAATACTACATGTTATAAACATTTGAATTTTATTTATTGGTCACGTAAACAGTGTTTCGTTTTGAAATATAAATACACCTACTTGTCAAAATAGAGTTGCAACATTGCATTTTACCACTGCCTAGGCAGGGAAATTGGATTTCCCTGCCTATTTTGCGGCAGCCATTTGATAGATTACTGGCCGATTTCAGGAAAAAGAGATTGTTTTACTTTGGGTATAGAATTAACCGAACTGAAACAAGGTAATGAGTCACCATTCAATTTTTACAATAAAATTCAAAATTTCCTTAATTTACAAATTGCCTATGTCACAATAAATAAACCAGCAGAAGCGGCAGTATTGTCAGAATATTTTAGGCAATATGCCCTTCGTATACTATTACGCGGGTTAAAAGAACCTTTGGGTACACTCATGCGTACCAAAAACCCGACAGATCTAAATACTGCACTCGGAATGATAACTAACGACTTCCAATTAGAAAGCAGCGCTAAAACCAAAATTAACCATATTAGCAATATCCCAAAAAATAAACAATTAACATACCATAAATACACACAAGAACACCCTCACACACAATTTAGGCAACAACCACCTCAGCTAGTCTATAGACCCGATTTAGCTCCAAATCGTCAATATAAACCTTTTAACCAAGTTTCTGTACCAAGAACAAATGTTTTCAAATCAAACCCTAACCAAAAATTCCCTAAGCCTACACCTATGAGTATTAGTACTCGACAAACCACACCCAGACTTGGTCCGTCCGGATTTAACAATCGTCCTCAACAATTCACGTCTCGACCATATACACAAACACCTCACTACACAGTAGAAGAATTACACAACACAGAAATAGACGACTTTAATAACGAAACATACGATGACACATATGACTATGAAATTGTACAGAACGAAAAATATGTCGAACCTGTCGATACTGAACAAGATACAAATAATTTTTTAGAGTTACCAGAATTAATGTCCTTAACACACAGTAATAGCGAACTACCACTTATCATATACCCTGAACATAATTTAAAAGTCTTAGTCGATACAGCTAGTACTCGTTCATTTATAAAACCACAAATAGCGCAGAAATTCTACAACGATAAAATAACAAATGACACCTTCAAAATTACTACTGCACACGGCACATCTACAGACAATTTTAGTTTGATATTACCCTCTTTAGAATTATTTAAAAAACCGGAAACTATGATAAAATATTACCTTTTTGATTTCCATGACCACTTTGATATCCTTCTAGGACTTTAAAGTTTGAAAATGTTAGAATCAAATATCGACTTAGTAAACGATAAAATTATAACACCGTGTAGTGAGATAAAACTCCACTATCACCAACTAATGCCGCGTCCACAATACGTAAAAATAGAACTCAATTCGGAAAAAGTCATAAAATTTCACATTACTTGTATATCTAACGGAGAAATATTTATTCCAGAAACAAAAATTAATACTATTGTAATACCTGAAGGTATAACAAAAGTAAACGATAACTACTTTCATTATCCCGTTATTAATTTGAGCAAAACAGAGGAAATTATTGATACTATGAATATAGCAATCTCAGTACAATCTTTAGATAACTTTGAAATTAATAATATAAACTTTAATAATCAAAATTTGAGAAAAGAATTCGACATTTCACAAATAAGAACAGACCAAATGAACCCGGAAGAAAAAACTGCAATTACAAAATTAGTAAAGGAATACACAGACATATTTCATACCAATGACAAAACACTAACATTCACAAATAAAATTAAACACCACATACAGACTACGGACGAATTACCCACTCACACAAAAACATACAGATACCCAAAAATCCATAGGCAAGAAGTACAAGAACAAATTAGTAAAATGCTAAGACAAAATATCATCAGGCCTTCACAATCACCTTGGTCGTCACCAGTGTGGATTGTTCCCAAGAAGCTTGACGCCTCTGGGAAGAAAAAGTGGCGCATGGTCATTGACTACCGCAAACTTAATGACAAAACCGTCTATGATAAATACCTTATTCCCAATATAAACACCCTCCTTGACAAACTTGGCAAATGTCAATACTTTACAACACTCGATCTGGCTTCTGGCTTTCACCAGATCGAAATTAACAACGATGATATAGAAAAGACCGCATTTTCAACAGAGAACGGGCATTATAAATTTTTAAGAATGCCGTTTGGTTTAAAAAATGCGCCCGCCACCTTTCAACGTATTTTGGATAATGTATTAAGTGATTTAGTAAATAACATATGTCTCGTCTATCTCGACGATGTAATTATATTTAGTACCAGCCTGCAAGAACACCTTGAAAGTTTGCGGACTGTGTTTGACAGACTTAGAGCAGCAAACTTAAAAATTCAGATTGACAAATCTGAGTTTTTACGTAAGGAAGTTGCGTATTTAGGCCATGTAGTTACACCTGAAGGAGTTAGACCGAATCCGGACAAGATTTTGGCAATTAAAAACTATCCCATTCCTAAAACCACTAAACAAATTAATGGGTTCCTCAGTTTACTCGGTTATTATAGAAAATTTATTCAAAATTTCGCGTCAATTACAAAACCATTCACTAAATGCTTAAAAAAAGGAGCCACTATAAATATCAAAGATCCCGAATACCTCGCATGTTTTAATACCTGTAAAAATCTTCTCATTAATGAACCAATCCTCCAATATCCCGATTTTTCAAAACCATTTAACCTAACGACTGATGCAAGCAATCACGCAATTGGCGCCGTGTTATCACAAGGCCCAATTGGATCAGATTTACCAATAGCATACGCAAGTAGAACGCTAAATGATTCCGAACAAAATTATTCTACTATAGAAAAGGCACTACTTGCAATTATTTGGACAACTAAGTACTTCAGGCCATATATATTCGGACGAAAATTCAAAATTATCACGGATCATAAGCCATTGCAATGGTTATTTTCCTTGAAAGAGCCAAATTCCAAATTAGTTCGGTGGAGATTAAAACTAAAAGAATTTGATTGTGAAATAATATTTAAAAAGGGTAAACTGAATACAAATGCAGATGCACTTAGTCGTATCCCGCTTACTTAAGACATCCCTGTTCAAAATTCAAAATTTACTCCGTCAGACAACTATCAAAATTACCTCAAAATTAAAAACATTGCCAATCAGAAAAACGTAGTAACAGAAGTTCTACTTCAATTTATTTGACGCACCCCATGATGAAAGTTTAGCACATTGTGTCAGCCAAGATTTAAAAATGGGTGTTGGAATAGCAAAAGAATTTTGAGAAAAATTTCAAAATTTAGAATTACTAGATAAACAAAATCCAAAATTACATAATTTGGTGTATTTAAAAGATAAACGTACAAATAGATTCATAATATATTTGATAACGAAACAAAAATATCATGACAAACCTACAGACGAAGACATGTTTAAAACTCTTCAAAATTTAAAATCATTTTGTTTAAAAAATAAAATAACAAATTTAAATATTCCCAAATTAGGCTGTGGAAAAGATTTGCTACAATGGGATAACGTAAAATCAATCCTAAATTTTGTATTTCAAAACACAGATATCAGAATTACTGTTTTCAAATTGCCTACTAAAACCCCTCCA
This sequence comes from Stenolophus ochropezus, assembly GCA_035578165.1. NCBI lineage: Eukaryota > Metazoa > Arthropoda > Insecta > Coleoptera > Carabidae > Stenolophus > Stenolophus ochropezus. Next base: position 15,117,768 of record JAQOWZ010000013.1, read on the forward strand.
ATACATGAAATTAGCACAAATGACACAAAGAAAACGGATTGTGACGATTTTTTCAACTATTTGGACGAATTTATTAAACAATTACCACAACAAAACCAAGACGACAGTGAGTCTCTTATCGTTGAAACTAGAGATAGAGCACCACTAGATAACATAACACATGTACTACACGAGTATGATAACACAGAACACGAAGACCCAGACGTAACCATACACTCAAATCCTGAACACCCCATCGTGGGAATTCCCATCATTGATAGCCCTGTGAACGTTGGTAAAAATCAACTCATCTTCTCAGAAGTCCTACACTCTCCAGATATTCCTAACATCACTAAACTACATAAAGATAAAATGAGAATCACAATCCAAATTTCCAAAAATAATTTTGACAATGATGTAATCAATTTCATAAGACTGTATATTACTTCTAGAGTAAAATATCACCTTTATTTTGAACAACTAATTTACGAAAGATTTAGCACAGTCTTACAAAAATATTTCAAAAATTCCGAAATTAATTTTGTTAAATGCAATGCCAAATTAATTTATTTAGAAAATAAATTTGATATATCCGAAACTATAAAGAATTATCATGAAGGAAAAACCAATCATAGAGGTATTCAGGAAACAATTAATCAAATCAAAAAAATTTACTATTGGCCTAATCAATTTAAAGATATAAGTGATTACATCAATCAATCCGAAATTTGTCTACAATCAAAGTACGAACGTAATCCGATAAAAACAAAATATAATATTACCCCAACTCCAAACAAACAATTCCATACAGTACACGTAGATATCCTCAGCCTAGAAAATTGTAAATTTCTCACCATTATTGACGCATTTTCTAAATATGATCAAGCATATCTAGTTGAATCAACTAACGCCATCGAAATATGTAATAAATTAGTAAGATATTTCTCTCATCATGGTATCCCAAAACAAATTATATCCGATAACGGTTCAGAGTTTAAAAACAATGTTGTAAGAGAACTACTCACTCTGCACAAAATTTAAATTCATTTCACTTGCTCACAACACCCAAATTCAAACGGTCTCATAGAAAGATTCTATTCAACATTGGTGGAACACATCCGGCTTTTTTACCTTCAAAATTCCTTCAAAAACGAAACTATAGAAAATAAAGTTCATTACGCTGTACTCGCTTGTAATCATGCACACCACAGTTCAACCGGTCTTAAACCAATGGAAATAGTAAACGGACATTTCGAAACAAACTCTCCTTTAGACATCAACTTAGAAAAAGAAATTATACAAGATTATATTCAAAATCATAAAGAAAAAACAAAATTGTTGTACAAAAACATAAGTTTAAAACTATCAAATAATAAAACGAATCTAATAGAAAAATTAAATGAGACTCGCGAAGAATTGCCAGAAATTCCCGAAACCATTTTTATACACAACAAACAAAAAGTAAACAAAACAAAAACTTCAAAATACAAGAAGGAAAATATAAAAGAAATAGACCAAAATTTAAAAACCGCAAAAATTTCTACAGATTGCAAAAGCAAAAAACAATCTAAAATACACCTGTCAAACATAAAAAGACCCAGGAAATTAAGCAAAAAGCCTAATTCAAATTCCAACCTTCCAGGTTCTTCTCGATTACCCTGACCTATGGGCTAGGGCTAGACATTACAAACATTACACAAAACAATGGACTACTGACAATCGACTTAGGACCGGTAAAATTACAAAAAACAACACACACATTCCTGCACTTTTATGACCTACAACCAATACAATAATTTAAAAGAACAACACATCCAACTTAATCAAACAATATTAGTCTTTCAGAAGCAATCACTCAAAATAAAATTATTAACTATTTACAAATATCAATAGATGGTAAACTTAGTCATATAATCATTAATCATAATATAACCAGACATAAGAGAGGATTAATAAACGGATTAGGGTCCGTTATAAAAGCAATAACTGGAAACTTAGACGCAGAAGATGAGAAAAAATACAATAAAATTCTACAACATTTGGAACAAAATCAAAATAAATTAAATGAACAACTTCAAAATCAATATTCTCTCAGTCATCAACTGGTAGAGCAGTTTAATAACACCATTGAAACAATCAATTCAAACGGGAAGGAATTAAGAACAAAAATAGAACAGTGCCTCCAAATTCTTCAAAAAGGAAACATTCAATTAAATAAATTAGCGATCTATGATATTTGTAACCAATTAAATATTCTATTTGGTATGATTTTAAACATCCTACAGGACATTGAAAATTCTTTAACTTTTGTAGACTTCATGTAATGCAGCCCAGTATTATAAAAATTAAAGATCTTTACTTAGAATTAAACAAAATTCATAATCATTATAATAAGGAATTTCCTCTAGAACCTACTTTCGAAAATATGTTAGAATTTGAAAAATTGATTACTGTAAATTGCAAACTAAATTCAAATAAAATTACCTATTTTCTAGAAATGCCAATAAATTTTGATACAAAATTTCAACTCTTTCACCTTATCTCTGTTCCTACGCTATATAAATCCGAATATATGTCTACAATACCAAATAAAAATTATTTTTTGAAAACTCTTGATGGCCAAATCAAGTCACTGAATGGTATATGCACGAAAGGATCTGTCTACCATTGTCCAAACAACATTAAAGAAACCCCTGATGACTCGTGCGAGAAAAGCATCATACTATATAAGAACAATAGTAACTGCCATTACACAAAAGTTAATCTCAAGAAAAATCACATCGAAACAGTGGAAGAAATCAACCAGTTCCTAGCTATTTTACCGCAACCTGAAAAAATATTCATTTCATGTCATCAAATCAGCTCCGTGAAGATCCTGCAAGGAATATTTCTTATAAATAGTAATAACTGCCAGCTGAAATTTAGAAGTCAAACTTTAAAAATAAGAGATGGCACATTTGGTAAACCAATAATTCTTGAAGACTTCCACGTTCAACTTGACGCAAACCAAATTCCAAAAATCAGTATCGATATCAATAGCATTGAAGACTTGAAAATACCGACTAGTAATTATGAAAAAATCAACGATATTCCATACATTGACTCCACGAACAATGCAATAATTACGTTATATTGCATTTTAATAATTGTTGCAATAATTATCCTGGCATCATTTACAAGAAAAAGATTGCTACGTAGACTTCATCCATCCAGAAGACAAAACTTCGAGATGGAGCCAGTGCCAGAGACATCATCCCCAGCCCAACAACAGCCCCAGCTGATCCTCACCGGCGGTGCCCAATTCCAAGGAGGGAGGAGTTAGATCCCCGAGTCCCACAGGAACCGCTGATCTTGCAACAATCTTTATCTCATGTTATATAAACTCTGTAGTGTTTAGTATTTTTTAGAGTTATAGTAGAGAGACCGAAGTGTCGTAACTTTGTAAACAATTAGAATCTGTAATCGTTGTAATTAAATAAATAAATTAGTTTTTTTTTACGAACACCCGAGTTCGTTTACACAACTTACATATAATAGTAATTAAATACATAACAATAATTTAATTTGTATTTTGATTATCATTAAATATACAATTATTATATAAATTAATGGTTACATTAGAGGATGTAGGATTTATATTAATACCCGGTAAGTTGGTTGATACATTATTTTGATGAAAGTGAATGTTGCCCATAATAGTAGTTTCAGTTTCGGTATTTCTGATGCAATCAATTTGTATCGATCGTGAGGCATTGGAGTATCCAGGCATGTTTAAATTAGTTTGCTGAGAGCTAAGTATTTGGGAGACTTTGATTTTATGGTCAATAAGTCACCACCACAGTTTGCTAAATGTGTCGCACTAGATGATCTGAAGCAGTGACCAGTAAATAGTTCCGGAGTCGGTAATTTAAGAAAAGCCGCGATGTTTTTTGACACTTTCCCCATTATATTAATACCAATCGTACTATTCACACAGTGACCATTGCGATACGTTAAGAAAAATCGCTAATGATTCGCATTTTTGGGACATAAATTTGCATATTTTTTAATTAAAGTAATCCACTGTTCATCTGTAATAACGAACTTTCTTGGATTATTGTTTTTAGTTTCAATTCAATGACTTCTACAGACATATTTGTCAACTCTTCACGTCTGCAAGCACCATTGTAGCTCATTATCAAAATAACCTAAAAAGAATATAATTTACCATTAGATACAAAGCTGCGATATACATAAATATTACACCCACTTTCATTGCCAGGTAAATTGTATCATCTGCTTGTGAAATAAATTTATTGATGTCACATTCTTCTAAAATTTTAGATTTTTTTTGTACATAACTTTCAGATGACCGTTTCAATAAAGCCTGCAATTTATTATTCTTTGATATATCCACTTGTTTGTATATAGATAAACAGGACCTTATCATGGAATAAATTGTCCACAAACTAGATGGTTTGTATTTCTTACGTTGTAATTCGAAATATGCGAGTAATACTTTTTGTGAGATGGTATGTATTTTATTTTCTTCACACCATTTTTCAAATTTGTGAAATTGTTTTTCGTAAACGAGATGGGACTTACTAGGAACTGTTAACAGTATTTTCAGCAATTTCACATATTTCAGGCGGAGTACATAAAAAATCGTCTGTATTCATTTTTAATTTGATTGCAGATAGCACGAATAAAAAACAGATTGATTTACGAGATAATTTTGAATTCAAACAATTGAATTTTCAAATGTCACAGTATTACCAACTAACACCAAATACCCTAAATTTTGAAATTACAATTTTTTAATTTTAAAATGGCATAAAAGGCGCAAAATAGAAAAAATAGTATAAAGAATTCATGTCATAATTGTCGATTATTTTGTTCGAAGGATTGGGTAAACTCCGCTACGCGTCGTTACCCAGACTTCTTCCCACAAAATAAAATGACAATTATGACATTCGTTCTTTAATATACAATATTGAAATAGAAAGTAATTATGTATTTAAGAAGAAATATTTTGACTTTATTTAAAATATGGAGAATATAATTTTTTAGTTATTAAATATAAAGGAATACTTAAAATTTAATCCAATTTTTTAAAAGTATGTAGTTATAAAGATAAAAAATAGTTTTCGCACCATAGTTTGATCGATAACAAAGCTTGTTGGTGATCCTGCTGACAATGTTGAAGCAGTAAATGTTCTAGACACATTTAATGCGCGAAATACTTTTAAATTATTTATAAGTTTGATTCTGGGCCCAACCGTTGGTATAATTTCTTTTATTATCTCTGGGGTGAAATTCAAAAATAAATCATCATCTATTTCATTTTCTGAAACGCCATACGAAGGGTAAGAAATGAAGTTTACTAAAATTACAAAAGCAAGTTAAAAAATTCGTCAACAGTTATAATATTAACAAATTGCGAATATACTCAGTGGATTGTCATTATTATATTATTTTAGTTAATACGATTCTTAATATAATGAAACTAATGAATAATAATTTTTCATAGTAACATTCTTTAATTAGTGCTATTTAATACAATCCACTGAATATAACTCCATAGTACTCATTCAAGAAGAATCAAAAAGCAAAAGTATTTTAAAAGTATGCATGCATAGTACAGTACTCGGTCTGTTGTTGATCTGGAAAAATTATGGACACTGCTGTGCAAAAATGCATCATAGCAATATTGGCAATGTATATTTTGGTCAGCTCATCATGAGACATGAATTTAAAATTGTATAGCACGTTCTTTAGTGTACAGAAGATATTATAACCGCAAACGTATTGTTACTGTTGTATGAGGATGAAGGTTGCAGCATGGTTGCATAGTGCAATCTCGCAAACATCCATTTTTAACCTTTGTAGCTGATCTCATTTATGCCAAGCAGTGCACTTTTTAGTTATTTCTCATATTTAAACTGCAAATAAATAGCTTACCTTTAAAAACTTCTATATATTTTGAAAGTCCCCAGTCTTTTAATTGTTTTTCAATCAATATGTTGTTTCCATTATGATTACAACTTACAACGTGCAAACGTGCAACTACCTGTTCACTACACAAACATGGCTCAACAAGTTCACCCTTCACGTACCCACCTTAATGCACGACGCATACAATGCAGTGTGCAGATGTGATTAATCTCTAATCGTAACCAAATTATTTGTTGTGCTGACAAATTCAAACAGTTGAAACGTATGTTTTCTTTGCTGCAAAACTAATATGTTGAAGCTACAAATAATAATTCTTTCTGTAACTAAGTTCATTGGTGATCATTAAAATATTTGCTCTGTGAACTAAATTAATAAGCGAGTTTAACAAATACGACTCAACTGAATTTTATTGTTACTTCTACAAATTTAATTATGTTGCACGTAATATATATATATATAGTTTCAAATTGATGTGTTGAACAAAATATTTTAGTTTTCATAGCAAAAATAATGCAAGTAATTTATTTTAGTTGTAGAATACAAACGATCTTTTTTCGTGCGGTTTTTTAAATAATTCTGAAGATGTAATATCAAACTAAAATTTTCTTTAGATGTGCCATGTGCAGTAGTAATTTTCAAAGGGTTATTTGGTATTTTGTCATTGTAAAATTTCTGCGCTATTTGTGATTTTATAAAAGTCGAGTACTAGCTGTACCGACTAAAACTTTTAAATTATGTTCCGGATATATGATAAATGGTAGTTCGCTATTACTATGTTAAGGACATTAATTCCTATCTGTTTCCGAGGCTGGTAACTTAAAAAAATTATCTGTATCTTGTTCAGTAGCGGCAGGTTCAACATATTCTTCGTTCTGGACAATTTCATAATCTGGACGGACCAGGTCTTGGTATGGTTGTTTGTTGAGTAAATACTCATAGGTGTAGGCATAGGGAATTTTTGGTTAGGGTTTAATTTGAAAACATTTGTTCTTGGTACAGTTACTTGGTTTGGTTTATATTGACGATTAGGAGCTAAATCAGGTCTACAGACTAGCTGAGATGGTTGTTGTCTGAATTGTGTGTGAAGGTGTTCTTGTGTATATTTATGGTGTATGTTTATTTTTTTGGATATTGCTAATATGGTTAATTTTGGTTTTAGCACTGCTTTCTATTTGAGAGTCGTTGGTTAACATACCGAGTGCAGTATTTAGATCTGTCGGGTTTTTGGTACGCATGAGTATACCCAAACGTTCTTTTAACCCGAGTAATAGTATACGAAGGGCATATTGCCTAAAGTATACTGACAATACTGCCGCTTCTGCTGGTTTATTTATTGTTACATAGGCTATTTGTAAATTAAGGAAATTTTGAATTTTATTGTAAAAATCGAATGGTGATTCATTACCTTGTTTCAGTTCGGTTAATTCTATATCCCAAGTAAAATAATCTGTTTTATCCGAGTAGGAATTAACTAGAGTTTTTTTGATATCGTCCCACGAAGTAATCGTGGTAATAGCTAGTTGTACTAACACTAACTAAACACTACACAGTTTATATAACATAAGATAAAGAATGTTGCAAGATCAGCGGTTCCTGTGGGACTCGGGGATCTAACTTGTATTTTCCTGGTAAATATTATAAATTAACATCGTATATTAATCATTTTAATCTTAATCTTTTTAATCGATTATTTTTTATTTGATGAAGATCTTTTTTAATTACTAATGGTTGATGATCATTATAAATTAAAATCTTATAATCATAGATATAATTGTGTAATTTATTACAAGCAAAAACAACTTACAATAGCTTCTTTTCAATTTGAGCATATTTAGTTTCCATTTCAGTTAGAGAACGAGATGCATACAGAACAGGTTTTTTATTTTGAAATAGACAACATGTAACAAGTCTAAGTCAGCACATTCTAGTAACACCAATTAAGTTAGTAGGAATGTAATTCATTAATAATATTGCGTAAGGTAAAGCTAATATTTGCTGACTTAGCACTTGTGTCACTTGTATATATAGAGTAAGGTAATGAATAGGAGACAGTGAGTAACATAGAAAGTGTACAGTCAATAATATATATTATATTTATTTGTTTATATATAGAAACGTGAGTATTCTATTTAATTCAATAGCCATCTCCTAGTACTTGTTCCGTTTCCAATCTGACAAAAAACCCCCTATTAAATATTTTTGTCAATTCTATCCTTATCGAGAAAGGGTTACAAATTGGTGGCAGCGGTTCGGGAATTTTTTTGTCAGATTAGAGTAACCTTTCGGCGTTCACTCGTGGAACGACAAGTAATAGAAGTTGTCAGTTAACATCATAAACAAAACATGGTGAACGGAGAAAATTCGGGAAAGGTAATCAAAGAGTTAAAGAGTCGCTTCAACGTGTCAAAAATAAAGTTCAGTACGGCAGCAAATGTTTTGGATGAATTTTGCGGGAAAAATCTGGAAGAATATTTTGCAAAAGTTAAAATGCGAAAAGACATTGAGGAATGGACAGACCAGGACACAGTTGATCTGGTGCGAATAAGACTAACAGGTCAGGCTATCAAACTGTACATGAACAAACTAGAACTTCACAGTAAACTCTATCACTGAAATAATTCGCGCAACATTTTCTAGACAGATTTTCAAAAAAAAAAAACGATTACCGGGACAAATTTACAATGACTTATCTAATTGTACACAAAAACCTAGCGAAAACGTACAACAATTCGCTCAGAGGTTACAGCCACTAAACGGAGAATTAATGCAACAAGGAGGCGTAGAACAAAATTTCGTAGATAAACTATGTGTACATCAATTTAAAACAGGGTTAAAAATGGAAATAAAAAGATATATAAAGGCAATAATGGACGCACAGGAAAACTTGTTATTTGACGACGCCGTGATGATGGCAGAAAGAGAATAAATGGAAATCCTACGTGAAAGAATAGGATAAATAAAAATCGGAGCTGTAAACAAGAATCCACCAAAAACAGAGCAACAAAAAAAATGTTACACTTGTGGATCCACTGACCATTTTAAAAGAGACTGCAAGCAAAGAGAAAGAGGGACATGTTGGAAGTGTGGAAAACCGGGCCATATTGCTAACGGATGCAGAGAGAAAATATACAATAACAGCCGTCAATACCAGCTTCATAGAAGTAATGGCGGTTACTTAAACAGATACAGGATACTACGGCAACAACAGATTTAAGGAAAATCAACACAGGAACGAACAAAATTCACGCTATCAAACAATAACACTCATCATTTAAACGAGTAACCCCTCTCGCACTCGCCCCACCGCGGGAGGTACTAGTTAACTTAAATCGGAGTAAACCTATAGTAATTACTCAAATCGAAAAATAATAATAATTATGTTCTAAATTTGGTATTAGTATTAGTAACTTATAAATTATTAAAATTTTTAGTAGATACGGGATCGGCAGTTTCATTAGTTAAAAGTAAAGTTGTTGAGGGACAACAAATAAAATCAGGAAGCATCGGAACATTATCTTTTATCTCGGGCGGCGAATTAGATTATTTTGGAGTAACGGCTGTAAAATTTAATTTTAATAAGGTAAATATTAAGTTCAAGTGTGTTGTTTGTTCAGAAAAAATTAAACTTAGAAGCCGACGGTATTTTAGGCCGTGATTTTTTCAAACAGTATGGGGCTAGTATAAATTATTACACTAACGAAGTTATAATAGGTAACACAAGTATTCCATTGATAACAGACAGCAAAGTAAAAGAAATGCTGACAACAGCAAATGTAAGGTCAACAACAAATAATATCGCCGCAAGGCCGCATGACATAGATGTAGGTCAGGGCGATGTGGATAACGCTTTTAAAAATAGACAAGATAAAGTAAAGTCATTAAACGTAAACGCAGAAAGTTGCAAAGTAGAGATTGGTACATTGAAACAAGGAAGATCACCTACACGGAAAAGTGGGATAGTTAGATTAAAATACACAGAAAGAATTTTACCTAATTGCGAATTTATGTGTACTGCCATACAGAACTTAATTTACCGTAGGGGCGAGATCATAATGGAACCAGAAGAGATAAAAATTCACGGGTTAATGGCGGCAAGAATGTTTACAAAGTCAGAAAAAGAGATTCCCGTAAAATTAATCAACATAACAAGCAAAGAGATTACAATTTATAAAAATACGATCATAGGTAAAGCGGAAGTATCGCTCAATGAACCGGAAGGAGTATTAGACAATGAGTCATACAAGGTTCAGATAAACGCAGTTCAAAGATAGTGGTAGGAAAAGGATCGGAGTTCAACTAGAGTTAGATAACCTGCCTCACGAGGTGCAACAGGAATTGTTGATGTTATTAGAAGAGTACGAAGATATATTTCACTAAGAAGATACGAAATTGGGGTGCACACACAAGGTGAAACACAAAATAATTACAGGGGACGTGCAACCGATGGCAAAAGCACCATACCGGGTTTCCTTTAGCCAAAAAGAACCACTAAGGAAGGAAATAAGAAAAATGCTGGATGCAGGGGTAACAGAGTCATCTGATTCGCCATGGTCAGCGTCAATTATCACGGTACCTAAGAAATCAGAGAACGGCGAAAAGAAAATTAGAGTGTGTATGGATTTCAGAGGGTTAAATAAGGTTACAAAAAAGGACTATTTCCCTGTTGCCAATGTGCAGGAGACTTTGGATCAATTAGGGAATGCTAATATGTTTACCAAATTAGATTTGGCTTCTGGATACTGGCAAGTACAATTGGATGAGCAGGACAAAGAAAAGCAGCGTTTACAACTGACGGAGGACATTATCAGTTCACAAAAATGGCGTTTGGTCTAGCGAATGAACCCAGCACATTCCAAGGACTGATGAATAGCATTTTAGCAGGGTTTCAAGGTGAGAAATGTTTGGTTTATCTGGATGATATCATTGTATTTAATAGGGAAGGAATACAAGAGCATTTACATCGATTATGAGAAATTTTTGATAAATTACATCAAGCAAATTTGAAATTACAACCGAGCAAATGTAAATTGTTAAAGTCAGAAACGAAATATTTAGGTCACATTATAACAGGAGAAGGGATAAAACCAGATAACGACAAAATTTCAATTATTCAAAATTATCCAAAACCTAGAAATGTAAAAGAAGTAAATGCTCTATGCTCAGACTCAGTGTTAGCTCATCCAGATTTTTTAAAAGAATTTATCTTGTCAACGGATGCCAGTGGCACAGCAAGCTATTCTAAGTCAAAAAATTGGAGGGTACGAGAGACCGATAGAATTCGCTAGTCGACAATTACAGCCTGCCGAAAGAAACTATACATCAGAATGGGAATATCTAGCAGTATGTTGGGGTGTAAAGCACTACCGATGGTATCTATATGGCCGCAAATTTACTGTTATAACGGACCACAAACCACTGAAATGGTTGATGACATTTAAGGGTGACAATTCACTGCTAGCCAGGTGGCCACTAACCCTAAGAGAACACAATTTCGAAGTTATATGTAGACCGAGAAAAACCATATTAATGCTGACGTATTATCACGAATACCAGTAAATATGATTAAAACCGAAAATTCTTACATTCACTATTTAGTTCAAGGAGGTAGCTTTGGGTGGCTACGATGCTGTTCGGGGCGATGATGATCCATTGATGTCCTTCGATTTTTCGGATGGTGGTGTTTGGAATATTAACGGCTATTTGTTTTTTATGTAATTTAATAGTTGAACTTCGCATGGGGTGTCGGCATTTATTGTTGCTGTATGCGCCTCATAACACAGGAACTCTTCTGGGATAATTTCCTGGCATTTGGTCTCGAAAAATGCGTAAGCATGCTCATTGGAAGCATGGAATTTATTTCGGGGTATAATGGTTTTAAAAATATTCTGATGTGGGGTTGGTAAAGGATATAGATGATAGTAGGTGAAGCTTTCAGTTTCGACTATTGAAATTTCGATTAAAAATGTGATTTGTTTATTTTTACTAAAACTTTTGATATCAATAATTTTTTCTAATAAAAGAAAGTTTTCTACAGATGGTTTAAATGGGAATTTATTGTCATTTAAAAGTTTATTTATTTGGATAATGTAAATCTTTTGGTTCAATGATTGAATTATGAAAGGTGTTAAGTGTCGAAAAGGAAATAGCCACTTCAATTGTTTCTAATAAATCGTAAATAATTTGTAGGCTTGTTATGTATTGAGTAAGGATGGTTTGGAGGAAAAGCAATTAGCTGTTTTAATTCTTTTTATGTATGTACTATTTATGAATTTTTGTAATTCGTTAATTTTGGAATTAATATATTGTTGATTTTTTGAAATAATTTTTACATTGTTGTCAAATTTTGATATTGAGGTTTGTAAGATAGTTATTTGATCATCCATTATAGTTTTAAATTTATTTTGATTGTGTGTCAGCCTTGATATTGCTTAATCGTATTTTTCAGCATCGTTTTGATCGAGATTGCCAGTTATGGCTTTTATTACGGATCCGAGACCATCGATTATACCTCTCTTTTTTCTATGCGATTATGGGTTTAGTTGTTGAATTTGTAATGACACTTTTTCTTTCAAAATTGTAATCTGATAATTTTTTTTATTTTGTTTTGAGGTTTGAATTTCATGTTTTATTTTTGAGAAGGAATTACGTAAGTTATTATACTCATTTATGGTATCTGGAATATCGTAACTTTGTACGAAAGTCCATTGATCTGTTTTAATCTGAGCATGTCCAAGTTTTAATGGTAACAGTCCGGGGTTGGTGTTCAGGTTGTAGAATTTTAGGATTTCGAGAGTTGCGGTGGTGATGATGAGGATAACGGATCTGAAACAGGTGGTTGTCTCAGTTCTTTTATATGTATAATTTCTACCTTATTCTTTTTCTTTTCATTGCAAATTTCAACTTTATTTTTGTCCAAAAGTTTAGTTATTTTAAATGGTCCTAAAAATTTCAATGACTTTTTACTTCTATTTAAAGGATTTTGTTTATAAACGGTTTGTCCTATTTTAAAAACGTAATTTGTATCATGTTTCGTTATTATCTTATTTTTATCAAAATATCAGAGACTTCTTGATAAACATGTTTTAATTTGTCTTTATGATTCTGAACATAATCATTATAAAAGGAATTGGGAAGGAATATTTCATTTGGATTTCTGGATTTTGTGTGTCCAAATGCTAATTCAAAGGGGGTATAATTTGTAGCGCTGTGAATAGAGTTATTGTAACTACTTATTGCATATTGCATTAGATCAGTGTTATCGTCCGGATACATTTCTTTTAGAATTCTTAAATGTTCAATTATTGTTGAATGATATCGTTCTATAATGGAATTTGATTCGTGATGTAAAGGGGTGGTAAAATGGACATTAATTTTATACAATTTTAAAAGTTCTTTAGTTGTGTTGTTATTAAACTCTTTGCCGTTACCCAAAATTAAATTTTCGGGTATGCCAAATGAAGCAAAATATTTTATTAACGTATTATTAGTATGAATAGCAGTTTTTTCTTCTATGAATATAGCTTGTGCGAATTTTGTAAAGGCATCTACAAGTGTAAGATAATTTTTATTATCAAACATAAAGATATTTACGTGTATTATCTGAAAAGGTCGTGAGGCTGTTTCAGTAAGCATGAGCGGGACATATGGTTTTTTCCTAGCAAATTTCGTCTAATATTATTATGCCGGTGTTTGTATTGTCATTCTCAGTGGAGTGTTGTGTAATAGATTCAGAGTCTGTGTCTACGCCTATGTCTTCGTTAACAATATTTTGTTGAGAATTAGTATTTGTAGTGTTTGGAGGTTTGATTTGGATGTTGGATAAGATTTTGATTTTTGGTTTAGTCGGTTTACTAGTGGAATGTTGGGGATGTAATTCATTTTTGTCGGGTGTAAAATTTTCAGCAATGTTTCTAAAATATTCGATAATATCGTTATTAATTTCGCCGGGATTATTAATTGTGGATTCTGTTTCAATGGCATTTAATTTTATTCTAGAAAGACAGTCTGCGTTAGTGTTAAATTTTCCTTTTTTGTATTGTATGTCATAGTCGTATTCTTCTAACTTTAATCGCCATCTAACAAGTTTAGAATTTGGTTCTTTAATATTAAATAGCCAAGTAAGAGGACGGTGGTCAGTCATTTTTGTGAACTTTCTACCATAAAGATACGGACGGAAATGCTTACAAGCCCAAACTGTCGCTAATAGTTCTTTTTCGATAGCGGAGTTGCATGTCTCGGTATCATTCAAAGTTCTAGATGCGTTAACTATAGGTTTGTCACGTGAAATTTCGCCTTGCGAATGAACGGCACCTATCGCGAAATCGCTGGCGTCTGTCGTTAGTACAAAAGGTTTGTCAAAATCAGGGTACTGTAATACGGGATCGTTTGTAAGTAGTTCTTTACATGTTTTAAAAATGTCTATGAATTCTTTGTCGTGAATAATTTTGGCGTCGTTTTTCAAACATTTGGTCATGGGTTTTGTTATTTTTGCAAAGTCTTTGATGAAACGTCTATAGTAACCTAGTAATCGTAAAAAGCTTTTAATTTCTTTTGGTGTTCGAGGTATGGGGAAATTTTTGATTGGGTTAGGTTTTACATTATCTGAGGTAATGACATGTCGTAAATATTGAACGGTTTTTTAAAGAAATTCGCTTTTGTCAAGTTGAATTTTGAAGTTACTGATTCGTAAACGATTAAATACTGATTTTAGTCTTTCAATATGCTCCTGAAGGGATGAACTAAGAATAATATCTTCGAGATATACTAAACATGTCTCGTGCTAAAGGCCGCGAAGAACATTGTCCATAACTCGTTGAAAGGTTCATGGGGCGTTTTTTAAGCCGAATGGCATGCCTTTAAATTCATAATGCCCGCCTTCTACAGAAAATGCAGTTTTTTGAATATCATTACTTCTCTCTGATGGAAGCCGCTAGCTAGGTCTAAAGTCGAAAAGTAAGTTGCTTTGCCAAGTTTGTCTAGTATGTCAGAAATGTTTGGTAATGGGTACTTGTCGTCAACGGTTTGTTCGTTCAATTTTCGGTAGTCTATAACTACGCGCCACTTCTTACCAGAAGCGTCGAGATTCTTCGGAACTATCCAGATAGGACTGGACCAAGGAGATACGCTGCCAAGCATTTTATTAATTTGGGACTTGACTTCGTTTTTATGAATTTCGGGGAATCGATATGATTTTACATGAATTTGTGTATCGTCTTTCAATTTAATTTTGTGGGTTATTTCGTTCGAAAAACTCAAAGGCGTTTCCTCGCAATAAAATATATCTTTATATTCGAAACATAATTTTCTAATTGCTTATTTTTCTTCTTTATTACAATGATCTATTGTAATAGTTTTCAAATTTTGTTTTAAAAGATTATCGTATTCTATATCGGGTTCTTCATTTTTTTCAACAAAATTAATTTCGATAGGGTCTAAAGGTTCAATTTCTAATGGTTCTAATATCATATACTATTTTGATAGATTCGCTATCTATATATCTATCTATCTATCTATATTTGGTTTCATCTCGAGCATCGCAAAAATTTTGCTCACGGGTACAGGTCAAACCATTCATTGAATAATTTTAATATTATTTTATTAGATGTGGTTTAAAGTGGAATAGGGCCTTTTTGGGGTCTCATATTTTTACTGTGAGTGGTTTTCGTGTAAAAAATCAAAAACTGTGCATAATTGGTACCTTGAAACAATGGATCCCAGAGGCTATGTCTAACTTTAAGAAGAATCACGCAGTTATCCGTCACTTTTGACAATCTGTCTATGAACTTTAAATGATTGTATCTTTTAATAGAATATTGATATCAAAGATTTGAAAACAGTGTCATGAATAAAAGTCCTGAGCAAAGGTTTTACAAATATTTTAAATTTATTAAACAACACATTTAATTATTTTAAATTTTGACGTTTCGAATTACATAAGTCAGTTGCCAAATGTGTGTTTTTTTTTTTTAGGTTAAAGGCATCGGCTGCTAGGGCCATTAGCCAGACTCTGGTAAGTATTTATTATCAGTTGTGACTACTACGTAACAGGTAAGTACCTATATATTAGGTACATATAAAAAAGATAAAATATTATTATTATTTTTAAGACAGCACAGACACGTTAAAACTTCCGTTTATTGCCCGTCGGCCTTACTAGGTAAGTTTAAAATATAATTATCATATAAGGACATCACAACATGTTAAAATAATATCACAGATAAATATCACTGTTTATAGCCCGTCGGCATTGTCAAATGTTAAAATTAGATTTTGGACAAACACAAAATAATTTAACATATATATGACAATACAAAATAAATTAACACGTTAAAATAAATAAATTAATAAAAAGATAAAAATCGCTGTCTCAAAGTCCTCATATTTTGCTGTACAGGTCGCAGGCTTTAAGGAAGACTTCCTTAATCTTCCCATGATCTGTCAGCATATGACGCAAGTCATCACCAAGGTGAAATAATTGTCTCACCGGTTGTAAAGCGGCACATGTCATAAGTACATGCGGTACAGTCAGCGGGACCTGACAGTCCTCGCAGAAGGGCTGAGGTTCCCGTGCAAGCCTGTACCGATGTGTGAGGCCTGTATGGCCCAGACGCAACCGGTGGACTTTCACTTGGTCCTGTCTGCTAAGATCATGGGGAAGACTCGTGTGTCCGATCACAACTGGGACAATCTCCGGTACACTGCATTTTTCGCATCGGTATACTTGATGGCCGGTACCTCTACTGTGTCTCTTTCAGCGGCTTGACGTGCCGCTTCATCGGCTAGTTCATTCCCTCTGATTCCTACGTGGCTCGGAATCCACATGAACCGAACCCGTTTACCCCTGTCAGACAGATGCTTTATCCTGGATAAAATCATCTGTATGACAGGGTCTGATGTGGAGTGGTCGGTGATAGCGTGTAGAACGCTAAAGGAATCACTAGCGATGATGTAGTGCAGCTGAGTATAATTGAGATCACAGTAGAGCAATGCTTGCCATATGGCATAGGCCTCGGTAGTGTATAACGATGCATCATAATGCAGCGACCAGGAGTGGGCAACGTCGTTGACGACTAGAGCCGAGCCAGAACCTTCATTAGTCTTTGACCCGTCCGTGAAAATAACCTTCACTTCCGGGTACGTACTAATGATTTCGAGAAACTTCTGAGTTATCAATACCGGTGGGCAGGAGTGCTTGTCATACTGGAGAAGATCCAGTATGACTTCGGCCGGGGGAATCAGCCATGGAGGGGTTTCTAAAAACCCTATGCCCATGACCTGCGGCAAGAGGTAATTGATGTCACTCAGAAGTTCTCTAGACCGGACACATAATGGTCTTGTCAAAGTCTGCGACCTGATGTTCTCCCTGAACAGGATCGTGGAGTTCTTATGGTTGTACTGAGCTCTCATCTTGCATACGTATGCAGCGATGAGTTTCATACGCCTCGTACGAAGAGGTGCTAGTCCGGATTCACAGCAAAGACTTGCCGTAGGTGTTGATGGAAAGGCACCGATACAATATCGGATACCTGCGTGGTGAACCGGATCTAGCAACCTCAGAGAACCCTTCGCAGCGGACGCATAAACAATACAACCATAATCGATCCGGGAGAGTACTAGGGCCTGATACACTCGCAGGAGTGTTTGAGGCTCAGCACCCCACCTAGTACCAGCGAGGACTTTGAGACAATTCAACGATTGCGAGCATTTGGCTTTCAGTTCCATTAGGTAAGGTTTCCAGGTTAGTTTCGGGTCAAACGTAAGACCAAGAAATCTAACCCTGTCCCTACACCTAATGTTCTCGTCTCGAAGATATAACATGGGGTCATAATGAGGACGATTCAATCTGCAAAAGTGCATGCATTGCGTCTTTCCTTGGGAAAACTTAAATCCGGTACCTACAGCGTTTTGGTCAATCTGATTGATTGCTGCTTGCAATGTACGGTTGATGTCTCTCATTTTCTCTGAACGACAGAAAACGGTGAGATCATCAACGTACATGCAGATACCAACAGTGTTGCTGAGGCCGGATATAAGGTCGTTGACCGCAATGATGAACAACGTGACACTCAGAGTAGAGCCTTGTGGTACGCCGTTTTCCAGGGTCCTGCTGGAGGATAGGACGTTACCGACTCTAACTCTGAATGTCCGGTCACAAAGGAAAGCGCGAATGAACAGGGGTAGATTACCCCTGAAACCCCAACTATGCAACTTTTGCAGAATATGGTACCGCCATGTCATATCGTAGGCCTTTTCGAGATCGAAAAAGACTGCTAACAAATGCTCGCGATTTTTAAAAGCCTTGTGTATTTCATGCTCTAGGTACACTAGTTGGTCGGTGGTGGATCGGTATTTCCGAAAACCAGCTTGGTGCTCGCTCAACAGACCTCGGGTCTCGAGACACCAAACCAACCGGTTGTTTACCATCCGTTCCAACAGTTTCCCTATACATGATGTTAGGCTTATAGGCCTATAGCTGGAAGCCGAGAGAGGGTCTTTCCCTACTTTTGGAATGGGAACAATAATTGCTTCCTTCCATACGGTAGGGTAGTTTCCCTCGAGCCACAGCGTGTTGAATATGGAAAGCAAGGAGGTTTTAAACGCCGGAGTGAGGTGTTTAAGCATCTCGTTGGAGATATTATCCTGTCCCGGGGATGAAGACGATGCATGAGCAATTGCAGAGTTAAGTTCGCCCATGGTGAAAGGGTCATTATATGGAAGTGATTGTTGGACTTCTGGAGTGAAGTCCAACTGTACTTCCTTTCCACTTTTGCCCAGTAGAAACTGCGGATCATAGTTTTGAGAGCTACTAGTGCTCTCAAACTGATCCGCCAATAACTCTGCAATTATGTTAACGTCGCTCGTTATCGTTTCTTCATCCCGTTTCAGGTGGGTCAACGGGGCTGAATAACCCCTACCCGAGATGCTTTTCACCCATGCCCAACACTCCTGAGTGGTTGTCTCTGACGAAATGCCAGAGATATACGCGTTCCAGGAGGCTCTCTTGCTTTCCAGTATTTACTTACGGGCTAATGCCCTGGCTCTTTTGAAGGCTATTAAATTAGCCTCATACGGTGTTTTCTTGAATCTATTAAAAGCAGCTTTCTTGGCCCGTACAAGACCTTGAACCTCCTGGTTCCACCAGGGTAATCTACGTTTGTAGATACCCGGTTTGGTGGAAGGTATAGCCGTGTCTGCTGCTTTTAATAGATTACTTGTTAGATCCATTATGGATAATTGAACATCCTCCGTAGGGTCTGGTGTTACTAAAGCCGCTTCAAACTCTGGCCAATTCGCTTTGGCAAAGAGCCACTTGGCTCGACGAACCTGGTTGGTAGTGTGGGTGTCCGTAGTGATCACTATAGGAAAGTGATCACTACCGTGCAGGTCGTCAAGTGCTCGCCAAGAGAATCTACTCGCTAGTCTCGGAGATACCATGGTCAGGTCGATACGGGAGAAATCCCTCGACCGCGCGTTAAAGTAGGTAGGTGAACCATCATTCATTAGAACAAGATCCGTGGAATGCAAGAGGTCTTCGATAATGAGCCCACGTGGATCTCTGTGACCAGAGCCCCAGAGCTCATTGTGGGCATTGAAATCTCCAAGTAGTACAAACGGGGTGGGCAATTGTCCTATGACATGACGAATGTCATGTAGGTCCCAGCCTGCCTCTGGTAGGTAGATGTTACACACCGTGAGGACAGTTGGGACGGACATTCGAATTGCAACTACTTGGAGATCAGTATCGACACGGATTTGCTCGAAGATGGCATCTTGTCTGAGAATGATGGCTACTCCACCTCGAACTCTGACGTTGGGTTCCATGTCTCTCCGGACTATTGAGTAGTTCTTCAGCGAATATGCTTGGCCAGGTTTGAAGTGAGTTTCCTGAAGACACGTACATAACGGGTTGAACTCCGTTAGTAGCATCTAACAGCAGTTGGCAATAGTGGTACACACAGCCCTTGATGTTCCACTGGAGTATATTATCCATAAAAAGTGTGGAAAAATGGATCTACACACCGTCTTTCGGCTTCCTCGGCTTCCTTAGAGGCCAACCTTTGCCTCTTTTCTTTACTTGCTGTGAAGAATTTTGTGAGGAGGCGGAGTATACTGAGGAATCCTCAGAAGAGGATTCTCCTCCCTCCCCACGTTTTCGTTTTTCCGACACTTCAGAGGGTGTCGGACTGGTTGCTCTTCTCGGAAGAGCGCGTGGTGCACGCGTTTCCGGATGAGCGAAACTATCTTTGGTCACGAATATAGTTTTTAGAGCAGCTACCAGTTGTGGTAGACGCTCCTTAACTATAGAGGATGTTTGAGTTTGCGTTTTCTGTGTCGAGGTCACGGCAGATGCATACGACACTCCCGGATTGGGAGTGCGAACGACTATTTTATTCCTGGCCTCAAAGTAAGTAATGTTCTCGCGGGTCTTAAGCTCCTGGATGGCAGCTTCTTCCTTGTAGATGGGGCAGTTTCGGGAACGGGCTGAGTGGTTACCTTTACAGTTAACACACTGTAAAGGTTCCTCACAGCCTTTGCCCTCGTGCATTTCCTTTCCGCAGATGCAAACCTGAGGGTTAGTGCATCTGGCGGTAGTGTGACCGAAACGCTGGCATCTAAAGCACCTCATTGGTGCCGGTACGAACATCCTTACTTTGAGGGAATAAAATGCCACCCTCACACTGGCCGGTAGTTTAGGGGTGTTGAAGGTGAGAATGTGGTTTGGTGTGTCCACCAGCTCTCCATTCTCACGCTTCTTCATCCGCCTGACCTCAACAACTCCCTGGTCCCTCATCTCCTCTCTTATCTCCTCAGGGGAGCAATTAAAAAGATCTCTGCAATACACAATTCCTCTTGAGGTATTCATTGTCTTGTGACTAATTACATCAATTGAGAACTCCCCTAGTTTTTTTAGCTTCAGTAGCCGTTCTGCCTGGGCTATTGATGTTGTTTCTATGAACAGGCCATCTTTTGTTTTTCGGGCTGCCTTAACAGTGCCGACTACACCATACAAAAGTTTGTGTAAAACAAATGGGCTCACTTTATCGAAATTTCCTTCCAAGTTCTTTATGACCAGGAACCGGGGTACTACCACCTTTTCCTGGCTCACTACACTCACACCACTGACACCACTAACCGGTGTACTCTCCTGCGGTTTCGGAGAACCGCTAGAATTCCCAGATTGGGAAGTTACAATTTTTTACGGGGTTTTGTCCCCGGGGGTTTTTACCGTCCCACCAGACGGGCCTTTTTTGTCGGCTGGCTTGCCGGGTGTAGTTTTTGATTTGTCCTCCCCTTTATTCATGTTTTATTGCAGTTTGTCCAGCGCATCGTGTGAGAAGGAGCGGGCCGGTAAGTTGGGAACGGGTATACCCTCGGACGCATCCTACCCCAGTTCCCCGGGGCCCAACCTAAACCGTTTAACCGACCCCGGAATACACGGACGGGTCGGACTCGCTCGGGGTAGTAGAGGTTCCGACACCTCTACCCATCTCACACTTCCTGATCAGGGCCCGAAGTGGCTGGCTCCTGACTCCTGTAGCTTCGACGCATCGGCAGAGCAAGCTCACATCAGCCCTTCCTCTCTGACGCCGCGGGTGGACTCCCGCACCACCACCCTTTCGGCATCAGAGCACCCGGGCACTCCCAGCGCCTCTACTACAGGAGCCGATCAACGTAATCCAGAAACATAACAATGGTCAAAATCCGTAAGGGTCCGGGACCCGTTAGTTCCCCCTCTGCTGGCAACAGAGGGGTACTAAGCCCCCCCACCACGGCAAGGTGGGTCCACGGGGGGGACCAAATGTGTGATGAAATTACTAAACTAAAAACAAATATTCCTAAATTAATTTCACTGAAGACAGTGGCTATTATATATTAGGATTGCTGATGGTAATTTATAAATTTAAAAATTAACTACAATATTTAAATACAAACAGTGTTGCCAAATTATTAAGTAACTAAATAAAAATCAAATGTTCGTAATTAAATTAAAACACTTTGCTTTGTTTGATATCAAAAGAAAGAAAACCATAAGGGCCGGTTTTGAAATGACAAAAAAATGTGTCATGTCGATCTGCATTTGTTTTTCGTAAAAAGTTCTAAGAAGTAGGTCGTACTTGGGTTTTAAGGAAACGACACAATGTGGACGGGTGTGCATGAATGACAAAAATGTTCTACGTAGATTAGAATTTGTTTTTTGCAAAATGTTATCAGAATTATTTTGTGTTTGGAACAAGTTGTGAGAAGTATGTGGTGTTTAGTATCAAATGAAAGGGCTCGATAAGGGCTGGCGTGTAAAATTAACAAAAATTAACAATGTTGATCGGCTTTTGTTTTTTGCAAAACTTTCTCAAAGGTACGTCGAGTTAGGTCTTAAATGAAAGGTCTCGTTGAGGGCTACCGAACAGAATTGACAAAAATGTTCCATTCCGATCGGCTTTTGTTTTCTGCAAAAAGTTCTCAAAGGTATATCGAGATTGGGCTCAAATGAAACGTCTCGTTGAGGGCTAACGTGCAGAATTGACAAAAATGTGCTATGTCGATTGGTTTTTGTTTTTTGCAAAAAGTTGTCAGAAGTATTGTGGTGTTTGGTGTCAAATAAAAAGGGTCGAAAAGGGCTAGCGTGTAGAATTAACAAAAACGGTCAATTTTGATCGGCTTTTGTTTTTTGCAAAAATTTCTCAAAGGTATGTCGAGATTGGTCTCAAATGAAAGATCTCTTTGAGGGCTAGCGTGCAGAATTGACAAAAATGTGCCATGTCAATCGGCTTTTGTTTTCTGCAAAAAGTTCTCAAATGTATGTCGAGTTTGGTCTCAAATGCAAGGTCTTGTTGAGGGCTAGCGTGCAGAATTGACAAAAATGTTCCATTCCGATCGGCTTTTGTTTTCTGCAAAAAGGTCTCAAAAGTATGTCGAGTTTGGTCTCAAATGAAACGTCTTGTTGAGAACTAGCGTGCAGAATTGACAAAAAAGTGTTATGTCGATCGGTTTTTGTTTTTTGCAAAAAGTTGTGAGAAGTATGTAGTGTTTGGCATCAAATGAAAAGGCTCGATAAGGGCTGGCGTGTAGAATTAACAAAAATGTTTCATTCCGATCGGCTTTTGTTTTCTGCAAGAAGTTCTCAAAAGAATGTCGAGTTTGGTATCAAACAAAACGTCTGGTTGAGGGCTAGCCTGCAGAATTGACAAAAATGTGCCATGTCAATCGGCTTTTGTTTTTTGCAAAAAGTTGTCAGAAGTGTGTGGTGTTTGGTATCAAATGAAAGATCTCGGTGTAGGCTAGCCTGTAGAAATTGCAAAAATGTTCCATGTCGATTGACTTTTGTTTTATGGAAAAAAAAATGTCAGAAGTATGTTGTTTTTGGTATAAAATGAAAGGTCTCGTTGTGGGCTAGCGTGCAAAAATGACAAAAATTTTCCATGTCGATCGAGTTTTGTTTTATGCAAAAAGTTATTAGAAGTATATCATGTTTGGAATGTAATGAAAGGTCTCATTGAGGGCTGACAAGCAGATATAATTTTTTTTAATGTCGATCGGCATTTGTTTTTTTTTTCATTTACAGCGGAGCTCTAGGGAATGCTCGGTGTAGCCGAGAATTCGCTAGTCATATACTATTTTGATAGATTCACTATCTATATATCTATCTATCTATCTATCTATCTATCTATCTATATTTGGATTCATTACGACGATCGGGCATCGTTTGTCCAGCGCAAACTCTTAGACCATT
The DNA here is from genome assembly GCA_035578165.1 of Stenolophus ochropezus. NCBI lineage: Eukaryota > Metazoa > Arthropoda > Insecta > Coleoptera > Carabidae > Stenolophus > Stenolophus ochropezus. The sequence goes on from JAQOWZ010000013.1 coordinate 15,141,409, forward strand.
CAAGTAATTGCTGTAATTTTTTTTTTTTCAAGTTGTAAGGTCTAATGTGCTGGAGTGCCTTTTGGGGGTCTCATATTTTTACTGTGAGTGGTTTTTGTTTAAAAAAATTAAAACTGTGCAAAATTGGTACCTTGAAACAAAAAATCCCAGAAGCCATGTCAAATGTGAGAAGAATCACGGTTGTCATACGTCAAATTTGACAATTCAATATGAAACTTTTATTTGATTTATTTTGAAAATGAAAATGGATATTGTAAATATAAATATATTTTTATACATAATAGTGAGCGAAATATATACAAATACACTGAATGTTAAGTGTGGTGTTTTTAAAATATTTAATTTTATGAAATTTGACGTTTGACATCCGTTAGGCAATAATCAAAAAATTCACAAGTTTTCTATTTTCAAAGAGAAATATACAGAAATATAAAGTAAACTTTGTTTAAAAGAATATGTACAATACTTTGTGATGTAAGTATATCACTTTAAATTTGTTTCGCTGTATTTAAATATGTATTTTCATTTCAGTTACAATTTTTAATTGATTATCCAAACAAGAGTACATTATAGAAGAGAAATAACATAAAATTACTGATAATAATACTACTGGAGTGTAACTGATTATTAAAAGTGCATTGTAGATAATAATTTACGACAAACCTTATTTACAATATTTAAGTTTTCATGAAATATGACGTTTGTTAAAACGTCAGTTATAATCAAACAATTATAATGCAAGTCTTGTATTTGCTTGGAGAAATATATAGTAAAATTAGATTAAAAGTTAAATTACACTTCATTAATGTAAATGTAAGTAGTCATCTATTTGTAACTGGGACGACACCCTGCTGCCCGAAATTGGGAGACGCAAAAAAAGTAAAAAAAAACTGTCAATTTAGCTTGTTTTTAGCATAAAAATAGCAAAAAAAGTGCAAAATTTGAGCAAAAAAGATCGATTTTATCAATTCCAATTGTTATATTTCCATCTCCCACCCGCAATTGGGGGTAAAACATTTAATTTTGTGAGATTCGGGAGATGCAAATTTAGCTTGTTTTTAGCACTTTCTTTGCTTAAAATACATAAAAACTTACAAATTTTTTATTTAATAAATGTATTGTTGTGATTTGAAATGTTTTGTTGTCCCAGACGATCAAGTAGATGGTATGGCTTGCAGAAAATGCAAATCATATGGTTTTTGCAAATGTAAGTGTAAATCACATAATACTATTTTTATAAAAATATTTAATAAGTTACATTCTCTAATTAGCAACTAACGAATAATGTCCATGAGCCAATGTATCTGTAGAATTTGCTAGTAAGTATCTTTTATCATCCTTCCAACTTAAAGATTTTTTATTTACTTCTTCAGTGAAGATATCATGTTTGTAACTTCTAATTACTGTTTGTTTATTATAAAATTCTTTTTGATCAAATAAGCATGTTTTATAATTTTCAAAACTAATTTCTTTTTTTAACACGGATTTCTTAATTCCTTTTAATTTTTTTTTAAATTCTTTTTTTCGGTTTGAGTCATTCGTTCTGTAACTGTACATTTTTGATCGTAATCCAATAAATTCCAACATTTTCACAGATTTCAACTCATCTTTAAATTTGCCTATTACTTTTTTATTTACGTCAGAATATAGGAGGTGATCTTTTGGATAATCAGAGGTATCAAAGTAATTGGAATTTTCCCCCATAAATTTATAGAAATCAGCATTTTTAAACTCATATATAAAACTATCTGTATCTGTATATAATAATTTTACTTTATTGCTAAATTCTTTTTTAATTACATTATAATGAAAATCATACATTAATAATTTCGATAAATCCAACACGGCCTGTCCAATATAAATAGGTTTATTAAACAGTACTTTGGTTTTATATCTATGAACTGCTACCAGATTCTCACTAAATATTGTTCTACGTTTAAAATTAGGTTTATTTATTGCTTTCTGTAATTTTTGCTCATCTGAATATAATTTAATATTTTGCTGGTTTCTAACTGATTGCATAGACTTTCCAAACACTGCATTGGATACTAGTTTCCAGTAATCTTTTTCAAACTCATTTTTTGATTTTTGTCTTTGCTCCGTATTAAATTTTATGTATGGTGTCATGAAATTTGATTGTGTGAATTTTAAACCTCTATGAATTTTATCAATTCTCATTCCTAAACTTACATAAAGCTGTAATATTTTATAATGTACTATATAGTTTGTTTTATCATAGAAATGACAAAGTAGTTTTGATACTTTACCACCAGGAGGTTTTCTTTTCTCTGGAGCTAGAGGAATATCGTTAAATTTATCGTGGAGATCTTGTGGAAATGATAAGTCAACTTCTAAAACATATCCTGTATCATCATCTGACACTAATATTTTATTAATATCTTGAAGCTCTTCAAAAGTCATCCACTCAAAGTCTTTTTGAGGTAATTTTTGGGATAAGGAATGACCATATAAATTATTTGCATCAATATATGCAAGTTGTGTGTTTTCATCTGCTTTTGCATACCTATTACTACATTGTGATATTCCCCCTCTAATTCCCTTCTCAAAAAACATGTACATTTCATAATCAGTTAATAACTCCAATTCAATTTTTGTATATTTTAACATACAATCCCACGCAAATCCTGGTGTTGTATAATACCAAGCAGGATCTAATCCATAACTTTTATTCAAACACAAATCTCTAAAATTCTCAAATACATCAGCTAATAACAAAACATCTAATTTTAAGTATAAATCATGCCATTCTCCTAAATTTTTAATTTTAAAATATGCCCAGATTTTCTGTGCATGTTCATATTCTTCTTGCGAAATTCCTTTTAATGTTAGCGAAGAATAAAATTTATCTATTGGTGGTAATTTTAATTCTTCAAATTTTTCCCAAGAATTCATATATTCATAGGGGTAAATTCCTTTTCTAATTAACTTATTTTTATGTTTTCTAAACAAAATATCTAAATCATTATTTGAAAAATATTTAGCTGCTTCCCTTATTTGTTCCGGTTCCAAATTAGATGATAAAGTATCTAAACTACTTGCTAAAAACCTAAATGAATCAATAAACCTTAAATGAATATACTCTTTATATCCCACTTTCAAAATCTTGCTGAAAGATATATACTTCTCTTCATTACTAGGAATTAAATTCAAGTTACTCTTATCTTCACCCAAATTCTTTACAAACAAGTGACAGTCGTATGCAGACAAATTATGAAATACAATTGGAATAAATATTGGTTGTTTACACTTTAAATTACAGTTGTTACATGCTGCCCCTCTATATTTTCCAGTTATATGATCATGGTCTCTAACTTTTGGGTTTTCAGCTGTAAATTCATTTTCACAAAGATAACATTTTGTTGCTTTTTCATATTCCTTTAAATCTATATCCGTCATAGGTCTATTTGATTCTAATAACTCATATATTGTTTTAGCATGGTTTGATATTGAATTTATAAAATGTTTATCAGCATTTTCTCCTCTATAACTTTCAAATGGATTATCATAATCATTAATACTCTTAACATATAATCCATATCCACAGGGGGTATGAGATTGTTTTTTAATTGTATACGGTTTTTCAGGATCAGGGATGCATGTTTGAATAGGTTTTTCAGGATCAGGGTTGCATGTTTGAATAGGTTTTAAAAGTGATTCAAAATCCGCATAAATTACATAGGGATGTCTTTGCATTCTTTGAATGTTTTTAAATTGTATTGCTGGTTTAATTGTTATAATCTCATCTAAACCTTTAGTTTTAAGTTTTTGCAATATGCTAGTTTTAAGTTTTTTCAATATATTAGTTTTAGTGCATTTTTCCATATGCTCTTTTATTTCATTTTGATTATTACTATTAGCTCCAGTGCATTTTTCCATATGCTCTTTTATTTCATTTTGGTTATAACTATAGTCTCCACACTTACTACAAGCATATCTAATTGAAGGCATTAGTGGAATACATGGTTCATTGCTAAAACAAAGTTCTTGGTGTTTCTTCAAATATTCTTCAGTTCTTGTGGCATAATTCAAACATCTTCTACAGAAATGTTTTTTACTCCTACTTATTTCCAGTTGATTATTTAATAAGCGACTCAGGTTTTTAATCCAACAATAATGGTTCTTTTCTTTATTTCCAAAGTATAACAAGTCGATATTCCTATCATAGAAAACCTTATTATTATGATATAACGGGTAAAATGTTTTACCTTCAAAACTAAAGACAGTAATATTTATTTTGTTAAGTGACTCAAATTTTGCTATGTCTTGAATTTTAACAGGGAAACTTATTCCTTCAAAATTTAATTCATTTATATAATCCGCTTTATTATATTTAGACACTCTGTATGGATTGTTTTTATAACTTACAGAATGTAAGCAAGATATTACGCTATACATGAAACACTTGTCGTCATTGTTTTTAACATTAACACAGGCTTCTTTGTTTTTAATCCATTTAGGTAATTCAATATATGACTTTCCACTTAACGGTTTATATTTATTTATATTAATTCTTATACAAATTATAGATTCTAGAACCCAGTCTGAACCTTTTGCTTCCATTTCATCACATCTTGCTATAAATAAAACCTTCTGATTATCCCAATATTGAAATAAATCATCCGCTTCTCTTAATATCTCATTCTCCAACTGGAATGGATTGGTCATTGTTATACTAGGATCTAATAATTTTTTAAATTTACATTCCATATTTAAATTAGTTTTAGTATTCTTATGTATACTCATAGCGTTTTGAAGTATATTTACTGCTTTCTTTTTTAATAAATTCATATATGTCGGTATGTCTAAATCCATTTGTTTATTATTATGTTGATAGGTTAATAATCGATTCTTATAAACACTTTCCACTAAAATAAAGTCTAGTTCAGGATCATGAAGTACTTTATGCGATTGCATACGGGTTTTCTTAATATATTTTCCACACTCATCACACTTTACTTTTTGCACTCTTTTTTTCTTTGGTTTTTCATATAACTCATCATCGAATGGAAAAATGTTATAGATTTCTCCATCTTTCTTTGGTTTGATTTTTTGCATTCTTTCTTTCTTCGGTTTTTCATATAATTCATCATCGAATGGAAAAATGTTATTGATTTCTCCATCTTGACTTTGTTGATCTTTAATCTTATTAATTAATTTTGCTTTCTTATACTTTTTAATATACCGTATTCCCAATGATTTTGCTAAATTGTATAGCTCAGGCAATCGGAGATCTTCCAATTGAATATTATTCACCTCCATTTATTACAAAATAAATTTGTTAATACTTTTTCAATCTTTAAATTTTAGGTGCTAATTATAGAATGTATTTTTGTATTATATTACTCACTCCTGATTCTGCTTTTTTAATAAGAGAAAGAAATGTGATATCACAGTCTATTATAAAAGAAGATGACGATAAAGATAAAATTAAGAAAATTTTAACCCAAATTAAGCATATCTTTAAGTGCGGACTCCTTTTCTTTTAAGTACAATTTACCATAGTGTTTATTACTTTCTTTATGAAGTTTTAAATGTTGTTTTTTTACTGTTTCACCACAAGTACACACTTCGGTGTTTTCATTATAATATTTACGCATATATTTATTTATTTTGTCTTTATTTTTCTTGCGATAATCTTGCATGTAACTATTGACATTATTTTCAGTAGTCATTTATAAGAGAAAAATTTTGTTAATATTTTTCATAAGAAAACATATATTTAATCAAAAATTCATTCCACAACTTATCCTTTTTATTGTTAATTTTCTGTGGCTTGTGATTTGAGTCTAATTCAGCTAACGCTATGAATTTGTTTATGAAATATTTATGTGATACATTATTTCTATAACCACTTGCATATAAATAGCTAAGCAAATATGGATATTTTTGAATTATATCATCTTTAGCAGTAGCATTAAGAGATGTATAAAAATTAGGTTTAATTACAATTCGATAATTATGAACTAATTTCTCAACATATTTCATTTTATCTACGTGCTTAATAAATAATTTCTTATTTTGTTTATTAATTACATGAAAATTACAATTAACGCATTGTGGTACATGAGCTGAATTATCGAATGAATATTCTAGACACTGTCTACATTTTTCATAGACTTGTTCATCAATATCTATAACCCGAGCATCTGGAATACTAAAAATTTCATTTATTTAATTTATTTTTTTAACACTGGAGTAATAATAATTGAACATTTATTAATACGTTGTTGAAATCTTTCACGATCTACAGCATATAGATGCCAAATACCTTTACGACTTGCTCTATAAGCATAATTCCAAGTAAACATATAATGTATTTTAACATTATCACTAAATCTAACACTTAAAATCTCTTAGCGCTCCTAGAAAAAATTCTGGAGTTATTGTATTTTTTTCAGTAACTGATTCCTCAACTACTGGTGTCTCGGTAACTGATTCCTCAACTACTGGTGTCTCGGTAACTGATTCCTCAACTACTGGTGTCTCAGTAACTGTTTCCTCAACCGATTCTTCGTTATTAGCAACTGCGACTGATTCTACGTCTGATTCACTTTCAAAATTCGTATACAAATACTTTTCTATTGCTATTACTCGAACATTTGTATCTTTAACAGTGTTACTAATATCTTCAATCTGTGTTCTCAATGGATTTGAATTATCATTTGTCATATCTAGTTGATTTATTAAGTTTCTACAAACGTTTAAATCGTCGTTATTAAGCTTTTCAATTAGTTTAACTATACGTCTTAAGATAAACGCACATTCTGACAGTTTCTCCTTATTCGCCATTTATTAGAGAAAAATTAATTTGATTTGAAAACAATATCCCAATGAATTTTATTATGAAAGTCTTCCAAAAATTGTTGACTATACCGTTTCCAATAATATGATAATACAGTCCAATCTAATTTGTCCTGAAACTCTCTAATAAACTCTTCATCTAAGTTTGGTTGATACGATATTTCAATAAAGTCAAGTTTATCCTTAAACACTCTAATAAAATTTAAACTTAAATTCTTTCTGGTTGAAATTATGTGCCATGGAAGTTTTTCAGCATATTTAGTCATAAAGTATTCACTTAAATTTTTTCTTTTAGCAACAACATTAAAGTCAATATACTCAATCATATCTTCTAAAAAGTCATCACTTAAATTTTCATGACTTGATATTTCAGGCCAATCTACTTTATGTAAATACCTCATACAGATATCTTCACTCAAATCTTTTCGCTTTGATAATATAGTAAAATTCACATACTCTTCGTATTTTACAATATGATTCTCATCAAAATCATAACGACCTGATATTTCATCCCACTTAACTTTACTATGATCAATTTCCATTGGAAAACCATAATCATTCACAAACTCAACAAAGTAAATATGTGAAAGACCTGTTAGAAAACTATCAATCAATCGAAGTTGCAAGTACTGACTCATCATTTATTAGATAGAAATTATACGTTTATAATTTTTGTTATCTCAAACAATAGTTCGTTTTGAGAAAGATGTGTTTCAAAATGATTTCCATAATATCTAATATCAATAGTTTCTTTAATTTTGTTGTATAAATTAATACTGTTTGGATTATACTCAAGTCTAAGTATAACTACCATGTCTGGATATACAGTTCTTAGCATCTTGATGCGATTATTAGCTTTACACTTTTGAACTCTAAGCACATAATAAGGATATTCCCACATGTGATTTTTTTCAATAAGTATAAACTGATGATGTTTGTTTGTATTGTTTGGCTTAGAAACTACATCAAGCTGTATTTCTTCAACCTTTTCTGCTAAAGATTCTACTTTACTTTTCAGATTGTTTACTATAGCCTTGTACTTGAACTCTATCTTGTATTCTCCATATTTTCTTATTGATGGTAAGACTTCAGAAGTAACCCACCGCTTAAATTCTTTTGCTTTTGGAAGTTTAGAAGATAGTATTAGTGAATATAAACCTGATTCATTAACATATACAGTATTTGGTTGGTTATTAAAGGGGGTCGCGTTTTGCGACGCCCTTATAAATTCATATATTGTACGGTCTTCTCTATCAATATGCTTAATAATTGCATCTCTTGAATTTGTATATCCCAATATCTCAGCAACATCTTTTGCTTTGAACCAAGGATTGTTATCTTTATCTGATAGATAATTGATTTTATTATTATTGAATATTATGTTGTTGTTTATAAGGTCTACAACTGATTCCATTTATTACAAATAAAATTTGTTAATATTTTATACTATTAAAATGATTCATAGTTTTTATAAACATTTTGCCACCTGGTTTATATAAATACTCTTTTATTAATCTTTGCAATGATATTATTTTATTGTATTTACTTAATAATCTGTTATATTCATCACTAGGTATCTTGTCTTTAAATTCAGTTAAAAATTCTATTGAGAAAATATAGTTTTTTTTTGCAAGGTATAATTTCCCAATCAACTTTATCTTGAAACTCTCTAAAAAAATCTTCTGATAATTTTTGATAATATGATATTTCTTTCCAGTTAACTTTATCTTGAAACTCCCTAATAAAATCTTCTGATAATGTTTGATATGTTGATATTCGCACCCAGTTAACTTTATCTTGAAACTCTCTAATAAAAGGTTCTGATAATTTTTGAGATCCTGATATTGCTTTCCAGTTAAATTTATCTTGAAACTCTCTAATAAAAGGTTCTGATAATTTTTGATAATATGATATACATACCCATTTAACTTTATCTTGAAACTCTCTAATAAATTCTTCTGATAATGTTTGAACACATGATATATATTCCCAATCAACTTTATCTTGAAACTCTCTTATAAAAGGTTCTGATAATTTTTGATTATATGATATTACATTCCAGTTAAATTTATCTTGAAACTCTCTAATAAAAGGTTCTGATAATTTTTGAGATCCTGATATTGCTTTCCAGTTAACTTTATCTTGAAACTCTCTAATAAAAGGTTCTGATAATTTTTGAGATCCTGATATTGCTTTCCAGTTAAATTTATCTTGAAACTCTCTAATAAAAGGTTCTGATAATTTTTGACAACATGATATTTCATTCCAGTTAAATTTATCTTGAAACTCTCTAATAAAAGGTTCTGATAATTTTTGACAACATGATATTTCATTCCAGTTAAATTTATCTTGGAACTCCCTAATAAAATCTTCTGATAATGTTTGACGTGATATGTAATACCAATGAACTTTATCTTGAAACTCTCTAATAAAAGGTTCTGATAATTTTTGAGATCCTGATATTGCTTTCCAGTTAACTTTATCTTGAAACTCTCTAATAAAAGGTTCTGATAATTTTTGAGATCTTGATATTTCTTGCCAATCAACTTTTTTATGGTTTATATTTAAATCCATGGCTTTAGCAAAGTTAATATGATCCATATTATACAAGTAATCATCTATACAGCGTAATGTCCAGTAATCCATTTATTACGAAATAATTTTGTTAATAGTTTTATGTATATAAGATTGTGATGACGTTTTGCTCAGCCGCGCGGCGGAGCAAGATTCTCATGATCTGACTTGTCTGCGATAGACTCCAGTCTGTGACTATACAATATTCTTTGCATCAATCCAAGAATTATGAGTATTATCAAACCCTAACCATTTTACATATGCTTTATTACCTTTACGTTTAATTACTTTCTCAACCAAATATACGTCATCTCTAGCAAAATTTAATTCTTGTTCATAGAAACAACCTTTTAACTCTTGCTCTTTATAATCTTTCAAATGATAAGTTATTGGATTCGAATATATTATTTTACACACAGTGAATATCTCATTTGACCAATTAGGCGTATAACCTTTCTCAAAAACTGTTTTATATTTAGATACTCTAACTTTATCGCCAATTTGATACTTGGGTTTATAATTAGGAATTTCTTCTTGAAACAGAGGTTTTAATTTTTCTTCATTCTTTTTCTTTGATGCTTCAATGGGTGTCATTTTTATCGTACTATGTTTTGTATGATTGTAAGTATTTACTAGCACAGGTAACATGTCAAGCCACTTGTAATTACCATTAATTGTAAATTGTTTCCACATTTTTTCTTTCAAAGTTCTATTAACACGTTCTACTACACTTGCTTTTCTTTCTGAATATGTTGAATAATGGTTAATATTATTTTCTTTCATTAACGCTTGAAAATTTTTATTGTAAAACTCTAAGCCTTGATCAGTTTGAAGATTTTTCGGTACTCGTTTCACTAGTCGCAGACTTAAGTCTGCTTCATCTGACGCTAAAATTGATTTAAATGCGTTTGTTATACTGTTACCAGTTTTATTCTCAACAGGTTTTGCCCACAAATATTTAGAAAACACATCAATTACAACTAATAAATATTTATAACCTTTATTCACTCTTGAATATGGAATCATCTCAACTAAATCAGCTTGCCACAAATCATCAATACCATATGTTATTACTTTACGTGTTGGAAAATTTCGTCTTAGTGGTTTATGTAACTCGCTTGCAATTTGTTCTCTAGCGTTATTACTTAAATTTTTTTTATAAACTTTGATTTCTTTGAACCACATTGGGAACACTTTGCCTGTAACATAGGTCGACCATTTTTAGTTACTGTTTTAGTAACGCTAGTTGAACTTGTTTGAGACTTACATTTAAGACAATATATTAATTCAGCCATTTATTAATTAAAAAATTGGTCTGTGACTACTCCAAGAGTCTATTAATTGTATCATGATTTAAATTTGTTGTGTTGATCACACTTTCAGCAAATATTTGGAATACATTGTTATATGTTTTAACGAAATCAAGAAAATCTTCCTTGGTTAATTCTGATTTTTTATTAATTGCGCTATAGTTAACGTTTACTATTTTATTAGTGTTATTAGCAAATACCTGAAATAAATCATTTACTGCTTTATGTAAATGCAAAAAAAGTGTTGTTATTTTTCTATTAATTGATTCATTTTGTGCTTTGTTTAAATCATTTTTAGTGTTTTCCAATTTTTTATTAAGTGTATTATACTTTAAATTTATAAATCTCTCAGTGCTATCTGAAAATTCCTTTATTTTTAAATTATTCTCATTAAATTTTGTTGTTATTAAAGCATTTATTTTACTTGTTTCTGAATGAACTTGCTTAATTTTATTCTCATATTCACCAATAATTCTTGACACAAAACCTTTTGTACAAGCATCTGTGTCTTCTTCAGGATCTTGTGTGTTGCATAATCTCTTGTTTTGAATATCATAATTACCATCACTTGTTAATTTGAAACCAATTCCTGACTCGCCTTTTACACCTCTTGAAAATATTTGATTATTAGAGTAATCATCACTCTCACCAAACTTGTTTAATACCATTTATTACACTAAAATGTTCCCGCTTCTTTTTTGTTTTTTCTTCTTCTAGTTCTTCTTCTATATTCATGATTTCATTTCCAACATTGTCATTACCAGCGGTTTGTTCAGCTTTAAGGAAATTTAAACGTTTTTCTAGTTCGCTAATAGTGTTCCAATAAACATATTCTTTTTCCTTGTTGTTATATTTTTTAAATCCTTTTCCTGTTTTCGGTGTTGAAGTTAGGTCTTCCAATGAGTGATACTGCGATACAGGTGTTGTCGGCGTAGTTGGTATATCTGAAATATCGGATAAATCTTCTGTTTGAGGAAATTCTGGTGACTTTGCTCTAGCTTCGTCATACAATTGTTGTCTTTGTTTTTTACGTGGAGATTGTTTTTTGCTTGGAGATTGATCCTTATATTTCTCCCAAATAGGTTTAATAATTTTGTTATATTTGTTGCTTCTACTTGCTCTCGGTTTAGACGGATCATCAACTCTTTGTATACAACCGCTATGTATTAAAATTTTCTTGTAATTTTCTAGATCCTCTGGTGTGTAATCTTTAGGTTCTTTTTCAGTTAATAAACTCCATATACCATGTGTAGATGGAACTTTAAATTCAACTATTTTCTCATCTTCACCAACCTTGTGGATATTAATATTATCACGATCATACGTTACTAGCACGTTTTTACTACCAATTTTACCGCTACTTCTATTAATACCAAAAGTTTCATCTATGTTTGATTTGACTGTTTTTGTAAGATACTTATCTCCTAATGTTTCATCACCTAACGCTCTATCTCTTGATGTTCCCGGTTGAATTTCATCAATACTCAGATGTGGTCTTTTGTATAGTTTTTTCTGTTGAAAATTATCTTGTATTTGTTTCAATATTTTAGTTTGTTCTTTACCACTTTCTGTTTGATTTAGTATGGCATTTTGTAATGGTAGTAGAGCGTTTGTAATAGGTTCGTATTGTTTTAGTAATTTTTCGTGTTTAATAGAATGACCTTCAGTTCGTTTAATGTAAGCTGCTTTAGCTTTGTTGAATGATTCTCTATACTCCTTTACTTTTTTCTCATCCATTTATTACATTAAAATTACCGTTCATGTTATATGTTGATGTTTTATGTTTCTCATGTTTCATGTTTCATGTTGATGTTTTATGTTCATGTTCCATGTTGATGTTTCATGTTCTATGTTTCATGTTTCATATTTCATGTTTCATGTTCTATGTTTCATGTTTCATATTTCATGTTTCATGTTTATACTAAAAGCACCTCATTGAAGTTTCGACTGTATTTACCGTTGCTTACATCTTTTTCTAAATTTATTACAAGAAAATCATACTTCATTTTCCAACAAAAAGTACATAACTGTCTAAACGTTTCAAAAGACATATCTGTTCCAACATGATCATCATAGATATGTTTCAAATTAGTATTGTCGTTATGTTTAAAAACAATAAGCAAATTTAAATTATCACGTATCATTTGTTTAGGTATACGACTATATGTTTGACAAAGGTAAAAGCAACTTATTCTTTTATGTCTACCTCTATGGAAATATTCCTCTATTACTTTCTGTTTGTCGCTAGCAACGTCGTCAAATATAATTACTGATAATGGTGGGATTTCTTCAACTCGTAATACATCATCTGAATTATTATATGTGAAGAAACCAATTTTATACTGTTTCTTAATATGTTTATTTATTTCACTTACATAATTTTCAAGATACTTGTATAGTGGTTGATTTAAAGATTTTGAGTAAATGTAGATATTACTATAGATTAAACTGTTTTTATTATCAGTCAATATTCGAATTAAAATATTTGTTTTACCACAATTTGATGAACCTACTATTCCAGCTCTAATTATATTAGGATAATATTTATAATACTGTATATTTTCTTGTTCTATAACACATTTTTGCAACCCGTTACCAAGTTTTTTTATTTTAAAATTGTTGCAGACCATTTATTTATAAAAATTATTCTTTCCTTACCATGTTATCACCAGGACTATATGCTACAAATGAGTCATTCGCAATAATACAGTGAATCATCGTGTTTGTTGGTGCTTGTTTTTCAAATGTGAATTTAATTGTAAGATTTGTAGGTCCTTCTTTAATAATTCCACTCTTATACGTTAAATCAAACACAAACAAGGGATACTTTTTAATAAAATCTTGTTTCTTAATAATGTTATTCAGTAGATCTGCATCTTTATTGGGATAGTACGTTTTCTTAATATCGCAATACATTGAATACAATCTGCTATACATGTTTAATTTTATATTCAAATCCATATCTTCTGCAGGATAATATTCAACTTCACTAAACAATAATCTTATGTTTTCTACATCACAAAAATCAAATTCTGAATTATTTTTCGTAAAGTCAAATTGTCTATTGGTTTGTAAAGCAACAATAACATATTGAGGTCTTTTAGATAAAGTGGTAATGGACCAAGAATAATTTTTGGATTGTGCCAAGAATGTTGGGTGATTTGTATAGGACCAGTCCAAGTATGGTATTGTTAAATATTTATTTGATTCAATTAATTTATTGATTTTGATTTTCATATCTATGATTGGTGTAATATGAGGCATTTCTCAAATTATATCGGTTAAATGAATTTTCAAATCTTTATCTTTTACTTTATTTCTCGATGCCTCTGTGGTAACAATTAAACAATTTGCGTCACTGGTATTTCTTAAAAACTCTATTGATTGTGATACTCTCAACACAGGTTTATCATACTTTTCAAATAGTGAAAATATTTGTTTAACTGGTACACTTATTGAAAAATAGCCATCATCAGTAATTAAATTGGAACCATCCCAACCTTCAAGAATATAATTATTTAGTGCAACACATAATCCTTTCAATAAAATATTATAGCCTGGACTGTTTACTTCTTGTACTACTTTATTATTAATTTTGTACACTATATCACTAAACATGTGCATATAACCATTTTTCACAAATTTTATATTTTTGTAATCATCTTTTAAGTCAACATCTGTACAAGTAATTTGACCATTCAAAATAATATTACTGTTAGCTGTATCAAACTGAGCATCTTGACTATTAATATTAATAGTTGTACGTCTATTTGTATCATTTATATAATCTTTCAGTTGTGGGTAATATTTATGATAGTCATATTTTTCTATTATTTGTTTCTCACTTTTCGGAGCACCAGTGAACACTAGTGATGTACTCATTTATTTAGTAAAAAATAGTGCTTATTTAATTTTTCGAATCTCAAATTGTACTTCTACATATTCGCCTCTAAAATCAATGTATTCACCATGCTGATCTTTTAATTCTAATTTAATGTAATCTATAAAATTTCTACCTTTTAACAGGTAACGATCCAAATTTTTAGGTATAAATACAATATCATAACCTGGATTAACTGTAATATAAAAATCACTAATAATGTCAGTTTGTTTTGAGTTTACGTATTGACCTATAGCTAGGGGACAGTGAATGTTAATAGATTTAATTTTGAAAATATCAATTTCGTTATCTGAAATATATTTCTTGTTTGCTTCAGTTGTTTGTTTGTTAAATCCTAATAAATTTAATATAGAAGTATCATCTATAAAAATTGAATACGGTGATTCTATTTCACATTTAAAGGTATTAGTATTGGGTGTTAAAACGAAACCATCGCCAATTTTTTCTTCAAAAATATCTTTTATATGATAAACAGAATACGTACCATCTTCAATAATAAATGTTACAAATTTACTGTTTTTAATAATTGTAAGTGTGTTATTTTTTAACTTTTTCGAAACATTGGGTATTTTAAAATTTGATTTAAATTTTCTAATACATATTTCATATTCACCATCACTGATATCTAGCGGTGGATAAAATTTTGCTTCTAACACAGATGAATCTAAGTTTGCAGAATTATTCAGTTTAAATATTCCGCTCTCCATTTATTTATCTAAAAAATCTTAAGCATAATTTACCACATATTGTTTGATCATATTTCTGGTAACTGTCATAATTATAATATATATTTGCTTTACCTGAACTATTAAAGTATTTTATTAATTTCTTTTCTGGGTTAACGTTGCCGAACGAATCAAAATAATATATATTATTATTTATCTTCTTATAAGCAATCCAATGAGTACCAGGTCCTGAGTTTGAGTCTAGATTTACAATACCAGTTTCGTTTTTATTTATTTTCTTAGGTAATGTGTCATCCATAAATACACCTCTAAAATATGGAATTTTTAACTGTTTAGCGTAATTTATTAGTTCAATATCGGATAATGCTTTATTTAAAATTTTTTTTTTTTTTTTTAGACTTGTTCCATTCAACATCACCTATTGAAAAAATTCCTTTACCAGTTTTCTTAACACCTGAACCTTTTTTTCCTTCAATTGCTTTATTGTGACGTTTAGCCTCTTCAAGCATTTTATTTTGATATTGTTTTTTATGTACTGCTTGAGTTATACCTGCTGCTCCACCAGCAGCGGCTCCTAATGCTGCTATAATTGGCAATAAAGGTATAATGCCACCTCTTTTAATTTGACTTTGTGATAATTTTAAAGTTACTCCTTTACCGTCTTTTTTTGCTTTTTCAATTTTATTAATTTGAGCTTGTGTGAGTGATAGTTTAACAGAACCTTTCAAATCTTCATTCTTTAAACGAACTGAAACAGTGTCTGTTGCGTTGGCAATTTTCTTTTGTTGATTTTCAGACAAACTCACACCATATTGTATATATGACATTTTAACTGATTTATTACTAGAAAAATTATTATTTAAACCCATACCCATTTTACGTTTAGCTTTCATAATATTTGTAACTGACCATGCCGCGGTTTTTTCACCCAGGGAAGAATCTTTACTGTTAACTCTGTCCCAAGCCTTGTATTCTAATATTTGATCTGCTTTATTTCTATTGGGTACATCTTTATACTGAGAATATGCAATATCGTGTTCCCTGCATGCTTCATCTAAAGGATTTACACCTCTATCTCCTCGAGCTAATCGTTTCTTTAATTTAGTTCCCGGCCCACAATAATTGTAACCCGGTACATGCGCTTCAAATGGCAAATTATTTATTAAATTATTCACAATACCTGATCCTTTCTTTCTCATTTATAAATGGAAGAATATTTAGAAAAGAGAAAATACGTTTACCGTAAAAGTTATAAACTTTATAGTAATATGAATATTGCACTTCATATTGGTGAGGTAATTTTTGCGGGAGGTAGTTTATATGCTTTTGCGTTTGTGCCTTTAGCTGCTTTATCTATTGGTAGTCCGGTTTTAATGGGTCTTAATGAAATATTAAACATTAAAGAAAAAATGATTGAGTTTAAAAAGTGTTATAAATTTTATAGAGATATGTTGTTATTGTTAAAATCTGGTAAAATTAGTGAAGATGAAATATACGGCAAGGAACTTGACTTTTTAGAAAGCATTACTTATTTTGCTGTTGAAAAATATTTAAAAAAGAAAAAATTAAATGGTTATGCAACTTAAGTAATCCGACCACTACATCTTGCGGAATCCAACTTGTTAAGACTTTATATTTAACAAACAATAATTACTAATAGAATTTTTATAAATTCTGTTAAACAAATAAATTGTTCTAGAAGATTCTTCTCATAAATGTGTTATTACATAATTACCTACCAATAAATTTCTACAGAATCGGTGTTTAAGCACGTGTTTTAATATTCAGTGCCAAGAAAAACTGACACCGTATTTCTGATAAGTCAATCAGCTCTGCGAAATCGGTGTATTATAAGTGCAAAATGTCGTTAACATTGGAAGAGTTAAGAAACATTCATCAAGAATTGTGGAATTATCACACAAAAATGTTAGAATTATTGAGCAATAGTGTTATTAGTGATCAAAACTACTTTCAATTAAAAAGACAAATTGAATTAAATAATATTCAGTTACCAAAAAAACCTAAATTCACTATAGAAGATTTTTTTCAATTAAAAACAAGAAAGAAATTAAATATATTAACAGGTCAGGACTTACATAAATATTTAAAATCGCTATTAGGAAATAATTTAGAACATTGTCATGTTGATTTACCAAGTCCTACAAATTTTGATGAATTATTAAAATATTTATTAGCCAAGAAGGAAGAAATAGTGATAGATAAAGTGAAATATTTTAGTAATGTTGTTCAATATGGATATTATTTAGAATTATTTTATCAAGAGTTTCAATTAAGAAAATTAAGTTTAAAAACTAACTGGAAAAAATATATAAAAATTCATTTTAACTTGTCTGATAAATATGGAAAAATACTCAGATACATAGGATGCATATGGAAACATTATCCAAGAATTATGTATCTTTCTATATCAGTGAATGACTTTATTAAAAGAAAAGAACAACTTCAACATTTATTATTTAATGAACAATTTAAAGAAGAACAACTTTTTTGGAAAACAACGTCAGATAAAATTTCGTGAGTAGATATAATATTTTAAAATTTAAATTCTGTGTTAATTTTTATTTTTTAGAAATACTGCGTCATAAAAATTAGTCATTCAATTTTTTTAAACAAATTTAATTTTGTGACGTCGTCGCAGAAGAACTGTTCGGTATGAGTCATCCATATATCTTTTTAAACAAATTTAATTTTGTGACGTCGTCGCAGAAGAACTGTTCGGTATGAGTCATCCATATATCTTTTTTAAATAAAGTGAATATCATGTATTTGTTTATTGTTTCTTTCTACTTTACCTTTATAAACTAAACTGGGTGGGTTTTTATTCATGTCTTTAATTTGGGGAATAAATTTATTAAATCTTTGTGGTAAAGATACTTTGCAGTTTTCCAAATTTGCTATAACTTGTTGGCCGTAATTACCTGTGCTAGTTTCAAACGATATAACTTTATAAAGAGTATCTAATTCTAATTCAGATAATTTTTTAAATTGAGATGATGCACTGTTCAACATACCTGCATAGTTAGTTTTGTTCTCCATTTAGTACAATAAAATTATGTTAATATATTTATTTAATAAATTCTTCATTCCCATTTCACCGCTCCAATACGATTAATCCATCGTTGCCCACAGAATTCTTGATTCTTGACACTATAGTTTTTAATCATTATTATTTTGTAATATAATAATTTATACTCACTCATAGATAATGTAGTATAAAAAATTTGTAAGTTTTTATGTATTTTAAGCAAAGAAAGTGCTAAAAACAAGCTAAATTTGCATCTCCCGAATCTCACAAAATTAAATGTTTTACCCCCAATTGCGGGTGGGAGATGGAAATATAACAATTGGAATTGATAAAATCGATCTTTTTTGCTCAAATTTTGCACTTTTTTTGCTATTTTTATGCTAAAAACAAGCTAAATTGACAGTTTTTTTTTACTTTTTTTGCGTCTCCCAATTTCGGGCAGCAGGGTGTCGTCCCAGTTACAAATAGATGACTAATGTAAGTATGTAATTTTATGTTTTATTGGCTGTATTTAGATGTGTTTTCTATTTTCAAAGAGAAATATACAGAAATATAAAGTAAACTTTGTTTAAAAGAATATGTACAATACACTTTGTAATGTAAGTATATCATTTTAACCTATAAAAGGTATAACATCTGACAGAAATAGAAAGAGAAAGCAATGTAAACAAAGAAAGAAAATAGCTGGGTGAGTTGGATCAGTTCTGGGTTATGTCAAACGTACCAAGTAAACAGAATTAACCTACTAGATTACTTAAAAAGTTTCAAATAAATACGGCCCATGTACATTATTTAAATAAGAAGTAAGCTGTAAATAATTTAGAATGCGATGAAAATAGTAACGTTAAATTCAGGAAGTATATTAAAATCAAAATTTTATTATGTTCTTGTTTTTGTTCAGAATAAATAATTATTATACATATAAAATTAAATATGAAAATATTTAATTGTTGAATACTTATATCGATTCCTTCTTTAGCAGATGCAATAAAATTCATAATTACTGCCATCTATGTTTTTTTTAATCTATTAAAAATATTGATTTTCTCTGATATACAAAGAATTTTTTTTTACCTACCTATAACTATAAAAATTCTTGGTATATATTATTTAAAAATATAGATTTAGTAATTTAAAAATAATATTGTATACTAATTAAATTTATCAACAAAGTTGTAGTTATTTTTAATACAAAAAATACAATAATTTTAAATAAAATAATAAAATAAAGTAATTCCAAGATGAAATTTGGAAATACAGAGATCTTTAAACACAAACATTAACGAAAAATGAGCAACTCTTTTGGAATATACAATTAACAAGGAATGAACAATAATAAATCAATACAGGAGAAATATAAATAGCAATGACAGTTATTTCCAAAGAACAGTGGAGTACGAACATATATGCCAGCAGAAGCACAAATAGTTAAATAATTAAATGGAGTTTTTAAGATTTATAGTAAAATGAAAAATATAATAATTAACAATAATAAAGATATACAGAGAAGAAATTTAAATCTGGAATTTGAACAAGGCGCGTCATATGACACAGCGTACATGTCTGTTGTTACTCCTATCGTTATCGTACATTCAGTCCACAAAACATTAACATAACGAGAAGCGAAACTCAATGGATCAAGAGGGCAGCACGGAGTTGCTGCCATCTGAAGTGTAATGGGTAGAGTTACTCACAACCTTCTTGATCATTAAATTTCGTATATGTCACATAAACGTCAAATGTAGCTGTCAATATTCATTTGTTTATTTACTACTAGATATTTTAATTTTAAATAAAAGATATAAATTAATTTTCATGAAATTTATTGCCTGCATAGGTATTACAAAATTATTCAAATCATTTAAAATAAATTAATACGATTAGTGCAGAAATCGGAAGAGATGTTCTGTTGGCGAATTTTGTAGAAGTGATATTCTCTTAACGAAATGAGTAGATGTTTTCTCGGAGAAATATATAAGATGATTCTTCGGCGATATTCATGGAAGAGGTGTTCTCTGGGAGAATTTTGTAGAAGTGATGTTCTCTCGGCGGAATTTATTTATTTTTCTCGGTGTCCTTTATAGAAGAAATGTTCTTTCGCCGAAATTTGTAGCAGAGATGTTCTCTCAGCCGGATGAAATTTATAAGATATTCTCTCGGTGCCACTTGTGGAGAATATGTTCTGTCGGCAAATTTTGTAGAACTGATATTCTCTTGACGAAATTTGTGATGTTCTCTCGGAACCATTCGTGGAAGAATGTTCTTTCGCCGAAATTTGTAGAAGAAATGTCTTCTCCGCGAAATTTGTAGAAGAGATGTCATCTCCACGAAATTTGTAAGGTGTTTTCTCGATAACATTCGTGGTAGTTATCTTTGGTCGAAATTTGTAGCAGGGATGTTCTCTCGAAGTAATGTATAAGATGTTTTCTCGGTGACATTCGTGGCACAGTTCTTTGATCAAAATTTGTACATCCAGATTCTAACTCGAAATTCGATTCTTGAAAATTCAATTAAATATCCACATTTGTAACGAAGTTTAAAAGTGTCTGAGAACCAGAATGAATTATTGGCACTTCATTTTTTAATAATCGGTGATTTGATGCGTTATAAAAAATTAATATCAAAATGATCTTTACAAAAAAAGTAAATGATAAATTTTAACTTAAATTAATTTTGTAGATTTTTTCATATCTCACAATTCGGCAAATCTTTGATTATAAATTTGTAAAAATGTTTTTATCCTACACATATTGAAAGTAAGATTTTCCTGCGTGTGCGTGCGCAAGAAAGTAGACATTTGCCGGTCTAGACCTACAACATCTCACTACTTCCTAGGGAAGAAAAAAAAAACAGTTCATGTGCGGACAAACGGATGGCGTTTAATGTGTTAGAACTAATAATCAGAATGAAATATGTGAACATGCTTTTAAAATATTATAATTTTAGATAATTTTGATACTTACGTTAGATTCAAGGTATTTTTATTATATATACTGTAAATAATAGAACATAGTAGTTAACCTTATTTATATGTCAAAATAAAATGTTTGTTTTTTGTTCTTATTATGTTGGTATTCAATTTCAGAAATTACGTTGAGGTTAAGTTAAATGTCAAATTACATAGTATTCGTAAGATGTTTATATTATTTTATTATGTTGTGTTGTTGTGTAGGATAAAAAATAGTGTGTGCTACATGGCAGTAAAGTTGTTTTCTGGTCCTCAAGAAGTATCCAGCCTCGACTGTGTCTCGGCCGTATACATATCCTTCGGACCAGAAAAGAACAACTTTCCTACCTAGCAGCACAAATAACTATTATTTTGTGGGCCTCTCACGTACACTCTCCTTTTATTCCCGCTGGGATATTTACAACCACGTTGATCT
The DNA here is from genome assembly GCA_035578165.1 of Stenolophus ochropezus. NCBI lineage: Eukaryota > Metazoa > Arthropoda > Insecta > Coleoptera > Carabidae > Stenolophus > Stenolophus ochropezus. The sequence continues at coordinate 15,163,131 of JAQOWZ010000013.1, forward strand.
GTTGATCTATAAGTAATAAATATTGTAACTTATTTTTCATATAAGTAGATAAAATAAGTAAAATAATATTACTTACGGTGAATGCATTTTTGTTCAATTCAATATAATTTTATTCTTATTGTTTTACAATGTTGACAATTTGATAATTATATTATAATTGTTTCCCCAGTTTACTTTATTTTAAATTTCAAACGAATATAAAATGAAAATTAAAACCAAAAGTTACCAAATTTTTCCCCCAGATTCTGAGTACTACTAATGCCATCTAACCTGTAAAGGGTAGAGTTATTCCCAGCCTACTTTATGCTGCCGATTTCCCTATACAAGTTTCACCCGGGTGTTTACAATTGTAACACGCTCGCTCTGCGGCTCCTCGTTTTAGAGGAAATTGTTTAAATAAATTAAGTAATATGCCAGCTGTACTTGCAGCTGGCGTAATAAAAGGACAATGGTAGAAAAAACATAGTATTGTAAATGTAGATTTTTGTAAGGTTTTAAGATTGCTTTTCGTTGGAACATTTGAGAGCAATAAAGTAAATGGTACTGCATAGGGTTAAGGAAGCAATAAATTTTAAAAGCTAAATAGAAAAGGGCAGTTTTTGAGAATACAATGGGAAAGCAATCTTAAGATCACATTTCATGATTGACAGCGTCCGGCGACAAATACTTGGAGGTCTCAAAAGTCCGTTAGAGATTTTTTTTGCGTCTTCCAGCGTTGCCGCTCGGACGGGAGTCAGTTAATGAAACTAACGCTGTAAAATATTTGAAATGACCAATGAGGGTGTAAGAAACACCCCCTTATTGGGAAAAGTAGGGGTAAAATTATGCGGAGTTCCTTCCACATAATTTTATCTAAGAGAATTCTCTCCGCTGACTTCAAACTGAACAGATCTGAGTGATCTTCTTGTGACAGTCTTGCGAATCTTTCTAAATTTTGATAACTAAATTGTCTTAGTGACTTTAGATATTTTTGTGTTGTGTTGAAGCCGTCGTCGTCCGAGTCCAGATCGAACTTAATTAATTTTAATTATTTTAATTCATTTACTATTTTTAACTGTAGAGTCGTATAATATAAACTAATAAAGTGCTTCATCCGAGGCTGACCAGTGATGAATAGTAAGTAGAATTAACATTATTACTTTGGTAGTAGTAGTGTGAGGTGTTGAACCTAGGCTGATAGCATAGCAACTCTGAGGTCGCCCTATTTTTATTATTTTAATTGTTGAGTGTCCCAAATTGTTAGTATCGTTCTCCCATGTCACAAGAGTAGTTAAGTAATATTAAGTTGTTGTTAAATAATTGTGTGTAAATAAATTGTTAGATTGAGCAGTTCTCTTTGAATTTAGAAACCCCTAATTATTCCTGTTGCGAATTAAGGTATTTTAGCAAATACCGTCACATATAAATTTTGTCGGAAGACAGCCGTGTCTGTCATCATTTTCTTTTGTCTGCTTCTATCGCGGCAGACTAATAAATTCGTGATAGTGGTGGCAGCGACCTTCGTTACCCTTGATCATTAATAAGTCTTGCATTAATATAATTAGTGGATTACTTTGGGTCAAGTAAATTTTCTAAGCACCCCTTGTATGTCAGGTATTAGATTTCGTCCTAGGCGACCGTACCTGTTACATATTTTGGTGGCAAAGCGCTGGGATCTAAATATTTTTTAATACTTAAACCCTCTCATTCCAGTTAAGCCATTTAAACCGACAAAATTTAGTTTTCAAAATTGTAATAAACTACTGTGTGTTATTATTACATTTTGATTTTTGAGGTATTTGTAAAGTCAATATTTGCATTTGTTGAGAATAAGTATCTGTTGTGTTCATTTTATTTGGAAATTGGTAGTTGTCGGACTTGCAGAACGACAAAAGAGTTTTATATACGTAAGTAAATTCTGAGTGAATTTATTACGGTCAGTTAGGTAGTCCGGAGCCCCTAAGTCGGTAGAAGTGTAAAGCAATAAAGAACTTTGTGTAGTTATTGCTTCATTGTTAATAAACTAAAGCAAGTGAAATGCCGAACACAACTGGTTCACCCGATTTGAGTGAAACAACTCGTTCACTCCAATTGAATGATCAACAGATGTTAGACTATTTAGTAGCAGTTTCATCCTTATCTGGGGTTAATATGAAAATTCCAACATTTTCGGGAAAATCAGATGAAAGCGTAGTAGATTTTATAGACAAAATTGAGAATTGTAAGAATATTGGAAAATGGAGTTCAGATTATGTAATTAGTGTAGTAAAATTAAATTTACTTGGAGACGCGGCATGGTATATTAAAAAACAATTCAAAAACTAGAGATTCGAAAGATTGGAAAGTAATCAAAAGAGAATTATTGGAAAGATATCAACCCAAGCAAGACTCGAGAACGATACAAAGGGCATTTAATAGTTGCTATCAGAATAGGGACGAAACAATTTCAGCTTATGTATGTAGACTGCATACGTTAGGTAATTGTTTTATGGAGAGCTTTGAAAATAATTCGCGATATATAGAAAAATTATTATTAAATCAATTTGTTTCGGGAATTTTACCACATTTACAAAGAGATGTGTTTTACGAAAATCCAAAAACTTTTGATAAAGCAGTAGAAGTTGCAAAGAAATCAGAATCGGCATTTAACATGATGCGTCGCGAGGATTCAGATTTTGTTAATAGAATAACAGTTAAAACTCCGGTCGAAAATGAAAGTACGCGAACAAATGAATCAAATTTAACGGCATCAATTGATAAACTAATTCAAGTTTTAACTCTGAGTCACATGCAAAATGTGGAAAAGAACTTAGAAAAGAACACGCATAAAAACGAAAATAATCGAGAAAGAAGTCCAGAATCTAATTTTAGAAATAAAAGCCGTTGTTTCAATTGTCAAAAATTCGGGCATTTTGCAAAAGATTGTCGTTACAACATAATATGCAAAAGATGTAATAAGCGCGGACACCAAGCAGATATTTGTCGTTCTATTATAAACCCGTCTAAATTTCCAAAGAAGGGAATGAAAGAAATTACTTATAACAAAGATTTAAACTAGATATGGCCGCGGATGTTTGTCCCGATTCGCGCGGCCGTAATAGAGAACCGCGAAAAAATGATTTAGTAACCACTCTCCCTAGTAGTAGAAAAAGTAACAAAGTAGAATTAGTTGTGAATGGTAGAAATTTAGAATTTTTAATTGATACTGGTGCATGCGTTAGTATTATCAAGCGGTATGTAGTTGAGGGACAGCGGTTGTTTCCAATCGCACGCACGCGTAGTATTGTAGGTATTTCTGGGAAGGAATTACCTGTAGTTGGGACTACAAGAGTAAAATTACATGTAGGTCGTAGTAGTATTTACCATAATTTTGTAGTGTGTGATAATAGTATAAATTTAGCTACCGACGGGATACTTGGTGTAGATTTTTTAACGGAGTATAAAGCTCAAATTAATTATGCATGTAATGAGATAGTAATTTGTTCGGAACGACTCGCGATTTCAACAATTACACAAAACACTAAAGATAAATTTGGAAGAAAGGCAAATAGTAGCGGTTACGAATTTCTAAGCGAAAAAGCGAATCTAGCAGAGAATCAGGAACTTTATGTTCCAAAATTAAACGAAAATCATTTTATTTCAGCACCCCGAACTGCGATTAATTATAAAACAAAACGATCGTTAGGTTCTTTGTATGACACGGAAGTCCCAGTTCGCGATTATTTGTCGAGTACAAAGCAAGATACTCACGGGAGTATAAAGGCCCAACGTCGCGAAGAACATCGCGTACGGTTTAGCGACGAACAAGTTTCGCGAGTTAGAGAAGATATTCACGGTAGTAAAAAGACTCCACGTCGCGAAGAATATCACGGACGGTTTAGAAACGATCATGGTTCGCGAGTTAGGGAAGATACTCACAGGAGTATAAAGATTCAAAGTCCCGAAGAAAATCACGTACGATTGAGTAAAGAAAGTAATTCGCGTGATAATGAATTAAATCTCGAAGTAACGGAAAATAAAAATCTTGAAGAAAATCGTGAAACGGTTAGCGAGAAGAATGACTCGCAATGTAGGGAAATTAATCGGGAAGAAATCAAAATTGAAAGGCGAGATTGCACTAGCGAAAACAGTGACTCGTACAGTACAGAGGTCACTCACGATAGTTCAAAATTTTGTAATCGTGAAAGCAAAGAAAGTAATTTTGACAAAAGTAATAAAGCTGTAGGTACATGCCGTAAAAATGATGAAAATTTAAATAATTCAAAAAGCGGATTGCAAAGTAACTTTGTAGGTAGCAGCTCACTGTGTCAAAACAGTAGCTTAGAAAGAGATGGAACATCAGGTACAAGCCCTGAAGATGTATTGTTAAAGGAAAGTGTGCCAACAAGTAAATTGAAAAAGGTTCATTTCGAGGAAATTATTAAGGTTGACCATAATGCGGTCGTTTCAAACGGTTCAGGCAATAATATGGAAATTACCGGAATTTCTTCGGAAGTTAAAATTGAAAATAGTACGGAAAATGCAAACAAGGACATAAGATCGGTTCGTATTAAAAAGAATATTACAATACCTCCTAGGTCTGAAGCTGTGTGCTTAGCAGAGAGGAATGTTGTGTTAAATGTTTTAAATAAAGCAGGATGTGTCTTAATTGAGCCAGTCGAACTGGAAATTCAAGGAGTTATAGCAGCTAGAGTGCTTGCTAGGAGCGATGAGACCGTGGTACCGGTAAAGCTCATGAATGTGTCGCAAGACAGTGTGTTTATCCCTGCTAAAACCATTGTGGGTTTTGAGGAAAATGTCAAGGAGGACATTAGTACATTTAGCGAACCGAGTAGCGTAATAGCATCCGTACAAGAAGTAGATTTTCGAACCTTATTTCATTTAGATCACTTACCGAGTAACGATAGGCAAAAAGTTGAAAAAGTGTTATTAGAATACAAAGATATATTTATACAGCCGGGAGTAAAGTTAGGTTGTACATCGAAAGTAAAACATCGGATTATAACAGATGATGTTCATCCAATTGCAAAAAGGCCGTATCGTGTTCCATTCACGCAAAAAGAAACATTGCAAAAACAAATTGACGAATTGTTAAAAGACGGTATTATTGAGGAGAGTGACTCACCTTGGTCAGCTCCTATTGTGTTAGTAAATCGAGAACTGTCGGACGGTTCGACGAAAGTTAGACTGTGTGTAGACTTTCGCGAGTTAAATAAAATAACGAAGATAGATTTCTTACCGTTGCCGAATTTACAAGATACAATTTCGCATATGAATGGTGCTGCTTTATTTACAACCTTAGATTTAGCATCAGGGTATCACCAGGTAGAAATTGCCGAGGAAGATAAGGAAAAGACTGGGTTTAGTTCGCCGTGGGGGCATTATCAATGGAATAGAATGCCGTTCGGTTTATGTAATGCGCCAAGTACATTTCAAAGGCTGATGTATTGTGTACTAAGTGGATTAGTTGGGGAAAAATGTTACGTTTATTTAGATGATATATGCATATTTTCGGGAGATAATATAGAAGAACATTTAATGAAAATTAAAGACGTGTTTAATAGATTGCGGAAATTTAATTTAAAATTAAAACCTAGTAAATGTGAATTTGTACGTAGAGAAACCGCGTATTTAGGTCACATTATTTCGGCAGAAGGAGTCAAACCAGATCCGTCAAAAATAGAGGCAATAGAGAAATTTCCGACACCAAAAACCGTGAGAGACGTTAGGTCATTTTTGGGATTAGTAGGATTTTATCGTCGGTTTATACCTGATTTCGCAGAATCAGCGAAACCACTAACTACACTTTTAAAGAAAGATATTCCATTTAAATGGGAGACAGAAACAAAATTTGCGTTTGATAAATTGAGAAGCGCGTTAATTAAAGAACCGATATTAATATACCCCGATTTTAGTCAGCCATTTACATTAACAACGGACGCGTCAAATATTGCATTAGGTGCGATTTTGAGTCAAAATCGCAACGGAGTAGAACACCCAATTGCTTACGCGAGCCGTGTTTTAAATAAAGCCGAAACTAATTATCCAACAATACAAAAAGAATGTTTAGCAGTTATATGGGCAGTTAAATTTTTCAGATGTTATTTATACGGGAGAAAATTTACATTGATAACCGATCATAGTCCACTTCGCTGGTTAAATAAAGTAAACGATCCAAGTAGTCGATTGTTAAATTGGTCGTTAAAATTGTCGGAGTATGTATTTGATATTATACACAAACCGGGAAAATTAAATACTAATGCGGACACCTTGTCGCGTATAGAAATTAATTGCGTAGATAATTATGAGCCAATATGTGATCGGGAAACCATAAAATTAGAACAAGAAAAAGAGTTGAAATTAAATAAAATGTTAGAAAATGAACAAAATTCGCAAATTTCTAAATTTTATAAAGACAGGGACGGATTAATTTATAAATTAAGAAATTCAAATGAGCGCGAAGATAGATTAGTGGTTCCAGCCACTATGGTAAATAAAATCATAAGGATTCATCATGATCTGTCGTATGCAGGTCATCCGGGTTTCGAAAAGACGTATAATTTGATTAAAAAGAAATTCTTTTGGGAAAATATGGGTAAGCAGATTAAGGAATATTGTGAGCGTTGTTTATCGTGTAACGAAAGAAAAACTTCGCCTCATCTAAGACCAGCACCCTTGCAACAGTTCAATGAACTTAGTAAACCTTTTGAGCGTACGGCTATGGACATTGTAGGTCCATTTGAAAGAACCAGTCGAGGTAACAAGTATATTTTAACTTTTATTGATGCGTTTACGCGTTATCTCGAGGCAATACCGATACCTGATGATAAAGCAGAGACAGTAGCTAATGTGTTTGTTTCGCATATTATTGCAAGGCATGGAGTACCTAAACAGCTTTTAACAGACAAAGGGACGAACTTTTTATCAAAATTATTTAAGAGCGTGTGTCATTTATTCGGTATAAAAAAATTACAAACAACCGCATACCATCCTATGGGAAATGGGTGTATTGAACGATTTCATAGAACTTTTTCAGATACAATGTCGCATTATATTAGTAAAGATCATAAAGATTGGGATTTATGGATTCCTTACGTATTAATGGCTATAAGAAATTCGGTTCATAACTCAACGGGAGAAACACCATTCTTTTTAATGTATGGTCGGGAGTTTGAGATACCACTTGAAGATAATATAGAACCGTTAGATAAAAAGACTGATACAGATTACAGTCAGAGTATCGAAGAAAGAATTAAAGACGCGTATAAAATAGTAAAAGAACGAATTAGCAAAGCTCAAAGTAGGAATCAGGTTCAATACAATAAAGAGACCGCAGTCCGAAATTTTCAAGTTGGAGATTTAGTATTTCTACATAATGAAGTAGTTAAACAGGGATTAAGTAGAAAATTTGTGAAGCCATGGATAGGTCCGTATAAAATTAATAAACAAACTAGTCCGGTAAACTTTGTGATCCAGAACGTGGACGGAGGTAAAGAAATATTAGTAAATGTAAATCGGTTGAAATTATATGTGGAACCAAATCATAGTACTCTAGAAGTAAAGAAGAGTCCAGTCCCACGCGTGATTGACATGAAAAAGTTTGATTACGTATATACGCCGCGTCAGAGCGATAATACTGAACGAGAGAGTGATAATACGATTAGCAGAGCCGTAAGTTTAGAATCATTAAATGAACCGGGCGGAATTACCGTAAATGTAGAGGCGGACGTGCATAGTCAACCCATAATTAATAATAATACCGGGCCAAGTGAAAATACCGAAACTCCGCGAAGTAGATATTCATTACGTAGTTACGGTCGGGTTCCTGATGAACCATGGGTAGCTAAAAGTCGGATATAGATCCGCAGTGTCATTGTAACATATTTGTTCTTGTGTTAATCATGTGTGATTTCAGTGTTCAGAGGTCTAGTGTTGCTCGCGTTAATGGGCTCAATGACAGCCGAAGATTCCATACCAGGGATGGACAAGGGACTTGTTTTTATTAAGGAGGAAGAGGTACTGCTAACCGGTGATAATTGGATCCTATCCACGGATATCAATCTAAGTGATTGTCGGCTCGTGTTGGAGGCATTCGAAGATGTTCTACGCGATGTGATGAAGTTGGACGTTCGACTTGGAGAGGACATGGAATCATCTTTCAAGACTGCTTTAAATGATATAGTAAGTAGAGAGTTAGGAATTATTAGCAATGATGTAGCAAAATTGAAAGAGAAATTATATAATTTGTATAAAACAATTGCACCATATGAGGTAAAGAGAGGCAAACGAGGTCTTATTAATTTGGGCGGTAATATTTTGAAATTTTTGTTCGGTACCGCAGATAATGCTGATCTAGAAGATGTTAATGAGAAAATTACCGAGTTAAATCAAAAATCGGATGGTATTTTAAGTGTAATGAATGAGCAAGTAACCGTAGTAAAGAAATTACAAGATAACGATAAAATGATGAAAGAAAATTTCGCGAAATTAAAAACTGTTGTTGCATTATTAAATACCAAAGTAGATCAGATTTTTAAAGAAAAAGAAAGTTTACATTTTGATGCAAAATTGATTCAAAGTATAAATTTAAATTCGGCATTAAGAACGGCTGAATATATATTGAATGACGTTAAAGAAGTTATTTCGGATTTAGGCAATGCTTTAGAAGCAACTGCTTTACAGAAATTAAGTCCTGTCTTTATTAGTCTGAGTTTATTAAAGGAGGCATTAAATTCAATCAGAAATCAGTTACCTACGGGCTTGTCGCTAATAGTATCTGATTTCGATAAAAACGCATTTTTATATTACGATATCGCGAAGGTTAGAGCAGCATATTTTAACGAAACTCTAAGAATTTTTGTTACCATTCCGCTAAAAGCACCTGGTCGATATTTTAATGTATACCGTGCATTGCCGTTACCGTATGAATCAGGAGCCGAACATACTAAATTGGTCGTAGAGACACCAAATAATTATCTGGCATTATCAGAGGACGGACAAAATTATATGGAAATGGACACTCAAGATTTATTAATGTGTAGAGATGGATTTATAAAAATTTGCCCGCCTTCAAAACCAATTAGAAAAATTTCGGTGTTATCTTGTTTAACCGCGTTATTCTTAGGTAATACAGACTCCGCGAGTAAACTTTGCAAACATAAAGTTGTCCTAGAATCAAAATCAGTCATGTATCGCTCTAAAAGTAGTAATTCGTGGATATATAGTGTGCAAAGGGATTTACTAACAATTAGTTGCCCGAGTGAAAAAGATCCACAAAGATTTAATAGTACAAATGTTGTTTTAAAAGGAACGGGAATCGTTAATATTCCATCTACTTGTATAGCGCATAGTCAGAGTTACTTTTTATTACCTCAGTCGATTACCACGAGTAGTATGCAGTCGAGATATTACGATAATGTTATCGTACCACCATTGGAGACAAATATTTCACATGTTAGTAATTTTAGTAATAAAGGTGGATCAAAGGACGAAGTAAATGAATTGATTAAGACGATCAAATTAGATCAACTTAAGCTTGGGGTAGATGTAAATGATTGGCATTCGGAAATCCAGAATTTAAGAACGAGAAAAAGTCATAAAGAAATTACTTACTATGGTTCGATTATATTGGGTGTTATTGGAGGAATTATATTGGCACTAATACTGATTTATAAAAAATGTCCTATTAATATTAAACCGTATGTAACAAGAACTGCACCTCGAACGGAAATAATTAGTTTAGCAGCACTAGAAGCTGGATCCTCTCGTACCAGATCTACGGTACAAGAAAAGTTATTGCCTCAAGAACAAGTTCGTGCAAATAATGTTATTCACACTAGAATTCCCATTTTGTAATGTATTATAAGAATTGTATGTATAATAGTTGCATGTTAGAATATAAAATTGTTAGGGCCAGTGATTCTGCCGTGGGGTTATGGTTTTAGGACTGCCCAGAGAGGCGCCCCGCAGAGGCCAATGATAGCTGTAACCACAGAAAGGACTACGGACGTACGACTCAAAAGGCGAAGATCATTGCGGTTTCCAGTCGAGGACAGGTACCGAAGAGCAGCGACCCTTGCCCAGGAGCTCGAGTATTACCAATACTAAGTAGTTGGGATAATAAATTATTTGCCCTTCAGGAAGATAATTTATTTTAAGGGGATAGGGAAGTTGTAACACGCTCGCTCTGCGGCTCCTCGTTTTAGAGGAAATTGTTTAAATAAATTAAGTAATATGCCAGCTGTACTTGCAGCTGGCGTAATAAAAGGACAATGGTAGAAAAAACATAGTATTGTAAATGTAGATTTTTGTAAGGTTTTAAGATTGCTTTTCGTTGGAACATTTGAGAGCAATAAAGTAAATGGTACTGCATGGGGTTAAGGAAGCAATAAATTTTAAAAGCTAAATAGAAAAGGGCAGTTTTTGAGAATACAATGGGAAAGCAATCTTAAGATCACATTTCATGATTGACAGCGTCCGGCGACAAATACTTGGAGGTCTCAAAAGTCCGTTAGAGATTTTTTTTGCGTCTTCCAGCGTTGCCGCTCGGACGGGAGTCAGTTAATGAAACTAACGCTGTAAAATATTTGAAATGACCAATGAGGGTGTAAGAAACACCCCCTTATTGGGAAAAGTAGGGGTAAAATTATGCGGAGTTCCTTCCACATAATTTTATCTAAGAGAATTCTCTCCGCTGACTTCAAACTGAACAGATCTGAGTGATCTTCTTGTGACAGTCTTGCGAATCTTTCTAAATTTTGATAACTAAATTGTATTAGTGACTTTAGATATTTTTGTGTTGTGTTGAAGCCGTCGTCGTCCGAGTCCAGATCGAACTTAATTAATTTTAATTATTTTAATTCATTTACTATTTTTAACTGTAGAGTCGTATAATATAAACTAATAAAGTGCTTCATCCGAGGCTGACCAGTGATGAATAGTAAGTAGAATTAACATTATTACTTTGGTAGTAGTAGTGTGAGGTGTTGAACCTAGGCTGATAGCATAGCAACTCTGAGGTCGCCCTATTTTTATTATTTTAATTGTTGAGTGTCCCAAATTGTTAGTATCGTTCTCCCATGTCACAAGAGTAGTTAAGTAATATTAAGTTGTTGTTAAATAATTGTGTGTAAATAAATTGTTAGATTGAGCAGTTCTCTTTGAATTTAGAAACCTCTAATTATTCCTGTTGCGAATTAAGGTATTTTAGCAAATACCGTCACATATAAATTTTGTCGGAAGACAGCCGTGTCTGTCATCATTTTCTTTTGTCTGCTTCTATCGCGGCAGACTAATAAATTCGTGATAGTGGTGGCAGCGACCTTCGTTACCCTTGATCATTAATAAGTCTTGCATTAATATAATTAGTGGATTACTTTGGGTCAAGTAAATTTTCTAAGCACCCCTTGTATGTCAGGTATTAGATTTCGTCCTAGGCGACCGTACCTGTTACACAATGTTGACAATTTGACAATTATATTATAATTGTTTGAAATTGTTTCCCCAGTTTACTTTTTTTTTTAAATTTCAAACGAATATAAAATGATAATTAAAACCAAAAGTTACCAAATTTTTCCCCCAGATTCTGAGTACTACTAATGCCATCTAACCTGTAAAGGGTAGAGTTATTCCCAGCCTACTTTATGCTGCCAATTTCCCTATACAAGTTTCACCCGGGTGATTCAGTCATGAGGCTATTAAAATTGCTGTCAAAACATGTTCAATATGAACAGGTGTATTACTTTAATTATGTAGTCTGATGATGTCCGAAAGGACGAAACGATCACCACTAATATAACAATTATTGTGGAATAACCAAGTGTTTTTATTTACTTATATACTTATAGTTATCTGGGTAATGAGGAAAATGTGATTATTTGAGGTATAAAAAATATATCGGGAATGTGTAATTTTTAAAGTTCATGGAAAGGTAAGATATAATTTATTTGATTTGAACCTATAATTTATTAACATTGAAGTCTAGGCTGATCAACTATGGTTCGCACGGGTTTCTATATAAAAATAGTCCGTGTGGTGCAAGCTCCACACTGCCTCGGAGGTGAAATCTAGTAAAAGCTTCCTACGACACACCTAGTGCCGAGAATGAAGAGATTTAAGCTGCAACCTTTATTGAATGTTGCCATTTTGAAATAAGCCATCGACTTGCACATGCTACTCAACTTTGTATGTTTATATTAATTACATAAAAGGTAAATTTGAATCAGATCTTATAATATCTGGAATTTAATTTTTTTATTTTATAATTGTATTCATACAAAATTATGCTACAATAAAATCTACTTTACCGATAATGGTAACCGGTCAATGAGGAATAGGTATTACCGATAATATTTAAATATTTAAACTTTTGATCATATCACCCTTTGGAAACAATATTTGTTTACTTTATTGATGCTTTATTGCTTTTTCACCTTTGTGTGTGAAGCAGTATTATCTATTTTAATTCTTTGCAATAATTTCTATTGTGTATAAAAATTCATTTATTGTTATTCTGTTCTGCTGCAATTTAAAAAATTTATAAAAATCCCGTTATTCGTACCACTAGACAAATCTAAGGTGAGAATTTTTCTAATTAATTTTATTTAATTAGTTTGGTTATGCTCTGTAATATATGTTAAATGCCTCTCTAATAATTATTTTAGCATTACGAAAGTAATGTCATATGTGTATTTAATTATATTTTTAATGTAGGTACATAAATTGACTGCAGTGGAGAGAAGAGTGTGACATATTATCGTTCGAAAAGAAAAGAAATCGATCCAGTTCTAATCAGTGAAGTAACCTGTCAAAACTGTTTGTAATTATAATTCTGAAAAAAAACAACGCACCCAAAAAAAAGAGTAAGTTTTTTAAATCCTATTCTTACAACAAATACATACATATATATCAAAATGCCAAATAAGAATAGAGTCAGCAGCCTTAAGCGTAAACAAAAACAAAAAAATGATGTAGCAAATAAAAATAATAGTAACAATACGGGAATTAATAATATAATAAACAAAGTAGATAACCAACGAAATTTAGAAAAAAAGACTCAGGTTACATCAAATAGTACCAATGGATCGTCAATTATATTAGATAATAAAGTTCATAAAATAAATATTGTAGAAAAGACGGGATTAAATAATTTAAATTTAGGAAATAAGCCGATAGGCAATCAAATTCCATTGATAGACCGTGATATTAACACATTAATAAATCCTGCGGGATATTTAGAAGATATACATATCGATTATTATTTCTCATTATTCCGGTCCATGACTGAGTTCAATCCTCAGCCTACGATTTATTTGAATGCTCCAAACCGAATAGTACCAATCAGACAGGGAACTAAACATTTACAAATTTTATTCGTATCAGGTGCGAATATTAGTAGTGTCGGTCATTGGCTGACGGCGTACTATGATGGTACTGAAATAATAATTTATGATAGCATGAATTCAAAATGTTCAAACGCTGATGTAAATTTATATTTAGAAAGATTGTTTCCGTACAGACCGTCAGTTAGATTTGTACAAGTTCAGCAGCAAACTAATAGTTACGATTGTGGGTTATTTGCCATTGCATTTTTCACGAGTATATTATTTAACCGTAATCCGGAGCATGAAAATTATGACAATAGTAGACTTCGGTCACATGTTTTACAAATGTTTCGTACACGTAATTTAACAGTTTTTCCAGTAACTCGTCAGCAAAATTTAAGGGAAAATTATTTTAAACGAAAAGCAAATGAAACAGAGGAAGAACGAGCTAAACGTCTAAAATCAAATTACGAATATAAATTAAAATACGTGGTTATTGAAACACCTGAAAAAAAAACACATCGTACAGAGAAACAAAAAGAAATTAATTTGAATAATCTTGTAAATGAAACATTAGAACAAAAAAATAATAGGTTACAAACACTTAAAAGAAATTTTAATAACTACATTCTAAATGAAACTACCGAACAAAAAGAATATAGGTTAGAAAGACTCAAAACAAATTTTAATAATTATATGCAAAACGAAACTAACGAACATAAAGAATATAGGTTAGAAAGACTCAAAACAAATTTTAATAATTATGTACAAAATGGAACAGTAGAACAAAAGGAAGATAGGTTACAAAGAATAAAAGCAAATTTTAATAATTACATGCAAAATGAAACTACTGGACAAAAAGAATATAGGTTAGAAAGACTCAAAACAAATTTTAACAATTATATGCAAAACGAAACTACCGAACAAAAAGAATATAGGTTAGAAAGACTCAAAACAAATTTTAATAATTATGTACAAAATGACACTGTAGAACAAAAGGAAAGTAGATTAGAAAGACTTAAACTTAATTTAAATAATTATATAAACAAGGAAAATCCTAAACAAAAAACGAATAGGTTACAAAAGTTAAAATTCAATTTTAAAGAGTACATTAAGAATGAAACTCCTGAACAAAAACAAAAACGTTTAGAAAAGTATAGAGATAATTTTGATAATTTGGTTGAAACTGAAACTGTAGAACAGAAACAAGAAAGACAAACAAAAAATAATATGATTAATAAAAATAAAATAAAAGCGCGTAAAAACAAGGTTTCCAATGATAACTATATGTTAGCTAGAAAAGGATTAGGAGTTCAAATTGATCCCCATTCTTTGGGACCAATGAATGTTGTCTGTTCACATTGTTCCTCTGTTAATTTTTCATATGAAAAACCGTCAGACGGCAAATTCACTTACTGCTGTCGAAAAGGAAAATTAAACGTAGATCAATTAAATGAGTACCCTGAATATATTAAAAATCTAATGTTAGGTAAAGATTCAGATAGCAGAAATTTTAGAGAATATATTAGGCAATACAATAGCGCGTTAGCATTCACATCGTTTGGGGCTAAAATTTCTGCGCCTCCTGGCAAAGGGCCCTACTGTTTCCGTATCCACGGCCAAATTTACCATGATTCGGCGAGCTCAATGTACCCTAAACCAAATGAAACAGAAAAATATGCCCAATTATACATAATTAATTCAAATGAAGCGTTAGAGAAACGAATGAACATAGAGTATAATAAAAATTGTAAGCCAAATATCATGGGTCAATTAGATGTAATTCTTAGGGAGTACTTAATCCGTATTGTCAGGCGTATATGATGTTGAAAGAAGTAGAGCAGCGGGAATTAGCCAAAGCTAACCAAACAAATCAGTCGGTGCTAGAAATAAATTTGTGGATTGTAAATGACAGAAAAAAAGATAAACGTAGGTACAATATCCGCACATGTAATGAGGTGGCAGTTGTTTTTACGTCCAATGACGGTGAGCCACCAATAGAT
Organism: Stenolophus ochropezus; assembly: GCA_035578165.1. Classification (NCBI taxonomy): domain Eukaryota; kingdom Metazoa; phylum Arthropoda; class Insecta; order Coleoptera; family Carabidae; genus Stenolophus; species Stenolophus ochropezus. Next base: position 15,178,435 of record JAQOWZ010000013.1, read on the forward strand.
AGGGACATTTGTGTCCACCCAAAAGTTGGCGGTTTGGTTCGAATTAATCAGTTTAGTGAAAACTGCGACCCCATGTCCTATCCTTTATTATTTCCTCGCGGTGAATGTGGCTGGAACATGAATTCAAAACAAGCTGACGGTATAAAAAAACAAAGCATGTTACAGTTTTACATGAACAGATTAGCGGTTAGAAACACATTTAACCCATGTTTAGAAGCCGGTAAACTAACCCAACAATACATTGTAGATGCGTATGTTAAATTCGAAGCCGAAAGATTAACGTACATTAGACTAAATCAGCCTACTCTCAGGGTAGAGCTATATAGTGGGTTGATGGACCACATTAATAATTTCGCAGAGAATGAAGGCGGAAAAGCAGGCACCATGATTATTTTACCGTCAACATTTCAAGGTGGAAGTAGATTCATGTTGAAAATGTATCAAAATGCCATGTCCATGTCCTGATCTATTTATAACAGTGACATGTAACCCGAAATGGCCAGAAATTGTACAACAGTTGCGCGAGGGTCAAACCTCTGCAGACTGCCCAGACATAACCGCCAGAGTTTTTAACGGAAAAATAAAAAGTATGTTGCATGAATTTTTACATGACAATATTTTTGGGAAAGTTGTAGCATTCATATATGTAATTGAATTTCAAAAACGCGGTCTGCCTCACATGCATTTATTATTAACTTTAGATAGTGCAAGTAAAATCCGTAACAAAGATGACATTGACGAAATAGTCAATGCAGAAATTCCCGACGAGGACGCAGAGCCGGAATTGTACCAATTAGTTCGTTCACATATGATTCACGGTCCGTGCGGTATTCTAAACAAAAATTCGCCGTGTATGAACGAAAATAAATGTTCAAAAATGTTCCCTAAAGATTTTAGAAATGAAACACATGAAAACATTAACGGTTACCCCCTGTATAAACGGTCAAATAATAATGCAAAAATGTACATTCTTTGGAAAAATGGTTTAGTTAAATACACGGTAGACAATAGGTGGATAGTTCCGTACAATCCGTATTTGTTAAAAAAATATAGAACCCACATAAATGTTGAAATATGCGCATCAGTAAAAAGTATAAAATATAATTGTGATTATTTGTGCAAGGGGCATGATTGCGCGAGCGTCAAATTAGGACAACTTGATAAAAACAAAGTTATACAGTGGGATGAAATAAACGGTTATTTAGATGCTAGGTATGTATCTGCCCTAGAATGTTGTTGGAGGCTTTTAGAATATCCGTTGCATGACAAGTCTCATACAATAATGGAATTAGCAGTACATTTAAAAAATCAACAGGCGGTATTTTTCACTAACGGTCAAGAAAAAAAAGCAGTTGAACGAGCAGTGAAAAAAAATACAACATTAACAGCTTGGTTCCTACTCAATAAAATAGACGTTAATGCCCGGCAATATGTTTACATGGAAATTCCTAAATATTATGTATTTACAAATAATGCATGGAAAGCTAGACAACGTGAGAAAAAGCCACCTATCGGCCGAATGATTTCCGTTAGCCCTAGAGATATTGAAAGATTTCATTTAAGATTAATTTTGGTACACGCAAAAGGTGCCACAAGTTTCGAAGACTTGCGTACCGTCGACGGCAAGTTATATAATACATACCAGGAAGCTGCCCGTACATTAGGTCTTTTAGCTAATGATAAAGAGTGCGAAAATTGTTTAGACGAGGCTGTGTTGAGTAAATTTCCCAGACAATTGCGTGAATTATTTGCTTATTTAATTTGCTTCCATACGTCAACCAATGCCCTCAGCTTATGGGAAAAATTTAATCATTATTTAATGGAAGACTATTTATTACATAATTCTGAAAAAGTTGCACAAAGTAAATGTTTATTAAAAATACAGGAAATACTCGATATGCATAAATTCACCTTAAGTGATTTCGGTTTGCCCCAACCAGGAAATATTGATGATTTAGAAAATGAAACTAATTCTTTTGATGTAGCAGCCGAAAAATTAGAGGGAGAACAAAATTTAACTTTATTTAACAGAGACCAAATAGAAATTTTAAATAACATATTAAATGCCGTAAATGACAATAATTGCACAAGTAGATATTTCTTTGTTGACGGTCCCGGGGGAACAGGGAAAACATTTCTGTATAACACATTGATAAGTATTTTAAGGGGCCAAAATCAAAAAGTTATAGCTGTAGCTTGGACGGGAATAGCAGCTACTCTGTTAAAAGGTGGTCAAACAGTTCACTCAGTATTCAAGTTACCAGTGCCTGTAAATGACGGATGTGTATGTAGAGTGAAATCAAATAGCAAAGCGGGTAAATTAATAAAAGAGGCAAGTGTAATAATCTGTGATGAGGTAACAATGATACCTAAACACGCACTCGATGCAATAAATTTATTATTACAAGATTTGATGGATAATAAAATACCATTTGGGGGAAAAGTTATAGTTTTAGGTGGCGATTTCAGACAGTGCTTGCCAATAGTCAATTACACAAACCATCGAACTGTAATAATTGAAACATGTGTTGTAAAAAGTCATCTATGGCCACTATTTACAAAATTTTCATTAAAACAAAATATGCGCGTAAATAAAGACGAAAAAGAATTTTCAGAATATTTATTGAAAATAGGCAACGGTGAAAATGAAATTGTCAAAATTCCTGCACATTGCATTTCCGAAACATGTCTAGCAAATGAAATATTCGGTGAAGATGACATACAACCTGATGATATTTATAAATTTACAGATAGAGCCATTTTAGCACCAAAAAATGATGACACAATGATAATTAATGAACACGTATTAAATAAAGTTGTAGGGTCATCTAGAGTATATTTAAGTGCTGATTCTTGTGAATGTGATGAGACAAATAAAATTAATTACCCCGCCGAATTATTGAATGGCCTAACACCAACCGGAATGCCTCCTCACAAATTAACACTAAAAATTGGAGCAATAGTTATGTTATTAAGAAATATGAATCCAAAGCGTGGTCTGTGTAATGGAACAAGGTTCATAATAAAAGACATGAAAACTAATTATTTAGATGTAGAAGTTCTAACAGGACAGAGTGCAGGTAGCCGGCTCTATTTACCACGTTTTGATTTAACTACCGAAACAGATTTACCATTCTCCTTGAAACGAAGGCAATTCCCAATAAGATTAGCTATTTCAATGACAAATAAATCCCAAGGCCAAACATTTAATTATGTAGGAATAAATTTAGAAAATCCAGTCTTTTCACATGGCCAATTGTATGTGGCAATGTCAAGAGTAAGAAGTTCAAACAATTTAAAGATAAAATTGCCAGATTCAAATATTATTAAAAATTCAAAAGCAGCATTCACAACGAATGTAGTGTTTAAAGAAATTTTAAATTAAACAAGTTTAAATCATTTAAAACAAGTGACAAATTTTAAATATGAATATGAAAGAAATATTTATAATATTTAAATTGTATTAAAATTAATTTAAAAACTACCGAGCAAAATATTTAATGTTAAAAGTAAAAGATATTAAAATCATGTTAAAAAATACAATATATATCCAATTACATTTTAATCAGTAACATAATTATATAACAAAAATTTCATATACAAGTTTATAAAAATTAAATCATATTTTAAAAATCAAATATGAGAAAGCAATAAAGATCAATTTAAAGTATAAAATAAAAGTATGTAGATATATTCATAATAAATTTGAAACGTAAATTAAAAATATATAATAATATAAAAAGGAATAATATGAATTAAATATATATATATATTTAAAATGTTAAATTAAACAAGTAGAATTCAATGAATACAATTGACAAATTTTAAAGACTATGAACGAAATAGCAATAATATGTAAATTGTATTATAATTAAATTAAAAATTATTAAGCTAAATATACAATTTAAAATGAATATAAAAGAAAGAAATTTTTATAATATCTGAATTGTATTAAAATGACTTTAAAAACTACCGAGCAATATATTTAATGTTAAAACAAAAAAAATATTAAAATCATGTTTAAAAATTCAACATATGTACAATTACATTTTAATCAGTAAACTAATTATATAACAAAAAAATGTCATATCATTTACATATTTATAAAAATTAAATGATATATTAAAAATCAAATATGAGAAAAAAAGCAATAAAGATCTATTTAAAGTATAAAATAAAAGTATGTAGAAACATTCATAATAAATTTGAAACGTAAATTTAAAAATATTTATGTAATAATATAAAAAGAAATAAAATGAATAAATTGAAACTATTAAAATAAACAAGTAGAAATCTTTGGAAATAATTGATAAATTTTAAATATGATTATGAATCAAATAATTATAATATCTAAATTATATTATAAATAATTTAAAAACTATTAAACGAAATATTTATTTTATTATGTTAAAAGTAAAATATATTAAAATCATGTTGATAAGTACTACAATGTACAATTACATTTTACTCACTGAACCAATTATATAACAAAAAAAAATTATATCTAGTACATGTTTATAAAAATTAAATTAATAAAATTTTAAAATGTAATATAAGAAAGCACTAAAGATCAATTTAAAGTATAAATTAAAAGCATGTTGAAACATTATTGATAAATTTGATACAAAATAATATGAATGACATAAATAAATTGAAACATGTAATATAATAAAAAAGTTATTATGATGACAATATTTGATTTGTTAAATATAATATACAAGATATTTAATATACAGGATGTGCAACGAAACGCGGAATGCAGGGCTTTATCATGAGATATCAAAAAATAGCGAATACTCTCTCTTCTGATACATTTAGAACAAAACTACAACTGTAAAAAAGTTGTTTAAAATTAAATTCTACATTATATGAAATATAATTTAATGTTGGACAAGTTTGTACTCTTATAGTTTTGCTCTAAATCTATCAGGAAAGAGAGTATAGGCAATTTTTTTAAAACCCATGTTAATGTCTTACGTTTTGCGTTTCGTTGCATACACTGCATGTAATTAATATAAAAATGAAAAATTATTTCAACATGAAAAGTGGTTCGTAAAATATTGTAAAAGATTAAAAGAAAGAACTTAAGTCTGATAAAACCATTGCGCCTTTTACAAATTTTACGGACCTTGCCAAAAAGAAAGTACAATAAAAAGAATTATTATAAAAGGCAATTATATGAAACTAATTATTATAAGTATATAATAAATAAAATAAAAAATATGAAGCATTGACAATCTTAACAAAATGAAAATGTAAGAAATATTATGATAAAAGATAATAAAAAAATACTCACAATGAAAATCAAAAATAAAATAAAAAGTATAAAGCAATGGTTTAGTATTAGAAAAAATTTCTATAACGTCTAAAATCCTGGTTTAGTGTATTTTTAAAAAATATATGTACATTAAAAATTTTATTTTCTGATAAAAAGGTCCCTACATCCAATGGTAAAAAGGAAACCCATTTTATACGCAGGTTTATAAAAAAAATTTATAGTTTTTTATATTAAAAAACAAATATAATCAAATTATATTTCATTCCATTCATTTTCCCTCTATTTGGTTAAAGAAACATTCTTTTATTATAATACAACAGTCATTAGTTTGCATTAATATATTTCTTTAATGTTATAGAGCTTAAACAATACTGCTGTCAATAATTTTTAATTAATACCATCTAAAAATAAAGACGTTATACGAAAACTATCTAATACCAGGCTTAAGTTAAAACATGTTGCGTCTCTCTATAATATGTATTAGAAATGTGACGTTAAACAAAAGTATATAATAAATCGCAACATGTGGGCGGGCCAGTCTACCATTGTACCTCAAAATTCATGCAACAGAATATAAATACACATTTATTTGGCAATATACTACATACTACTACAAAACCGCAAAGTATGGTAAAAATTCCAACTACTGCTGGTGGGTTTTGAAGTGTTATGTAATTAAGTCATTGTCACTGTTGTATGATTTTGAGTAACAAGATTTTCATTTTTAAAAAACTACAAAAGTACAATATTAACTGCAATTTATTTGGTAAGAGTACATTCAATTTATATTTTTTTTTGTTTTAAATTACATTTTTATGTACATAATGTGTACCGTATTATCTATAATTCCTTGGTAGACTTGGTAAGACAATGACTTGTTACATAATACTTTAAAACCCTATACCAGTGGTATTTGGGATTTTTGCTGTACTTTGTTTCAATATTATAATAGCCCGTGGTTAAAAAAATTAAAACAATAAATAAGAAAAAATAAGCTTCATAATAATTACTCGTCACAAACCGGCTGGTGGGTATGAAGCTAATGAAGCATTTTACAAAATTATAATAAAAAAAAAACCACAAAGCGATCAAATAAAAGAAAATTAAGAGAGCAATAAATCGCAAAAGTATGAATGTTTGTGTGAATGTTTGTATGTAATCGAGTTGCCAGGTTATAAAAATTTATTTTTAATTTTATATGACAGATTTTATAACAAGAACTACATTTTGTAATCTATTTGTACACTTTTAATTGAATAAAATAATTCTTTAACTTAAAATGTAAATGAAAATATTAATAATATTGTTATACATTTATATTTGTGAATTATTAAACTTTTTATTATTCAAAGTATTCTGGCAACTCAAATAATTTATTAAAATAATTTATATATAATATCATAACAAAATTTCAAAATTAAAAAAAAAATTGTAGAAAAATCTTAAACTAATGTAACTATTTAAAAGTTAAATTCATAATATATAATAAAGATACACAAATACCAAAAATCTTCATGATTCACAACGATGTGAAATGGTATGTTTTTCTTATGTTCTAAAAAAATATCATTTGTGAAATTCATATTTATAGATATTGGAAACTGAACTATACACTGAAGTACATCAAAGATTATAAATACGAGTTATGTGATTATTTGGATTATTGCAATTATTACAATCTGAAATCGTAATATAGAAGTTCTTTCATCTGAGGCGAAACTTTTTTTATAAAAAAGTGTTCAATGTTTACATATTTTTTATTAATTAGTAATATTTCCTTCTGACTACAGAAAAATGGATCAAATCCTGAGATGGAATTTTCCTTCATTCAATATTACAAGAAAAGGATTCAATTTCAATCGAAGCATATGGACTATTAGTCCAAATCAAATATATACTACGTTGATGTTAAACAATATTTGGAAAAATGAATCCATTTTAAAACGAAGGCATCATTTGAATAAAAATTATCTTCCTTTATTATATAAGTTTTCATTGTTTATAGGGTAGCAGTTTCACAAAAAATATATTTTTGGAAAACTTGTCAAGAATAACCTCCTTTGGAAAGCGATATTGAATATTTTGGAACTTAAAATGGAAACCACTCTATTCGCTGACGATTCTGCTACCATCGGAAAAATTATATTATTATTGACGAAGTTGAACAAGAATGGTAAATACATTTATATTTAAAGAAAAAAAAAACATATTAACTAATTACTATTTTTTATTTAACAGAACGCATATCTGGAGGAAAATTTCGTCGTATTTGCAAAAAGTAAACATATAAATTACTACATGAAATGAAAGAAACATTCTTCAAATTTTGCGTCACAAATTCTACGAGAAAACTTTGCAATGTCCAAATAAAGTAAGTCAAAATTCATATTAACATTCTCTGAGGCTTTGATATACAGTATATCCTCGGATCGAGTTGGAAAGAAGGGAAAAAAAATGTTTTTAATTTTACGAGAAAAATGTATTCTTTATAAAAGTTTTTGCATGTTTCAAAACTGCCAATTCAGTTTTAACCTTTTCAAATTTTCTTTTAGTTTCAGAGAAAAGTCGAAAATAGTTCGATAGTAATATAGTAATAGTTAATAGTAAGTCCCAAAAAACAAGTTTGCGTTGTCATAGAAATTATTGTTAACATGACTTTAACTTTAGTTTCATAAATTTAACAACAAAAATAATATAAACAATAACTATTGTACTCAATCCATTCACGGTTTGTTGAGTGCACAATTCTAGTCTTCGATGCAATTCTTTAACTTCTTTGACTTTCTTCCAGAGTTAAAGACGTCACAGCGTCTCTAATTCTCTCTTTTAAATTCTCTACATTCGGTCGAAGATAATTTGCATAAACTATTTGTTTCCAACGGCCCCAAAGATAAACATGAGACCGATTGCCATAGCATTGAATTAGGTAAAATCGTTGTTTTTTGACATTTTCAACAATTACAACAGATTTTCCTAATTGACAGTCAATGAAATTAAATAAATAATGCCAATTACTATGACAAAGCGAACTAAAAGAAAATTTAAAAGGTTAAATCTGAATTGGCCTTTTTGCCCCTTGCTTTTTCGACAAAAGGTTCTTTCTTTATGGCAATTCCAATATATTTAAATAATGTAAGTATTAGTACCGTTTCGTTTCATTCTTTCACATTATTGTTTTTGTTTAGTTATCGTCTTTTGCTAACGTTTTTTGGCGGTTTTCCGTTAGCATTTACAGGGAATCCTGAAGACTCACTCGTTCCGCCTAGACGATTTTTACTACAAAGTTTATTGTCATTATTATTTATTGTAATATTTTAATAATATATAGCTTTCCTATTTTGTGTATCTAAGTCATAATTATACATCTGTTGAAGAAAACTGATTTTAAATGCTACAAATTCCTTTCTTTTAATACAATTTTCTTAAAATTTCACTACATGTTCATTAAAAATGTATATTCTGTAACTCAGTGATTAATTTTTAACCAGTTGCTAATTTTTTCTCCAATGAAAATAGGTAGCACTGGAGAAAATATCAAAACATGACTTGTAATGTTTGTTTTTTATTTGTTAATAATTTTAGCAACAGGTTAAAAATTAACCACTGAGGTACAGAATAGGCCCCATTGTCAGTTTCTTACTGGATGAGCCATTAATCTCTAGGAATGTCAGATTTAAAAAAACGCTTAAATACAATATAATGCAATTTGATTCCTATCGTTATTGAGGACTTAATTAACTGCAAAAAGTACGTATATTATAAAATTAATAGAATTTGTACGATTTTATAAAGTATTCTTGTAATTTAACAGGTATATTATTAACTTCATTTTTTGACATTTGACATTGAGGTTAAAATTTTAATGCATTTTGTTTGTGTTACATATATTAATTTTATTATAGACTGCTATGTGATTAATATAGAACACAAACTATTAAACAATATTCGAATAAAATATTAGAAAAAATATTTCGTATTTATCCATATTATCGATAAACAAAAAATTCATCTTGGGTCATTACTGCAAGTAAGTAAAAATAATGAATAAGCATCTTCATGAGGTAAATTTTAACTTTATTATCTAACAAATATAAAAGTAAAACCTAAATTTTAAAATGACATTATTTACGCTTGCAATTTATCCGTTTCATTATAAAAATTTCTTTTGTAAGCACAGCAGTTCTGAAACATTTTGATAATAACATAATCAAATCTAACTGATCAAAACTATATTACATAGAAATGTTTAGCAATGATGAGTTGTTTTAAAAAGTCTTAATTGTTATTTGTAAATTTGTTTTTATAAATGTGGTGTGAAGTAGATTTTGAAGCAAATCGGTTCTCAAACAGTGGAGTTTCAAATAACTATAAAATTACACATTCATTCAAGGAGATTTTATTACTACTATATTTATATATCATTTAAATTGAAACACGAAATAAAATTAAATATCGTTAATGAAAAGACTGCAATATTATATGAAAAAAAATATCTTCTACGGAATAAAATTAGTAGTCATTTTTTAATAATGATACCTATGTTACCGACATTCTACAAGTTAGTTGACAGTTTCATTTCATACAAATTTTGTTTATTTTTTTCATTTTTCATATTATATTATATTATATATCATATTTTTTCACTAACTATCTATATTTGAATTCATCTCGAGCATCGCAGAAACTTTGCTCACGGGTACTAAACTTTATATTATTCAAAGTATTCTGGCAACTCAAATAATTTATTAAAATAAATGATATATAATATCATAACAAAATTTCTAAATTTTAAGAAAAAAATTGTAGAAAAATCTTAAACTAATGTAACTAATTAAAAGTTAAATTCATAATATATAATAAAGATACACAAATACCAAAAATCTTCATGATTCACAACGATTTGAAATGGTATGTTTTTCTTATATTCTAAAAAACATCATTTGAATTTTATATTTATAGATATTAGAAACTGAAGCCTAAACTGCATTGTATCTGTGAAGTACATCGAAGATTATATACGAGTTATGTCATTATTTGGACTATTGCAATTATTACAATCTGAAATCGGAATATAGAAGTTCTTTCATCTGGGGCGAAGATATCTTTTAGAAAAAAAGTGTTTGAGTGTTTACGTATTTTTTATTAATTAATAATATTCTTTTCTAAATACAGGAAAGCGAATCAAATCCTGAGATGAAATCTGCAAATTAAATTTTCTTCATAATGACAAGAAATTACCCCATTCTATCCAGAAATATATCTCTTAAAAATAGATTGAAATGAATTGGAATAGGAAGACGCTAAGCAGGCAGCCCTAATATGAAAGTAGCGTAGGTATATGTGCAGACAAATGCGTGGCTTAGAATTTTATTAGTCATAAGAGTAATGGAACGCATTGCGTTTGAATTGGCGACACCTGGATATTGAATGAAGCCATTGCGGTACCTTTCACTCCCTTGGCGTATTTTTATAGCATTTAGTGGCACATCTGTTCCCGGCCCGTATATCATCCGACTGTTGTCTTAAAGAGGCTATAATAATGAATTACAATCACATGAAAAGGATACAATTTTAATCGAAACATATGGTATATTTTAATATAAAAAAAAATTACAGTACATTGATGTGAAGACAATATTTGGAAGAATGAATTCATTTTAAAACAAAGGCATAATTTGAATAAAGATCATCTTTCTTTATTATATTATTCTTGATTATTTATAGGGTAGCAGTTTCATGAAAAATATTTTTTGGAGTACTTGTCAGTCACGTTTGAAAAGCGGTATTGAATATTTTGGAACTGGAAATGGAAACCTACTCGCTGACTATTCTGCTGCCATCGAAAATCTATATTGACGTAGTAGAAGAATAGTGGTAAATAAATTTATAGGCCAATTCTGAACAAACCTGGAAGTCTTATAGATTTGTAAATCTGTAAAAAACAGATAAAACGCATCCATTTTTATTGATTAATGTAAACTTATACATAAAAGTGGCTACTTTCGTTGGTGTATTATTCATTATTTAGAGATTTACATATTTGTAAGACTTACAGATTTGTTCAGAATTAGTCTATTATAAGTATTTAAAGGAAAAACTTATTTTATTAACTACTATCTTTATTTCGTTGTATTTTCAGAAATTATACATAAAAATAACTACATTATATGAAAGAAACGAGAATATTCTGCAATGTCCAAATAAAGTCAGTCATATTCATAATAATTTTTGCTTACTGCTTTTTCGACAAAACTCTCTTCCTTTATGGCTGAAACTATTCCAATATATTTAATTAATGTAAGTGGTTTTTTTTAACCGGTTTGTTTCCTTAGTTTACATTAATCTTTTTGTTTAGTTAACGTCTTTTGCTAACGATTTTAGCGGTTTTCCGTTAGCATTTACAGGGAATCCTTAAGACACAGTCGCGCGCGCACCCCCCAAAAGTTTTTTGCTACATACCTTATTGACATTATTATTTATTGTAATATTGTAATAATATAGTACTTTCCCATTTTGTGTACCTAAGTTATAATTAAACATTTATTAAAGACAACTGATTTTAAATGATGAATGTGACTACGACATGGGTTAAATTTTAATAAAAAAATAATTAATATCATAAATTATTAATTACAAAATTATTACTATAAATATATCATTTCGTTTTTTCAACTCTGTCAAAACTAATTTTTAATTATCAATTTAGTTGTCAAATTTGATTTAAATAATAAAAAAGTAAAATTCACGAAATAACCATTTTCATATAGTAATTTTCATTTCTATTTACTAATCAGTAAAACTTTATTTTAAAATTACTTTATTTAAACTTGCAAATTCATCTATTTCATAACATTTCCTTCACCAGTACTGTGTTTCTAAAATTAAATTGTTTTTTTTTTATAAACTTCAAAAAAATTAACTAAAAACGAACATGAGAAATTGTTAAGGGTATATGTCAAAATCTGAACATTAAAACAATACAAATTAGCATTAGATCATTTTCGAAAAACTATGAAGTAACTGAATATCATACAAATAAGCCAAAAAAAACACAAATAGGTAAGTTTGAAATTATGAAATAAAGTTTATAAGTATAAAGTTATTATCTAAAATAGATATACTTATACTGTGGCCGTGTTTATTTGGGACTTTAAGTAACCTAGTAGGTTAATTCTGTTCACTTGGTACGTTTGAAATAACCCAGAAATGATCCTGAACTGATCCAACTCACCCAGCTATTTTGTTGGGTTAGTGAGTTGAACCTGTTTTCTTTCTTTGTTTACATTGCTTTCTCTTTCTATTTTTGTCAGATGTTATATCTTTTATAGGTTAAAATGAAAAACTTAAATAAGTAACTTGAACAAATAATTTAAATTAACTGGTTAAAATTTTCTCCAACTGTAAAATTTGATTATTTATTTGGTACCAACCCGGGTACGTTTAGGATCTGTTGAAGGTTGGATTCAAATTTCCCAAATAAATACGGCCTTTATAATCTACTTTTTATAAGAACGATATGTATGGAAGATTTGTGCAGTTTGATATTGGTTTTTGATTGGGATAATATCAGAAAACAAGATCAAACTACGCCGATCTTCCCGTTATATCATTGTTATAAAATTATTTTTATCATATCCATATTTATGTCAAACAAACTTCATAAAATCTTGTCTACGGATATTGTGCAGAATTTTTAATTTAATTTGTTCACTATCACAACAAGGCGACACACAAAAATCAGAACGCCCGGCACGAGCAAACATTCCTAAACACTCCGACAATGGCAAAGCAGCATTAGAAGAAAAGAATAATGAATGAACAATTTAGAACTTTTTTTATTTATTTTAAACTAATTATATTCTATTTAAATTAAATTCTATATTCTAACAAATTAAATTATTTGTTTAAAAAATTGTTTATGAGGTGGTATTTTGCCCACCACTGCTTTTTTAGATAAAAATGTTAACAAACACATATTATTTAAAATATTTCTCAATTTCCAATTGATATATAACATAATAAATCCTTTTTAACACAAAATAAACACGGAGAACTGCATGGATTACGATTACTTTCTGTCCAACGTAACTGAATGTAATGCAAGAATATTAATATTTTCACTAAGGAATAATAGAATAGAATTTAGGGAAATTGGTGGAAATTAGTTCAAGTTAAGATAAAACATTTTTAAATACAAATTTTATGCTATCAGTTACAGAAGTCACATGTTTGGTTAGCAGCTCAGAATATAAGAAAATAAAAATAAATGCAGCCATTTTCATAATACCAAATATTTTTATTTAACCGCATTTTACAGAGATAAACATTCAGAAGTAGTGTTTTAATACTGAAATTTTAGTAGAAAACCTATGTCAGCCAGTACGGTTGTATGGTCGTGGCGTGTCTTGTCTGATCGTGTAGATAAGCAACATAGCCCGCCCTGTCTTTGAGGCCCTATTCCTCAGAGGAATGTTGTGCCATAGAGATAGATATATAAATATTTTTGTAAAAGGAAAAAATATCACATATTCTTTCATATATAACCAGAAAGTTATTCTGAAATACATTATTTATGCAGAAAACTGAAGATGACAAATAAATTTCAAAAAAGAATTGCAATCATAATCGTTTTATGATAAATATTTAATAGGATTATATTGATCTGTAAGTGCATATTACAATTTCTTTGTACTTTTCATTGCATTCTACGTGAAATTTGTTGAATATTACATTGAATCTGTCTCCAAATACACGGCAGTAGTTTGAAAAGAAATAAAATCATATTTGAAATTTAAATCTTCACATGAACAATGTCATCCATTCAATTATTAATTACATTAATATAAACATGAAATAAAAAGCACTATTTAAAACAAAATATTGAGTAATGAAAGTTCATGATTGATAATTTTCGTGGACCGTGAAAGTTCATAAAAGATATAGCAAAACAACTTCTGTATATTAGTTGAAAGAAGGCTGGACAACTTGTACTTCAAGATATTATATAAATTAATAATTATAATTTTATAATTATAACTAAAGTACTCTACAAATATAAACACATTTTGTCAAATTTGAATTTTTCAATAATTTTTCTTATACTTACCAGTCGATATTTAGAGTCATTTATTTAAATTTATTTTAACTATTTTAAAAGTATTGATTATCTCCAATTTATACCAACCAAAAAAAAACAATATTGCAGTTATTAAAAATATATAATTTAATTAATTTCATTATAACTACTAAATACTTCTCATTTATGACTATACATATATTTGTAAATCCCTATATTTTATTTTTGAACAATTTAATCTTAATTTATTTAATTTTATTTTACACTGTCTAACAGACAGAAATCTAATTACAGAACAGCGGGATCTACAGCTTAGAGTCGGTTCCGAACCACTGGAACACAGCGGTATTTATTTTTGGTTATAGGTTTGTCCTCACTGGAATTTGAATCCTAGATGTCACACTTTACTCAACGAGTCAAAGCGCGTTAGCCACCGTTTTTTGTGGTTAGATAATATTAATTACTTCTTTACTTGATGAAATTAGTTTATTTAATTTATTATTTTATTACTGTGACGACATTAGAAAAATAATAATTAGCATAAACTACAAATTTTACAAGCTAACAATGAAATTAATATGTATTAGCATTATCAATGAGTTACATAGATGTATAAAATATTGATAATCGAAATAAGAATCGTATTCAAGTTTTTTAAACAAGGCGCCAAAATTTTTACCTATCTTGTGTTTGGTACCATACTCAAAGCATTCGACAAGGGCTGGCTTTGCAGACATGAAAAAAATGATGGACATCGGTTTTTGTTTTTTAGCAGAAAATTCTCAGAAGCATGTCGTGTTTGGTCTCAAATGAAAGGTCTCGTTACGGGCTAACGAACAGAATTTACAAAAACGATCCATGTTGATCGGCTTTTGTTTTCTGCAAAAAGTTGTCAGAAGTATGTCGTGTTTAGTATTAAAAGAAACCATTCGACAAGTGCTAGCTTAATGAAATCAAATTAATCATCAAATGTTAAAATTTCACTGACGCCGGAGGCCTAGGGAAAGCTCAGCGTAGCTGAGCATTCGCTAGTCACTATACTAAACGATTACATTCACTATATATATCTATCTATATATCTATCTATATATCTATCTATCTATAGATTCATCACGAGCATCGAGTAACTTTTGTAATCGCCTACAGCCTGAACCATGCAAGTGATTGTTATAAATTTTTTTTTAATTTGTGGGGGCTAATGAGATCTGGTGCCTTTTGGGTGTCTCATATTTTTACTGTTAGTAGTTTTCGTGTGAAAATTTAAAACTGTGCACAAATGCTGCCTTGAAACAATGGATCTCAGAGGCCATGTCTAACTTTAAGAAGAATCACGCCGTCATACGTCACTTTTGACAATCTGCCTATGAACTTTAAATGATTGTATCTTTTAATAGAACATTGATATCAAAGATTTAAAAACAATATCATGAATAATAGACTTGAGCAAATGTGTTACAACTAATTTAAGTTTAAAACATAACGTATTTAATTAATATAAATTTTGACGTTTCCAATGTCAAAAGTCAATGTTGCCAAATGTGTGATGAAGTAACTAAATTAAAACCAAATATTCCTAAACTAACTTCACTGAAGACGGTGGCACTTGTATTAGGGTTGACAATATTAATTTATAAATTTAAAAATTAACTACTATTTTTTTATACAAACAGTGTTGCCAAATTATAAAGTAACTAAATAAAATCAAATATTTGATATCAAAAGTAAGAAAACCATAAGAGCCGGTTTTGAAATGACAAAAAAAATGTGTCATGTCGACCTGCATTTGTTTTTCGCAAAAAGAAGTAGATCGTCCTTGGGTTTTAAGGAAACGACACAATACAGACTGGTGTGAACGAATGACAAAAATGTTCTACGTAGATTAAAATTTGTTTTTTGCAAAATGTTGTCAGAAAAATGTCGTGTTTGGGTATTTTCGAATTACAAAAGTCAATGTTGCCAAATGTTTAATAAAGTAACTAAACAAAAAACAAATATTCCCAAATGAAAGGTTACTGAAGACAGTGAATGTTATATTAGGCTAGGTCACGATGAGGGCTAGCGTGCAAAATGAACAAAAATGTTCTATATCGAACGGCTTTTGTTTATTAGAAAAAGTGAGAAGTATGTGGTGTTTGGTATCAAATGAAAAGGCTCGATAAGGGCTGGCGTGTAGAATTAACAAAAAGGTCAATGTTGATCGGCTTTTGTTTTTTGCAAAAATTTCTCAAAGGTATGCCGAGTTTGGTCTCAAATGAAAGGTATCATTGAGGGCTAGCGTGCAGAATTAACAAAACTGTGTCATGTCTATCGGCTTTTGTTTTATGCAAAAAGTTATCAGAAGTATGTCGTGTTTGGTATAAAATGAAAGGTCTCGGAGAGGGCTAGCGTGCAGAATTGACAAAAATGTGCTATGTCGATCTGTTTTTGTTTTTTGCAAAAACTTGTCAGAAGTGTATTGTGTTTGGTATCAAATGAAAGGTTTCAATGAGGGCTGATGTGCAGAATTAACAAAAATTGTCAATGTCGATCGGCTTTTGTTTTTTGCAAAAGGTTGTCACAAGTATATATTGTTTGGCATCAAATGAAAAGTCTCGGTGTGGGCTAGCGTGCAGATATGATAAAAATGTTTCATGTCGATCGGCTTTTGTTTTTTGCAAAAAGTTGTCAGAAGTATATCGTGTTTGAAATCAAATAAAAGGTCTCGGAGAGGGCTAGCGTGCAGAATTGATAAAAATGTGCTATGTCGATCGGTATTTGTTTTTTGCAAAAAGTTGTTAGAAGTGTGTGGTGTTTGGTATCAAATGAAAAGTCTCGTTGAGGGCTAGCGTGCAGATATGATAAAAATGTTTCATGTCGATCGGCTTTTGTTTTTTGCAAAAAGTTGTCAGAAGTATATCGTGTTTGAAATCAAATAAAAGGTCTCGGAGAGGACTAGCGTGCAGAATTGATAAAAATGTGCTATGTCGATCGGTATTTGTTTTTTGCAAAAAGTTGTTAGAAGTGTGTGGTGTTTGGTATCAAATGAAAAGTCTCGTTGAGGGCTAGCGTGCAGAATTGACAAAAATGTTCCATGTCGATCGGCTTTTGTTTTCTGCAAAAAGTTCTCAAAGGTATGTCGAGTTTGGTCTCAAATAAAACGTCTTGTTGAGGGCCAGCGTGCAGAATTGACAAAAATGTGCTATGTCGATCGGATTTTGTTTTTTGCAAAAAATGAGAAGTATGTTGTGTTTGGTATCAAATGAAAAGGCTCGATAAGGCCTAGCGTGTAGATTTAACAAAAAAGGTCAATGTTGATCGGCTTTTGTTTTTTGAAAAAAATTCTCAAAGGTATGTCGAGTTTGGTCTCAAATGAAAGGTCTCGTTGAGGGCTATCGTGCAGAATTGACAAAAATGTTCTATGTCAATCGGCTTTTGTTTTATGCAAAAAGTTGTCAGAAGTATGTCGTGTTTGGAATCAAATGAAAGGTCTCGGAGAGGGCTAGCGTGCAGAATTGACAAAAATGTGCTCTGCCGATCGGTATTTGTTTTTTGCAAAAAGTTGTCAGAAGTGTGTGGTGCTTGGTATTAAATGAAAGGTTTCAATAAAGGCTGGTGTGCAGAATTAACGAAAATGGTCAATGTCGATCGGCTTTTGTTTTTTGCAAAAGGTTGTCACAAGTATATAGTGTTTGATATCAAATGAAAAGTCTCGGTGTGGGCTAACGTGTAGATATGATAAAAATGTTTCATGGCGATCGACTTTTGTTTAATGCAGAAAATTGTCAGAAGTATGTCGTGTATGGTATCAAATGAAAGATCTCGGTGAGAATTGGGGTACATAAATGACAAAAATGTTTCATGTCGACCGGCTTTTGTTTTTTGCAAAAAATTATTAGAAGTATATCGTGTTTGCAATCTAATGAAAGGTCTCGGTGAGGCCTGACGTGGAAATATGAAATAATTGTTTCATGTCGATCGGCATTTGTTTTTTGCACTGACAGCGGAGCTCTAGGGAATGCTCGGCGTAGCCGAGAATTCGCTAGTCCTATATACTAAACGATTAGATTCACTATATATCTATCTATCTATAGATTCATCACGAGCATCGAGTAACTTTTGTAATCGCCTACAGCCTGAACCATGCAAGTGATTGATATAAATATTTTTTTAATATGTGGGGGCTAATGAGATCTGGTGCCTTTTGGGTGTCTTATATTTTTACTATTAGTAGTTTTCGTGTAAAAAAATTAAAACTTTGCACAAATGCTGCCTTGAAACAATTGATCCCAGAGGCCATGTCTAACATTAAGAAGAATCACGCCGTCATCCGTCACTTTTGACAATCTGCCTATGAACTTTAAATGATTATATCTTTTAATAGAACATTGATATTAAAGAAGTGAATACAGTATCATGATTAATATTCTTGAGCAAATGTGTTACAACTAATTTATATTTAAAACATAAAGTATTTAATTAATATAAATTTTGACGTTTCCAATGTCAAAACTCAATGTTGCCAAATGTGTGATGAAGTAACTAAATTAAAACCAAATATTCCTAAACTAACTTCACTGAAGACGGTGGTTGTATTAGGATTGACAATATTAATTTATAAATTTAAAAATTAACTACTACTTTTTAATACAAACAGTGTTGCCAAATTATAAAGTAACTAAATAAAAATCAAATATTTGATATTTTGAAATGACAAAAAAAAATGTGTCATGTCGACCTGCATTTGTTTTTCGCAAAAAATTGTTAGAAGTAGGTCGTTCTTGAGTTTTAATGAAACGACACAATGTGGACTGGTGTGCACGAATGACAAAAATGTTCTACGTCGATTAAAATTTGTTTTTTGCAAAATGTTGTCAAAAATATGTCGTGTTTGGTATCGAATGAAAAGACTCGGGAAGGACTAGTGTGCAGAATTAAAAAATTTCTATGTTGATCGGCTTTTGTTTTATGCAAAAAGTTAATAGAAGTATATCGTGTTTGGTATCTAAAGAAAGGTTACGTTAAGGGCTGAAATGCAAAATTGACAAAAATGTTCCATGTCGATCGGCTTTTGTTTTTTGCAACAAGTTGTAAGAAATAGGTCGTGTTTGGTATCGAATGAAAGGTCTTGGCGAGGGCTCGCGTACAAAATTCTCAAAAATGTTCCATTCCGATCGGCTTTTGTTTTCTGCAAAAAAGTTCTCAAAAGTATGTCAAGTTTGGTCTCAAATGAAACGTCTTGATGAGAGCTAGCGTGCAGAATTGACAAAAATGTGCCATGTCGATCGGTATTTGTTATTCGCAAAAAGTTATCAGAAGTGTGTGGTGTTTGGTATCAAATGAAATGTTTCAATAAAGGGTGGTGTGCAGAATTGACAAAAATGGTCAATTTTGATCGACTTTTGTTTTTTGCAAAAGGTGGTCACAAGTATATAGTGTTTGGTACCAAATGAAAAGTCTCGATGTGGGCTAGCGTGTAGATATGATAAAAATGTATCATGTCGAACGACTTTTGTTTTACACATACGACATACTTCTTACAACTTGCAGAAAGTTGTCAAAAGTATGTTGTGTTTGGTATCAAATGAAAGGTCTCGATGAGGGCTGGGATACATAAATCATAAAAATGTTTCATGTCGACCGGCTTTTGTTTTTTGCAAAAAATTATTAGAAGTATATCGTGTTTGCAATCTAATGAAAGGTCTAGGTGATGCCTGACGTGGAAATATGAAATAATTGTTTCATGTCGATCGGCATTTGTTTTTTCACTGACATTATTTTCTATATTTGGATTCATCACGACGATATGGCATCGTTTGTCCTGCGCAAACTCTTAGACCATTCAAGTAATTACTGTAATTTTTTTTTCAAGTTGTAGGGTCTAATGTGCTGGAGTGCCTTTTGGGGGTCTCATATTTTTACTGTGAGTGGTTTTTGTTTAAAAAAATTAAAACTGTGCAAAATTGGTAACTTGAAACAAAAATCCCAGAAGCCATGTCAAATGTGAGAAGAATCACGGTTGTCATACGTCAAATTTGACAATTCAATATGAAACTTTTAATTGATTTATTTTGAAAATGAAAAGAGATATTGTAAATGTAATTATATTTTTACACATTATAATAGTGAGCGAAATATATACAAATACACTGAATGTTAAGTGTGGTGCATTTAAAATATTTAATTTTATGACATTTATCATCCGTTGGTCTAAACCAAAAAATTCGTTACACAAAATATATAGAAATATAAAGTAAACTATGTTTAAAAGAATATGTACAATACACTTTGTGATGTAAGTATATCATTTTAAATTTGTTTCGCTGTTTTTAAATATGTATTTTCATTTCAGTTATAATTTGTAATTAGTTACCCAAACAAGAGTACATTTATAGAAGAGAAATAACTTAAAATTACTGATAATAACACTACTGAAGTGTAACTGATTATCATAAAAGAGCATTGTACATAATAATTTTCGGCAAACCTTATTTACAATATTTAAATTTTCATGACTTATGACGTTTGTGAAAACGTCAGTTATAATCAAACAATCATAAAGCAAATCTTGTATTTGCTTAGAGAAATATATAGTAAAATAAGTTTAAAAGTAAAAATTACACTACATTTTGTAATGTAAGTATGTAATTTTATATTTTCTTGGCTGTATTTAGATGTGTTTTCATTTCAGTTATAGTTTTTAATTGGTAAGTTATCCAAACAAGATTATATTTATAGAAAAGAAATATCATAAAATTACGGATAATAACACTATTGACAAAAAACTAAATTCTGGAAATCAAACAAGGCGCGTCGCATTCAGTCATAAACTCATTTATTTAAAAATACTGACAAACCTTTCCTTCATACCCTTTTGGAAGAAATGTATAACAATTTATTGTACAATAATTATTTTGAATTATGTATCTGGATTATATTAAACTGTAAGTAACTGCATTTTATACATTCTTTATGCATTTCATCAAATTGAAATGATGAAATTGATTACAACAAAGATTAGATTTTTAAAAATTCTATTATATTTTGTTATGGAAAGAGATGATTTTTTAAATGAAAACGTTTAAAAAAAACAAAGTATCTATCCAATTCATCATTTTAATTGATATTTCAAGCAAAAAACACTTTCTGAAACCAAATATTAATCGAGAAATAAGTTTGATGACATACGCTCTCAATCAAATGTGACTGTGAATGAATTGCATGAAAATTAGTTTAAGGTAAATTTTGGATGATGAAAGTTGCGAGCAAGGTTTGCAAGTTCTCACAGTTAGTTTTAATTATTATTCTGTAGTTATAAACATATATCATTTTAAAATATATTATTATTCTTTTATATTCATTGGATAGTAAATGAAAATTACTTTATGAACATTATTATTTCATATATTTTATTCAATTAAAATTTGTCGAACGAAGTGTCCCTATTAAAATTATAAGATATGTTTTAAAGAGATATATTTAGAAACAAAAAATGTTTAAAATTTAACAATGAGCCTTTAGGTGACCGAAAATTTTAAAGAAAACGGACGGCTTTGATAGTTAGCTGCTCTTTTTGTAAATTTTCGGGATCCTAAAAGCCCATTGTTAATTGTTAAGATATATTTATAAATATTTTTATTAAAAAAATATTGTGTTCTAATTACATTTATTAACAAGTGTCTTTGAATTTTAAAATTCACCCTTAATGGTTACATTCAGTAATCCGACTGTGTAACACATGTTTGAACGCATCCAAAATATAGTTGTCAAATTATCTTGTCATTTTGACATTGCTGAAAATATAAGTATTAGACGTTATTATTCGTTTAAAATCAATAAGACTAGATATTCATTTTGCTGTATTATCATAAAGAGACTTCATGTTATTAAGAAATGTAAAGAAGTTAGCAATTTATGTGTATCACAACTTGTACAAATGAAACTACTGCAAGAAACAAAGTTGTTGTTTATCATAGGTGTTATTTCTATAATTTTATCTTTAACTATAACTGTGTAGTGAAGTCAGATTTAAAAAAGAATTCTAAAATACAGTCCAAAACTGATCAGTCTATGATTTGGAACAAGCCTTTACAAGCGCAGTTATAGTCAAACCGGAGAAGGAGAAGACTCACGTCATCAACCTGAAAAAAAACTTTATAAAATGAAATATAACTTGTTAAGATTATTGGGTGTTATTTATTTTTAAAAAAAGAAGAATAAAAATATTTGTAATAAGAAACGTATATATTAATGAATTTACAATTATTTCTAAAGTCAATCCGTATTCCTCTTAGAGAATATAAAATTATTTGAAATAATTGTAGTTGATTTTCATACCATACATTGGCAAAAATAAAAATGATCTTGTTTATATTAGATTTTATACCGATCGAATATTGATCTTGTCATTCGATTGTCAGTGTCAGTCAGAAAGTATCGTGTCAGTTTTTTTATGTTACTGACAAATCATGCTTAAAGCTTTATCAAAGCAGTCAAATAAACTGACAATGAATGTAGTGCATTATTTTGAACGGGAACTGGACAACGTTGGTCCATTAATTCCATTGAAAACCGTACGAGAGGTAATTTTTTTTCTATTTTTTTTTTAAATTTAATTGAATTATGTACTTTTAGAGAACAGCTAATGCCCTTCAATTTACTAAATGCACTTATTCACTATCGTTTCCGTCACAAATTAACTGTAAAATATCATAACGTTTCAATAAAATTATTCTACATAAAAACGTCTGGAAATTGTCTTGATATTCTTTTTACATTTTCAGAACATAAGCAAACAAATTTTGTCTGAAACGAGTGCATAAAGTATTATACTTATAGCGAAATTGAAAGCACATTAAATAGGGTTGGAAGTGCGAAAATAAAATCAGTAGAAAGAAGAAATCAAAAAATAAAAACCGTCATAAATATTTCATACGATAGACAAATTCGCAATAATACTACATATTCTGCAATGAACTCTTTCATTGTAGATGTACATATGTACCAATAGAATTAGATTGGTACAGAGAAAATATGACAATGATTTTGTAATGAAAATGTTGTTGATAAGAATCAATGGCTACTATTTTTATTGTAATCAAGCTATGCGTTATAGCTTGGAAACCGAAAGTAAAGCGAAATCAGTATTTCAAGCTTCAACTAATTATATTATACATGAAATTGGACTTGTTGTGTTGTAATATTATCTAACCAACCATATTTAGCATGTAGTGATGATAGTTTTATCAAAGCAGAAAACGGATTTGAACTTCTGGAAATAAAATGTCCTTATTCCTGTCAAAACAAATTCATTCTAGATTTACAAAATAAGAAGTCAGCTGTAAATAATTTGTTTCTTTTCACATCATACTGGTGATTTGGAAATAAATAAAACAACACTAGCGCCACCAGTTAGCTTGATATGTCACAAAGTATTCAAAATATTATTATGTTCTTGTTTTTGCTTAGAATAATAAATTTCATTTATGCCTAAAAATAATATTTTTACTCATATACATATAAAATTAAATATAATCATATTTAATTGTTGAATAATTATATCGATTCCTTCTTTAGCAGATGCAATGAAATTCATAAATAGTGACACCTATGTGATTTTTTTTTAACTATTAAAATATTGATTTTTTTCTGATATACACAGAAACAAATTTTACAAAGACTGGTTTAAACGGTATTGTTAAACCTATAAAAATTATGTGTATATATTATTTAAAAATATAGATTTATTAATTCAAAAATATTATTGTATAGTAATTAAATTTATAAACAAAGTTATAGTTATTTTTAATACAAGAATACAATAATTTTAAATAAAATAATAAATTATCGATGAGCGGAAAGTGTAAATAGAAAATTTATTCAAAAATTTGTTTCATTTATCAAGGTAATCTTAATTCATTTTCTAAAAAACCTTAAATTTTGTTTCATTAATATATCATTAAATATGTAAAATTATGAAGGTAAGTTGACTTTATAGGATGCCTTTTTAATTTTTCAACAACTTATATTCCTAGGCTTTTAGCGCTAAAATGAATAGGTAAAGAGATACAGAAGTATGAAAAAAATAACATTAAGATCTACACCCGGTATACAACTGTGCAGTAAAACAAGGACCATAGGACTTAAAAATGGGATTTCAAAATTTTTTTAATACTTTCTCTCCTGATATATTTAGAGCAAAACTATAAAAGTACAAAGTTGTTCAAATTTCAATTCTACATCAGATAAAATCATAATCGATTGTACCGCACGTCTATTGTATGAAATATATTAAATATAAAATGTAACTTTTTCGGTAAAAATGAGACAGTTATCTGAGAGTTTATTTTTGTTATTATATCATTCTAGTAAATGTTATAATTGATATTAATTATTAATTTTTGTTAAAGTCTAAAATTATTTTAAAAATGGTTGTTTTCTATGTAAATGTTTTCTGTCTTGAATACATGACAAATATATTTTACGTCGACCGGCTTTTGTTCTTTTCAAAAAATTGTTAGAAATATGTCATGTTTGGTATCAAATGAAAGGTCTCGTTGTGGGCTAGCGTGCAGAAATGAAAAAATTATACATGTCGATCGACTTTTGTTTTGTGCAAAAAGTTGTCAGAAGTATGTCGTGTTTGGTATCAAATGAAAGGTCTCGGTTAAGGCTGGTGTGCATAAATGACAAAAATGTTTCATATTGATCGGCTTTTGTTTTTTGCAAAAAGTTATTGGAAATATATCGTGTTTGGAATCTAATGAAAGGTCTCAGTAAGGGCTAACGAGCAGATATGAAAAAATTGTTTCATGTCGATTGGCATTTGTTTTTTGTACTGACAGCGGAGCTCTAGGGAATGCTCGGCGTAGCCGAGAATTCGCTAGTATTTATCTGAACAGGGTTCTCATTAATATTTGTTAATGTAGTTATAGCAAAATTATGTGAAACGTTTGCTTTCGGCATTTGTACGCCATTTTCAAAATTTCTATGATCTAAAATTCCTATACCGTTTCTCATTTTAACAGATAATTTTACTACAAATGACGTTCGAGGTGGTACAATAATGGAATGTAAAAGGGCTGAATTATTATGGACTTTTCTTTCGTTGTTGGAATTGAAAATTATGGGTATTACGGCGTATGGTGTTGTTAGTTTTTTGTTTGTGACGTTTACATTTGCGTCTAATTGTCTTAAAAGATCAACACCGATGAGGTCATCGTATTTGTTACTGAATTTAAACAAATAGAATTTATGAGTTTCGGGAGTATTAAAAATTTCGAAAATAGGGATTTCTGCAACTTCATTGTGGTATGATACATTATGTGCTGTTTGAATATTAAAATTTTGATTATAAATGTAATTTGGATAAAATGTGTATGCTAATTCCGGATTTATTAAACTTTTAGTGCTACCAGTATCTATAAAAAAATTGGCATTTAATTCGGGGATATATATGTGGGGCAAAATAGCTTTTATTGTATTTAAT
Organism: Stenolophus ochropezus; assembly: GCA_035578165.1. Lineage (NCBI taxonomy): Eukaryota > Metazoa > Arthropoda > Insecta > Coleoptera > Carabidae > Stenolophus > Stenolophus ochropezus. The sequence continues at coordinate 15,204,253 of JAQOWZ010000013.1, forward strand.
TGTTGGCATTGTTGGTCATAGGAAAATTTACATTTGATTCAGCATTGTTGATAACAGGTTCTTCATACGTAATGTTATCATCATTGTTGTAATAGGAATCGTCGTATGGTAGAGTGTGTGAATAGTCATAATACGTGTCATATTCATAGTCTACGGGATTGTTCTCATAGGTTTCATATTCGGTGTTATAGGATATGTCTTGGGAAGTTTGGGGTGGTTTTTCGGTGTCAGACTGGATATTCTGATTAAATAATTGGGTTGATGTGAATGTTTTTTGAGGGTTACTTCTTCTGGAATGGATTGATGAGGTGTCCATCGGTTCGGGTTTAAATGGTTGGGGTTGATTTGGACCTGTAAAATTTTGTTGGAAATTAGGACGAAAGGTATGTTGTTGTATATTTGGACGTGAGAAATTCTGTGGGAAATTTACTGGTCTCTGGATATGTTAAAATATAGGTGGACGCATTTGGATTTGTGGTTGTCTTTGTGCATAATGCACGGGTCTATAATTGGGTTGAGTAGTATTTTGGAAAGGATTCATTTTTGGAGGTATATGTAATGTAGGGTGTTGTTGAAAGATTTGGTAATTTGGTGTAGGAATTGAATTTGGTCGGTATTGGTAATTTTAGCTAAAATTGGACGTTATTTGTTGTCTGGCTGGTAAAATTCTATGATCGGGTTTAAAATTTGATTGTGAATTTATTGAACTTTGCCTCTGTGTAGAATAGAAGAAATTTTCTTTTTCAATTACTAAACTCATCGCTTTCTCTAAATTGTCAGGGTTCCGTAATCTGATGTTTGTTTGTATGTTTGGTGGTAAGTCGCGAATATATGTTTTAATGCTAAATCGTTATAATTTTCTTGTTTTATCTTTCTTTTTTTAGCAGTAATTTCAAAGCTATTTAATTTAGACATAATTAAGCTACGTGAATCTTAACATCTCATACCAAAATTATAGGGTGGTTCATTTTTATTTGGACGAAGCGATATCAAATCCTGAACAAGACAGTCAATGTTTCTTTGATTTCCAAAACTTAATCTTAGAGCATTTTTTACTTCTTCCCATGTACTAAGTTCTGTACGGGATTTAATTAAAATAAGAGCTCTGCCCGTTAATTTTCCTAATATAGCTCGTACAATAAAATTGTTTAATGTTATGTTTGTATAGGTTCCAAAAGTATTAATTAAATTTTGACAAGAATCAAGAAATATATTTAACGTATAGGGATTGAATTCATTATGTGAAATAGAATCTATATACAATCTTAAGAGTTGGTAATTGACTGTTAATTGGGGTTGACATTTCTGTATATGTGTCTCCCAAATTAAATTGAGTTAATATTTCAGATAAGTTTAAAATTTCGTTATTGGACATAAATATTTCGGTACTGGCTTATTTCACATTATTTTTATTCTAGTTAAAACTATTGCTAAGGTAAGTGGGAATAGTATTGTTTAGGATATGAGCTTTGATTGTACTTACATAAATATTTCTATTTTTATTCTTCTTAACCTAATGCCTATAAGTTTGGACGATTTTTGTTCCTCTCCCAGGTCTTCCTAGTCTAAGGTCTGGCTACAGCGATGCTGTCCTTCACCAGGTCTGGCTTTGGCGATGCTGTCCTCCATCAGGGCGTTGTATTTTCTTCTCTTTAACACTCGTCTCCCGATTTCGGTTGCTGGGCTCGTGGTAAACCGATATGCGCTCGATTTTCACTCCCGTACCGAAATGTGATACTCGATTAACTGTTGAGACAGAAATTACCCGTTCGATACGAATAATTTCGAGTATCCTACCGACTGCGCCAATTTTGTTTGTTCTCCGGGAATGTGAGTTTTTAAAAAGAATTAAAATTATAACGGATCTAAACTGTTCTTTATTCGTGTGTTACAAATAACAAAAAGACAAGATGCATAACATGTACAGGCTGTTTTATAATATACGTTATCTCTACAAGGAGGTTTCATGTTCATGTTGATAGTAAGCAGATTGTGATTCTTAACTAAGGGGCTGGGAAACTCAGTTATAAACAAACTCTTAAGTAATGGGACAATCTCAGCTTCACTAACTTTGGCAGGGGGGTTAGATATTTCCGGAAAATGCACCGGAGGATCGTTTATTGAAAATGAAGTATCATGGGAAGGTGTTGCGGTACAAGCATCTGTAAAAATCTCTCACAGGACAGTGCGTTGGCAGAAGTATGTCGCTAATTTTTAGAGGAGACGTAACCCTGGTATCCACAGAAAGAACAAAATCTGCAGACAGTAAAAGGTATGCGGTAGTCCAGGAAGAAGAAAAAATTTTCGCAGTAAAATTATTGGAGAGAACAAACATTCATAACAACAAAGTTTGGCTCACGGAACACCCAAAATTATTAGTTGCATTTAAAAAAGATTTTGGAATTAAATATTTAGTAAACGGGGTTCCAAATCCAAAAATACCAAATTTTTTTACGTTGAAGAATCCTTCCAAAGAGAAATGAGAGACATGTATAGTGACGTAATTCACAGGTATTGTCTACTCGAGCGAGACATGATGCGAAATCGACTGTTACTAGCTCCCTTAGCTCCAAATGCAGTAAGTACCCTTATTAAAAATAAGTTAGGGTACGTAGGGGGAGTCATGGGCAAATTATCCACATTATGTAATGTACACCAAGGGTACTGAAAATCCGGAGAGTGGAAGAATGCTACAACGAACTACCCATATTTGCGGATGAGGAAGAAATGTTTATGACTCCATTGACACACATCCTGCAAGACAAAGCCGAGCAAATAGATTGCAGTCATCTAGCACCAGCCCTGTACTTCGTGGAAGATAAGTGGCTTGGGTTCAGCCCGCATCTAACGCAGGGTATCAAGCCAGAAATGTTGGAGGTACAGCAAGAACCAAAGTTTACATTCAAACCTCTGTACGACATAGGGAACGCCGGCATCTACTCAAAGAAAGAGATAAAATCAGCTCAACACGCGTTAATTTTCGGGCTAGAACGACAAGCAATAGCAAATAAATAACGAGAAAGGTAGTAGGACGTGATAAGGTAGACCAGGACCTATCAACTCTAGACCTTTTCTCGAAAGGTGATCTCAGAAGCTTGGCAGTGTCTACGGTTAAACAAATGTGGGGTTGGTATGTTTATGTCAGGCTTTATGGGGGTTTATACAATTTTCAAAATTTTCAAATATTTGTTGCACGCCATAATAAATGGATTTAATTTATATAGAACAATAGGATGCACTATTAGTATACTTGCTTGTCTCTGGAACGCGTTGACGCACCTAGTTCTGAATAATCACCACCGCAGAACGCGTCAACACGACCAAGGACAAGAGTTTGAAACATTAAACATAAACCGCGATAAAGATATGGATATACGGTTTACCGGTGGTTGTAACACCTAGTGCGCCCCCTAGAGAACCAAGCACACAACCAAGATGGTTTCACCAACTGATCACGCCCAGCACAATCAGTACGAAGACCAAGGAGCTACAATTCCATCAGAAAAGCGATGGATACACGGGGTCAGCAATTACATCCACAAAAATTGCACGGCAAGGTCAATTGGCACAGCGCGGTATTCCAGTATTATCCAAGATGGGAAGTGGACTCCAAAGTGAACAATTTATACGTGTGGTGTTGTGCTACGATGCAGACAATTGGGAGAGAAATAACAAAGTAATCATGTAGAGACATTAAGTTTAGGATAAGTAAATGCTTCTGAAAATTGTGCTCCTTATAGGAAGCAAGTTTCTCGAAGTTGGGAGGAATGTAACAAGTCTAAGTCAGCACATTCTAGTGGCACCAATTAAATTTGTAGGACAATGAATGTAATTCATAAATAATATTGAGTAAGGTAAAGCAAATATTTACTGACTTAGCACTTGTGTCACTTGTATATATAGAGTAAGGTAATGGATAGGAGACGGTGGTGATAGACGGCAATAGAACCCGAGTAGTGTCACTGAGTTCCATAGGAAGTGTACAGTCAATAATATATATTATATTTATTTGTTTATATATAGAAACGTGAGTATTCTGTTTAATGCAATATCCATCTCCTAGTACTTGTTCCGTCTCCAATCTGACAAAGAACCCCATATAAAATATTTTTGTCAATCCTATCCTCATCTAGGAATGAATTTCAATTGGTAATTTTGAGTCAAATGGAACTACCCATGCAACATTTTTACCAAAAAATTACGTCTGTACTGTACACGTACTTTTTACGTCCCTATAACGTCTAAAATATGGTCACAAGACATCTATAGTGCGTCGTAGCGCGCAGCCTTTTTACGTAATATTTATACGTCTGTAATCGGACTTTTATGATGTTTGTGAGATGTTAAAATAAAGTGTCAGTTGACAACAGTATTTAACGTTGTATGTCTGCACTAAAATCTTATTTTAGGTGTCATAATTTGACATATACTAGACGTAAATAATTAACAATACTACAGGTTAAAAAATGCATATAGTTATTTTTTTAAAGTAAGCATTTATTGGTAAATTATACAAAAAAATAATTTTATAATTTTATCTTAAACATATATAAATATTTATAACCATTAATAATCTACTTCTTATCTTGCTTTTCTTAAATTATCATATTTTAAGCGTTGAGGCGCATATTTCAAATATTTCATGATTGCCTGCCTATATTCTTCCTTATTACATCCAAAGACGCTTCTAAAGGCGCATATTCATGTGAGCACGAACAGAAACGAGGCAAGACGAGGCCGAACGAATGCGTCGTTTGTTATCCTGCAAAATGGAGGACATTGTAGTGGCCAGTGCTACGTTTGTGATTATTGCTGGATTATTACAAAAAAGAAAGAAAAAACGCTGGTGGACAACATCTTTGTACAGAAATAGATTGACCACAAGAGGTCAGTTATTTTTAAATAGCATGGTGGAAGAGGAAGAAACTAGACATTTCAGAAACTTTACAAGAATGTCTTCTAGAGACTACAAATTTTTGTTAGCATCAATTCGTGATGATATTTCTCGAACTGATACTAAATTTCGCAAAGCTGTGACCGCTGAAGAACGATTAACTATAACACTAAGTTATTTAACAACTTGTGATTTGTACACTAGCTTGCAATACCTATTTAATGTATCAAAGCAGCAATTTCAAAAATTATACCAGAAGTGTGCGGGGCTCTAGTAAAGCACTTATCTAAACATGTAAAGATAAGTACTTACTTTTTTCCTTATAGATTGGATGTGAGGATGTGGGTGTGTGTGTGCATGTTTGTTTTCACAAAAATAACTTTGGAATAGATCTTTATTGATTAGATTTTCAAGGTACAATAATTATGAAAATAATTACAAAAGAACTAAATGTTTATTTTATTTCAATAATTAACTTATATTAATGACGAAAAATATTCGTTGAAGCCGTCGAAACCTGCGTTGTCTTGAGATTGTGAGTTGTCCTGGTTATCTTGAGGTTGTGGGGTGTTTTGGGGTGACTGCAGATGTGACTCAGTAGATAAGGCTGGCGATGGTGAACAGAAATAATTATGTGATAAGGCTGAATCAGATTGAGGAGATGAATATGGGGAAAAAGTTGACGTTTTTTGTAGTTCAGTTAGTTGTTGAGCTTGGATTGGTGGTTGCAATGGAATAGGATTTGATTGTATTTGGTGTGGCATTGAAAATTGTTGAATGTTCATGTCGGCTTGATACAGAAGATTATGCATTTGATGCTGTAGTACTCGTACTACACGTGTTCTATCGTCATGCTTTCCCCGTTTTTCCGCCACATATTCGCCAAAAATTGAACACTCATCTTTTTTTTATCCACTGTTACTGCACTCTGCAAAATATTAAAAGCCTGCTTTATTCGAGGATCTTTAGAACGGTTTCTTTTTGGCGCCAGACTCTTGAGAGACAATTTTTTTTTTGTTTGTTGTCTTTCTTTGACTTGGTCATCTTTATGATACTCGTATGTATCGTCTGCGGCTTCTTTTGGCTCTATATTTTCTGTAAGCTCTAAAGTTTGCATAGGCTCTAAATTATCTACAGTCTCTTGCTGAATCACATTTTCTTCTGAATAATTCTAAAATAAATATATTATTTTGTTTAAGGTGCCTTCAAGAGCTGACGAATGGAGAGGAATTTCAAAAAAATTTGAAGAAAGTTTGAATTTTCCACACTGTTTGGGAGCGGTCGATGGAAAACATATTTTATTACAATCCCCAATTCATAGTGGAAGTACATATTATAATCATAAATCAAGTTTCAGTATTGCGCTAATTTTAATTGGCTGTCAAGGAGGAATTTCCAATGGTGGTGTATTTAAAAACTGTCAATTATATAAAGACTTTTAAATAAACAAGTTACATTTCCTTGAGTCATATACTTTACCGGACAGAAACGAAAAAGTGCCATTTGTTTTTGTTGCTGACGAAGCATTTGCCCTCTCAGAAAGTATCATGAAACCGTATTCTGGCTTACATCCGAAAGGTTCTAAAGCCAGTGTTACTAGAACCAGAAAAAGCGAAGCTTATTATAACGACTATTATTTGCTTACACAATTTTTTAAGAAAAAGTTATTCGTGAAAAAATATTTATGCGCCTGAGGGGACATTCGACAAGGAAATAAATGGACAAATCATTCCTGGTTGGAGGAGTGACAACGAAATTATGACATCTTAAGAAACATTCCGCGAAAATCATCTCTGTCTGCAAACAATATCCGAGTTGAATTTGCTGAGTATTTCTCCTCAAATGGGTCTGTTCTTTGGCAAAATGATTATGCATAAATATATGTACCGTATTTGAATGTATTTTTGAGTGTATTTAGTACCGCAATGTCAATAAAAATAAATACTGTACTATTTAATTTCTTTTAAAAAGGTTTACTTGTTTTACTTAACAAAACTGATATTGTTGCACGAATCTCCTCAGGATCGTCCAGAAACTGCAAAGCATCCCACGCAAACCACTTTGAAATATATGTCTTTCCGACCTGAATTCGTATAGAGAATGATTAAAAAAAGTAAACATATGTTAGGAGGATGGGTAAAAATAAATAATTACACAGTATTCACTCTTTAACCACTTTTATTCCGACACACACGATAAACCAGAAAGAACTGAACTCCCAGAAATAGCACTACACGCCATATATATAATTCATAGGTATTACATACAACATCATACTATAAATTAAATTAATTAGTTATAGGCATTGCGTAACAATCGGCCTTCCTGACAACGTCAAGTGTCCTTACTGACGCCCTGGTTTTCCTAAAACAAACGAAAAAGATTCATATATTATACGCGAGTCATGTTTATATGGCCCGCACTTGGCTCATATCGCAACTATGACCACATAACTCAACAAAAATCCCGTGCACACCACATAATGTTTGCACAGATTTAACAGTACCGCAACTATTATCTGTGCAGGTTCCTATTCATACTCTCATGCTCATATGGACACGCACATTGTCCATACCGCAGCTATGAGGTGTTTTTTTTTAGCTCTCTAATAAGTCAATTAGGTCCTCTCTATCTCGTATATCTTGCCCGCGTTCACTATCACTGCTACCACTAGCTCTCATTACGCTTTTATAGGGCCTCAACGCATCGGCAGCTACAATTGCAGTAAAGTTTTTGTAACCTCGCATACCTTTCACGCTTCTTATTTTGTACCTATCATTTCCAAATATTTTACACACCTTGTACGGACCGCTGTATTTCGCATCTAACTTTCTATTTACCCCTGTTGCCCCGCAATTACTTGAGTTTTTCCATAACACTAAATCGCCCTTAGCATATATTTTAGCCCTTTTTCGTTTCCTATCGTATAGAGATTTCATTTTTAAAGCAACTTTTTTAAATTCGCACTGGCCTTGTTTCGCTTTTCCATTACGTTATTTGAGCTACCACTACTACCATTATTCTCTGAATCTCTGTTTAAAACGCTGTTTCCCTTAAAAGAGAACATCAATTCATACGGTGTAAATTTAGTGCTGTCGTTTACTGTATTATTTATACCCCACACTACTTCATTTATATTTTCATCCCAGTTATTCTCATCTGCGTTACTGGTGCGAATTGCATTAAGAATTGTCCTGCTCACCCTTTCAACTTGACCGTTCGCTCGAGGCGTAGCAATCGCGTTTAATACGTGTTTTATTTGTTTTTCAGCTAAAAAATTCTTAAAATGTCGGCTTGTAAATGCCAAACCGCGATCCGAAATAATCCTTTTTGGATATCCCATGAACATACCGAATACTTCTCTTAGACATTTGATTGTCTCATTAGAACTTAGACTACGGGTGGGTTTTGCAACAATATATTTTGTAAACGAGTCTACTAACATGAGTAAATACATTTTGCCGTTTTTACTTTTTGCAAATGGCCCTAAATGATCAATATGGACGGTATGCATGGGGACATTTGGTTTCTCTATTGTGTGTAACATACCTTCCTGTTTACCGTAAACAGCCTTTTTGTATGCACAATCTAAACAAGATTCTACGTATATCTTTATGAACCGAGTCATTCCCGGACACCAACATTCTGATTTTATTAACTGTTCACATTTTTTAAAGCCTGGGTGACCTATTGCGTCATGAAACTTACGTAGTATGTTCCATCGTGAGTATTTAGGCACCACAATTTTCTCGCCATTTAAGGTCTTACGATATAGGCGACAATTTTTAAATGTATAATTGTTTGTAATATCTCTATTACTACCGTCCTGCACTCGTTTTATTAGTAATTGAATATTATCATCCTGTAGTTGTAGCGTTAAATACCAGTCATCGGTAGAGATGTTATCAACTCGTAAAATAGCCGGGTTTCTGCTCAATGCGTCGACATGTTGCATGCGACAACCTGGTCTGTATTCGATTTCGAAATCGAATTCTTGAATAAGAAGCCACCACCGGGCAATGCGGGGTACTAAATCACGTTTAAGAAATGTAGCACGAACTGCTGAACAGTCAGTAACGATTTTAAATTTACTTCCCGCAATATACATTCTAAAATGCTTAATTGATTCAACTACTGCCAATGTTTCTAATTCATAACTATGGTACACGCGTTCTTCTTTGGACGTTACCCTACTATAATATGCTACTGGCTTTAGAGCTTCGTCTGATTGCCACTGCAGTAGTATTCCCCCCAATCCTAACTTACTGGCATCGGTATGTATTTCTGTTCGCGCTGTAGGATTATAAATAGCTAATACGGGTTTACTTATTAAGATCTCTTTTAATTTACTGAATGCACCCACTTGATTATCGCCCCAACACCATACGCTATTTTTGCGCGTTAACTCGGTCAAGGGTCGCGCTATAGTCGCAAAGTCTTTTATGAATTTTCTAAAATAGCTTGCAAGTCCAATAAATTGCCTAACTTCATGTACATTTGAAGGTGCTTTAAATTGCTTAACGGCGTCAATTTTCTTTGTTCCTGGAGATATACCATTTTGATTAATATTATGACCTAGATATTCAATTTCAGTTTTAAAAAAGGAAAACTTGCTTAAATTTAATTTAAGACCCGCTTCTGTCAGTAAATGTAAAACACTATCTAATAAAATTAGGCCATCGTCAATCGTTTTTGATGGAATTAGCAAATCATCAATGTATACAAGTACTTGCTCTTGCCTCACTTTACCCAAGATTTTATTCATCAACCTCTGAAAGACTGACGGCGCGTTACATAATCCCATAGGCATTTTCAAATATTCATATTGTCCGTCTGGCGTGACAAACACAGTTTTATGTATTGAATCTGAGGCGATCGGGATTTGATGAAACCCTTGAGTGCAATCAAGACTACAAAAATACATTTTATCCGACAATTTGCTAACTGATCATCGATATTTGGGAGAGGATATCTATCTTTCATTGTAATTGCATTTAAAGCTCTGTAATCTACACATAGTCGATGATCGCCGTTCTTTTTAGATACTAAAACTACAGGACTAGCAAACTCTGAATTAGATTCACGAATAACGCCCGCTTCTAACAAATTAGAAATTTTATTTTGCACAATTTCCCGTTCTTTAAATGATAATCTATAGGGTTTATAGCATGTAGGACGATTGCAATTCAAACGAATGGACAATTCCGCGAGGTCAGTTGAACCCAGATCATAATTATTTTTCGCAAAACAAGATGCATGTTTCATAAGTAAGTTACGCAATTGGTTTATATTAAATGTACTAATGGGCCCTACGTCTAAATCATCAAATGATGTGAGACTATTACTCGATTTTCCGACAGTAGTATTAAAAACGCAAGCGCAAGGAAATAAGTTACATATCTCACCTCGAGCTAACAGTTGCCCTTTCTTGATTGTCAGATTCGACAGATCTAAATTAAGGATTTCAATGGTTGCAGTTGGAGGCTTCAGGACACCACCAGGAATACATATCACTGCTTTCCCAGCTTCGTACGTTTTCCTCTTCATAACTATGGTATCGGTCTCCTTGCAATTGGTCATTTCGGCAATAAGGTATTGTGCGGAATTTGGCGGTATATGGGTTTCTTCTAGTGCTCTTATCTTTATGCGCTCCGGACATTCTTCTAATGTGATACTCGCAAGCATGATTTCAGCGCTGTCAGGAGCCTCTGTAAGACGAACCGTAGTGTCTCTTATATTCAGGCATATGTCACCCCTGTTTATAATAGGTTGCCCAACAATAAGGTCAATGACACCCAACGAACAATCAGGAACAGCAGCAGATGCGTCAATCCGGATCCCATCGATACTTAAACTGAATACAGCTTCAACTCGTGCAATAGTAAAACCTCCTGCAAATCCATTTAAGACTGTATTGATTGGACGAGTAGGTAAATTCAATTCTCTTGCCTTTTTCATTGACAAGATATTAACTTGACTTCCCGTATCTATGTACGCTGTTATGTCGAAATCATTTATTTTCGCCTTTTTCGTATAGGCTTTGTTAATAGTATTACTAATAAGTCGGATAGTCTTCCGGTTTTTGTTATCTTTATATCTGTAACACTCTTCGAGAGTATGTCCCGTTTTATTACAGGTTTGACAAAATTTTGCCCGACACTCTCTAGCCAAGTGTCCAAATTTCTGGCAATTGTAGCATCTGGGTCCCTTCGAGTTTGGATGTAGTGAGAAGTGACGACGATTCATTTGAAATTTATTTGGCCTGAATTCTGTATTGGTGTCTGATTTTCCAAGCCTTGTGGATGGTGGTTGTGGGTGACGAGGGTTGCAGCCAGGAGTTTGGTACCTATCTAGTGGAGAAAGAAACCCTAAATATAATTCGCTGGGAATATCAAATTGAAAGGCTCTTGCATTTGCTTGAAGTTCGACTGGAAGCCCGTAAATGATGCAAGATATAGCAGCTTCGTCATCCAAACGGCATTGTTTTATTAACGCCATTTTTGCTCGATAATATTGTGTCATCGATTCGCTCGATTGTTTCTTTCTACTAACTAACAACTCTAAAGTAGTTGCATAGTCTCTTTGGCGCGGAAATGCAGACGAAATTTGTAGTTTCCAGTCCAACCAGGTCAGATTATAGTCTTCCAAACGGTTAAACCAAATTCTAGCTTCTCCTGCTAACCTTTCTTGCATATAACAGGATTTCGTATAATCGGCCCAATTGTGAATGTGTCCCAATTGGTCTATTTTGTTCAACCACGTAACAGCATCCATGGACTCGTCGTCCGGGTCAAACAGTGGAATAATATCACCTCGAGCTCGAGAGGAATATGACTCACCGTCGGTACATATAGTTGTTAGTTTTGGTTTCTTATTTTTCTCATGTATAAGTTTAGCTATCTTTTCTTCTAATTTACTCTCAATCAATTTATCAAGTCTACTAGATTCTCGTTCTTCCTCCAGTAAATGACGACGTCTCTTTCTATTAATTACATGAGCACTTGCACTAGAATCACTATCACTTGAATCACTCATATTTAGCACAGGGTAATCCCACTTCTGAATTGTTAGGAGGATGGGTAAAAATAAATAATTACACAGTATTCACTCTTTAACCACTTTTATTCCGACACACGATAAACCAGAAAGAACTGAACTCCCAGAAATAGCACTACACGCCATATATATAATTCGTAGGTATTACATACAACATCATACTATAAATTAAATTAATTAGTTATAGGCATTGCGTAACACATATGGAAAAATACTATTAAATACACTACATAACTTACCTTTACCTGTCCCCCTACTTTGTACCATACGGTTTTTTTCTCTACGCCGGGACCCACGTAGACTTTCAATTTTCTTTTTTAACAATCCTATATCTCCATTAAAAATATCACTCATTTCCCGCCAAGCATCCTCTTTTTTACAATATTGTAATAGAGTTCGTCTCTTTTTTTCCATAGAATGGGCCGTTTTTCATACTCTTTGATAAAATTTAATTTTTTCATTGTCCCAAGTCATTGTACAATAATTAATTATAAACTATCTACGTAATGTAGGTATTATGTCTATTTCATTAAACAGTCCACTGGATTTAACTGAAACAGGCAAGAAGTAAGGCGAGGAAGCTGAAACGAGGAAATACCGTCCACATCTATAAAAAATTTTCTTTAAAGTACCGACTTCTATCGTATGAAATTCGAGTTGCCTCGGACCATGCGTCGCAAAACCGAATGCTATTTGCCGCGCTTCGATGATACTAACGGTATGTATACATATGAGGCAGAAAGTGAATGGGACAAGGCGAGCCCGAACGGATGCCTCGTTCGTGAAATTTTTCGTTGCGAATGAAGCCACCTGAGGCAGCGAACGAGGCGCCGATCCAACTTGCGCAATCCATTCGGGCATTCGGGCAGTTTTAACGTAGCCGACGATATGATAGTGTCTGCTGCTGCTTTTATAGTGATTGCCGGATTATCGAAAAAGAAAAAGAAGAGGCGCTGGTGGATGACAAAACTTTATCGCAACAGATTGATTACCAGAGGAAATTCATTATTAAATATTATGTTTTGTTTGAATTTAGTAAAAAAGGCTTTGGAAATCCGTGATTTGATGATGTAATATTTATTGTGAAAATATTACATAAAGTTGTGAAGACGTTTCGGATGTTTGTAAACATCCATCATCAGTTCTATAAAATTTATTATAATTTGTTACATATTTAAAATTGTTGAATTTAATATAAAACATGTCAAAAATTCTTACCATTAACTGACGAAGAAAATATAAAAATTTACATTTAAAGATGATTCCTTATTGGAATTGCCAAATAATTTGCAAGTGGAACAATAATGATCACAAAAATTGTTGTCTTGACAATTGAATGAACTGTAACTGTCCTAAAATATATAAACAGAACATCCCATTGAGACAAATAACTTCAACTTTAGAAACACCCAGCTACAAATTAGCTAAATATCTACATAACACCTTACAAAACATAACTTCCATATCGCAATACAGCGTCAAAAGCTCATTCGATCTTGAACATGACATTAAGTCAATAAATATCCCTCCGAATTATTCACTTATAAGCCTTGATGTTACTGCGTTATATCCAATTACCCCCCAAGAATTTGTTATACAATGTATCACAGAAAGATGGTCAGAAATTAGTGAATTCACAGATTTAACTTTAGAACAGTTTATAAAAGGTATCGAACTTTGTTTCCAAAATTCAATTTTTAGTTTCAATGAGCAAATTTACAAACAAATAGATGGCTCACCAATGGGTGCTAGCATTTCCAGCACATTAGCTGACATTATATTACAAAAAATGGAAAATGACATCATTCCTAACAAGAATTTCAAGATTCTTTTTTATAAACGATATGTTGATGATTGCTTGATGATAGCTCTCAATGATGAAGTTGATAATATACTAACTACATTTAACAATTGTCACCCAAGAATCAAATTTACTATAGAAAAAGAAAACCAAAATAAATTAAACTATTTGGATATAACTTTAATTAGAGATAACAATAGAATTATTACAAATTGGTATCAAAAAGAAACAGCTAGTGGTAGATATCTCAATTTCTATTCCAATAACAATATGAAATATTAAATTAGTGTCATTATTGCTTTAGTTGACAGAGCTATCCTATTGTCTCATCATAAATTTCATAATAAAAATTTAAATTATATTCGTTCCACTCTAATACAAAATGGTTATCCAAAATTTTTTTTAAATAAACATATAAACCGAAGATTACATCAATTAAATTTAAGAACATCCAATAATAATAATATATATATGAAAATAATAACAATGAAAATTACATTTATACAAAAATTCCTTATGATAAAAATATAAATTATACTTTTCAAAAAATGCTTAAAAATAGTAATATCACAACACTTAAAGATAAAATCCCGACAAATGAACAAAAAAACGTCATATACAAGATCGAATGTGGCTCTTGCACCAAAAATTACATAGGTGAAACCACCCAACCTTTAAAAAAACGTATATACCAACACGAATACCATTGTAAAAGAATTAAATCCAGACCATAGCGCCTGAACTAGACATTCAATAGACACAGGACATTCATTTAAATTTAAAGATACTATTCGGACCGCATATGCTATCTAGTGCCATCAAAGCGCACTAGCATGTGTAACAGGTACGGTCGCCTAGGACGAAATCTAATACCTGACATACAAGGGGTGCTTAGAAATTTTACTTGACCCAAAGTAATCCACTAATTATATTAATGCAAGACTTATTATGATCAAGGGTAACGAAGGTCGCTGCCACCACTATCACGAATTTATTGGTCTGCCGCGATAGAAGCAGACAAAAGAAAATAATGACAGACACGGCTGTCTTCCGACAAAATTTATATGTGACGGTATTTGCCAAAATACCTTAATTCCCAACAGGAATAACTAGGGGTTTCTAAATTCAAACAGTACTGCTCAATATAACAATTTATTTACACACAATTATTAACAACAACTTAATTTAACTACTCTTGTGACATGGGAGAACGATACTAACAATTTGGACTCTCAACAATTAATATAATAAAAATAGGGCGACCTCAGAGTTGCTATGCTATCAGCCTAGGTTCAACACCTCACACTACTACTACCAAAGTAATAATGTTAATTCTACTTACTATTCATCACTGGTCAGCCTCGGATGAAGCACTTTATTAGTTTATATTATACGACTCTACAGTTAAAAATAGTAAATTAATTAAAATAAGTAAAATTAATTAAGTTCGATCTGGACTCGGACGACGACGGCTTCAACACACAACACAAAAATATCTAAAGTCACTAAGACAATTTAGTTATCAAAATTTAGAAAGATTCGCAAGACTGTCACAAGAAGATCACTTAGATCTGTTCAGTTTGAAGTCAGCGGAGAGAATTATCTTAGATAAAATTATGTGGAAGGAACTTCGCATAATTTTACCCCTACTTTTCCCAATAAGGGGGTGTTTCTTACACCCTCATTGGTCATTTCAAATATTTTACAGTGTTAGTTTCATTAACTGACTCCCGTCCGAGCGGCAACGCTGAAGGACGCAAAAAATCTCCAACGGACTTTTTGAGACCTCCAAGTATTTGACGCCGGACGCTGTCAATCATGAAATGTGATCTTAAGATTGCTTTCCCATTGTATTCTCAAAAACTGCCCTTTTCTATTTAGCTTTTAAAATTTATTGCTTCCTTAACCCCATGCAGTACCATTTACTTTATTGCTCTCAAATGTTCCAACGAAAAGCAATCTTAAAACCTTACAAGAATCTACATTTACAATACTATGTTTTCTACCATTGTTCTTTTATTACTCCAGCTGCAAGTACAGCTGGCATATTACTTAATTTATTTAAACAATTTCCTCTAAAACGAGGAGCCGCAGAGCGAGCGTGTTACAACTTTCCCTATCCCCTTAAAATAAATTATCTTCCTGAAGGGCAAATAATTTATTATCCCAACTACTTAGTATTTGTAAGAACCGAGCTCCTGGGCAAGGGTCGCTGCTCTTCGGTACCTGTCCTCGACTGGAAACCGCAATGATCTTCGCCTTTTGAGCCGTTCGTCCGTAGTCCTTTCTGTGGTTACAGCTATCATTGGCCTCTGCGGGGCGCCTCTCTGGGCAGTCCTAAAACCATAACCCCACTGGCCCTAACAATTTTATATTCTAACATGCAACTATTATACATACAATTCTTAAAATACATTACAAAATGGGAATTCTAGTGTGAATAACATTATTTGCACGAACTTGTTCTTAAGGCAATAACTTTTCTTGTACCGCAGATCTGGTACGAGAGGATCCAGCTTCTAGTGCTGCTAAACTAATTATTTCCGTTCGAGGTGCAGTTCTTGTTACATACGGTTTAATATTAATAGGACATTTTTTATAAATCAGTATTAGTGCCAATATAATTCCTCCAATAACACCCAATATAATCGAACCATAGTAAGTAATTTCTTTATGACTTTTTCTCGTTCTTAAATTCTGGATTTCCGAATGCCAATCATTTACATCTACCCCAAGCTTAAGTTGATCTAATTTGATCGTCTTAATCAATTCATTTACTTCGTCCTTTGATCCACCTTTATTACTAAAATTACTAACATGTGAAATATTTGTCTCCAATGGTGGTACGATAACATTATCATAATATCTCGACTGCATACTACTCGTGGTAATCGACTGAGGTAATAAAAAGTAACTCTGACTATGCGCTATATAAGTGGATGGAATATTAACAATTTCCGTTCCTTTTAAAACAACATTTGTACTATTAAATCTTTGAGGATCTTTTTCACTCGGGCAACTAATTGTTAGTAAGTCCCTTTGCACACTATATATCCACGAATTACTATTTTTAGAGCGATACAAGACTGATTTTGATTCTAGGACAACTTTATGTTTGCAAAGTTTACTCGCGGAGTCTGTATTACCTAAGAATAACGCGGTTAAACAAGATAACACCGAAATTTTTCTAATTGGTTTTGAAGGCGGGCAAATTTTTATAAATCCATCTCTACACATTAATAAATCTTGAGTGTCCATTTCCATATAATACTGTCCGTCTTCTGATAGTGCCAGATAATTATTTGGTGTCTCTACTACCAATTTAGTATGTTCGACTCCTGATTCATACGGTAACGGCAATGCACGGTATACATTAAAATATCGACTAGGTGCTTTTAGCGGAATGGTAACAAAAATTCTTAGAGTTTCGTTAAAATATGCTGCTCTAACCTTCGCGATATCGTAATATAAAAATGCGTTTTTATCGAAATCAGATACTATTAGCGACAAGCCCGTAGGTAACTGATTTCTAATTGAATTTAATGCCTCCTTTAATAAACTCGGACTAATAAAGACAGGACTTAATTTCTGTAAAGCAGTTGCTTCTAAAGCATTGCCTAAATCCGAAATAACTTCTTTAACGTCATTCAGTATATATTCAGCCGTTCTTAATGCCGAATTTAAATTTATACTTTGAATTAATTTTGCATCAAAATGTAAACTTTCTTTTTCTTTAAAAATCTGATCTACTTTAGTATTCAATAATGCAACAACAGTTTTTAATTTCGCGAAATTTTCTTTCATCATTTTATCGTTATCTTGTAATTTCTTTACTACGGTTACTTGCTCATTCATTACACTTAAAATACCATCCGATTTTTGATTTAACTCGGTAATTTTCTCATTAACATCTTCTAGATCAGCATTATCTGCGGTACCGAACAAAAATTTCAAAATATTACCGCCCAAATTAATAAGACCTCGTTTGCCTCTCTTTACCTCATATGGTGCAATTGTTTTATACAAATTATATAATTTCTCTTTCAATTTTGCTACATCATTGCTAATAATTCCTAACTCTCTACTTACTATATCATTTAAAGCAGTCTTGAAAGATGATTCCATGTCCTCTCTAAGTCGAACGTCCAACTTCATCACATCGCGTAGAACATCTTCGAATGCCTCCAACACGAGCCGACAATCACTTAGATTGATATCCGTGGATAGGATCCAATTATCACCGGTTAGCAGTACCTCTTCCTCCTTAATAAAAACAAGTCCTTTGTCCATCCCTGGCATGGAATCTTCTGTTGTTATTGAGCCCATTAACGCGAGCAACACTAGACCTCTGGACACTGAAATCACACATGATTAACACAAGAACAAATATGTTACAATGACACTGCGGGTCTATATCCGACTTTTAGCTACCCATGGTTCATCAGGAACCCGACCGTAACTACGTAACGAATATCTACTTCGCGGAGTTTCGGTATTTTCACTTGGCCCGGTATTATTATTAATTATGGGTGGACTATGTACTTCCGCCTCTACATTTACGGTGACTCCGCCCGGTTCATTTAATGATTCTAAACTTACGGCTCTGCTAATCGTATTATCACTCTCTCGTTGAGTATTATCGCTCTGACGCGGCGTATATACGTAATCAAACTTTTTCATGTCAATCACGCGTGGGACTGGACTCTTCTTTACTTCTAGAGTACTATGATTTGGTTCCACATATAATTTCAACCGATTTACATTTACTAATATTTCTTTACCTCCGTCCACGTTCTGGATCACAAAGTTTACCGGACTAGTTTGTTTATTAATTTTATACGGACCTATCCATGGCTTCACAAATTTTCTACTTAATCCCTGTTTAACTACTTCATTATGTAGAAATACTAAATCTCCAACTTGAAAATTTCGGACTGTGGTCTTTTTATTGTATTGAACCTGATTCCTACTTTGAGCTTTGCTAATTCGTTCTTTTACTATTTTATATGCGTCTTTAATTCTTTCTTCGATACTCTGACTGTAATCTGTATTACTCTTTTTATCTAACGGTTCTATATTATCTTCAAGTGGTATCTCAAACTCCCTACCATACATAAAAAGAATGGTGTTTCTCCCGTTGAGTTATGAACCGAATTTCTTATAGCCATTAATACGTACGGAATCCACAAATCCCAATCTTTATGATCTTTACTAATATAATGCGACATTGTATCTGAAAAAGTTCTATGAAATCGTTCAATACACCCATTTCCCATAGGATGGTACGCGGTTGTTTGTAATTTTTTTATACCGAATAAATGACACACGCTCTTAAATAGTTTCGATAAAAAGTTCGTCCCTTTGTCTGTTAAAAGCTGTTTAGGTACTCCATGCCTTGCAATAATATGCGAAACAAACACATTTGCTACTGTCTCTGCTTTATCATCAGGTATCGGTATTGCCTCGGGATAACGCGTAAACGCATCAATAAAAGTTAAAATATACTTGTTACCTCGACTGGTTCTTTCAAATGGACCTACAATGTCCATAGTCGTACGCTCGAAAGGTTTACTAAGTTCATTGAACTGTTGCAAGGGTGCTGGTCTTAGATGAGGCGAAGTTTTTCTTTCGTTACACGATAAACAACGCTCACAATATTCCTTAATCTGCTTACCCATATTTTCCCAAAAGAATTTCTTTTTAATCAAATTATACGTCTTTTCGAAACCCGGATGACCTGCATACGACAGATCATGATGAATCCTTATGATTTTATTTACCATAGTGGCTGGAACCACTAATCTATCTTCGCGCTCATTTAAATCTCTTAATTTATAAATTAATCCGTCCCTGTCTTTATAAAATTTTGAAATTTGCGAATTTTGTTCATTTTCTAACAATTTATTTAATTTCAACTCTTTTTCTTGTTCTAATTTTATGGTTTCCCGATCACATATTGGCTCATAATTATCTACGCAATTAATTTCTATACGCGACAAGGTGTCCGCATTAGTATTTAATTTTCCCGGTTTGTGTATAATATCAAATACATACTCCGACAATTTTAAAGACCAATTTAACAATCGACTACTTGGGTCGTTTACTTTATTTAACCAGCGAAGTGGACTATGATCGGTTATCAAAGTAAATTTTCTCCCGTATAAATAACATCTGAAAAATTTAACTGCCCATATAACTGCTAAACATTCTTTTTGTATTGTTGGATAATTAGTTTCGGCTTTATTTAAAACACGGCTCGCGTAAGCAATTGGGTGTTCTACTCCGTTGCGAGTTTGACTCAAAATCGCACCTAATGCAATATTTGACGCGTCCGTTGTTAATGTAAATGGCTGACTAAAATCGGGGTATATTAATATCGGTTCTTTAATTAACGCGCTCCTCAATTTATCAAATGCAAATTTTGTTTCTGTGTCCCATTTAAATGGAATATCTTTCTTTAAAAGTGTAGTTAGGGGTTTCGCTGATTCTGCGAAATCAGGTATAAACCGACGATAAAATCCTACTAATCCCAAAAATGACCTAACGTCTCTCACGGTTTTTGGTGCCGGAAATTTCTCTATTGCCTCTATTTTTGACGGATCTGGTTTGACTCCTTCTGCCGAAATAATGTGACCTAAATACGCGGTTTCTCTACGTACAAATTCACATTTACTAGGTTTTAATTTTAAATTAAATTTTCGCAATCTATTAAACACGTCTTTAATTTTCATTAAATGTTCTTCTATATTATCTCCCGAAAATATGCATATATCATCTAAATAAACGTAACATTTTTCCCCAACTAATCCACTTAGTACACAATACATCAGCCTTTGAAATGTACTTGGCGCATTACATAAACCGAACGGCATTCTATTCCATTGATAATGCCCCCACGGCGAACTAAACCCAGTCTTTTCCTTATCTTCCTCGGCAATTTCTACCTGGTGATACCCTGATGCTAAATCTAAGGTTGTAAATAAAGCAGCGCCATTCATATGCGAAATTGTATCTTGTAAATTCGGCAACGGTAAGAAATCTTTCTTCGTTATTTTATTTAACTCGCGAAAGTCTACACACAGTCTAACTTTCGTCGAACCGTCCGACAGTTCTCGATTTACTAAGACAATAGGAGCTGACCAAGGTGAGTCACTCTCCTCAATAATACCGTCTTTTAACAATTCGTCAATTTGTTTTTGCAAAGTTTCTTTTTGCGTGAATGGAACACGATACGGCCTTTTTGCAATTGGATGAACATCATCTGTTATAATCCGATGTTTCACTTTCGATGTGCAACCTAACTTTACTCCCGGCTGTATAAATATATCTTTGTATTCTAATAACACTTTTTCAACTTTTTGCCTATCGTTACTCGGTAAGTGATCTAAATGAAATAAGGTTCGAAAATCTACTTCTTGTACGGATGCTATTACGCTATTCGGTTCGCTAAACATGCTAATGTCCTCTTTGACATTTTCCTCAAAACCCACAATGGTTTTAGCAGGGATAAACACACTGTCTTGCGACACATTCATGAGCTTTACCGGTACCACGGTCTCATCGCTCCTAGCAAGCACTCTAGCTGCTATAACTCCTTGAATTTCCAGTTCGACTGGCTCAATTAAGACACATCCTGCTTTATTTAAAACATTTAACTTAACATTCCTCTCTGCTAAGCACACAGCTTCAGACCTAGGAGGTATTGTAATATTCTTTTTAATACGAACCGATCTATGTCCTTGTTTGCATTTTCCGTACTATTTTCAATTTTAACTTCCGAAGAAATTCCGGTAATTTCCATATTATTGCCTGAACCGTTTCAAACGACCGCATTATGGTCAACCTTAACAATTTCCTCGAAATGAACCTTTTTCAATTTACTTGTTGGCACACTTTCCTTTAACAATACATCTTCAGGATTTGTACCTGATGTTCCATCTCTTTCTAAGCTACTGTTTTGACACAGTGAGCTGCTACCTACAAAGTTACTTTGCAATCCGCTTTTTGAATTATTTAAATTTCCATCATTTTTACTGCATGTACCTACAGCTTTATTACTTTTGTCAAAATTACTTTCTTTGCTTTCACGATTACAAAATTTTGAACTATCGTGAGTGACCTCTGTACTGTACGAGTCACTGTTTTCGCTAGTGTAATCTCGCCTTGCAATTTTGATTTCTTCCCGATTAATTTCCCTACATTGCGAGTCATTCTTCTCGCTAACCGTTTCTCGATTTTCTTCACGATTTTTAGTTTTCGTTACTTCGCGATTTAATTCATTATCACGCGAATTACTTTCTTTACTCATTCGTACGTGAATTTCTTCGGGACTTTGAATCTTTATACTCCTGTGAGTATCTTCCCTAACTCGCGAACCATGATCGTTTCTAAACTGTCCGTGATATTCTTCGCGACGTGGAGTCTTTTTACTACAGTGAATATCTTCTCTAACTCGCGAAACTTGTTCGTCGCTAAACCGTACGCGATGTTCTTCGCGACGTTGGGCCTTTATACTCCCGTGAGTATCTTGCTTTGTACTCGACAAATAATCGCGAACTGGGACTTCCGTGTCATACAAAGAATCTAACGATCGTTTTGTTTTATAGTTATTCGCAGTACGAGGTGCTGAAATAAAATGATTTTCGATTAATTTTGGAACATAAAGTTCCTGATTCTCTGCTAGATTCGCTTTTTCGCTTAGAAATTCGTAACCGCTACTATTTGCCTTTCTTCCAAATTTATCTTTAGTGTTTTGTGTAATTGTTGAAATCGCGAGTCGTTCCGAACAAATTACTATCTCATTACATGCATAATTAATTTGAGCTTTATACTCCGTTAAAAAATCTACACCAAGTATCCCGTCGGTAGCTAAATTTATACTATTATCACACACTACAAAATTATGATAAATACTACTACGGCCTACATGTAATTTTACTCTCGTAGTCCCAACTACAGGTAACTCCTTCCCAGAAATACCTACAATACTACGCGTGCGTGCGATTGGAAACAACCGCTGTCCCTCAACTACATACCGCTTGATAATACTAACGCATGCACCAGTATCAATTAAAAATTCTAAATTTCTACCATTCACTACTAATTCTACTTTGTTACTTTTTCTACTACTAGGGAGAGTGGTTACTAAATCATTTTTTCGCGGTTCTCTATTACGGCCGCGCGAATCGGGACAAACATCCGCGGCCATATCTAGTTTAAATCTTTGTTATAAGTAATTTCTTTCATTGCCTTCTTTGGAAATTTAGACGGGTTTATAATAGAACGACAAATATCTGCTTGGTGTCCGCGCTTATTACATCTTTTGCATATTATATTGTAACGACAATCTTTTGCAAAATGCCCGAATTTTTGACAATTGAAACAACGGCTTTTATTTCTAAAATTAGATTCTGGACTCCTTTCTCGATTATTTTCGTTTTTATGCGTGTTCTTTTCTAAGTTCTTTTCCACATTTTGCATGTGACTCAAAGTTAAAACTTGAATTAGTTTATCAATTGATGCCGTTAAATTTGATTCATTTGTTCGCGTACTTTCATTTTCAACCGGAGTTTTAACTGTTATTCTATTAACAAAATCTGAATCCTCACGACGCATCATGTTAAATGCCGATTCTGATTTCTTTGCAACTTCTACTGCTTTATCAAAAGTTTTTGGATTTTCGTAAAACACATCTCTTTGTAAATGTGGTAAAATTCCCGAAACAAATTGATTTAATAACAGTTTTTCTATATATCGCGAATTATCTTCACGCGCTCCTTCCGAATTATCTTCGAAGCTCTCCATAAAACAATTACCTAACGCATGCAGTCTACATACATATGCAGAAATTGTTTCGTCCCTATTCTGATAGCAACTATTAAATGCCCTTTGTATCGTTCTCGAGTCTTGCTTGGGTTGATATCTTTCTAATAATTCTCTTTTGATTACTTTCCAATCTTTCGAATCTCTAGTTTTTGAATTATTTTTAATATACCATGCCGCGTCTCCAAGTAAATTTAATTTTACTACACTAATTACATAATCTGAACTCCATTTTCCAATATTCTTACAATTCTCAATTTTGTCTATAAAATCTACTACGCTTTCATCTGATTTTCCCGAAAATGTTGGAGTTTTCATATTAACCCCAGATAAGGATGAAACTGCTACTAAATAGTCTAACATCTGTTGATCATTGAATCGGAGTGAACCAGTTGTTTCACTCAAATCGGGTGAGCCAGTTGTGTTCGGCATTTTACTTGCTTTAGTTTATTAACAATGAAGCAATAACTACACAAAGTTCTTTATTGCTTTACACTTCTACCGACTTAGGGGCTCGGGACTACCTAACTGACCGTAATAAATCCACTCAGAATTTACTTACGTATATAAAACTCTTTTGTCGTTCTGCAAGTACGACAACTACCAATTTCCAATTAAAATGAACACAACAGGTACTTATTCTCAACAAATGCAAATATTGACTGTACAAATACCTCAAAAATCAAAATGTAATAATAACACACAGTAGTTTATTACAATTTCGAAACTAAATTTTGTCGGTTTAAAAGGCGTAACTGGAATGAGAGGGTTTAAGTATTAAAAATATTTAGATCCCAGCGCTTTGCCACCAAAATATGTAACAGGTACGGTCGCCTAGGACGAAATCTAATACCTGACATACAAGGGGTGCTTAGAAATTTTACTTGACCCAAAGTAATCCACTAATTATATTAATGCAAGACTTATTATGATCAAGGGTAACGAAGGTCGCTGCCACCACTATCACGAATTTATTGGTCTGCCGCGATAGAAGCAGACAAAAGAAAATAATGACAGACACGGCTGTCTTCCGACAAAATTTATATGTGACGGTATTTGCCAAAATACCTTAATTCGCAACAGGAATAACTAGGGGTTTCTAAATTCAAACAGTACTGCTCAATATAACAATTTATTTACACACAATTATTAACAACAACTTAATTTAACTACTCTTGTGACATGGGAGAACGATACTAACAATTTGGACTCTCAACAATTAATATAATAAAAATAGGGCGACCTCAGAGTTGCTATGCTATCAGCCTAGGTTCAACACCTCACACTACTACTACCAAAGTAATAATGTTAATTCTACTTACTATTCATCACTGGTCAGCCTCGGATGAAGCACTTTATTAGTTTATATTATACGACTCTACAGTTAAAAATAGTAAATTAATTAAAATAAGTAAAATTAATTAAGTTCGATCTGGACTCGGACGACGACGGCTTCAACACACAACACAAAAATATCTAAAGTCACTAAGACAATTTAGTTATCAAAATTTAGAAAGATTCGCAAGACTGTCACAAGAAGATCACTTAGATCTGTTCAGTTTGAAGTCAGCGGAGAGAATTATCTTAGATAAAATTATGTGGAAGGAACTTCGCATAATTTTACCCCTACTTTTCCCAATAAGGGGGTGTTTCTTACACCCTCATTGGTCATTTCAAATATTTTACAGTGTTAGTTTCATTAACTGACTCCCGTCTGAGCGGCAACGCTGAAGGACGCAAAAAATCTCCAACGGACTTTTTGAGACCTCCAAGTATTTGACGCCGGACGCTGTCAATCATGAAATGTGATCTTAAGATTGCTTTCCCATTGTATTCTCAAAAACTGCCCTTTTCTATTTAGCTTTTAAAATTTATTGCTTCCTTAACCCCATGCAGTACCATTTACTTTATTGCTCTCAAATGTTCCAACGAAAAGCAATCTTAAAACCTTACAAGAATCTACATTTACAATACTATGTTTTCTACCATTGTTCTTTTATTACTCCAGCTGCAAGTACAGCTGGCATATTACTTAATTTATTTAAACAATTTCCTCTAAAACGAGGAGCCGCAGAGCGAGCGTGTTACACATGTTTTTACAATTTTATTTCAGGCGACTTTGCTTAGCGCAATGACATCAATTCCTGTCTTGTCTTCGCGCACCTGCAAACTGTGATCTTCCTTTTGTATTCGCTGTCTGTCCGCTGAGGAGATCGCACGCTTCTATTTACTCTACGCTAAAATTGACCACGAGGCTCAATATATTTTTCCTATTGTTGTTTTTTATAATTCAACTTTTGTGCTTCTTGTGCAACACACAATCTACACACGCTGTACAGTTTACACGCTGTAAGTACACACATTTTTACAGTGTTGAGCACTTTTCTTTACACTTGCGCTATTTTACTATTTTGTTTTACGCTAAATATAGCTTGTTTCATTTCATTTGTTATTTAATAGCAACTTTGTATAGTTTTGCACATTTGCTGCATATTTCATTTACATTTGATCGCATGTAGTTCAAATTATTTTGACTACATTTGACACGTTTTTCTCTGCTTTTATTATTGCTCTAATTACTTTTACAAGCGCTAAGATTGTTTAGCTTTGTTTAAAGTTTATATTCGCTTTATTTTATTATTATTTGTTCTAGAATCTGTTAGTATTTTCGCTATTTTGCCTACTTATATTAGGACTTTGTTCATTGAATTTTTAGACAACTTATAATTATTATGTACGCTTGGGTACATTTTTTACTGCATTTATTATTTAGCTGCACATTATTAGTGCACATTTACTTATGTTAAATAAAGTATCCTTTTATTTTGTCCCCTTTTGTACAAATTTACAGCATTTATAGCACCGAGCCTTCTGCTGGACATCTTGCGCTGCTTGCTGGGTTATTTGTATTCGCTTTCTACTTCTTTTCTTGATCTTTCGCTGTTGTTAGGAATAAGAACTTTATTAGCTTCGCTATCCTACTCAACATTTATTATTATCCATTTTACCAATTTATCCTGTCATTCTTCAGAGTTATATATCCAGTTCTTTCTTGTGTTTTCGTTTCTACTTTGCTTTGCCGCTACGCTCGCAATAATCGTTCTAAATAACCAACACGTCAATCAACCAGCCGACCAACTACAGTTCTTTCGCTTACGAGGCATACTTTAGGTCAACGCTAGCACCTGATTAGGGATTTTGACTTTAACGCAACGCTGGTCCTTCGAGTCATCATCCAGAAGTCAGCTTTAGTCAGGCCGCATCCTTCTATATCAACCTAAAGTGCTGAGACAGCTGAACCAGCTACTCAACGCCCCAACATTTTGGTCCTTCGAGCCGGATGGGGAGTCGTTCTCTGTCGTGTTGTTGTTTGGTTTTATTATTTTAATAAGTTTTGTTATATACTTTTTACTATCGCGGATGGGGAGTCGTTCTCTGTCGTGTTGTTATTTGGTTATATTATTTTAATAAGTTTGATTATACGCTTTTTACTATCGCCGAATAGGGAGTTGTTCTCTGTCGTATTGTTGTTTGGGTCATTTATTTTAATAAATTTTGTTATTTGGTTCAATTATTTCAATTATTAAATATTCGCTATTTTTTGTTTGTTTATTATCATCATGGTTGAATTATTAACCGCAACTATTCGTCGCGACTTTGCTTTGCGATTTGTCAAAACTTTAGAGTCTCTTATGACTCAAGCCCGCAGCAATCTAATGAAATTAGGTGAAGCTCGCATACAATTTTAAATGCTACCACAACGCATTCAAGATTTTGAGACAAATCATATTATCGTCATGGCTGATTCAAGCAATGCTAATAAACAGGAAGAATTGTTCATCGAATATGATGATTTCATTGCTGCTGTTCGCAAAATTAAAGTACAATTCGAACTGCCTCCATTCAGTGAGCAACAATCAAGTGCTGAAACCTTGAACACTGCATTCCTAACGCATCTCAGTCCTCTCATCTATTTGCAAGACTTCCTAAATTAAACTTGCCACAATTTTCTGGTGACATTGAAAACTGGAATTCGTTTTTCGATCTTTTCAATAGCTCTGTTAATGATAACGACAACTTACGACCTGTCCAGAAATTCCAATACCTTAAATCTGTTCTTAAGGGAGAACCTCTATCCTTAATAAAGAATTTAAATTTAACTGATGATAACTATGCTATCGCTCTCAAATTGCTGCAAGATCGTTACGCTCAGAGAAGGTTGATTTCGTCACATCATATTCAAGCGCTGATTTATTTATCAAAGCCGATTCCTATGAATCACGCTAATGCTACCAAGTTTGTTGCTTCCATAACTGAGCACACCGAAGCTCTTAAAGCTAACAATGAACCAGTCCAATCATGGGATTGTCTTTTAACCTTTATCTTGGTTACTAAATTAGATACGCAAACAAGAAATGCATTTGAGCGCACGCTGTCTAAAGACAATTTACCAAAACTCTCTTACTTGTTAAGTTTCATTGACGATGATAAACAGAAATCAAAAGAATTTTCTCGCAAACCATTTAACACATCTTCTTTTGTTTCCACAACTGATAATCGCAAATGTATAATTTGTTCAAAACCGCACGCATTATTCAAATGTTTTAATTTCCAAAAAATGAATCCTTCAGACCGCTTTAAAGTCATAAGCGACAATAAATGTTGTCGAAATTGTTTGTCAAACTTTCATTCGACAACTAACTGTAAATCTAAGATAAATTGCCGTTCTTGCAATAAACGTCATCATACGCTCTTACATCTTGACAATAAGTCAGATACAAAAGGGAATAACCCACAAACTACAAATGTCGCAATGAATTCTAATGTGAGTAGTTCTCATTCGCTAGTATCGCATATCGCTTCTTCCTCGACAGTCATCTTGGGCACAGCAGTTGTTCACATTAAGAATTCCTTCGGTTCTTGGCTATCAGTTCGTGCTCTCTTAGACAGTGGAAGCGAATCATCGTACATTACAGAAGAACGTTTACGTCGCTTATAATTATCTAGGCGTCCTGCGAACATTTCAATATCAGCTTTTGGAAACACTACTCCCAATAACATCGTTAGAGGTACTGCAACCCTTCAGATGCGCTCTTCTTACTGCAAGACGCCTACTTATACGCTATCCGCAATTGTAGTCACACAAATAATTGAAAAGTTACCTAAAACGCAATTACCTTCGGATTTGCTTAAAGAAGTGCAAAACCTTTAATTAGCTGATTCTGAATTCAGCACTTCTTCACCTATCGATCTTTTAATTGGTGATGATCTATACTTTGATTTAATAACTGGTAATAAAAATAAAATTTCCAATGGTCCATTCGCCATTGAAACTACGTTATGTTGGATTGTTTCTGGACCAATCTCTATTATCTCCGCTTTTCCAGTTACCACATTAACAACTACGCAAAATCCTATCGCTACCGCTCTGTCTAAATTCTGGGAACTCGAGGATATCCCAAAAAACTCTATTATGTCTGACGAAGATCGCTTAGCTGAAGACATTTTTGTCAAACAACATAAAAGATTGGATTCTGGGCGCTACCTTGTCCCTCTCTTACTGAAACAACACCCTGTTGATTTAGGTAACTCATATAGAAACGCCTTACGTTGTTTGAATGGTTTGCAATGCCGCTTGTTATCCGATGACAAACTTAATACGGAATACAATAAATTTATGTCTGATTATGTAGACCAAAATCATATGTCACTTCTACCTTCAAACATTGGTCAATTACTTAAAGGATTTTATCTTCGGCATCACGGAGTCTTACGTGAATCAAACTCTGTAACTAAATTGAGAGTTGTTTTCAATGGTTTAAAAAGAACTTCACTAAATAAATCCCTAAACGACAATCTGCTAATTGGTCCTACTTTACAAGCAGATCTCACATCAATTATTCACCGATCTCGCTTTCATAAGATAATTTTCACTGCTGACATCAGACAAATGTATCGCCAAATATTAGTCTGCGAAGAACATCGTACTTATCAAAAGATTTTATGGAGTTTCTCTCCATCAACTCCACCTCAATCTTACATCCTTAATACTGTAACTTATGGTACAACGTGCGCACCTTTCTTGGCTATTAGAAGACTTCATCAATTAGGTGTCGATGAAATGTCGAATTTTCCACGCGCTGCCGAGATTTTAAAATCGGATACTTATGTTGACGATATTATAAGTGGAGCAAATACACTAACTGAAGCTCTTGAGTTACAGTAAAATCTTATTAAGCTACTTGGTACAGCTGGTCTAGAACTAAGAAAATGGACAAGTAATCATCCAGCTTTATTAGAAAATATCCCAAAGGAACACCAAGAATTTTCGTTTCTCAACGAAACCCAATATAATGACTCTGTTAAAATACTGGGTCTTTCTTAGAGCCCTATTTCAGACCATTTCTCGTACAAAATAAATTTGCCGACCCACGCAGTTTCTAAACGCTCAATTCTATCAGATATTGCGAAAATTTTCGATCCTATAGGTTGGTTATCGCCTATTATAATGCTTGCAAAATACATTATGCAAGAACTTTGGGTATCTGGCACTGATTGGGACACTCCAGTACCTGAACACATTCTACTAAAATGGAATTGCTTTAAATCAGAGCTCTCTAATTTATCTAAAATGTCAATTCCGCGCTATATGGACCTCACTGAGGGTACAATAAGTCTAATTGGCTTTTGTGATGCATCAGAGTTGGGCTACGCCGCTGTCGTTTATATTCATGTTGACTCCACAGAATTGCAGTCGGGAAAATCATATCTTCTTGCTTCTAAGACTAAAGTGGCACCGCTTAAACGCATTTCGTTACCGAGACTTGAACTATGTGCTGCACTACTACTCTCTCGTTTGATGGCACATTTATTAAATACATTAAAAATAAATTTTTCTAATATTTTAGCGTGGACAGACTCCACCATCGCCTTGTCATGGATTCGATCTCCGCCTTACAAGTGGAAAACTTTTGTAAGCAATCGTGTAGCAGAAATCCAGCAAAATATATCGTCTAATCACTGGCACCATATCACCTCACAGGAAAATCCTGCTGATTGCGCTTCTCGTGGTATGTCAGTTCATGAGCTATTATCCCACTCTCTCTGCTGGGAAGGTCCTTTTTGGCTAAAAGAACCCCGCACTTTATGGCCTTTGACTGTAAAACATGACGCAAACTCACACCCAGAAATAATGAACGAAGCTAAAATTACATTAATTGTTAGTTATGACAAATTTAATACAACTTTACTACGCTACTCTAATTTAAATCGCCTTTTGAGAACCACGGCGTTATGTATTCGATTTTTCAAACGCACAAAACTGAAAGAATCTAACACAGAGTGCCCACTTTCAGCCTCTGAACTCAATGACGCTTTAATACGATGGGTGAAAATAGTACAATATGAAGCATTTGATGACGAGATATGTAAACTCAAAATGAAAAAAGTATGTTCTAAATTTATACAAAATCTCGCTCCATTCTTAGACGAGAAAGGTCTTTTACGAATACGTCATTCGAATTTGAGCTTTACGCAAAAACACCCTTTACTTTTACCATCAAAACAGCATTTTACAAATCTTGTTATTGATTATTATCATCAAAATTATCTTCATCCTACACCCAGAACTTTACAAGCCATATTAAACAAACGATTCTGGATCATAGGTGCTCGCCGCGTCATTCGAAGCTGCAGCTTAAAATGCGTTAAATGTTTTCGCTGCCATCCCATTACATCTAATCCTTGCATGGGAAATTTATCTGCGCATAGAGTCCAAAAACTGAAGCCCTTCGACATTGTCGGCATAGATTACGGGGGTCCTTTCTATGTTACGCCGTACAAAAAACGTGGAGTACATGCCACAAAATTTTACTTGCGCCTTTTCATTTGCTTTGCTACCAAAGCAGTACATTTGGAAGCATCTTCTTATCTCTCCACTGAAGCATTTATTCTTGCTTTACGCCGCTTTTTAGCCAGACGTGGTAGATGTACTCACATTTACAGTGATTCTGGTACTAATTTTATTGGGACTAAAAGTTACTTTACCGAGCTACAGAAATTTGTAACTTCAACGCAATACAACGCTCATATTGCTAATAAACTTGCCGCTAACGGTATTCAATGGCACTTTAATCCGCCATCAGCTCCACATTTTGGTGGACTATGGGAAGCTGGGATCAAGTCGGTGAAATTTCACCTTTCCCATGTTGTAGGGTCACAAGTTTTGACCATTGAGGAATTTAACACACTTCTGTGTCAGATAGAATCTGTTTTGAATTCGAGACTTCTGTGTCCTCTATCATCAGATCCGAACGACTTACTCGCTCTAACACCTAACCATTTGCTGATGCAAGAGGCAGCTGTTTGCTTACCCGATCGCAATTATCTCGATCTGTCTCCAACGCAAATTCTCCTGCATCGATGGCAGTTAGTTCAGAGAATGTTCCAAGACTTCTGGAAACGATGGCATTCGGAATATCTCAATACGCTCCAACAGCGAGCTAAATGAACTAAAACCACGACCAATTTGAAACCAGATCAACTGGTACTCATAAAGCACGATACATTGCCACCGCTTCAATGGAAATTAGGGCGAATAAGTTCACCCAGGAGATGACAATGTCGTTCGAGTAGCCCAAGTCAAAACCTCAACTGGTACCCTAACTAGACCGGTCATAAAACTTTGTCCTTTGCCAGAATAACATTTCTGCAACCTTAAAAACTTCGTTTTTGGTCGGGCGGCATGTTCGGACCGCATATGCTATCTAGTGCCATCCAAGCGCACTAGCATGTTTTTACAATTTTATTTCAGGCGACTTTGCTTAGCGCAATGACGTCAATTCCTGTCTTGTCTTCGCGCACCTGCAAACTGTGATCTTCCTTTTGTATTCGCTGTCTGTCCGCTGAGGAGATCGCACGCTTCTATTTACTCTACGCTAAAATTGACCACGAGGCTCAATATATTTTTCCTATTGTTGTTTTTTATAATTCAACTTTTGTGCTTCTTGTGCAACACACAATCTACACACGCTGTACACTTTACACGCTGTAAGTACACACATTTTTACATTGTTGAGCACTTTTCTTTACACTTGCGCTATTTTACTATTTTGTTTTACGCTAAATATAGCTTGTTTCATTTCATTTGTTATTTAATAGCAACTTTGTATAGTTTTGCACATTTGCTGCATATTTCATTTACATTTGATCGCATGTAGTTCAAATTATTTTGACTACATTTGACACGTTTTTCTCTGCTTTTATTATTGCTCTAATTACTTTTACAAGCGCTAAGATTGTTTAGCTTTGTTTAAAGTTTATATTCGCTTTATTTTATTATTATTTGTTCTAGAATCTGTTAGTATTTTCGCTATTTTGCCTACTTATATTAGGACTTTGTTCATTGAATTTTTAGACAACTTATAATTATTATGTACGCTTGGGTACATTTTTTACTGCATTTATTATTTAGCTGCACATTATTAGTGCACATTTACTTATGTTAAATAAAGTATCCTTTTATTTTGTCCCCTTTTGTACAAATTTACAGCATTTATAGCACCGAGCCTTCTGCTGGACATCTTGCGCTGCTTGCTGGGTTATTTGTATTCGCTTTCTACTTCTTTTCTTGATCTTTCGCTGTTGTTAGGAATAAGAACTTTATTAGCTTCGCTATCCTACTCAACATTTATTATTATCCATTTTACCAATTTATCCTGTCATTCTTCAGAGTTATATATCCAGTTCTTTCTTGTGTTTTCGTTTCTACTTTGCTTTGCCGCTACGCTCGCAATAATCGTTCTAAATAACCAACACGTCAATCAACCAGCCGACCAACTACAGTTCTTTCGCTTACGAGGCATACTTTAGGTCAACGCTAGCACCTGATTAGGGATTTTGACTTTAACGCAACGCTGGTCCTTCGAGTCATCATCCAGAAGTCAGCTTTAGTCAGGCCGCATCCTTCTATATCAACCTAAAGTGCTGAGACAGCTGAACCAGCTACTCAACGCCCCAACATTTTGGTCCTTCGAGCCGGATGGGGAGTCGTTCTCTGTCGTGTTGTTGTTTGGTTTTATTATTTTAATAAGTTTTGTTATATACTTTTTACTATCGCGGATGGGGAGTCGTTCTCTGTCGTGTTGTTATTTGGTTATATTATTTTAATAAGTTTGATTATACGCTTTTTACTATCGCCGAATAGGGAGTTGTTCTCTGTCGTATTGTTGTTTGGGTCATTTATTTTAATAAATTGTCGGCTGGATGGCTGAGCGAGCTAGCGCACATCTCTAGCACGCTGTGACGTCATACGAACCTGAGATCCTCAGTTCAAGTCCCAGCGACCGACAACGTGTGATTTGTCGTAAAATAAAAAACACAGCTACTTGTGTATCACACTCGGATGCTATAGACTTGCCATCTATACATCTTAAATAGAAGTAGCACTGGCAAATGAAACAACCGACAGTACGGCAGTTAGAACTGCGGCTCGGTGTGTTCGGTTGCCCTATGCTCCGCTTAGGAGATACAGGAACACATTATTATTATTTAGCACCTGATTAGGGATTTTGACTTTAACGCAACGCTGGTCCTTCGAGTCATCATCCAGAAGTCAGCTTTAGTCAGGCCGCATCCTTCTATATCAACCTAAAGTGCTGAGACAGCTGAACCAGCTACTCAACGCCCCAACAGATACGGAAATTAATTTTGGATCCTTTCAACATTTTACAAAAATAAATATTATGTTGGACGAAGAAGAAAATGGGCAATTTAAAAATTTCATAAGAATGTCATCAAGCGACTTTTATTATTTGTTAGAACTGATTCGTGAAAAAATTTCTAAAACTTCAACAAATTATCGGGGGCCTGTTACAGCCGAAGTACGATTTGCTATAACCTTAAGATTTTTGGCTACTGGTGATTCGTTAACTAGCCTGCAATATCCCTTTAAAGTGTCGGTTGGTAGAAGTGTTAATTAAATACGTAAAGGTAGGTGTAAACTATTTTATTTCTATAGTATTGATTGTTATTGATATACATATGTATATTTTACATAATATTGGATAATAAAGACAAATAAGTGTACATTTGTGATTCGCTGTCTATAGACGATTGAATTGATGATAGGATGTTTGTGTAGGATGATGGAGTTGGTGGGGGAGAGGTACTGGTAGAAACATTTGGAGAGGGTGATTGCTCTCGGGGTAGCGTAGATTCAGCGCTGTCAGTAGGCGATTGAAGTGATGATAGGGTGTCTGTGTAGGATGTTGGACTTGAAGAATAAGAAGTATTGGGCAAAGTATATGGAAAAGAAGGTTGCATTAGAGACTGGGTAGGTTGCATTAAATTTTGATTCATTTTCTCGTTGAAAAGAACTGAACTTATTTGATGTTGCA
This sequence comes from Stenolophus ochropezus, assembly GCA_035578165.1. Lineage (NCBI taxonomy): Eukaryota > Metazoa > Arthropoda > Insecta > Coleoptera > Carabidae > Stenolophus > Stenolophus ochropezus. Next base: position 15,239,222 of record JAQOWZ010000013.1, read on the forward strand.
TTATTGCACAAACTCGGGGAGACATCTTTCTCAACTTTTCCGTCACATAATCTCCAAAAGCACCGCTGTCATCCTTACATTGCCCTTGTTTTGATTTTAAAATTTGGTATGCCTCTTCAATGCGTGTATCTTCAGGGCGTCGTCTCCGTTTTGGTGAAGTTTTCTTCGGAGATCTAAGTTTCTTTAGAGGTGGGATGGCGGGTCCTACCGCATCCTCCATTATTTCTAAATCAGATGGTTCGGAATTTTCCAATACTGAATTTCTTAAATTTTCCAATACTTCATTTTCTGAAATTTCTGCCTCTGAATTTTCGTACACTACATTTCAGTGAATAAATTGTAGGCCTTTTGGTTCCTGATGTTTATTAGACATGTGTCTTGTTTATTTATTTAAAATTTGGACGTTTCGGGCTAAATTCGCCCATCATCAGCTACAATATTATAAAATTGTTACATAATTTGAATATAAAATATTATACAACTCACCAAATTGATGTTATTGTGTTACAAAGTGTTTCATGTGTTACAGTGATATATAATTAATTTGTGGAAAACAATTCTTTCCCAAATTTAAATAATAATTGTATCATTGTTGTTGAAAGAGAGAGTACATGATGTTACAAGTGTAAACGACATCTTGTGTATTTGTATCTATTTTGTCTTTGAGCGGAGTGTAAAGAAAATTTGTAGTACTTAAATTATTATTTGCAATCTGTATATTAGAATTTTTTAAAAAAATTTGCATTGATTTATTAATTTTATTATCAAAGGGTACAGTTGCATATATTATTTTCTCTTGAGGATGGTTGCTCTCTAGTCCATCTATCTCTAATGGCGTAGTTTGAATGTTATTGTGTTTTTTAAGTCTGATGCTAATGTGTTTTTGTAAAAAATCGAAGGGGTAACTATTATTTTGAAGAATATTGTAGATGTAATCGATATTTTGTTGGTGATACATTGAATGAGATAGTAAAATGGCCCTGTCTACTAATGAGTTTATAACACTTATTTTATATTTAAGATTTATGTATGAATTAAAATTGAGGTATCGTCCTGAAGCAGTGGGTTTAATGTACCAGTTAGTGAGGATTTTGTTATCTTTTCTAATTACAGTGGTATCGAGGAAGTGTATCTGATTATTAATTTCCATTTCTAAGGTGAATTTAATACGAGGGTAGAATTTATTAAACTCATTCAGAATATCATCAACAATATCAGTTGGGGCTATTACTACACAGTCATCAACATAACGTTTGTAATATATAATATTCCAATTGTTATTGGAGAAGACTGTTTTTTCCAAATTTTGTAAGATAAGTTCAGCCAATGAGCTGCTAATGCTAGCACCCATTGGTGAGCCATCTTGTTGAAAATAAATTTGTTTATTGAAAGTGAATACTGAAGATTCAAAACATAATTTGATACCTTCAATAAACTGGTCTTTATTTAAATCGGTGTGTGGATCGATTGAAGGCCATAATTCTGCCAAACAATCTATGACTAAATGTTGGGGGATAGATGGGTAGAGAGCAACGACATCAAGAGAAAAGATACAGCAGTTGGAGGGTATGTTAAGTTGAGAGATGTCATTTACAAAATCAAAAGAATTCTTGATAACTGTTTCTGAAACAGCAGTGACTTTACTAATAGTGTTATTTAAAAATTTAGAAAGAAGGTATGTAGGAGTATTTATTGTAGATGTTATTTGGCGTAAAGGGACATTATCTTTATGTATTTTTGGCTGCATGTACATTCTACCCAATGATGGATGCTGTACTATGAGATGGGGATGTTTGATTCCGACTAAATATTTTTTGCATTTATTATCTAATTTGTTGATGGGATTTTTATTTAATTTAAGATATGTTGATTGATCTGATAGAATGTCTATTGCTTTATTATCGTAGTCGGTTTTATTCATAATTACTGTTTTAGAACCTTTATCAGCTTTTGTAATGATTAATTTATCTGAGTTTAATTTTACGAATTGTTTGGTTTTCTGAATCCATCGTAGCAATTCTTGCTCTTGGTAATCTAGTTTGTAATTTTTTAATTGGTTATATCTGTAATGGAGTATAGTAGAAATTTTCTTTTTTATTGATCTTTATCTGTTATATCACTTCTATCAACTGCAATTGATAAGTTTACGAAACAGTGTATAATAAGTTGTTGATTATATTTACAATTTATATTTTTGTAACTGAATTTTGGTCCAAGAGCAAGTATTGCTAAGACTTCTTCACCAATTTCTATGTTACTAAGGTTTGTTATCCAATTTTTATAATTATTTAGAAGACAGGAGCAAATACTATTTTTTATTGCTATTGATTTTAATTTATTTATTTTAATTTCAATTGTATGTTTATTAGAAGTTTTTGTGTTAATATAAAAAGTATTTGATTTATGAACCACATAGTTGAAAACATCAATGGGTAAACTGTCCATGCAGTAACGGATACATTTGGTTTTTTGTTTATTTAAATAATTTAAGTGAGAACGGGCCTCTTCTATTTTTGTATTTAAAATTTTGTATTTATAACTTAGGGTGGCATGAAAATATTTTTTGCGATTATCTTTGTTTGCCAAGTTGTTATTGAAAGTGGTACAATTATTAATGAAATTTAGGATTAAATTATTATCTTTACATGTGTGTAAGAAGAAAATTCGATTTTCAGTTTTAGCTATTTTAATATTTTGTGTGTAGTACCTTTTTATTTTCTGCATTGTTTTCCAGCCGAAGCTGTCTTGTATTATCTTGAAAAAACCGGTGTATCTTGTCTACACTACATTTCCTTCACTTTCTGGCTCTGAATTTTCGTTTTTCTGCACATCTTCAATGCTTGATGATGCTTTCTTTGTCTAAAATCAAAAATTAGAAAAAAATATGTGTATTTCCTGTTGCAGGTACTGTCATCTGCAGAAGAGTGGAAAGAAATATCAAACAAATTTGACAATACTTGGAATTTTCCACATTGTTTGGGATCAACTGACGGGAAACACATATTACTGCAAGCACCGTTTAATAGTAGCAGTACATATTTTAACTACAAATCTCAATTTAGTATTGTCTTAATGGCAGTGGTAGATGTATCTTACAAACACAAACAAATTAAATCTACCGTCACCGACGATTTTGCCAGGCAGAAGCATAGAGATACCGTTTCTATTCGTTGATATAATGGAGCCGTTTTCTGGAATACACCCCAAAGAATCCAAGCAAAGAACTTTTAATTATAGACTAAGTAGAGCCCGTTGAGTAGTCGAAAATGCATTTGGGATTGCATCATCCGTGTTTCGCGTTTTGAGGAAACCTATGTTACTAGAGCCAGAAAAAGCGGCACTTGTAACAATGACAATAATTTATTTACATAATTTTTTAAGAAGTATTGATTCATCAAGAAACATCTATACTCTCGAAGGAAGTTTCGACCGGGAAATAAATGGTAATCTTATTTTGGGTAGTTGGAGAAAAGACAATACACCGACGACATTACTAACTCCATTATGAAATACTCTCGCAGAGCACCACTTTCTGCAAAGAGCATCAGGGATGAATTAAGTCAATATTTTTGCACTAACGGATCTGTAGCTTGACAAGATGATTATGCTTAAATGTTTGTATAGGTATTACCTAGACCAGGGGTTCCCATTTTTTTTTTTGCCAAGGAACCTTAATTGATTATACTTTTCCTAGCGGAACCCTACGTTGATAACTGGAAATTTGCCTACCTTAAAAAAGGTATAAATTAAAAACAATTAAGTTTTTATGAAATTATTTTTATACATTTACTGTGAATATGTAGGTAGGTACATAAAGTAATAAAACGTACAGAAAATTTTATTCGTCACATTAAATTCATAAAAACACGTTTGTGAATTTAATGTGAGGAATGAAATATTTTTACATATTTTCTTAAAATAGCATTAAATTAGGCTTAATGTCCGACAGTTGAACGCGAAGATCTGGAGCTGCATCCAGTCTATTTCTGTACTTACTTTTGGTGTAAGCATATGCGGAAAAACCAGTCTCGCATCGGTAAGTCGTCACTAACGGTACCAGAAATGTGATGGCTCTATTAACAATTTCTGGGTATTCATTTTTGAGTCCAATCCAAAAGGCGTTTAAATCAAAAGTTCCTTCTTGGAACTTTTGTTTTAGCGTTGATGAAAATTTGATGTCAATCAAATTCTCATACTCTGACACCGACAGTATTGAAGGTTTGGTGTGATTTACAAACGGATTCTGCACCCAGTCCATGTCCTGCAACTGCTCCGGAAAATACTCATGCAAAGATTTTGTAAGGCTTGTCAAATGCTCATGTATATTCTTTTCCACGTCTGAAAATACCCGCAGCTCATTTTCTTTTAGAAAGTCATTTAATATTGTGAAACATTCGTAAGTATGTTTTTCAACACATTCAATCCAGAACGCAAGCTTGTTTTTCAGTGAAGACATTTTATCCTTTACTGTAAATTTTGTTGCAGCTCGTCCCTGTAATGCCTTGCAGATTACGTTGAGCTTATCTAATATATCAGCTAAATAAGCCAATTGCATCAACCATTGTTCATCATGCAGCAGTTCAACAAGCTTATTAACGTGTGCAGAAACAGGTTGTTTGGTAAAGAATATCTTAAGCTCGTCGTGCAATTCAAACAGCCTTAATAGAACTCTTCCTCTTGAAAGCCATCTTACTTCCGTGTGAAGAAGAAGTGATTGATGCTGACTTCCTATATCCTCACACACTTTTTTTAAAAAGTCTCGACTGGAGTGGACGTGATTTAACGTAGTTTACAATTAGTACTGCTTGGTCGAGAACTGTTTTGAGCTCGTATGGCATTTTTTTTTGCGACAAGGGCATGGCGATGTAAAACGCAGTGACTGCTACTACATTTTGGTGCAACCTCCTTGATTCTTGTTACAGTGCCTTTTATTTTGCCAACCATAGCTGCCGCTCCATCACTACACACGTCAATACATTTGTTCCAATCAATATGGTGCTTAGTCATGTAACTATCGATAACTTTAAAAATTTCTTCTCCAGTTGTGTTGGTTTCTAAAGGAGTAAAAAGAAACAAATCCTCTTCAATAGATCCTCCAAAGGGAAATCTCACAAAAACAAGCAGTATTGATAACCCGACGACATCTGTACTTTCGTCCAGTTGCATTGCAAACATCTCGCTGGTCTTCAATCTACTAATTAATTCATCTTGAATATGGTCAGAAATCTTATGAATTCGATCAGAAATGAAGTTATTTGAACACTGCACTGCTGACACTTTCTTTGCTGCTTCTTCTCCAAGTACACAGGTGACAATTTCTGTCATACATGGTTTTATTAAATCATCTGCAATCGTGTGTGGTTTACCAGCGCGAGCGATTTTGTAACTTAGCATAAATGATGCCTCTGTTGCATTTTCATTATCGGTCTTTACAAATTTTTGTATAGCAGCTGCACCAGTTCTACGTACTTTTTTGTGTCTTTCAAAAAAGCTGACGCTTTTATCTTTCAGTTCTGGGTGGTTCGTGTCAAGATGTCGTTTAAGCTTTGCAGGTACCAGTGACCCAGTAAACAAATTTTGGTTTCAAAAACGTTTCAGGAATATGAACATCTTAAGTGCGATGTTGTCATTTATGCTTCAAATATATTCTGGAAATGTTGCAGAGACCCTCCTATGTCCGCCCTTAGGAACATTTTCAGAAATGTTTTTAAAACATTTCAAAATATTTCTGTGATGTTTCAGTGAAGTCAAAATTATTTATTGTATGAATGCGTATACGATGTTTCGAAATATGTCGTTGGAATTAAAATTATATGAAGCAGGAACAATTTAGGGAACATTTGAAAAATGTTTCCAGATATGTCCTTGGAACTAGTATTATATGAAGCATTAACAATTTAAGAAACATTTGAAAAATATTGCAAATAAATCCATTAAAAATATATAGGATATGTAGGAGATATGTATCTAAAAATTACAATATTTGGTGTATTTCGTTTTAATATTTTAAACATAAATACATATTATAAATACAAAAATAAATTAACACTATTCTCAATACTGTTTTTTCAAGTTTGATTTAATGAAATATCCATAATTTACTTTTTCGATCTTTCGAACCGCTGAGCTGCTTGCCGGAACCATGTTTTCATATATTCTTCATAGTCGGACTCTTTAATATTTGGGAAATTTTTCTTGACTGCATCTGAAATAGAAATAAGAATTTATGTTATTTTGCTAATGGAAAATTTAAGTATTATGCAACTTTTATATAATTTACTGATTGCTTAGTTATTATTTTAACCTTAAGAAGAAAAACAAAATTAAACTATTTCGGCACTAGAACTGTTAACATTCAACACTAGACAAGCATACTTCCGATATAAATTTGCATTTTAAAAAAGTATTATTGAAATACGAGTATATTAGTATTTAACTTTGATTTTGTAGAGAAAACGACATTTTTCGTTTTCCCTACAAAATTTTCCTCTTAATGGCTTTATTTATTAACATAGAAAAGTTATCTAAAGCAAGAAATTATGAATTAAACAATGTAGCCAATTATTACAAACAAGACTGCAAATAATTCAAAATTTAAACAATGAAGACTATGGGTGCTTTCCAATTAGACACAGAGAGACACTGTTACACAGTGTACGACACAGATCGTTCCATTAACGACACAAGCAACACTGCCGGACACAGAAAATGTTGAGTTTCAGCGTGTGATGGGCACGGGATGGTAATGTAATATTTTTGTTAGCCTATAAATTTGTAAGCAAAATTTCAACTTTCATAATTTAATTTTTTGCATTATTAAACATAAATTAAAGGCAAATCCCGACTTGTTATACATAATTGTAAAGAGAAATTGATGTAGAACCTTATTCCGTAAAAACATATAGGATGTTCCATTTAAAAAACCAAAGTTAAATACTTTTTGCCAAATTAGTAGACCAAGAAAAAATCTGTTAACGCCATTTTATAGATGAGGTCTTGTTATACAAGTTTCCTATTTAGCTTTTTCTTGTATATAAATATTTTCGGAGATATGGACTGTACAATGAAAAATCAACCACCTGTATAAGAACATTCTCAATCTACCCTGATTTAATTATTAATACTTTTAATAACAAAACTTACCCCACTGGTATTCATTGCTGGAGAATCCTGTGTACGTGAAGTTGAGGCTCCAATATCTTAAAACAAATACATTTATGCCCAATAATGAAAAGTGTAAAGTGTTTAAAACTAGGTTACAGAAGAGTTTGTTGTTCATAAAATAAGAAACTCTATTTAACTTCAAAATTGCATGAATTATCTCGAATAAAACAATGTGCAAAACATAAAATTTATAAACATAATTTGTATAACAACAAAAACTTCGTAAATTTATTGAATAGGTATATAATTTATAGGTACATACCTTGGGACATATTGAATAAACTCCAATGAACACTTTTTTAATAATAGGATCTTCTTTAACAGGACTAAATTTATAATTATTTAAATCTGTAAGCTATGTCTAGCCAGCATGGCGAAGAAACACCAACAAATGACGCACAATGCACACACAAATGACGATCAGGCAGTAACCGTAACCATGACGATCACAATCACAACACAACACTTGTTGAACGCGCATGTGGACTATACATGCCAAAAACATATTGTTCGCAACGGCTACAAGAATGTGGCTTTTGCTTGTTCCAACCGCATCAAAAACATTTGCTGGTACTGCAAGTTGTTTTAAAACACTGTTCTAAAAAATAAAATTTTGTTTTCTTAGTTTACACTGAAATACCAATGAGTAACCATGACCATGAAATGTTTCTTAAAAGGAGTTCTTAAAACAGTACTAAAACTGAACTTGTGGTATTAGCAATTAATTTGATATTCATACAGGTACATCTTCTCAGAGAACTGAAATCAATATTTTTTATTAAATTTAGAAATTATAAGACTTTTTCAAGAAATTTATAATAAAATGAAGATGTGAAACGACACCTGGCGGGATATTTGAAAACTTACAAAAATAAAGTATTTGTTTTTTCTAATATTATTCAGATTTCATAATAAATAATAAAAAATATAACACATCAACAGATAAACGGCCCAGGTCTGTGACTCAGTCGATAATATAATATTTACTTTTCACATATGAAAGCAAAAACATTATACGTTCTTCAGTGCTACCTTTTTATTTTTGGACACAATATTTAGCAAAGTGATTAAAACTTAACAGTTTAAATTTTTTCACGCATTTATAATACATACGACATGAGCTTTTTTCACAATGAAATATATTTAAAATATTTTTACGATATATACTGTAGAAAAGGATTATGAAATCTGTATAAAATGTTTCTACGAAAAATATAATAGAAAAGCAATATGAAATATATTTGAAATGTTTTCATGATACATGCCATAGAAAAGCATTATGATATATATATATATATATATATATATATATATATATATATATATATATATATATAAAATGTTTTTAGGAAATATTTTCATAGGAACATTACAGAGATATCTCACTAACATTTTAGAGAACATCATGCAGATATATGAGACATTTTGAGATGTTTCACAGATAAAACATGTTTACTGGGGAGCTATTACTTATTATTTTATTGCAAATAACACATTGTCCATCCGAGTTCTCAGTCATTCCCACAGGAACAAATCCAAAGGACAAGTAGGATTCGTCGTATCTTCTCTTTTTTGAAGAAGTTTTCTCCTGGGTTGCAACTCTTCTGGTGATTGTATGTTGTATATTCTGTCCGGCACTAGGGTCTTGTGTATTTAGCAAACCCTGAAAAGAATTGACAAACAATGATAACAACCATAGCAATACGTACAATCGACAATAAATAAAATTAGTTAGTAAATAACTTGTATCACAGTAAATTACCCAAATAATTGTAAAAAAAAACTTATGCATAACTTTCTTACCGACGAACCAGGAACATTTTCTGAAATATTTTCATTACACACTGCTGGTGGCTCTGAATCTAATGAATATATCTCTCGTATTTTATTTCAAGAATGTGTCTACGAATAAACAAAAACATTGTGACTTACCAGTAAACATCGAAAATTCCAGATCAATAGGTACCCAACAACAGGTATTTTTTTACTGCAGCTATTCACTGCTGTGCGCGCTGTCACTATTTAGTAATATGTGGCGCTGTACTACTTCGCCCGCACGCCCTGCCCCTGTCCCGTGCGTTAACAAGTCGGTGCGCGCGAGCGAACAACGTTGGTCACGAAACGTGTGATAATATTTTTTACGGAACCCTTGCGGCCTTTCCACGGAACCCCAGGGTTCCGCGGACCACCTTTCGGGAACCGCTGACCTAGACGATAATAAAAGTTATAATGTATCATTTGTTTCGATATTTATTTCATTAGCGGTAGTAGTTTAGGTATACTAACAGTTAACGATGAACATAGCGTTTCCGGGTCATCCAGAAATTTGAGGCTTTCCCAAGCAAACCACTTCGATACATAGATGTCCTTGCGTCCTTTGAAAACAAAATAATATATTAAAAAACAAACTTCCTTCCGGCGAGTTTTCTTAGGAACACGTATATTTTACACCATTTTTTCTATTTTGGTTCTATTTTCAAAATCAAGAAATATTTAATAATATTCATTATTTCCTTTTTTAATTTAGAACATTGTTTAGGAATATTTTATTTTTTGTTAAAAGTAGTTGACATTTGTAACCTTGACATTTCATCGTTTACATGGACCCATAAACCATCAACAAAATACTACAAATTTATACTGAAAATGTAAAATACTTACTGTTTAATGCAGGGTTTCCCAACGCAGTGCCCGCGGGCGCTATGGCGCCCTTGGCCAAATTTTAATGCGCCCGCAGGTGTGATGCAAATTGCATTTTCCTTATCAGTCATAATATTGTAATAAATGAGGCGTAGCCGAATGCGGAAAATATAGCACGAGATAAAAAACACTATTACACACGTGTTGCATACAACATTTTTCCTACAACCGAAATATTAATAAAAATTTATTCCAAAGTAAACAAAACAATTATTGATAAATATGCCACCAGTGCGTGAAAAGTAGCCGTTGCTAGGGCAACGTAGCTGTTGGCGCTGTTCCTAGGCAACGTAAACACTTCACGCCTTAGTGCGTGAAAAGTGACTCTTCACACACTCGAATGAGAGCATAAGGTTGTACTTTATGCCCGGTTGTAGGAAAAAATCTTTTAATTTGTTTCATAATATTGTGAGCTCTAGAAAATACGTACCTTTTCCGGTACCCATACTCTTTGATATTTTATTTTTTTCTCGCCTTCGGGATCCTCTTAAACTATTCATCTTCTTCTTTACAACTTATATTTCTTCATTTAATATTAGGCTTATTTCCCGCCAAGCATCCTCTTTTATATGGCGTTGAAATAAATTTTATGATCTTTCTTCCATAAAATTGGCCTATCTTCAAAATTTTTAATTAATAATAATGTTTTTTCATTATCCCAAGTCATGATTAGGTATATGAATGACAATGAATAGACACTAACAAAAACACGTGTTCTCGCTCTTGGTGGTCCGTGTCTTGTGCTTACACGTTGCGCAAGGTGCGCAGTGCTCTGAGGTAAGGTCTGCGCATGATACATCGTGCACGCCGAACCGAATTTTCTTTGATGTACCGACTCTCAACGGATCGCATTCGTACGGCCTCGGCTTGTTCGCCGAACAAGCTGAGACAATGTGACGCGCTTCGGTACAACGTCCACACCCGAGGAATCGTTCGGGTTTGCCTTGCCTCACTCGCCTTTTGCTTCATATGAATACAAACCTTTACACATACGTATGCTCGATCAGCCTCGCGTTGCCTTGTTCCCGTTCGTGGTCAGATGAATACGCGCCTTAACGGTATCTGTAAAGTAATGAAAAAGTATTACATATTACAATTTCATCTAGTCTGAAAAAATATCTCAAGTTTTCTACCGGTAATTTTACATTCAGATCCTTGGGTAATTCAATGTTAGCAGTGCGCTGGGTTTTCAAATGTTCATCTAATAATTTTTAAAAACGGTCCAGCTTTTCTAATATTACAATCTGACACTTCATTATAGCGCTTAAGGTAGGACTTACAGGTTCTAATAACAAACAATATGTAATACTGTAAAGTTATGTATATTAGGTAAATTTTACCTGAATTCACCACGGATTCGACGGGTTCACTGCTACGTACGTGTAATACCCGTTGATCATTAATTAGTGCATCTCGATAATTAGGATTAATTGCGACAATCTGCTGTATATTTAGTTGTTTCTCCATACTTTTATTTGATGCATTGTGTATTATATAGTTCGTTGTTAGACTTATTGATACTAATAGCAATTATATAATTTGTATTAGCTTAATTAAAATAATGTAAAATATTTGTACCTAAGGTTATCCCTAATTCATTGGATTTAGTGCGACGTTTGATATTAGGTGATAATTGCCGATACATTTCTTCATCTGAATTTTCATTTGCGACTTTTGCAACATTGCAATGTAATTCTCGTTGCTTACTTGTATTTTTGTTTGATGCATTTTGTTTTACATTGTTAAAGTTGGGGTTTATAACTTCTAATAGCAAACTTATTTTGTATACACAATTTATTAAATTTGAAGATTTTTTACCTGAATAATTCACGTTCTCAGCGTATTTAGTGTCAGGCTTGGTAACAGGCGATAAATGATGAGTAAGGTTTGTTGACACAATTTTTCTAGTTTTTTTAGGAAAGAACAAATTTCTAAAATAAAATAGAATATGACTGATTCCGTTCTATACACGTATATGTAACAGTAATTGCACTATTTACTCGCTTATGGTTGTAAGATCTGAATCTGAATCTTCCGATTCGTCACTGTCTTCAATAATTTGTCATTTTCTTTTTTTCATATTTCTTTTCCTCGTCCCAGGCTGCAAAGATCAGATGACTAAGACAATTTTCCACGTTTTTCTATTTTCTTTGCGTGCAGGTCAGCTTTTTCCATGTTATCTAATGATAATTTTATGGAATAAATATTTTTATACAAAAAAATAATATTTTAAATTGGACGCAACGTACCAAATGTTTTTAAGATGTTTACTGGGTACTGTGTGTATTCATCTGAAGGTGCCTGTGAATCCTTAATAACACTTCTTAGTTTAGAGGGCATTTTTTTAGGTGATCAGGCCATCTACAAATATTTTGAGATCCCACGTTTTTCACCCAACATGCCGGTATTGTTGTTATAGTTTCGTAAACAAACTCAACCACAAAAAAACCATTTCAAGAACAATACTACAACATAAAACATCTATTTTTAATACAACACAAGAAAGTTAAAGCTTAACTAGAAGCCATCAGAAGAGGAAGCACATGTTGTACACTGATTAGTGTGAAATGATCTATTTTTCCAAATATCTTCTCGTATCAACGGCCTAAACTTCACCTTAATGTTTATTCGTTTCCGTTTCGCTCCGGCGGTATATTTGAATTTGAAACCACTGTTTAGCAGTCTCGTTTTGTTATTTTCTTCAATTATTGATACTTTTCTTGCAGATAATTGTTGTTTGCGTTCCTGTTAATTATTTGATATTGTAAATTGCAATTTTCTGTTGTTGAAATTTTATAATGTTATGGCGGCAAATTTGAAATCGAATTTATTATCTTGTTTTCTCGAATTAAAATTTTCCGCCACTGCCTACTATAAAAATTTCACATCTTAATCTGGGATTAACAGTAACAAATACAGTACATAGAATATAATAAGCAAATGAACGAACAATTAGAGAAAAATAACAAAGAAAAGCAGCTAAACAGTAGATTTAAATTATATCGCCGGAGCCCAAACAGACGTTTCCAAGGCTGTTACCGCTCGAGCGTAATTATTATTCACTAACTGGCTTGTCAGGGTAGGTTACCGCCTAATGTTGTGTATCATTGCATAAAGTTTATTACATAGGATGAATAAGCTTCAAAAGGACAAATTTCGTCGTAAAGTTAAAGCAAAATATGCAGAACTGTTGGAAAATAAAGAAATTGAGAGGAGTGAAGCGGATGCAAATTTAAATGAAAATACTGTTAGAGCAACCCATTATTTTAGTCAATTTGCATTCATAAAGCGCTTTTAAATATGAAAATTTTTTGGGACAGATTAAAATCCAATTGACATCTGGAGATTTACCTCTAAAACAAATTATAAATAGAATAGAAGAAAAATTGTCGTTACAAAGTAATATTAGTTCAATTAAAAAAAATGTAGATCCCCTATTCAGCAAAATGTAAATACTATAAATATAAATGGACATTTACTTATAATAACTTTTCATAATAATGTTACACAATTAAAAAATGGAACTATATGTAAAATTATTAAAATTGATGGTTCTGAATTAAATGTGCAGTTTTATTAAAAAAATTTGTTCATTTTATAATGTTCCGATTAATTCAAAAGTATTAGGATATTTTACAGTTCAAAATATGTCAACTGATACTATTCATATAAGTAAATCTGATATTGAAACAAAATACATTGCTTTTCCATTTAAATACAATAAGTACGTTTGTTATCCATTGTAAATACTTACATTATGAACCGGTTTTATAAACAATAACAACTTAAAATTTAATTCCGAAGTGAAGTTATGTAATGTAACAAATCCAACGCGATTTTTTTCAGCAATGATTTTAATGCCAAGTATTACAAAATTAATTCGTATTTGTACAATTCAATAAAATTACTTAGGAACTGAATTTTATGTAGTGATTAAATTTGTTTATTTAATTATGGCTGATGAAATAAAAATTAGATATTAAAATAAATGCAAATTGATAGTTGCATATCAATAAATTTTCCTCAATTATCATCAACTGTGCAAAGCTAGCTGCGGAAAACATGAATTTCTAAGCAGTAAGTGCAGAATTATTTATTTCTAAATTTATGAAATTGCTATATTAATAACGTTTGTGGACGTTTAACATATATTTTTTACGTCATGTTATGATATGTGAGTTACGTCTACAGTCGTAATATCCAAGTAACTTTTTGATAGTCATATTATGACTTGTACATCTCGTCTATTAACGTTGTATAAAGGTTGTTTTATGACCGTCATATTATGACCATATTACTACGTTATAAGTCGTCATATACACGTCATGGTCTTGAAATGTTACTTGGGTAATATTGTTCTTTCATTAATTAAATTTTTATTGTTTTTCAATAATTCTGTATGTTTATCAGTTCATAACCAATTTCTAAATAGTGATATTAATTCAGACATGTTTGGAATAAAATCTCTTAAATAATTCAAACTTTCTAATATAACTTGTAAATCTTTTTTATTTGTAGCTAGTTTAAGTTCCTGAATTGCTTTAATTCTTTCAGAGTCAGCACTCATGCCTTTTTCACTAAACATCCAAAGTAACGTACTTCATTTGCAAAATATTGCAATTTATTTTTATCATCTTTTGTGTCGGCTACACACAATATATCATCGAAATACACAGTTACTCCTTTTATATTACCGAAATATTTCTGCGTTAATTTCTGAAATATTTCAGGTATTGAACATAAACCGAAAGGCGCTCTTAAAAATTTATAACATCCATAAGGTGTACTAAAGGTACATAAATTACTTGAAGCTCCATCCAACTTAATTTGGTAAAAGCCATCTTTTAAATCGAAAACACAAAATAATTTTTCATCTTTTAGTTTTGGAGTTATTTCATGAATCGCCGGAATGGCATGAAATTCACTACTTATATTTTGATTTAGTTCCATTAGGTCTGAGGGTTTCTATAATTTCTTTGTTTACTGATGAATGTACTGTTTCTTTTAGCCTATCTTTAATTTTTAATGGTAGTCTCCCCGGTGGAACTGACTTAGATATGACACCTTCTCTGATTTTAATTGTACAGATTTCAGGAAATTCACCAACTCCTACATATACATCTAAATTATTCGAAATAAATTAAGTTTTGCTTAATTAAAATTTGATTCTATATTATTTATTAGTTTTAAGCAATTTAATTTAATACATGTAGGTAAACTTAAAATTGGTACCTCAAAATTACGGTCAAAAATATAAAAGGAAGTTTCAATTTTAATTTTATCATTTTTAATTTCAGTCTTTCAAATCCTAATTGGTATAATTGTACTACCACCAAAGGCAGTTAATATCAATTTTGTTTTACTAACATTATTAAGCCAATTAAATTTTTTAACGTAACTTATTGGGAGAACATTCTTGATAGGAATTGCCGGCTGATACATATATTCACTTGCGCCCCCGTATCCAATTTTCCAAATTTTACTATTTTATCATTAACTTGTAATTCTATACCTATACTAAAGTCATTATTTTCGATTTGAACCAATTTTAGTTCTTTTTCAAAGTTTGCATTACCATTACAATTTTTCTTAAATTTAGCTCCCATTTTCTTAACTTCATTTACATTTGCTTGGTTTGATCCCTCGATGACCTTCATGTTCTTTTCCGCTAATTCTACGGCCTTGCAGTAGTCGACAATGTTTTTAAGCGTGCGATCTTCCCGTAGAAGATTTTCTTGAGTTTCACGACAGTTTACACCCACGATGATTTGCATCTTCATAATCTTCTCCTGTTGATTTCCAAATTCACACGGTTTCACTAGGTTCTGTAGGTCTGCATAAAATTTCTCGAACGGTTCACCTTCGCATGAAGAATTTATAAATCTCATTTTTACACTGTTCATGTAAAACCTTTAAGATAGCATCAACGGTTTCATCTTTACTTTTTAATGTTGTGAACGGTTTATACAACTTCAGCGCTGGTGCCCCCATTAAATTCTTTAGTCTTGCTACTTTAACTTCTATGGATTTCTTCAACGTAAAAAATATTTTTATATCAGTTTCAAATTGCTTAAAATTAGCAGCAGCATTACCACTTAAATTTAACGCTACTGGTTTGTTGACCTCCATTTTTAATTTTTATGCCACGAGGTAATTCACTTTTAATTAATTTTTTATATTTACTTTAGGTTTGTCAAGAATTTTACTTTCATCGACTGCGCCATGTTTTGTTGTTCATGTTAGCTTATTTATGCAATTAAAAATTATGGGATGTAAATGATAAACACTGATTTTTATTAAACAAATTTTCTTTATTGCTCAGCTCGTTATGCTCAGTCACCATCAAGGTACATAGACTCTATATAGGTATGATAAACTCGAATAGTGACAACGCGCATGCGTCGCACTTGCTGCTCGTTACGTCACTAGTAGAACAAACCTTTAGACTTTGGTTGCCGATATATGGTTTAAATGCAATTTTACTAGAATTACAATAATAATTTAATATCTTCCAAAAACCATTTAAAAAGCATTTTGTTTTCAATATATATATATATATATATATATATATATATATATATATATATATATATATATATTGTGACGTCGTTGCGTCGCCAGTCCCTATCGTTCTCGAAAACGTGTGACGGACTACGGCGTTACCTTCGCGTCACACAATGAAAAATACGTCGTCACAGCCTACAAAAACAATAACTCGTGCAAAAGCACAATAATTAGTCGACAGGCACGGTATAATAAAATATACAAACGCTGTCGCACTACTTCTTGCCAAATCTCGGGCGCCACTCTACGTAACGGTAGAGAAGTCTAACTCTCAGGCTTCCAGTGACGACGGCCACGGATATCTCAATGAAGAAAAATGTCCAAGGTACGGATTCCAACATTGGTTGTGGTCGCTCGCTTGAACACAACATCACGGAACGACTTTCCAAAAAAGACAGTATAAAAACGTAAATAAAAGCATAAATAAATTTCGGATAAAAATCTGTTATTCTTACAACCTGCGTTGCTCGCTCACCCACGTGCACGCGATGCGAGGGTGAGGTAAAAACGAACGCAAAACCAAATTCAGCAGAACTATCCTTGATTAGTCCTGGCGGTGACCGATGGACAAGCCGAATCCTGTTCCGCGACTCATGAAGCAAAATGACGGATTCGAGGATTCTTTCCACGCCGAAATTCATCCAAAATTATCTCGATAGTGGTAGCGCAATCACTAGTTCTTCTCTACCCCTAGTAATCGGAATTCACAAACTATCGCAACTTACGCACAACTCGTACACGGGATGAAAATGAACGATTTTCTCAAACACATGTTTTGCTCACATAAGGGTGTGAAAAACGGCAAAACACTATTCAAATTTTCCCATAAATACTTCACTTCCACCTACCTTACGTTCACCAGTGGAAGGATAGGAAAACAAATGAAAATAATTCAACTAAAAAACTCTGCTTCACAACTTTTATTTTTTACGTCTTTATTTGGCCAAAAACTCACTAAAAAAAGCAACGAGTCGGTCAACGACCGCGCTTTTATCAAAATGTTCACCCCCTTCTCCTCCGTACCTATCATCAGAGGTGAACATAGTTACAAAACAATTACAAATACAAAATATAAATATAAATAAATAACATTTAACATTTATACGATACGAACAGTAATAAAAACACTTACTATTGCCTTAAGTCACTAAACGAGTTAATTTCGCCGCATGAAATTAACTGAACGAGTAACTTGACTACAATCCAAACACATGTTCGCTGGTTATGTTTTTTCAAAACACCACTTTCACAAAAACCACTGCGATGTGTTTGGCACTACACTACGTAGAACATTATCTTCAATCTTATAGTGTTCGAATCAAGAAAATCAGAGTAATGGTTTGTAGAACAACTTCAGAAAAGCACGATGTAAACAAATAAAACTCCATATTGTTCTGCCATTACTAGACATGCGCGCGCTGGCCTTGCGCGATTGCTTGACTCGAATGCAAAATCTAGGCAATAGTTTTAAAATATTTGGAAGGTAGAGCTTCGGTAAATTTGACTAGAAATTTACGTTCAAAAATACCGTCAAAATAAAACTGCTTCGTGACGCTTCGTCACAATATATATATATATATATATATATATATATATATATATATATATATATATATATATATATTTGTAATGTAGTAATAAAATAATTGAAATTATTTACAAAATCTACAATTTAAAGTATTGTTGTAATAGTTCACAATTTTACATATTTCGAAATTTGTTAATATATGTATGTATGTATAGACCTAAATATTTCAGAAAACTTGTTATCTTAATTTATGATTTAGATGGAACATTTGATAATATTTTAACAAGCCTTAAAAGAAAATAATATGCACCAGAAATGTATTATTTATTAAAAATATAAAACATTACGTTGTCATTTTTTTCAGTTTATTAGTTGCTTGACTGTCAGCGCGTTTTCTCTTACCATAGTTAATTTTTCTTGGCTGTAGCTGGACATTCAGAAAATTAATTTTTATGAAAATGCGGTGCCTTACAAAAGTTTTTACAATAATGTGATTAATACTACATTTGTCACCAATTTTCTTTACTAATTTTGTGTTTATTTGTTGAACGTTTTTAAAATTTTCGTAATATTTACTAAATAATTTTTCCAACAGTTTAATCTGCTCCATGAATCTGTCTGACGGCTGAATTAATCCATCAAAAGATAAGGGACGAACCCAACTGGGTACATTTCTTTGTTATTCGCTTCCTCCATATATGTAGAAAGTCTAAATCTGGATGCGTTGATTTTAATTTCTTGGCAATCCAACCCGCCAAATACTCCAAATCATCTTCTTCAACTTGAATAATTTTATGTTGTACATTAGCACCACTAACTACTAAATGCTCAAATGATTGAGAAGATCTTGAACTGCAATCACTGTCTTGTTCTGGAACGGAGGAAACTGCTAGTTCGACACCAGTGCATCTCAAAACTTTACCATCAATGTAATGCTCATCGTCAGTACGTTCAACAGTATTTGTATTGTTCCGCACAATATCCGTTTTCCCTAAATTTATAATGCGCAAACGATTTAGTGCATCAAGAGGAGTAGGGTTGTCATTTAATCCTCCTCGAGTTCTAATCTGTAAAAATAAATTTTCTAACGCATCCTCGTTTAATTTGTGTGTTAATAGATAATTTACATTGAAATCAGTTTGTAATTCGACGAACATTTGTTGCAAATATTTGATAGATTAAAGAATTCCATTTTGCTATTGACTTATTAATGCGTCTCATATGAAAAATAGTTTCAAATGCTTTATCAAGACAATTATCTTGAATTGCCTTTATATCTGATCTACCATATCCGCGTTTAGTAGGCAAAGAAGCTGAAGGTAAATATGAATTCATAACGTCGAACCAGTTATTAATAGTTTCTGTAAGTTCCGCCAAAGCATTATATTCAATATCATCATTAAGCAGACGAAACACTGTGTGATAATAATTGTGCTGCCAGAGATACTATTTGTCTTAGAGGACCTTGGCAATCTGCCAACTTTGGTTTGATTTAAATTTATTAGATCAACTAAAGGATTTTTAGTTATTTGTACTCCATTTTTCATCACGAAATCCGTATCTAGAAGACAATTCCTCACTAATTTTAACATATGAGGTGCATC
Source organism: Stenolophus ochropezus (assembly GCA_035578165.1). Lineage (NCBI taxonomy): Eukaryota > Metazoa > Arthropoda > Insecta > Coleoptera > Carabidae > Stenolophus > Stenolophus ochropezus. The sequence goes on from JAQOWZ010000013.1 coordinate 15,258,782, forward strand.
CGCAAAGAAAAAAAATTTAGTATCCATGCATGGACGTTTAATCCATGACTTCTTCCATGAAATCCCCAATGTTGCCCAGAGACCTGTTTTTGTTAAACCTGAATCGCTCAAACATGCAAATACGCAAAATACTATATCAAATAATTACTTACATAAATTATATAAAAAATTTTGATCGAAATTTGCAAAAATTGGTTGCTTCCATTCCATCGTTGTCTTTAGAATTACACGTGTTTTTTCTCTTCTGAAGTTTTTTTTGAAAACTTTGGGTGAATTAGTGTACTTAAAAATATAATAAAGTAATGAAGGTGAACTTAAAGCTATATAGTTTTAGCGTGGATAGTCGTGATCATCTATCTGTGAGTAAAGTTTGTTTTTCATGTTAAATGTTTCAGTAGAACATTTGATTTGACTTAAGTAAAGGTACTAGACTTAACTTGATAAGGTGTGATTAACTTCAAATCGGTGGTTTATGAAGAGCCTGGTAACAGGTAACCAGCATCACGAACATGTATAAAAGTAAATATGGAAGTGAGTTGTGATAAATGAAAATTAAAAACTAGTAACAGTAAAGAAATCGTGTTATGGACCATGCGGTAGAAGTTTTCATTATAAATGTATGAAATTAACTAAATCGACCTTCCAAAGCTGGGCTAACACTGAGCAAATTAAATATGTTTGTGAAAATTGTGAAGAAGATAAATTACAAATGTTAATTAATAAAGTCAATATTATGATGGAATTTTTATATAAGCTGGACATGAAATCTCAAACGCAAGAATTAAAAATTAATGATATTTTCTCGAATATTAAGAATGTAGAAGAAGTAGTTTGTAACAAAATGGATAATTTAAATTTAAATAGGGAAAAACAATCGGTGTCAAAAAATATTACGCTGAAGCAGCGGCTGTGATTGTAAAACCTAAAACAAATCAGGAATGTAAGAAAACTAAAACTGATATTCAAGAGAAAATAAAGCCAGAGGAATTAAAAGTAGGTGTTAGAGCTATAAAAAACATAAGGGATGGTGCACTAGTAATAACATGTGATACAAAACAAGAAGTGAAAAAAATCGAAGAAAAGTTAACTACAGACTTAGGAAACAATTACGATGTAAATATTGTTGCCAAAAAAAATCCTACGGTGAAAATTGTAGACATATATGATCATTTTGAAGATAACAACGAAGAAGTAATAAAAAGCAAAATTGAATAAATGATTCTGGCCCAAAATCAATTGTCAATTAATGCTAAAATTATGGTCAAACATGTAAAAGAAATAATAAAAAATAGGTATAAGAGTTACACTGCGACAGTAGAGATGGATAGCTCTTCGTTCGAAACTATTATGGCAAATAAAATAATAAATATTGGCTGGAGTAAATGTGCTGTTTACGAGGACTTAAATATTTTGCGATGTTACAAATGCTGTAAATATGACCACAAAAAAAAAACAAATTGTAAGAAAAATTTAATTGTTTGTCCGAAATGTGCAGAAAGTCACGAGAGTATAGAATGCAAAGTTACTGAGAATGAATATGCGTGCGCAAATTGTATCAAAGCAAAAGAAATTTTGAAAATAGATGTAGACACGAAGCACGCAGTGTACGACAAAAATTGTGAGGTATACAAACGAATTGTACATAGAATTAGAAATAAAATAAATTATGATACAAAATAGCAATTAAAGAATAAATATGGTTGCAACTATATATACTGCCTGAACATCCAAGGATTACGAACAAATTATGATGAAATTAAACATTTTGTATTGGAACGTAACCCATTATTACTCTGTTTAACAGAAACCCACATAACTAGCGATTTTGAAAATAACGAACTACAAATTAAAGGATATGGAATATGTCGAGTTGATTCGGAATCTAGACATACAGTTCGATGCTAATTTAGTGTTGCATAAATTGTCGTTGATCAGATTTTTATTTTTGCAATTAAATTATTGTGTCTTCCATTTTTCACAATGTACTGCAACACCAGGTGCGCACGCCACTGGGCTGAATGAGTTTTCTAATTCTTAATATACTTTTAGGCTTTTATTTTACATTTGTTGTTTTACGATACGCCCTACAATCGGGTAATAATTATTCGAGGGAATTCCAAGGGATTTATCCTGATGATCAAGATCGATATTTGAAAGCCGTCCGCCGTTGATTTATCGAAGTCCGCCATCGTCAATTGCTGGTGCGCCAAGCTGCTAAACTTGGAGTCGAGTTGCGCTGCCTTGTGCCCAGCTGATCAACCGGACTTTAATCACGCTCAGATAAGCCCTTGAATTTCATTTTGTATTATTTTTCACTAGATTTAGAACGTTTATAACGTTTGATAATCCCATATTTATTGCATTATCCTTGTTGTGACATTCGCAAAGTAATAATGTGCCTTAATTTTTTTTAAATATATTTAATTCGCTTGAATTGTGAAATTGATTCACTTTAATTAGTTATTTACATTATTAAGTATTGACCACGTAAACTTACGTATCTAGTAGATTTATTGTCGTTTGATAATTATCAATTTATTGCTAGATCAGAGTAATGTGATGTGTTTCTTTCTTTATCTATCATTTGTTTAAGAAATTGTAAAATCTGGGTCAGTCTACGCAAATCGGGTTGTGTGTTGGCAAAGTTTTGCCGGTAAGCTTAGTTGTGAAGGGCGTAGTACGTCGCCAATAGTTTGTAGGACTGGTATTTGGTCATTTGATTATTTTATTGCGCTCGCACGTCGTAATCCGTTGATCGATCATCGTGTATACGTCGGGCTTCGTTGTTGCGCCGTTTAGTTCAATTATTGTGGACACCAATCGCAGTCCTCACTACTATCTCCGCGAACTACCACTCCCTTATCACGCCCTTACCTTTCCTTTTTTTTCAAATGAAATATTTTCCATTTTGCCTAATTGTCGCCAGATTAATTGTAAAATTGACACATATTGTATTTCTCAACTTAAATTAATTTAACCTTTCTTTTAATTACTGGAACTGCTCTTTTCATCGTTACTTAATTATTTAATTTTTCACTAAATAAAATTTATTCTACTCTAATATCGATTTTTGTTTTATCGTTTCGTCCTGTATACCGCTCCGCCTCTCGATCCCGCTCGGGTTAATTGACCGACCCTTAAGTTGAACGTCCCGGCAATTGGTCAACTGGCGCCCTAAATTAAATCTTTGAGCTTCGAACCTCTCTTCCAAAACCCACCCCCATCTTCACTGTAGCTCGACAGGGTTCAACCGGTCTTGCACGGGATAGCCCTTCAAGGGCGTAGTAATTTTTTGGAGGATTATTTGATTGATTATTATGATTAAATTGGCTAGGTTTTTGAGATTCGATGGTTTGATTCTGTGAGTGAAAATATTGCAAGTCATTTGTTATTAAATTTAAATTTTGTGATAATCTAGTTGGATGTGTAGCCGATAATTGTGATTTAAACGGATCCTTACAATTATTAATGAAACTCTAAGGGCGGGTTTACAGAAAGCAAATTAAATATTTAATTTCGATTAAATATTTAACGCGCGATTAATTTAATTTTTCTATGTAACTAATCTCGATTAAAATATTTAATTCGAATTAAATTAATTCGTTGTTAAACGGCAATTGATCACAATTAAATCTGAAATCAGTTTATAGAAGCGAAATTAGCTGTTAATCGCGATTAATTTATTGATTAATGCGGAATTAAATTAATTGAAGGAGCTACTTCAATTAAATTATTATTCGCTCGATTTTTATGTAAAAAGAAGTAAAATAGATACTATTTCTATAAATAAAAATATAAATAAGGTAAATAATGGAACAATTTTGGATTCATTTAAATTTTTATTTAAATAATGTATACATAACGACAATTTATAGATGTCTGATATATCAGAAGTGTCGCTGTCCTCTTCTAGTTCTTCAGATGAAGAAATAGAAAGAATTCCTCGAAGAAGTCGTGCCTTAAAAAATAGAATAAATCCGTTTGAATTATTTAATGATCAGGAATTAAAAAAAAGATTTCGCTTCGAAAAGCAAACAATCAAATGGTTATGTGACTTAATTGGTCCTGATATAGAGCCTGTTACTCGAAGACGAAAACCTATTGCAGCGTTAAACCAGATATTATTAACAATGAGATTTCTAGCCACGGGTGCATTTCAACAATTGCTGGGTGACACATTCGGTGTTCATAAATCCACAGCTTGTGTTGTAATCAAGCGTGTAGTACATAAAATTGCACAGCTAAAACCCCATTACATAAAAATGCCCTCCCTGGAAGAATATCAGACTGTAAAATTAAATTTTTATAAGCTGAGAAGAATGCCTAGAATAATAGGTGCAATAGATTGCACCCACATAAAGATTGAATCTCCTGGTGGTCCTAATGCTGAGATTTTTCGTAACCGAAAATCTTTTTTTTCTATAAATGTTCAGGCTGTATGTGATGCAGACCTAAAAATAAGAAATGTAATTGCGAGATGGCCAGGAAGTGTACACGATAGCACTATTTTTAATGACTCATCTTTGTGTGCTCATCTTGAAAATGGCCAGTACGAAGATTGTTTTTTGCTGGGTGACAGCGGATATGCTTGTCGTGCGTTTATTTTAACACCTTTATTAAATCCAAGAACGGCAGCAGAAGAGGCGTATAATAATTCTCACAGAGCCACAAGAAATCCCATTGAAAGGTGCTTTGGCGTTCTCAAACGACGATTTCCGTGTCTTGCTGTTGGTTTTCGCACTGAAATGGAGACTACCCTTACAATCATTGTGGCTTATTGTGTGTTACACAATATATCAATTCTGGATAATGATGACGAACCACTAGTTGATCCAGAAGTCAACGTACCCCAGCAAGTTGAAGTAGAACCTGGTGATATTAGAAATAATAATGAAAACACTGCTGTGCGTACAGCTTTAATTAGAACACATTTTACTTAGAAAAATCAATTTTATTAATATAAATAATAATTTTTGGTATAATTTATCTAATTCTTTTTGTTTAATTTTTAATTCTAATTCATACATTCTTTTTTTAAATTAATTTCCATGTTCGCTAATTGTATTCGCTTGATGTATAAAGTTCTTTTCAATTGAGCATTTGTTTTTTCTTTTTTTGTTGGGGAGGAATGTATATATTTTGTTGAACTTCGGGAACTGGTTCATTTGGTAGTGGAATGAGGATGTCAAGTTCTTCGATGTTAATTTCGGAAGCAGGATCAAGGGAATGTTGCACAATTGGATCTAGGGTCAGAGTAGGGCTGGATATTGGTGTGATGGATTCACGAGTTGGAGGCAATGTTAAATCTAAAAATGTTTAAAATTTTAAATTGTGTCATTAAAAAAATCGCAGTTCTCGGTATTGAGAAGCTATAATTGACTTTTATCGATGTTACAATGGCATATCAAATACAGTATCGGCGCAAGCAAACTTTTTGGCCGGCTCTGGTCAAATGCATTAGACAGCTATGTTTTACCTAAATTATACGCAAGAAAACTAATATAATTTACATTCATGATAAATATTATCATTGTCATAAATGTTAGTCAATGGCCTACCTTGTGGTTCTACCATTGCTAATACCCTAGCACCTACTTCGGATAATTGTGGTTGGTATGATCCACCGCCGGTTTTATATCTGTTTTTCTGAAATAAAAATAATCAATATAAGAATCTTTCATAAAGTCTATCATTCTAAATATACCTTATCTTGCAATTTTTGTTTTTTAAGACTTTCTATGTTCTCTTCAAAATCATTTTGGAGATCTAAATATTTTTTTTTCTAAAAAGAAACATATGTTATAAATTTATAGGTGAGAAAAACCTACCAACTACTTACATTTTCTTCAGCCAGTGTTTTTTTCGCTGTACGTTTAAGATTCGACCACAATATTTTTAGCTGTTTGGTCGTTCTTGGATCAGAAATAGCAGCTGTTGCATTAAATTCATCGGCAACTTTTTGCCAGGCATCATGTCTTTGTTTTAAAGACGACCCGTCTGTTGACTTGTCTTCAACTATACGTCGATATCTAAAGGATAAAGTTTGCATATAGGATAGTATAGGATAGGGACTATGATTTGGATGGGAAATACGGCAAATTGAATTTACAGGTGACAAAAATAACAATACCATCGAAGAAAAGAACTAAAACATAATTAAATTTTAAGTAAACCGACTTACCTGTCAATAATACTTAAAGCTATTTCTTTTTCCCTCTCTGTGAAATTTCTCTTACGTTCCCGATGTATTTCATCTTTTTTTTGTTCCATTCTGATTTTTTTTATGTCAAACATAGAGAACACCAGACACAACACAAAATATCTTACTGTAAATTGGCGGTAACTGGGCTGTAATGTCAATCCACGAACAACGCGAAGATAGGTGCTAACTTCGTGCGCGTTACCAACCACTTGGATTATCATTTTACTTCGAATCAGTTAATCACGTGTTAAATTTCGTCAACAATGTATATGTAAACCGTCATTAATTTAATGGTGCTATTAAATTAATTTCGACATTAAGTTAATTCACAATTAAAAAATGTTCTGTAAACCCGCCCTAAGTGAAATATCTAATTGACTTATCAATGAGTAATCTACTCACATGATTTTCATATTTACATTCAATTTTGGATTTGTATATCAAAAATAAGTAATTAAATTTTGTGAAATAATCTAGTAGTAGTAGGATATAGTAGTAGTAAATATTTTATTTGTTACCTTTCGATGTTCAAATTTCTACATTATCTATGTTTTACATTTCATGTGGTATTTACATTTATATCTATAACTTACTATTTAATGTACCTATATATATATTCTTTCTTCATCCAATCTGTGTCTGGGTTTTCGTCGTGTAGTATCTGTTGTGTAGATTTGTCATTTCTCAGGTTTTCGCTGCAGTCTCTTAAGTGACTTATTGTCTCAAAGTCTCGCCCACATATTCTGCATTGTCTGTCATCGTCTCCTATCCAGTATTTATTCCTTTTTTGTTTGTTTCCCGTTCTGAATCTTGCGATTATTTTTAAATTTTTGTTTTCTGTTGTCAAGTATAATGGTTTGCTTATAGTCAATAAGTATTTATATCCTGGATTATAAGTTGATTTATATATCTTTTCTCTTCTTATCTGAGCTTGTATATCTTGTTCCGTCCGTGTAATTTCTTCTGTAAGTTTCGTACTAAATTTCTTTTGGTTCTACAATCGCAGTCCCACCAATTACTTTTTCTCATATTATCTTTTTTCTTCCAAATTTTCTTTGTTAAGGAGCTGTGTATATTATCTATCAGTTCGTCTAGAGGTTTGTTACAGTCGTCTTCTTTAAATATTTTTTCTTTTAATTTTTCTTGATACTTTTTTTTTGATTTCTTCAGACCAATCTATTCTTATTTTTTCTTTTATTGTTTTTGATTTTTCACTAAGGTTTTCTAATTCTATGACAAGTGGCTGGTGATCGGATTCTATTCTATCTGTTACTGTGAAAGATATTATTTTATCCATTGCTTCGTCATTTGCAATGCCGTAGTCTATAACTAATTCTCCGTTTGGGCCTATATAAGTAAATTCCCCTTCTTCGTCTCCTTTCGTATGTCCATTCAATATTTTCAGTACATTTTCTTCCACGAATTCTAGGAGCTTTTCTCCTTCGCTGTTAATTATTTTGTCTTTTGATGTCCTGTTTTTTTCAGTTCCACCTCTAGTATCAGTAATTTTTGCTTCGTCCACTATTCTGGCATCGAAGTCTCCTAATAATAAATTGTATTCATGTCTGTCCTCTATTTCTTCTATTTGCTCTTGTATGAGTTTTATTTCTCCTCTGCTGTATGTTGTTATTATTTTCCATTTTTCCCCTTCTATTAGTAATGTTCGTTTTTGTATTTGGTCCATAATCCTTCCCTCCGGTAGTTCCTCTAATGTGTTTCTGACCCCAGTTATTATTTCTCCTTTAGCTCTTCCCTTTTTATGTTCTCTATTTACATATACGCATTTCCATTTAAATTTATTCGGAAGTTTAGTTTCCCAGTTCGTCCAGTCTTTCTCCTTTATCCACGTTTCTACTAGCCCGATAAAATCAAATTCTTCTATAAAATTCCAAAAATTATTGTTCTTATTCTTTAAGCCTGGGATGTTCCAAAATCCTATTTTAGTCCGATCTGTGTTATTCAGCCCGCTAATTATGAGTCGTTTTTTGGATCTTCCTCTTTTGGTGGTGCTGTTGGCGCCGTTTCTCTGTAAATGGATCCTATTGCGCTGCCTTTAATTGGTCTTTCATCATATCTATTATAGCTGCTTGACCTTTGATGGTCCGTATAATCGGAAGTGTGTGCTACATATGATGTTATTGGTTTCTGTCTCTTCGTTTCCTGTCTTTCATTGTTTGTTACTTTTTTTTGATATCCTTTTTCCTTTGTTTCTTCTTTAACTTTTTCTTCTGATAGTTGTCTTTTCGTTTCATTTTTTTCGTGCAACGTTCTTATTGCTTCTTCTTTTTTATTTGGTTTACCGTCAACATATAGCTTGTTGTATTTTATTATTGCGTGTTTGCCCTTTTTACGCATCTCTTTCATTAATGGTAATAGCCGCTTCCTTTCTTTTGCAACTTCTTTCGGGAAGTCTTCTGAGATTACAATATTTGTTCCTTTCAGTAACTTTGTATTTGGAAAAATATCTATTACCTTCCTTCTTGAAGTGAATCTTAATAAAACTGGTCTATTCTTGCGGTCTTTTTTAAATCCAATCCTGTATATGTTGTCTATCACAAACATGGATATATCTACTTTTAATTTTTCGGTAATTAAGTCTAGACATTCCTTCTCGAGTTCATGTCTACTTGTCTCTCTTTCCATTAATCCGAATATAATAATATTTTTTTGTCTTTTACTGCGTTCTAGATCTGTCCACCATTCTTCGTGGGCGTCTACTGTTATTATAAACCTGTCTTGCGTTGTCTTTTTCATACTTGCTGTCATTTTTTAAATCTGCTATCTCTACTAATATTTTTGTTTCCATGTTGCGTTACTAGCTCTATCTGTGCGTCCTAAATAGTAACTCAGCGTCGGTAATTCACTTATTGTCACTGCCCTACTTAATTCAAACAGTCACCTGTAAAACCGCTAGTTAGATGTTACTATTAGACGCTAGATGTTGCTACTAGTTCGCTGCTTTGCTAAGATTTGATGACACCTAGATAACCTATAAGTTCTATCAACTTTCTTTTATCTAAATATCGTGTTTATCGTTTCTCAGAACCTTGCATCCACAATATCACAACATCCACAACTGCGAAAATACAAGAACCACTTATTATTGTTTAATTTTGCTGCTTAAAGATTGACAAAACTATTTAGCCACTACACTAACTCTTCACTCTACCACGTCACGTCTCTCTTTTTTAGTTCTCTCCACGAGTTTATACTTGTTGTGATAAGGCATTGTGCGGCGGTGCCTCTGATTTTATTATTTAGTGTGAGAATGACTAATTTTTTAGATATTTCACTCGGATTCGATTGATTAATTAATGAAATAATGTCATCAACTGAAGTGATGAAGTTTGACAAATTTTTAACTTCACCATGGAAGTTTAGTATAAGTTCTAATAGTTTTAATATATCATTACTACAGTTTACAAGAACGTTTCCTTGATTATCATTAGCCATGTTTGTTTGTATTGTGAGTCTATTAAGATTTTCTAATAATTCTTCCTCAATGTAAATTAATTTACAGTGGATTACAAATGATTTATATAAAATTTGTACTTACAGTAACAGTACTACTTCTTTAAACATTTGTAGTGGTTGCGTTTTCTTATCGATTTTCTTTCGGCCAGGATCAGCAATAGATTCGGATGAAGTTGCAGATCGATGTTCTTTCGATACTGGACTTCTTCAAGATGACATCTCGAATTCTGATGTCTGTTCAGGAACCACGGGAAGATTCGTTGTTGCCTCTTGTAGATGTTGTAATCGAATAGAGGTTTCGCAGACTGGTTTTGAAATGACTTGTCGACACTCGTAGATTCTTTCAGATAGCGTGTTTAAACAGTTAAAACTGACGACTTCGAAAATTTCAACGGATTGAACTATTTACTGGTTTCCGATTTTCGATAATCTTATTGGCTATCCTACCGACTGCGCAAATTGAATTTTGATTTGTTGAAATTGCATTTTTAATAAACTTTATTAAGTTTAATACAATTTATTATATCGTAGAAGAGTTTACTCGACACTAATACAATGTGTAGCGAGGTTACAACAAGAATTAATTTAAAATTAAAAGTATAAGTATTTATACGTTAGATTATCTCTTGGACGTATTAAAACGATAACAACATATTTTCGTCTTAATTTGGCAAGTTAAGTAAATAGCAGGTGTTCATAAGAAAATAGAGTGATTCATACCCAGTAAACAATTTTATATCGCATGGATGTCAAATAGATGTGCAAGTCACAAAAGTTGCATACCAATTTTGATACCTTTAACATCTCAATGACATCACATAGACTGCTAATGTCCTACTTTAGTCGTAACATTGTATAGATGTTTACAAAAATAACATTTACAAAACGTAACTTAGTAATACTGGAAACGAAACTACGATGTTTAGTTAATATCAATGCGAGGTTTATGTTACATACACGCGCAAGCCTACGCGTATATATGTATATATGTATATATATATATATATATATATATATATATATATATATATATATATATATATATTGTGACGAAGTGCTCGTCACAAAGAACCGCACATCAGGTTAGAGCGAACCCGCCGTCCGAACCAGTAGCCGCCGACCGCTGCAAACAACTTCAGGAGACTGTACGAGAAATACTTTGGCGAAAGCACATGGCATGGAACATAACCTCAAGACCACGTGGGGCAAAACTTTCACAAATGTTTCACCTACAAACACAGCACTGAAGGAAACAATAATAAAAACTTGTTAACACTTACCGCTCTTACTTTTCCTTATCTTTTCTTGTTATTTTCACAGTTTCCAAAGTTTTCACAAAAACACATGTCTGCTGAGCCAGCGCGTGCGCACGGCCGCAGTTCCGTCAACCTCGAACACAACGGTTCGGGAGACCGAATTCCCATGCTACATTTTTTAAAAATATGTAAATCAGATTAAATCAAATACAAAACTCTGTAAAGCCAAGGGAAGTGATTTTGCGAATTTTTAAAATAAAATTTAATTTATTGAACGAAAACAACAATACAAAAAGTCAGTTTTTCTCACTTTAAAATCAGTAGCTGCAGGTTTCATTAAATTTCGGGTATAAATACGACCGCCGGGGCCGTATTTCTTTAGTCTACGACAACTATAACGTCTAACAGCCAGCCGAGGAGAGTAGCTGTCCGTATCCGCACCGTACCGTACCGAATCGAGTCCTTTTCGTAAGTTTCTTGTTTATTTTTGTGTTTTCTTGAATTCCGCTGCTATCAGAGGATACAGGCCGGTGGCTACCATCGCCGTTCCTCAGAGCCTTCAGCTCGCTGCATTCCGCGCCTGAGGGGAAGTTCCGTTGGTGGTTTCCATCGCGTGCTTCTACGGCTGCAGAGCAGATCCGCTTGTTGACTTAGTAGTTTTTTCACTGCTCTACATTCCGTAGTTGTCGAAGAAACCCCGCTGGTGGCTCCCACGGCTGGGTAGAACCGCGGTTAGTTTGTCATTTTTCTCACTTCCTACGGCTCAGTACAACTAGGTGTAGTAATTTTTAGTACAATAAAATATTTAACTTACTTTTGTCTGTCTGTGCTAAACCTTGGCCCGACCGACCTAGAGCTCCCGTGGCACACGTAACTTTTCTCACAGGATCCGCAGATTGGCGCCCGAGAAGAACCCGACATCCTGTAAGAGAACCACGACATCACGGACCCACAACATCACGCAGCGGCCCAAGTGAACGTCCCAATATATATATATATATATATATATATATATATATATATATATATATATATATATAATAAAAGACAAAAAGACCATAATATCTTTATTACAAGAACAAATTAATTTTCTAACTCATAAAGCAAATACGGTAACTCCATCTAACGCAACAGAAGCAAAAAGTGATTTATTGATTTATTTAAATTCAGAAACAACAAGTAATGCGACATCTAACAAATATTTTTTAAATAAATTACCGGCAGAGACAAATTCTACAAGGTTAAAAACGTCAGACAAAACAAATGAAAGTAAAAGCAAACATGATAGTTTAAGAAATAGTCCTAAAAAACAAAACATAAATAATAATAATAATAATAATAATCTTTAATTACCCAACAGGTCACCAATTACAGGGTAATATACAAAAGTATAAATGTATAAATATCAATATACAATAAATATAATTAAATAAGACAAAATAATTACATATATGATTTTAAACAATATATATATAGAAAACATACAACAGGATTATACATCAGGACAATAATGGACGCAGTGGTACGCAGATACGTGGGACATGAAGACATCATTAGAGACTTTTTCTGCATTCTGACACATGATGTAGACCGGTGAGCGCAGATACACATCAGTCCGTGTAGTAGGGAGATGGAATGTCCTGCATTGCCTGGATGACAACCTTGGTATAGTACGACAAAAGATCTCAAGTTGACGTTTAAATTGTTTTATGGTTGTGGTATCTATTCAAAGTTTTGCTCTAGGTACCCAGCTAAGCACTGGATTTGGAAATCCCAAAGTAATATTAGCATGCCTAACTTAATATAGATGGATTACTGTACGACATGGAAATAACTAGACAGGGATGTAATTTGGGATTCAATCTCTTGTTGATCTGGTATAGAACACCTGTATGGTTTCTTAGCAATATATTTATCTTCTGTCAATTTAATCTGTGCTTCTTCATTCTTAACCATACCAACATCAAATTTATTCTTTGCAAATACTGACTCATGTTTGTTGATTAATTCCATTATCTTATTTTTTTTATCTTCATCTAAATGATCTAAATTTGCTTCAAATTTAGTAATATCAATGTATGCATTAAAGTTTATTGGAATATTTTCTTTCTCTTCTGCTTTATGAGTAATTATTTCTTTATCATTATTATTTAATCATTGAAAAATTCTCAAATTTTCATCTTGAATTAGTTTAAACTTCTTTATTGCATCTAGACCTAATAATAGATCATATGAAAAATTATTATTCTTTACAACATAAACATCTAAAATATCTTCAATCTTATTTATCTTTAAATGTAGACGTGCCCGGCTATTAACGAAATTCACACCACTAATTATTTTAAATATGCTTTTATTTTCTATTAATTTAGTTTTTAGTTGTTCTATAATATAATAATTAATTAGTGTTACATTAGAACCACTATCATAGATTCCTTTAACTTTCTTCTCTTTATTAATTATAACATTTAAGGCAATCAGTGGAGTAAAATTCACCGGGTGAGCTAGTTTTTTTTTTTCATCTAGCTCAATTTTCATTAATTCATTAATCTCAGTTTCTGTAATGTTAACTTGTTTCATTTCCAAATACTTTTCTTTGTTACGATATAATCCGATTGGATGGAAGCGATCTTGTGCTGCTGGATACAATGCCTTACAAATAGTACACGGTTTCTTCTCAGTTGAAGTTCTAGCTGAAATATTGTTCTTTTCTGTACTCCTCTTATCAATTCCCATAACATTGTTGAATAATCTTGTTTTCATTTCTTTCTTTTCTTTAAAGTAGTACGAGTCAAACTTTCTCAATTCATTAATTAATTTATCTGTTGATTTCATTTCTTCGCGGTCTAATTTATCTTGAATACTCAACGGTAATCCTACAACAATGTGATTTATCTTTGAAATTATAGACATTTCTTTCTCAACTTCAGACAATAAACGTTCTTTTTTTAAAGCATAGTCACTAACTGAACCATTTAAATATCGAAAAGTATATGCATGTCTAACACTTGTCCATCCCTTATCAGCAAATACCATCAGAAACGAATCAGTCCAAATTAACCATTGATCTGTAGGAAAATCTTTCAGTTTAGTAATGTACCATTCCTTTGCACCTCCTTCCAGAAACAATTTTAGGCAATTGATTTTTTTACTTTCGTCTATAATCTTGTGTCTTTCACATTCCTTTTCAAAACTACTTAACCAATCCCTGGCATTTCTTTTACCATCAAATTTGTCAATTGTAAACTTCTTTTCAATATCCGATAGATTCAGTTGTTTCTCAGCTAATTTTAGTTTTAATTCATTAATCACTTCTATTAAATCACTTTGGTTCTCTAATGATGTAGATGATGCTTTCTTTCTTACCTCTTCAGTACATTTTTCTTCTAAATAAATTCATAGCGTACCGTATCATTTGGCCATCTTATTGATTTAACTGAATTCACTAATTTCTTCTCTGTATCAAATATCTTCTCAAAATGAATCTTCACTTTAGTTGACATCTTTCAGAACATAAAATTGATTTGTAATTCTGTTCTTCGTACTTCTTAAAAATTGACACCAAATTGAATTCTCAGTGAACTAAAGTATATTTAATTAGATTAATTACACAAATAAAGGATAAAATTACAAATTATTACCTAAAGAATCAATTTTAATTGTCCATAATTATGTCAAAACTATTTCATGTCGTTTACAAAACAATATTTGACAGTTGCCATGCATAAAGAAAAGGTAGTGGGTGGCAATGTGTAAACAAGTGATATATAGGTTTCCAATTTATATATATATATATATATGAATGTTTTATTATAATTTAAACTAATAACTTAGTAAAATACCATGAATCACAGAAATTTATTTATGTACCACATGGCTCAGTGTTCATATTAATTTACAAGTTAAGACGAAGTTTTACATTTAGCCTGTTTCTTATTCTTATTATACTATACAGGTTGGCGGTAAATTTGAAAATTCAAATAGTGAAAAAAGTCAAATAACTGCCATTGAATTTCTACTCATTTGAAATTTGATATGTTCTAATAAATAACTGTATATATTACTCAAATCATCAACATCTTTCCTTTTATTCATACAGTTGTTAGTGTTGTGTATGTGTACCATCTCAAGAAAGGAGCGTTTGTAATAATTATTTTCAATGTCAAAAACTTTTACATTTTCATAGTCAATTTGATGTTGGTTTAAATGTTGATGTTCTGCTAAGGCATTAGATTTTGGTCTAAGTCTAGCATCACTTTTATACGATGTGAGTCTGCTTTGTAGATTTCTTTTAGTTTGACCTATATATACTTTGTCAGAGTCTTGACATGGTACACAATACACACCTCCAGATTGTTGTAAAGTGGGTGTTTTATCTTTGAGTCTTGTAAAAATGCTTTTGATTGTAACACAATTGCGGTAGGCAATTTTGCAAGTAGGGGATCTCACAATCCCCATTATTTGTGGTGAGAGTTCGGGAATATATGGAAAGGAAGCGTACAACGTTTTAGTTTCCGGGTCAGGTGGATTATTGTTATGTAACTCAATATTATTGTGTTTTGCGTTGGTGTACCAAAAAGTAATTTATTAATTAATGTTTTTAGATAAGCATTGGTCAACAATACGTCTCTCAGTTTTGTTAAATTTTGTTGGTGAAAACTTTGATGTGAAATTTTTTAAATTCTATTTTTTAGACCTAGAATTACATTTATTTTCATGTTTTTAGGTTGTTGTGATTGGTAATGAACGTAGCGTTGAGATGCAGTAGGTTTTACATACCAATTTGTTTTTAAGTTTCCTTCGTCGTCTCTCGTTACCAGAGTGTCAAGGAAAGGTAGTGTATTTTCACGCTCTATCTCTGAGGTAAATTGTAAATGTTGATCGTATTGGTTAGAAATGTGTACTATTTCCTCAACTTTGTTCGCTGGCACTGCACATACAATATCGTCTACAAATTTCTTGATAAACGGTAGTTCGAATGATAGTTTAGGAATGCAATCATCAAGTGCTGCATCCATAACATATTGAGGGACGATGGGACTGACTACTGCTCCCATGGGGCTGCCAATCAATTGTTTGTAGTAATTTTTATTATACTGGCAGTAGCTGGTGTCAAAGATGAATTGTACTAATGTAATAAATTCTGTTTTCTTGAGGGTCGTATTGTCACAAATGCTATTCCAATTTTTTGTAATACTGGTGATAACTAGATCAACTATAATGTTACGGAACAAAGACACAACATCAAGGCTAATGAGAATGCATTTTTTTTGTATTTTTAAATTGTTAATAAATTCTGCGAACATAAATGAGTCTGTTATGTAATACTTATTGTCTTTATTGTATGATATCGTTAGTATGTTTGTAACAAATTGAGCAATTTTGGAGTTTGGTGCATCTATTGAAGCTATTATAGGTCGGAGACAAAGATTCAGTTTATGGATTTTAGGAGCACCGTAGAATTTTGGTGCGGTCGCATTGTAAATCATTAATGTTGATGCTAATTGTGGATCAATGTTATTATTTTTTTTTTAATTCACTAATTATTTTATTGGCTCTATTTTGTATGCTGGATGTTGGATCTTTGTTCAGCAACTTGTATGCTGAACTACCTGATAGTATTTCTGAAGCTAATTCATTGTATTTTTCCTTTTATATTATACAAGTGACATTACCTTTATCTGCTTGTGTTACTATCAAATTGGGATTATTTTTTTAAAACTTTTTGTGTCATAGTAAATTTTTGTAGTGAAATTATTATCTGATTGTTTATGTGAATTTAGAAAATTTGTTAAGATGTTGATGATTTTGGCTCTGATCACATTCTTATTACCTTCATTTGTATTTTCAATGATGAATTCGACATCACTGAGTAATTTCTGAATGTTGATTTGTTTTCCTGAAGGGTTAATGCAAAATTTGGGACCTAAGCTTAGACAAGTTTGAACATTTTTAGGAATATTTGTGTTATTAAGATTTTTAAACTATTTATTTTGAATTTTTAGTGAATCATATTTATGTTGTGAAAGAATGTCTAGTTTATTTAATTATTTTGTTTGATTTTTAAAATTTTTTATTGAATTTAATTTTTTGTTTGTGTTTGAATGTATTAAGAATGTGTTCAGGTGTCAAAATTTTGATTTTTTGTTCAATGGCAGAAAATACTGGACTGGTTTTTGTAAATAGTTTATAGTGGATTTTATTTCAATATTAAGTATTTGTTTCCTTAACCTGTTGTATTGTTGTTCTATCAGTTGTATGTCCTTTGCGTTGTGGGTGTGGGGGTGCAATGGAAAGTGCTGGCTGTTGTTTGTGATGTGCTTGGGCAGTGCCGGATTAAACCATGTGGAGGCCCTTAGGCAATCGAAATCCCGGGGCCCCCTCCTCTAAATTTAGGTTGCAATATTAGAAATATCATATAATATATCATTTCGATATGGATTTGTCAGTCAAATGCTCATTTATAATTAAATGTCTGTTGATAATTCCGGGAGTTAATTTTAAATAAAACACTAAAGATACCCAAAACGGGGAAAAACTCAGTTTCTTTTGCTATTATCTCGAAAATTATTAAATATTAAAAAATGTTATCAAATCAATTGTTTCAATAACATAAGTTGAATTAAGTATGAAAGAAAATGTGTACTTTACAGTTTTAAATAAGATATTCAAAAAATAATAAAAAATATTTGGAGAGTGTATCAGCAATATTAAGATAAGCAGGGCCGTGCCTAGGCAATTTTGCGCCCGAGGCAAATACTGTTATTTGCGCTCCAAGCGCCAACTCCTTCTCAACAACAATAATGACAATATAAAACATACTAATATACATACCTATATATATATATATATATATATATATATATATATATATATATATATATATAAGGTCCTTGAATGCGCGATCTAATTTCAGTCCATAATTCAAATTCATATCCGAACGGTTCAAACTCTTTTTTCATTAAGTAAACGAGATCATCCCAACCACTGACTTTAGATCTTATGGAACGATACCAGATTCTTGCTTGACCTGTCAATAATTCAATGGCAGAATCGAAAAGTTCTTTAGCAGTTACACGACGTGAAATGCTCAGTTCGTTTACTTGTTCTAAGAACGCATTCACGCTCAAGCCGCTACCATCACCGCTGAAAGACAAATTCCACTTGCTAACGGGGACGTGGTTGCCAGGTATGTACGTAGGGGGTGCGGATATGGGTAATGAGGCGGAAATAGATTGAGTGGGTTGTGCCAAATCGGGTGATTCGTTAGGTTCCATAACCTCCAACGCATCAGTTTCAATATTGTTTACTGTAGCACGTAGTAATTCGACAGATTTATTAACGTCTTCCGTACTTGATTTAATTCGCGCTAGTCGACCTAGTAAGTGAGAAAGTTTAGCCGTGAATTTTCTAATCTCAGTAGGAGTTGGCGTCTCTTTTACTGTATCACGCAATGTCTCTAGTTCGACTACTTTCTGAGTACAAATATTGATTTCCGACTCAACGTCGATCTCGCATTTAATTCTAAGTGTACCTAATTTTTCCTTTTTTAATTCGTTTGCTAAAGTTTTCTTCATATCGGTTACTGCTACCGACGATAAATTAGTATAACCACGGACAGTCAGTTCGTATTCCAGTTCGTCGCGAACCAAACGGAAACAATTCATCTTTGAGAATTCAATACAACAATCTGACAAAATTAATTTCAAACTAAATTTCGTCCCGTCTTTCGCCTATATTATAAAAGAATAAGTAATCAAAATAGTTATATGTACTCCTAGATAATTTATAACGCGCGTAAAGACAGAATCCAGTTTTACAATATTTTTTTTTTCTTTTTAAACTACTAAACAGATTTTCACACCACGCACATTTTTTTTTGCAAGTGGAGCACAGCAATTGTGCCACCGGGGCCTGCACGTTGGGCGCCAAAATTTGCCACGCACTAACGTAATTTTAAAATAAAGTCCAATAAAATGTTTACTGTGACAAATAGGGGATGTAAGTAAGACGCCAGATGAACTGCAGCCGGCTAGCCACTCGCGGTGAGAGGGGAGGTCTCGGTAAAAGTAGGTGGATACAGTTAGTTACCATGGGCGCCACGTATTTTCGATACATGCATCCTAAAGTCGGAAAATACGAAAATATAAACTTGAAACAAACGGGATGCACGGGAAAAACACAAGTGGTGCGTGGTGGTTTCATTCAACTCAAAGCAAACGCAATATTAATTTAACAATTTCCAATATATTGATATAACCCTAGTGAACGATTACAACCAAGTAACATAAATGCAATAAACCAAAATAAACTTAAATTTAATGAAAGTGTGAAGGGGGAAGGTGAAATGAACGCAAGAATGATCTTATTTAAAGTTTAGAAACGATAATAACAAATTTTAAATTGACCTCTGTGATCTTGACAGTTACCAGTGGCGGCGATACATACAAGATAACTAAACGTGAGCGTAAGTATTACAAAACAATAGTGAGTGCCACGGTAACTTGCCGTTATATTATATCTACAATAATTACAGATAAACAAATACGTAAGCGAATGATTTTACAACTAAATCAACATAAAAATGGTTAGTAACTTAATTCTGTCCGTTGACAACTACGGCACTGGAATGGTGCAAAATACAGAGAGCGCACGCGCACTAAACTTCACCAAACAGAATGAAGAGATGGGGGGAATGAGCGGGAACGAAATTTGTACTCATCTGTAATGGACGGAACCTGGAGAACTTCCCCGGCGGGTTTTCGACCTGCTGGTTCACTCCCTGACTGTCGTCGATGGTTTGGCGCAGTGGCGACGGCGGATAGACTGCTCGGTCGGAATGAGATGAGCGGCGGAATGGTCATGAAGAAGCACGATATTGTCCAGCACTTTAAATCCCCTGAAGGAGGGCAAGCTCCGAAGTAGCCGGTATTTTTAAATTTGCGATAACCGCTAATAATCTCGGCACTATACCGGCACTCGGAATGTACAATAAAATGGCCGCGAGGTTCACGTTGCAATTCCTCACTGGCGAGATAAATAGTGGTGTGAACGGTACACTTTCACTTCGATAATTCGGTAATCAAAACTTCACCACAACTATTATATTAGAAGAAACCGTAGGGCTCGTTTCTGGAAACCAACACCGTGCTCGAGGACTCAACTGCTACCGCTTTGAAATCTCTCGGCGATCTGCGTCTCGTTAGAATTTGCGCAAAAATTACTAATTAAATGACAATAAACAAAATTCGAAGTGCCAGGACCGTATTTGTAATTTCTCTAGTATTTATTTAAAAACTGTAAATGTGAACGTTACAAACCCCACCCTTACTAAAAAAAAAGGATCTAAACTTCTGCTCGCTTCAAGTCCTCTATGTGCCAATTCCCTTTGGGAATGCCTTGTTCATCCTCCAGCTCGTAGGTTGTTGGAGATAGTTTACGTTTGACAACAAAAGGTCCGACAAATTTAGGAGCTAACTTATGAGAGAAACCTTTACTGCCATCAGAGAGTACATAATTTTTGTGCCACACGATTTGTCCTACATTAAGTTCTTCGGCGCGTCTACGCAGGTCATAATACTTTTTGTTACGTAAGTAAGCGGTGTGCATACGATTACGAACTTCAGAAAATAATTTCGCCATTTTTTCGTCAGTCGGAATATCAGAACGGTCGATAGATGGAATGGGGGTATTATGGGCAAGATTACCAAAATATCGGCCTGAAGAAACAAATTCCCTACTAAAATTCAAAAAATAGGGTGTGTAATGGGTTACTTCGTGTTTCGCCGTATTGATGGCTAGCGCGATTTCTACTAAGTTATCGTCCCAACGCCTATGTTTTCCATCCAGATCATATTAATTTTGTTGGTGAAAACTTTGATGTGAAATTTTTTAAATTCTATTTTGTAGACCTAGAATTACATTTATTTTCATGTTTTTAGGTTGTTGTGATTGGTAATGAACGTAGCGTTGAGATGCAGTAGGTTTTACATAAATGTATATATAATGATTTACAATGCGACCGCACCAAAATTCTACGGTGCTCCTAAAATCCATAAACCTAATCTTTGTCTCCGACCTATAATAGCTTCAATAGATGCACCAAACTCCAAAATTGCTCAATTTGTTACAAACATACTAACGATATCATACAATAAAGACAATAAGTATTACATAACAGACTCATTTATGTTCGCAGAATTTATTAACAATTTAAAAATACCAAAAAATTACATTCTCATTAGCCTTGATGTTGTGTCTTTGTTCCGTAACATTACAGTTGATCTAGTTATCACCAGTATTACAAAAAATTGGAATAGCATTTGTGACAATACGACCCTCAAGAAAACAGAATTTATTACATTAGTACAATTCATCTTTGACACCAGCTACTGCCAGTATAATAAAAATTACTACAAACAATTGATTGGCAGCCCCATGGGAGCAGTAGTCAGTCCCATCGTCGTTCAATATGTTATGGATGCAGCACTTGATGATTGCATTCCTAAACTATCATTCGAACTACCGTTTATCAAGAAATTTGTAGACGATATTGTATGTGCAGTGCCTGCGAACAAAGTTGAGAAAATAATACACATTTTTAACCAATACGATCAACATTTACAATTTACCTCAGAGATAGAGCGTGAAAATACACTACCTTTCCTTGACACTCTGGTAATAAGAGACGACGAAGGAAACTTAAAAACAAATTGGTATGTAAAACCTACTGCATCTCAACGCTACGTTCATTACCAATCACAACAACCTAAAAACATGAAAATAAATGTAATTCTAGGTCTAAAAAATAGAATTTTAAAAATTTCACATCAAAGTTTACACCAACAAAATTTAACAAAACTGAAAGATGAATTGTTGACCAATGCTTATCCAAAAACATTAATTAATAAATTACTTTTTGGTACACCAACGCAAAACACGAAGGAAACTTAAAAACAAATTGGTATGTAAAACCTACTGCATCTCAACGCTACGTTCATTACCAATCACAAAAACCTAAAAACATGAAAATAAATGTAATTCTAGGTCTAAAAAATAGAATTTAAAAAATTTCACATCAAAGTTTTCACCAACAAAATTTAACAAAACTGAGAGACGTATTGGTGACCAATGCTTATCTAAAAACATTAATTAATAAATTACTTTTTGGTACACCAACGCAAAACACAATAATATTGAGTTACATAACAATAATCCACCTGACCCGGAAACTAAAACGTTGTGCGCTTCCTTTCCATATATTCCCGAACTCTCACCACAAATAAT
This sequence comes from Stenolophus ochropezus, assembly GCA_035578165.1. Lineage (NCBI taxonomy): Eukaryota > Metazoa > Arthropoda > Insecta > Coleoptera > Carabidae > Stenolophus > Stenolophus ochropezus. Next base: position 15,281,000 of record JAQOWZ010000013.1, read on the forward strand.
GGGGATTGTGAGATCCCCTACTTGCAAAATTGCCTACCGCAATTGTGTTACAATCAAAAGCATTTTTACAAGACTCAAAGATAAAACACCCACTTTACAACAATCTGGAGCTGTGTATTGTGTACCATGTCAAGACTCTGACAAACTATATATAGGTCAAACTAAAAGAAATCTACAAAGCAGACTCACATCGTATAAAAGTGATGCTAGACTTAGACCAAAATCTAATGCCTTAGCAGAACATCAACATTTAAACCAACACCAAATTGACTATGAAAATGTAAAAGTTTTTGACATTGAAAATAATTATTACAAACGCTCCTTTCTTGAGATGGTACACATACACAACACTAACAACTGTATGAATAAAAGGAAAGATGTTGATGATTTGAGTAATATATACAGTTATTTATTAGAACATATCAAATTTCAAATGAGTAGAAATTCAATGGCAGTTATTTGACTTTTTTCACTATTTGAATTTTCAAATTTACCGCCAACCTGTATGGTATAACAAGAATAAGAAACAGGCTAAATGTAAAACTTCGTCTTAACTTGTAAATTAATATGAACACTGAGCCATGTGGTACATAAATAAATTTTTGTGATTCATGGTATTTTACTAAGTTATTAGTTTAAATTATAACAAAACATTCATATATATATAATAATGTCAATTACATCAATTTAAAAATATTCGAGATACAAAAATTTCATGGACTCGACAATTTTAAAATTAAAACTCTACCAAAATTGTAAGTTACTTCAAAAGTATTATTGTACATTAGTACTATTTTATATATATATATATATATATATATATATATATATATATATATATATATATATATATATATATATATATATATATATATAGATCTTTCGACAATATATTTGGGCAATGCCATATCTCTGTTATACCTCATCTAAGTGCTGACTGCTTGAGAGGCGAGCGCGGTCTGTAGAGGGAGTTGAGTTTCTGCAAGCTGAGACAACGGACGTATTTTGATAGCAATTTGTTTGTTCTAAAATTTTTTATCTAAAGTTATTTTAAAAATCTTTAAGATTTTATTTAAAATATTCTTACTCCGGATTTTTTATTTCACTGATTTTGGTGAGTAAAGTGATATTTTTTATTTTATTCGAACCTTTTTTTTTAAAGAAATATTTAGGTAACCACGTGTTGTCAAAGCTTGCGAGGAAACCTTTTCAACTTTTTTTCTTTTTTTGATAGATCTTATTTTCAAAATTCCTCGTGTATCTTTCACAGGAAAGATTCATTTTTTATTAGTTTGCTTAATATTTTTTTTGAATACGATTTAGGTTATTTTTTTTATACTGTGTGATTTAGACAGAGCTCACGCTGATTTACTGTCGTAAGTAGAATTTTTATCGTTCCTTTTTTATTTTTTTCTTTGTTTTTGGATGCCACTTGTTACCTTTTTATTGTTAATTTTTTTTTTGGCAGCCAAAAAGTAAGTAATAAATTTTACAAGTCCCGCAAAACGTTAGTTTTTGAAAACCTTTCAAGTCTTGTTATATTCTTTCTTTCTCTTATTTTTTCGTCTTTTACAGCCTGGCCAGCTGATAGTTTTTTTATTAGTATTTGGAGTATTTTTTTTGTGAATAATAATTTTTGCATTTATTTATTGTTAAATAAATTATTTGTTCATTTTTTTTTATAAAGATTTTTTTTTTGTATTTTTGCCACGGCAAGTTATTTTTTTTGGGGTCAATTATCTGCTAAAAATTTTTATGTTTTATATTCCCTTCTGGTCCTGGATGGTGGAGTATTGTTGGTAGTGGAGTGTGGAGTTCCAATCCAAGCTGAATAGTACTGCGACACGTGCACACGTACACAGTACCAACTTACGTACAGTACTCAGGCATCACGCACAAAAAACAGCAGTTTGCATTTACACACGAACAACTTACGCAACCGCCAGACACGCTTAGTCCGGTGACACCACGCATTATCCTGTTATCCTGCTTTACGCTACTACACTGCTTGTGTCCGACATCCTGCGGCACCGATTAATACACATTCCGTCGACAAGCCGAACCTCGGTACCAAGACGTCCAGGGACTCACTCCAACGACCTAGTCATTCTAGACCCATCGATATTATTTCTTTAATACATTAGCAAAATGTATTGTATTCCTTCATCTTACGATCTTGTCATTAGTAGCGATTATTATAACCGATAAATATTTTCTTTACAATTTAATTTTCACAAAATATTCAACTTTATAATATATTTATTATGTATTTTTACAATTACCAATGCATTAATAAAATTTTGGAATATTATTTAATAAATTATTTAATATAAGTTATTTTAGGATAATATTAAATAAATATTTTGAGTTTTTTTTTTTTAAATATATATATTTTTTCTGTATTTATAAAAGTATATACACATTGTACATCTCTGAATATTTTATGATGTTTTATGACCCTTAATAACATATGAAGATAATACAAAAAGACACCCAACTGAATTATAAAATATAGGGTGTTACATTTGAAAATGGCGAGTTATAGTCATTTGAAATTGAGTAAATTTGATTCGCTTTATTGAACACCTGTACAATTACACTTAAAAAAATTATGTGAGAACAAAGAGTATAGTTACAGCTGTACAGAAAAAAATTCTTAATTTTTACTATTAAAATAACTACAGTATGTCTTTATAAAGCAAGGCGTGTATTTGGTCTTTTTTAGAGATTAAACAGAATAAGTTGGCAACGCCGCGGAAAACTAAAACAAAATTCATATGTCCGTATAGGAGAATAAAATACAATTAAAAAAATGTAAAAATATATAGGGTGTTCAATTTAAAAAAAGGCAAACAATTCTCGCCGTGCTATAATGCAACAACCTGTATATATGACAATAATTTTACGTTATGCTCTTTGAGTGGACGAATAAATTCTGTTAATAAATTTATGCTGTATATCTAACTACAACGGAGATATCGAAGACGGGCATTTCGATGACTCACCTGTATATATATATATATATATTTCATTAAATAAATTCTTAAAAACTACATTACCTAAAATACTAAATTAAACTAGTATCTAATTCTAAATTATATCTTAAACTATTTACATAAACATCTTGAATTATTTTTTTATATATTGTATTTAAATCTAAATACTTAAGACTATATTCTAAAAAAATTTTTGTACATCTAATTCTAACTTTATTAAATTATCTACATATTCCTTATTCAACACTAAAAACTTACTATTTATTTTATATTTTAGTTTTCTTTTATTTAAAACTGTAAACTACACATTCTCTGATCTGTAAACTCGTCCGACTTGTGCTTTTTCACTTTTAATGTATTTTAAAACCTTTACAAACTGATCTAATTCGTCAATATTAAAATAAAGTTTTTTTAAAACGTCCGCCACTAATCTGATTGTTACCTGCATACTATGATTCAAATCGACGCCTATGGAGATGAACGCTCGCCTAGGTTTGCCTAGAGGAAAAGCAAAGACGTCCAGCAATCGGTCATTGTTATCCTGCGTGTGTTTGTTTAGCGGGAACGCGAAGCTTGTGACCTGCGCCGATCCCAGCAACAAATCCAACTGGACGTCTTCGTCGAGCTGGTCGTCTCCGCCCCAGGCTTTTGTTTCCACCTCGATGTCGTCCTCGATAACGAGAGGCTGTCCATAGGGCTCACTAACCTCGGAACTATATATATACATATATTTGTATCTATAGTATGTATTCCCCTTGCGGCTTCTGGTTTTCCTTTTGCAACATTTACGTATGGGACATAATATATTTTTGGGTGTTCATGTGGAAATATATCATTGATTTCTTTCGCTAAATCTATAAAACGAGCAGCAGTTATTCTGAAAAATTTTAATATTAATTAGGAAATCAAAGTAAAACTATATTCAATCATGCCTTTTATCTTTATTTTCCTTAAGTTCATTCTTTATAATTAAATCGGTTAAATTGGATCTTAAAAAATGTTTATACTTGTTATAACAACAATAATTTTTCCTTCTTCAGTTTCATCAATCACTTGATTGCAAGATGAATTTTCAAACAATTAAATCAAATTCAAATAGGATTCTTATGCAAAACTTGTGTGGAAGACGCAGCCAATACACGTCACATTTTAAATAGATGTAAATTAAATAAACAGCTAAATCATTATAAAACTTTGTAGTATTCAGTATGAATTGATCGACAACTAGCCTGTTTTACATTATACTCTTTTTGCCAAATTCGGTAAAAGGTTATTGAAACTATTATTTCACTTGTTTCGACACTATTCGACAATATTTCATCAACGTTACTATAACGTTATTTTAACTAAACAGATGAATACATAATATATCAGAATATATAACGTATTCAGTGGTTTCAACTAATTATATGGTTTGACAAAGTTTATGTCGCTTGTGAATAAATTGAATAAGAAAGTGAAATTACGAAAATTATTAAAACTTTATAAATTACTTACTGATTTAGGTCCAAAAGATAAACTGCTTATATCATATGATAATCCTATAATTATCTTTTGCGGCTAATGATAATATGGAACATAATCTGAAATTTAATAAAATGAATTATGGCAATTAAGTAAATATTTCTTTTTTTACCATATGATCTCTCATATGTCTCATATTCGCTACTTGATAAATTACTACTAACAGGTTCTGAGATATAAGTAAAAATACTTGCTGTTGAATTACTGCTAGGTTCGAAAGTAGCACTAAAAATACTTGCTGTAGAATTGCTAGTAGCTTCTGAATTGAGAGTGAAACTGTTATCTGTTTCGTATGTAATATCAGAATCTTTTATTACATTAACAAGTTTCATGTACTCTTTGTATTTTATCCAGAATTTTCTTCTACTGTCAATAGTTATTATTAGAGCAGAAATATCTCTTTCAGTCAAATTGGAAAATACAGTTTCATCTATTTCTTGAGCTACAATATTATTATATTTTATTACTAGCTATATAATTAGTAGTAACAGGCGTATTAAAATGAAATATTCAGGAGGATATGTATAGGATACAAATATACTCGTAAGCAGTAAATGAATGTTTTAATTCGTTCGAATGAGTAATTGCTATAATCTAATTTTTATACGAACTAAGAAGTATAGGTAATATAGGTAAATTTTGATCTTGTGTTTTGATTGGATAATATTGGGGTATCCAATCAGAGAACAAAATCTAACTGCATCTATCTTCCCCATACTTCGTTTTTACAAAAAGTAGTCTATAATAGTTATTTATTAATTTCTTTTATACGTTTCGTTATAAGACAACTAATTTTTGCATATATAAAAAAACGACTTACTGGAAAAAGTTTCAATCAAACCCTCTATACCCCACGTCTCTAAAATATTTGTGACAAATTCGTCCATGTTCAAACTCAAACTACATTAGTAAATTATTCTCGATACACAACTTATTACTTATTGAACTAAGAGCACATAATAATAATAATTAAATTTCCTTACCAAACGTCACAATATGCTTTATCACCTTTGCTGGATTACTCTAAGCCAAACACAGTTCTACAACCGTAGACGAGACAGAACACAAATCTCGACACGTTTGCGAAATAAGCCATACCAGTACATCTATTATTGGGGTGAATTCTTTACGTTGTAGTAAAAAAAAACAACTGTGGTAATATATTAAAACTATATTTAAAAAAATAATAAAAATGTTTAGTACTTTAAAACAGTTAATCAAATTATATTTAACTGTATATTATAATTTTGAATGAATTGTGCATAATTTATTCTTATTTAATGTGCGAACGAACATTTTGTAAAAGTGACATTAAAACTGTTTTGCCATCTCTAATAAAAGTTCTTAAAAATTGAAATAATGTATACTAAAGATTATTGATATGTTGTTGGTATAATCTTTGCACATTGTTCGGCATGTATTTATATTAGTTCGTATTATTTAAAATCAATTTAATTCTTTGTTGCACATATGTAGAACTATACGGAGTAATATATAATAATTTTGAAAATAATAATATTTTATAATTTTTTTGGGATATATTTTAAAAATTTATAATATAACAGAACAATTCTTTAAACAATTTTTAAAAGGAATTAAATAAAATTTATTTTACAATATTTGTTATGAAGATATTTTAATCAGGTAGAGTAGCTAAAATAAAAGTCTGAAATAATTGCAATCAATATAATTAATTAAATAATTGTACACTCTGATACGAAAATAACAATAAATATATAATACGCCAATCACGTCTTCTAATTTGGAACACCCTGAAAAGGAGAGTCAAAGAGTAAGCTAATGCTTAGTGAAACACATTGCATACAACTATATATCATTCGCACACACAACAACACTCACACTCAACAACAAACCAGGTAAGACGGGTAAAATTGAAAAGGATACTCCTCGAAAGGAGTGTCACATATCGAATCCACGATATGCCGGCTACCGAATCCACGGTAGCAGAAGAACACTCGAAATCCATCGAGCAACTTGACATCTCCCACAGTGAGTTATAACAAGGCTTCAGGAGTATGAGTGAAAGCTGAGTACAAACCCATACTCCACCTCCCCACCGAGATGCAAGCGAAACTAAGGCACCCGTTCCAGCAGGGCACCGTTAACACCAGGGTACCCTGGTGCGTCGCGCCTCGGCTTCACCCTCCTGTCAATGCAGTGTTAACGGGTTTACGCGCCGGGGATAAGGATAGGATAAAATCAAGATCACACTACAGTAAATATACTGTCTCACACTCAGTAACTCATAGGTATTGTGTCTCACCTATTGAACCAAACACCTCTGACACTTATCTCACGACTGCCAATAGAGTACTGATTCAAATAAACAATAACTGCATGTTGTAAACTCTGTGTTATCAAACACATTGTAACTAATTAATTCAATTAAGAAAGATTGGGAGTGAAGTAAGTTGTTATCTAATGCTTGAAAATAATTACCCTTTAACATATTTTAGGAAATATCTCATGCGTATTAATTTCAGTGTACCATACATAATTTGTAACCTGTAAATTTAGTAGTTATAGGAACTAGAAAGTACGTTAATATATTTTTGATATTATTGCATTAAGTTGTAACGTCTCTCATTCCCCGCCGGTCGGGTGCTCAGGAGTTACCAGGGTTCAGGAGCGAGGATGGGAGTCAGGACGGTCTGGTACTAGAGGAATAAGCAAACACTTCTGTTTCTACCCAAAACTATAAATAAATATATATTCTAAATTAATAAATGAAAATAAATACAATTTATTGCATCACAAAATATAACAACTGATGGCCGTTTAGCGCCTGGCGGCTGTCGAAGCTACTTCTTCGGGCTGGGGCAACCTGTAACAAAGCAGACACGGTGATACGGCGAGGCGGCGGTTACGGTCCCGGATACGATAGTACGCGTTCGCGATAAAGCTAATAGCGCACCTTGCCGTGCTGTACTCGGGTGTTAACGAACGCGACACGGTTCCCACGCGGTGACTCGGGGCCGACGCGGTGTCGTCGGTGGAGTAGGTGGTGAGGGAACGTTCGGCTCAGCACGCCTTCGGTAAGGATGGCTCAACACGCCCTGGGGAACGGCTCAGCACGCCGTATGCGGAGAAGCTCGGGTAAGAATGGCTCAGCACGCCATATGTTAGGAAGGCTCAACACGCCTCGGGTTAGGAAGGCTCAACACGCCCTGGGGTACGGCTCAACACGCCGTCGGTAAGGAAGGCTCAACACGCCTCGGGTACGGCTCAACACGCCTCGGTCAGGATGGCTCAACACGCTTTGAGGAACGGCTCAGCACGCCGTATGCGGAGAAGCTCGGGTAAGAATGGCTCAGCACGCCATATGTTAGGAAGGCTCAACACGCCTCGGGTTAGGAAGGCTCAACACGCCCTGGGGTACGGCTCAACACGCCGTCGGTAAGGAAGGCTCAACACGCCTCGGGTACGGCTCAACACGCCTCGGTCAGGATGGCTCAACACGCCTCAGGAACGGCTCAGCACGCCGTATGCGGAGAAGCTGGGTCAGAACGGCTCAGCACGCCGTATGTTAGGAAGGCTCAACACGCCTCGGGTGAGGAAGGCTCAGCTCGCCTTTGGTAGTTGGGCTGGAGGCGGATGGGAAGGAAAGGTGCTCGCCGGACTAGTGTCCGGGCTTATATAGCCGCAGCTACGGAGTGGGGGACGACAGCGCTAGTAGTGGGATCGGGGCCCGAAGTGGCCCGATGGTTCCCGAGACTAGCCGGACAGCTAGTTAGCAACGTTAGCTTCGTGCTATAAAGATGCTGACGTTACATCCCCCCCTTTCTTTCGGAGCGTGAAACGTTCACGCGTAATGACCTAATACTCACGCTGGACGGTAACGGACTTGGTGGTTTTTGCCGTCTTCGGCAAAAGCGAGGACATATGTCCCATGGCTTCGTCGTACTCGGAAGCGTCGACTGCCTTGAATGGTGGCCAACGGAACATCCACCGTAGTGTGGTCTGGCAGGGTTAACCTCCGGGTTTCTGGCCGCGCCGGTCTATGTCGATCTCCCCTGGGAGGGCGCGAAACCGACCTTGCTGGCGAGGTTACAGCCGCGACGGCTCTGCCTACGGGTTTCTCGCGGCCTGGGTCCGGTGTTGGTGTAGCGGTGTATTTGTTGACGGCTTGCACGGGTGGCAAAATGCGGTGGGCCGCTGGTTTCAGCATTCCCAGCTCCCTTTTGCGGGCTTCGCAAAGCCGCCGGATGGTCCGGCAGGTGGCACTCTCGTGCCGATCCGTGCGGGTCTTGCGGCTGGTCGGAGGCACTAGAGGCATCGCCTTGATGAGGATGGCTTTCTTGCCTCTGCCATCTATTGTAGCGGGCCCCGTCATTGTAGGGTTTACGATGGTCGGCTCCGCTTCTGCTGGTGGTCGGCTCCGTGTCGGTGGTCTGCGGGGGCGAGTCGGGTGGCGTTCCCATGCCGGGCAGCTGTCGGTGGCTGCCTGCCTTCCGCGTGGCATCGGGACAGGTTGCTGGGTAGGTGCTAGGGTCGGTTTGACGGTTTCCCCGACCGGTTGCTTCATGGCCGGTGGTTGTTCCAGGGCCACGGGCTGCTCCATGGCTGGGGCTGGCTCGTCGAGCCACTGCAGCATTTCTTTGAGGGCTGCGTCGAGCGTGTCGTTGTTCACTGCCATGATGCGGGTTACTGACTGATGCAGCGTGATGCGCTGCTGGCTCGTCACCCCCACCCTGGCGACTGCTCCCCTCTCCACATGGTTTCAGCTCGCTCACATGTATATGGCGTAAGTAGCGCCCTCCGGTAGTTCTCAAATCAACTATTACTGGTGAGAGGATGCGGTGCACTCTATACGGGCCAGAATAAACGGGAGCTAGCTTGGCGTTAAAACCTTGTTTTTTGTCGGATAAATGGTGTTCTTTCTTCATCACTTGTTCTCCGATAGAGGGACGCCAATCACGGTGCCGTAGATTGTAATAGCGTTGTTGCTTTTGAAAAGCTCGGGCAAGGTTGATTCGTACTAGTTCATATGCTTCCTGTAATGTACGGAATCTGGTTTCTTGTGACGGTTGCTGGTTCTCTACCTGCATGCTACCGGGTGTCGGCGGTTTCCGACCGTAGACGAGGTAGGCTGGTGAATAGCCCGTCGATTCATGGTCTGCTGTATTGAACGCAAACGCGAGTTCCGGAAGATGTTCATCCCACGTTCGGTGTGACTTGGTAATGTACTGGGATATCATCGTTTTGATGCCTTTGTTGGCCCGCTCGACTGGGTTGCACTGGGGTGTATACGGTGGGGTCAATCGGTGTGTTACGCCGGCTTTACGAAGGAGGTCCTCAAATTCTTTGCTTCGGAATTGCTTACCGTTATCACTGATCACGGTTTTCGGTCGGCCGTATCGCATCAGGATTCGGGTTCGGAGTGCGTAGCATATCGCTCCAGCGCTTGCCTTGCTTATCGGTTGCAATTCAATAAATTTTGAAAATTTATCTTGTAGCACGGCGAGCCATACATGTCCTTGTTTGGATCGCGGTAAAGGTCCAATCAAGTCATACGAGACCGTCTCCCAGGGTTGCTCGACTGGCGTTGCATACATTCGCCCCGCGGGTTGTTGTTGCGATGCTTTATGCGACAAACAGCTTTGACAGTGGCGTACATATTTAGCGGCATCCTGGAACATTCCCGGCCAGTAATAATGTGGCGCAAGGCGGGTAATAGTTTTAGCGATGCCGAGATGTCCTGCCGTCGGGTCGTCATGTGCTTCTTTCAGTATTTCGGGTCGCTGGTATGTGGGTATGCACAGTTTCCAGTCTTCATCCGGTGTCGTCTCATAAAAGTTTAATGTGTGCAGGATATGGCGGTAAAGTTTCCCGCTGCGGATACAATACTCAGGATTATCGGCTGCATTTTGTTGAACAGCGGCCATTTTTCGGTCGTACCACTTGCAACGTTCGGCCGGTCGTGCGGCGCTTACGGTGGTCGGTTCGGGTTGCCGTGAAAGGGTGTCCGCAACTCGGTTTAGCGTTCCCTTACGGTATATAATGTCGTCGTCATATTGTTGGGGGCCGGTGACAATACGGAATTGTGCTCCAATACGGCATTCGAGAGTTATCTGGCTTAGCAGGTCGACTCCGAGTATAACGGCGGATTCGAGGGTCTCCATGACAGGAAATGAGTGGCTTGTCTTCTGGCCGGCGATCTCAACCCGTAGAGTCATATGTCCTGCTATTTGTACTTCGGTGCCGTCAGCTAATCGTGCGTTGGTATCCTCGTGGTTCAGAACGTATCCCCTTTTCTGGCAGCGTGCGGCGGTTGTGCCACTGATATATGACACCACTGAGCCAGTGTCTACCAGCGCGTTAACGGTTACGCCACACAACGTTATGGGAACATGCGGTCGCGGGTCGGTCGGTTGATTGCTCCCTTCTGGGCGATGGCGTTCGGCAGTCGGTCGGTAGCGGTACCTCTGCCCGCCAAGGCGTTTCCCGGCCGGTGGCAACGGCAATCTTTGGTAAGCGTGTCTGCTGTACCACAATATGAGCAAAATATTTTCCCGGGTCTGCGGCAGTCTCGGCGGGTATGTCCTCTCTGCCCGCATCTCCAACAGCATTCATTCCGCTGATAAACCATGCTAATAGAGGTGCGTGGAGTTTGGGTTCTCGACGACGGCTGGCTCCGATAAGCTGTCTCAGGCATAAGCGACTGGGCAGCAGAGGGTGGTGCTCGGAAAACTGATTGCTGTCGTCGGATTTCTTCGTATTCATCTGCCCTGGCAACCAGGTCGGAGATGCTGGAAATTTCGGCTCTACGGATGTAAAGTTGGTATTCGGGGCGTAGATTCCGATACAGGCGATCTAACTGGCTTTTCTCGCTCATGTCTCCGAGACGGCGCATCAGTGTACGGAGAGCTGTGACGTATGGACGGACTGGTTCATCTGCCCCTTGAGTTCGGTCTCGGACAGCGTCTTCGAGTTGGATCCGTAATCCGGTGGGGAGATAATAGAGTCGTAAGTCTTGGAGAAAATCTTTCCATCCGGTCCAGCTATCGCGGCTATTACGGTACCAGAGCAGGGCTTCGCCTCGTAGCAATTCAGGTAAAGCGGTAAGCATCTGGGAATCAGAAAAGAGGTAGCCCGCTCTTAGTTCTTCCACGCGCTCGATGAATGTCAGGACATTCTTGCCGTCGAACTGGCAGTTCCATTTGCGGACCGTATCAAGAATGCATGCAGCAGCCGGAGGTGCGCTCATAAGCCCGGTCGTGGTGGGATTTTCGTTCGGCATTTTAGAAATTATAATAAGTGACCAAAAATTTAGAAAAGAATACAGAAGTGTTTACTTTAACGGTCCCTGCTCGGGCGCCATGTAACGTCTCTCATTCCCCGCCGGTCGGGTGCTCAGGAGTTACCAGGGTTCAGGAGCGAGGATGGGAGTCAGGACGGTCTGGTACTAGAGGAATAAGCAAACACTTCTGTTTCTACCCAAAACTATAAATAAATATATATTCTAAATTAATAAATGAAAATAAATACAATTTATTGCATCACAAAATATAACAACTGATGGCCGTTTAGCGCCTGGCGGCTGTCGAAGCTACTTCTCCGGGCTGGGGCAACCTGTAACAAAGCAGACACGGTGATACGGCGAGGCGGCGGTTACGGTCCCGGATACGATAGTACGCGTTCGCGATAAAGCTAATAGCGCACCTTGCCGTGCTGTACTCGGGTGTTAACGAACGCGACACGGTTCCCACGCGGTGACTCGGGGCCGACGCGGTGTCGTCGGTGGAGTAGGTGGTGAGGGAACGTTCGGCTCAGCACGCCTTCGGTAAGGATGGCTCAACACGCCCTGGGGAACGGCTCAGCACGCCGTATGCGGAGAAGCTCGGGTAAGAATGGCTCAGCACGCCATATGTTAGGAAGGCTCAACACGCCTCGGGTTAGGAAGGCTCAACACGCCCTGGGGTACGGCTCAACACGCCGTCGGTAAGGAAGGCTCAACACGCCTCGGGTACGGCTCAACACGCCTCGGTCAGGATGGCTCAACACGCCTTGAGGAACGGCTCAGCACGCCGTATGCGGAGAAGCTCGGGTAAGAATGGCTCAGCACGCCATATGTTAGGAAGGCTCAACACGCCTCGGGTTAGGAAGGCTCAACACGCCCTGGGGTACGGCTCAACACGCCGTCGGTAAGGAAGGCTCAACACGCCTCGGGTACGGCTCAACACGCCTCGGTCAGGATGGCTCAACACGCCTCAGGAACGGCTCAGCACGCCGTATGCGGAGAAGCTGGGTCAGAACGGCTCAGCACGCCGTATGTTAGGAAGGCTCAACACGCCTCGGGTGAGGAAGGCTCAGCTCGCCTTTGGTAGTTGGGCTGGAGGCGGATGGGAAGGAAAGGTGCTCGCCGGACTAGTGTCCGGGCTTATATAGCCGCAGCTACGGAGTGGGGGACGACAGCGCTAGTAGTGGGATCGGGGCCCGAAGTGGCCCGATAATTCCCGAGACTAGCCGGACAGCTAGTTAGTAACGTTAGCTTCGTGCTATAAAGATGCTGACGTTACAAAGTGTTCTTGAATGTGTAATAAACATTATAAACTTCATTGATTTACAAACAAAAATAATTTGGAATTATTCTATAGTAGACTTCGTTTCCATGTCTGCAAACTAATTTAAAATAACATTATCGATATTATATTAAGGTATAGTACATTTTAGTTTAAAATTGTTAATATAAATAGTTTAAATCCAGAGAAATTTAGTGTATTTTCTTGTCTGTCAACTCTCCACATATTTCCATAATTACTATAAATTAATATCTTACTGCTAATTTGTATAATATATATATATTACGATATAATACATTTTTATTCAAATTTGTTAATATAAATACGTAAAATCCAGAAATATTCAGTGGACCTTATTTTCATGTTTCTCAACTCCCTACATATTTTCATGTCTTAATCACAATAAATTATATATATTACTGTATTGTAGCGAACCCAGGGTCGTAGTGCGGGCGGCGGCGCGGGCGGCGGGAGCTAGCGAACAGGTCACAACACGTCCGTCCGCTCCCCATTGTTCTGATTTTCAAGGAATCAAAGAATCTTCTAGAATGATGTATTTTAATATAAATACCCCGACCAAAAGATCGCGAGGACAGTCTTATGTTGATACGGCTAGTGAACAGATGGTGATATAAATAGTGTTGAAATAAATATTGCGCAGTTCTAATTGTTTAAATAAATTATCTTAGTGTTTAAGTCTTTAGTAATAATTTTTAGTCTTAAATAAGTGTTTATATTTGTTAATTCTTAGTGTTAGTTATTTTTCATTATTCCTTATAATTCATATTTCTTTAATTAAACATAGTTATATAAATATTAGTGTTATAATCAATTTTACACTTCACCTAAATAAATAAAACGTTACAATTGGTGTCAGGTGTGAGGGTTATTAAAAATTGTGAAGTGTAAAATAAAAATAAATAAAATGGCGAGTAAACAAGTAAAATTAAGTGAATTAAAAGTAACCGATCTCAAGAGGGAGCTGGAAGACCGAGAGTTAGAGACATCGGGATCCAAGGCTGTTCTGCAACTTCGTCTACGACAAGCTTTAGTAGAAGCTGGTGAAAATCCAGACGAGTTTGTATTCGAAATTGCGGGTGGTTTCACCGATTTTGTTAAAATTCTAGAAGAAAATACTAAAACTTTTGAACAAATGAAAGAAAGTTCTAAAACATTAGAACAAAAATTAGAGGAAAGTTCTAGAAAATCTGAAGAAAATTCTCGAACAATGAAAGAAGAGTTGCTAGAAAATTCTAAAACTTTAGAACAAAAATTAGAGGAAAGTTCTAGAAAATCTGAAGAAAATTGTCGAACATTAAAAGAAGAACTGATAGAAAATTCCAAAAGTTTAGAACAAAAATTGGAAGAAAAATTAACAGAAAATTCTAGAAAGTTTGAAGAAAGTTCTAGAATATTGAAAGAAGAGTTAATGGCAAATTCTAGAACTTTGGAAGAGAAACTAAACGAACAACTGAAAGAAAGTTCTAGAAATTTAGAAGATAAATTGGAAAATTTGAAAGACGAATACGATATGAGGATTGCAGAGTTACAGCAAAATTTCTCAAAAATTACGTCACCAGCGGTTTCAAATCCTGATATAGCTAAGACGGATGAAATTCAGGAAAAGAAACCAGAAAAAGAAAATAGTTATAGATTGCATATAAAAACACCAGAATTTGACGGCAAGACATCGTGGTCGAATTATGTAAAACAATTTGAAGCCGCTGCCAAAGCAAATGGCTGGACTTCCAAAGAAAAGGCTACAGCGCTGACAGTTTCACTGCGTGGAGAAGCAATCGATATCCTACAGACGCTAAAAGAGGATGAACAGGAAGACTACGAATAACTTGTCAAGCGATTGGATATGAGATATGGCAATGCGCATCTGGAGCAGATGTACCAGACACAACTGAGGAACCGATATCAGAGTTCTAAAGAAAACCTTCAAGAATTCGAAGCTGATATAGCTCGTTTAGTTCGTCTCGCACATCCCACAGCTCCTGACAGTGTTTTGGAATGTCTGGCCACTCAATCATTTATCTACGTGGTCCGTGACAATGAAACTCAACAAGCACTGCGATTGGCTCGACCAAAAACTCTGGTTGACGCACTTTCATATGCCTTAGATCATGAAGCAGCCAAACAAGCCTCACGTAACCAGTCGCGAGTGCGAAATGTCGATGCTGAGAGTATCGAGGACCTAGATGATAGGATAAGACGTATTACATCCGAAATTCATGCTTCTGGAAGAAAGAAACTCCGCTGTTGGAATTGCGGTGAATTAGGTCATCCGCAAAGGCTCTGCAGAAAACAACAGAAGAAAGCAGAACCAAGAAAGAATGAAAAGGAGTCGGGAAACTAAGCCGGGTTGATGCGAAGGGGCAATCGTCGACCCGTAAACCAGTAGCCCCAAAATCTATTAGTTATGTCGCATCCATTCATCATCAAGCTAACAGCATCTATGTAGACGGCTCTATCGACAGAAGGCCGTTTAAAATGTTGTTGGATACGGGTGCGACAAAAACAATAATCAGACCCGACGTAGCAAGAGAAATATGCAAAAAACACCTACTTCCAACAAAGTGGCAGATACGCACAGCCACCGGAGAACAAGCTACCGCATCTGGAGAAATAGATCTGAGCATCACTGTTGGAAAAACGTGCATTAAACATCGTGTGCTGGTAGCTGATGTAGAAGATGAATTCATTCTCGGCATAGACATTATGAAAAAGCATGGATTTAAACTTGACCTGAAGAATGGAGTGATGATGGTCAATGATGAAGAATTGGTATTAAATCCGCGAGACGACAATGCTATGCGAGTACTAATAACGGAAGAAATAACCCTCCCAGAACGAAGTGAATCAATCGTGGAAGCACAGCTAGAGAGTAGCTTCTGTGAGGGAAACATTGTCATGCTCCAGCCGAAAAACGATGATGCCAAAACTGGGACTGGAGTTGTAATTGGAAAAGCCTTGCTCAAAACCGACAAGGTTATCCCAGTGCGAGTAATGAACATAAATTTTTATCCCGCTATACTGAAGAAAGGAACTATAGTAGGAGAATGCTCAACGGTATCATCGATTATTCGAACTGTAAAGGCCAAAGACAACACATCCTGCGAAGTTCCAGACATTTTAATCAAAGAGCTGTCATCATCGCTCCAGGACTTGACTGCCGACCAGAAAACCAAGGCTAAGAACTTAATTGGGACCTTTCAAGATGTGTTCCAATTTGACAAGAAGGACAAAGGACGAACCAATGTAGTCCATCATAAAATAGACACCGGAGACGCAAGACCCATCCGCCAAACAGCAAGAAGATTACCACTGGCGAAGCGGGAAGAAGCAGAAGAAATTATAGAGGCTATGAGATCGGAAGGTGTGATTGAATCTTCAAACAGTCCATGGGCTCCACCAGTGGTGCTAGTGAAGAAGAAGGATGGCTCTACAAGATTTTGCGTCGATTATCGTCAACTTAACAACGTGACGAAAAAGGATAGCTACCCGCTACCCCGAATAGACGATACTCTGGACACATTGGCAGGATCAAAGATCTTCTCTACTCTTGATCTAAAGAGCGGATACTGGCAAGTGGATTTAGACCCAAGAGGCAAAGAAAAGACGGCATTTACCATCGGTACCGGTCTTTGGCAATTTACTGTTATGCCATTTGGGCTCTGCAATGCCCCTGCAACGTTTGAACGGCTTATGGAAACCGTGTTGGCTGGACTGTCGTGGAAAACATGTTTGGTCTATCTCGACGATATTATTGTGGTAGAAAAACGTTCGAGGACCACATGAAGAACTTGGAAGAGGTTTTCCAAAGATTGAGACAGGCTAACCTGAAACTCAGTCCAAAGAAGTGTCACTTATTTCAAAAAGAAGTGCATTATCTTGGACACGTAGTTTCTGGTAAGGGCATTGCAGTTGACCCGGAGAAAATAAGGGCTGTGAGTGACTGGCCAGTACCGAGAGATAAACATGAGTTGAGAAGTTTCCTTGGTCTCTGTACATACTACCGACGTTATGTACCTGGATTTGCCAACATAGCGAAGCCATTGACAAGTCTTACTGAAGAAGGCAGAAAATTTATCTGGGAGATGGACTGTCAAGCTGCGTTCAAACAACTTAAATATTCCTTGACAAGCGCACCTGTCCTAAGTTATCCTTTACCAGAAGGAGAATTCGTTCTAGATACAGATGCCAGCAACGTTGGAATTGGTGGCGTTCTTTCCCAGATACAAGAAGGACAAGAGAAGGTTATTGCCTATTTTAATAAGACCTTGTCAAAACCAGAGAGGAATTATTGCGTCACCAGAAAAGAACTTTTGGCTGTCGTGAAATCCGTAGAACAGTTCTACAAATATTTGTACGGTAGAAGATTTCTTATAAGAACTGACCACGCTGCTCTCAAATGGCTGCTACAATTTAAGAATCCTGAAGGTCAGGCAGCTAGATGGATTGAAAGATTGCAAGAATATAACTTCGTTATTGAGCATCGAGCAGGTACAAGCCATCGTAATGCTGACGCACTATCAAGAAGACCTTGCCAGAACGAATGCAACCATTGCAGTCGTCTAGAAGAAAAACTCTCGACCATCGCCAGAACAACAGTAGTGAATGATAGTTGGCAAACGGAAGACCTTCGCAAGGACCAAGAGAATGACTCGGACTTGAAAATTATACGGGATTGGAAACGTGACGATAGCAGACCAGTTTGGGAAGATGTTGCACGACACTCACAAAGTGTAAAACCGTACTGGGCGCAGTGGGACTCTATTGTGGTTGAAGAGGGCCTCCTGAAACGTGTCATAGAGAATACTGACGATACTGTGAGTAGGACCCAGCTGATAATTCCTAGGAATAGAGTACCGGAAGTATTGGAGGAGATCCACGACGGATCTGGACATTTTGGAGTGAATAAAACCCTTGAGAGAGTGCGCCAACGATTTTACTGGGTAAATTACAAGGAGGATGTTAAAGAGTGGTGCAAGAAATGTGTTATCTGCGCGGGAAGTAACGGGCCACATAGAAAAAGAAGAGCTCCAATGCGCCAATATAACGTTGGAAGTCCCTTTGAACGCATTGCGATTGACGTGGCCGGACCATTCCCCGAAACTGATGATGGAAATAAATACATAGTAGTAGTAATGGACTACTTTACTAAGTGGGTCGAAGCCTATCCATTACCCAACCAGGAAGCCGTAACGGTCGCTGAAGTCTTGGTAAAAGAATGCATCTGCCGATTTGGAGTACCGCGAGAGATACATTCCGACCAAGGAAGGAATTTCGAGTCTGCTCTGTTCCAAAATATCTGTAAGATATTAGGAATAAAGAAAACCAGAACTACTGCATTACACCTGCAGTCTGATGGCATGGTTGAACGGATGAACAGAACAATAAATCGGTATTTGTCAAAGGTAGTTTCTAACCATCAACGAGACTGGGACCGACATCTTCATCTGTTCTTGTTGGCTTACCGTTCATCCGTGCATGAGACAACAGGGCAGACACCAGCAAACATCTTATTCGGGCGGGAGTTGCGCTTACCATGCGACCTGACATTTGGCAGTAAACCCGGTGAAGATCTTGCCGGGGAGGACTATGTGACGGACTTACGGAGAAGAATGAATGACATCCATGAACAAGTCCGTATAACCATTCAAGGTGCCAGCGATCGGATGAAGGACCAGTATGACGTCAAGGCTGAGAAAGGTGGTTATCAACCTGGAAATTTGGTGTGGCTTTATAATCCACAAAGACGTCGCGGCTTATCGCCCAAGCTGCAAAGGAATTGGGAAGGTCCTTACGAGATCATCAAAAGAATAAATGATGTGGTCTACAGAATTAGGAAAACACCTAATGGAAAGCCGAGGGTAGTCCACTTCAATCGGTTAGCCCCTTTTGCTGGTGATAACTTTGACGATCATCGTGGAGCGACGGTTCGCCGGGTTGTACCTGAGGAACCTACATTTGAAGACTTTATGGAAAGCCATTCCACTGGTCACAAAGCACGGTATGGCGTTACACGAGAAGAACAACGAGATCTGTTCACCGTGTCCCCAGAATATTCCCTCGCTCACTGTGTAGCGAAAGACCTTAAAATGTCCCGCGGCATCGCTTCAGTTTTTAAAAGAAAATTTGGACGAGTACAAGAACTGGCCAACCAACGTCCAACTGTCGGAAAAACGGTACAACTGAAGGATGAGAACGAGGAACGCAAGCGGTACATTTACTACCTCGTTACGAAACAATACTCATATCAGAAGCCGTCATACCGCAATTTATGGGACTCGCTGTGTGATATGAAGGACCATCTGTTGCAGAACGACATCATGAAGCTGGTAGTACCGAAGATAGGCTGTGGACTAGATGGTTTGGATTGGAGGATTGTTAGAAGTATGTTAGAAACAATCTTCCGCTTTACCGGAGTGGAAATTCTAGTCTGCAGCTTCAATTCTACCGGTCAAGAAGAGCTCAAACGGACCATCGACTGTTACTTCTTCAAGACGTCCAGATGCACCAAGGGTGATGCATACAGATTTCGTCATAACGAACTGTTCCGGGACGAAACAGTATTAAGGAGGGGGCAATGTAGCGAACCCAGGGTCGTGGTGCGGGCGGCGGCGCGGGCGGCGGGAGCTAGCGAACAGGTCACAACACGTCCGTCCGCTCCCCATTGTTCTGATTTTCAAGGAATCAAAGAATCTTCTAGAATGATGTATTTTAATATAAATACCCCGACCAAAAGATCGCGAGGACAGTCTTATGTTGATACGGCTAGTGAACAGATGGTGATATAAATAAATAGACAGTGATATAAATAGTGTTGAAATAAATATTGCGCAGTTCTAATTGTTTAAATAAATTATCTTAGTGTTTAAGTCTTTAGTAATAAATTTTAGTCTTAAATAAGTGTTTATATTTGTTAATTCTTAGTGTTAGTTATTTTTCATTATTCCTTATAATTCATATTTCTTTAATTAAACATAGTTATATAAATATTAGTGTTATAATCAATTTTACACTTCACCTAAATAAATAAAACGTTACAGTATATTACTTATTGACGAGCCATGCCAATTGAAAATGGCAATATTGATATTATATTACAATATAACATTATAGTTCAAATTTCTAAGTATAAATCGGTAAAATCCAGAGAAATTCAGGGGACATTATTTTCTTGTCTGTCAACTCTCTACATATTTCCATGTTTTAATTACAATAAATTAATATATTACGAGAGATTCTCGATCTCGTCTCGACGAGACGAGAATTAATAGACCGAGATCGAGAATTCGCGATCGAGATTCTTGATTTATCGATATTTTATGAATAATTATTAAATTATATTGTATTTTTAATATTATTTTATAAGTGTACATTAAGATAAAATATTTAGTTTGGAAATACATTCGAATTTAGTGATCACAAAGTAATTTGTAAATTTTACGAATGCTGAACGTTGTAATGTTGACTTGGTGTAGAAGTATATACAGGGCGTTTAACACGAGAAAGTTGAAGCCACGAGGGGACAGCGGCGGCCATGTTTGTATGAAATATGTTCTATTGAGAATTCATTGAATTCGTGAGGATTTGTGTTGAATTCAGTAATTAAATCATTTAAAAAAGTTTTCTTGACATGCCAGTGTGTTGTGCACTTATTTGCAAAAAACAATCATCAACAAAATCAGCGAAATAAAAATTTTCTGCTTTCAAATTTTGTGTAAATTTTTGTGAATTTAATTCATTAAAAACTTCTGTATAATATATACGTCAATTTTCTGATACATACGCAAGTGTATATAAGTCGAAAATAAATTATAACTTTTACGTGATCTATTTTGGTTGATTGATTTTCAAAATGTATTTTGCTGAGCTTGGGGATGACGCCATGTTGTCTGCATTTGAGGAGGAAGATACGCCGATTGATCATGGATGAAATTTTGATGTTTGTTGTAGCCCATTGTTTGTACAAACTCTTCGCTTATAAGCCATACTTTTGTTGGATCATATGGAAGAATCCCATCCTGTAATATCAGTGGAAGGTAATTGTGACTGCAATTAGTTACGGAAACTGTATTTCGTGGGAATGACAGTCAGGAATCGGGCTAATAATTTTTACGTCTTTTTAAATTTTAACAAGCTTTTGGAATCACTTTATTCCTTCTTCAGGTCACTACATACAAAAGTCATTAAAATAGTACTAATGTACAATAATACTTTTGATAATACTCTGCCTAATGGGTAATCCGGCACTGTTCGCTGTAAACAATATAAAATATGGAGAACCAAGATCTTTTGATATATAAAGATAGGTGTTTGGCGTAGGAGTTAGTTAGAAAATATAGAAAGGGGTAATGATATTTTAACAATGTTTAATAATGAACAACTGCGATACAAAATAGAGATTCAAATAAAAACTTTTCACGCCTTTCAAATTACTGTTTTAAAAATTACTGGTATTTAAGAAAAAAATATTTTATATTATGTGAGAAAACAGAACACAAATTGATATATCACGGTCAAAATTTTAAAAATGTAACCAACAAAACAAAATTAATTGACGTAAGACTGTGCGCATAACTACTATGCATAATTTGTAAAAAATCATGGAAACAAATAGAACAATTTCTATTACGTCATTGACATCAAAAATTTAAGTAAACATTGAAGAAAAGACGTGTATGATACGTTCAATAAATTACTATAAAAATTGACATTGACAATGTATAAAAAAATTTGGCGTGCCATATGGGCTTATTAAGAGCCATTACCAGAAAAATATGCCTTAATATGACTACATTATATAGGAAAATATGCACCTTCAAAATCTGAAATTAGATGTCAAGAACTAAATTAATTACAATTTTATCTAGTGGTTGGCAAATACTTCTACAGAGGTTGTATTTCAATTAAATTATTTATTTAGGTTTTTGAAATTGAAATTTATATATTTTCATTAAATTTATGTATATTAAAAATAAATTTGAATGTTTAGGTACTTCCTTCCTAAAGTAATTTAAAGCATTTAAATATAAAAAACTTATGTTACAATTTAAGTAAAAAAATAAATTCTATAGTGTTAATTCAATTTTGATTTTAATTCTAAAATTTCAAATAAAAGAAAATATGAAAGGAAAATTTAATGTAAAATCAAATCCTTCTATATTGCTTGGGTACTCAACAATTAAAAAGGAGTACAGAATATACAATGAAAGAAAAGAAATAATTGAAGAAAGTCGAGATCTTCAATTCTATGAAAATTGTTTTCATTTTAAACATAAAATAAAGAATTAAGGAACACAAAATATATTCTTTATTGTTATGAAGGATGATGAGAATGGCAGATTTAATAAAGTAGAAAATATACAAAATAGTGAAGATATTGATAAAATAATTCTTTGTAAAGAAAGTCCCAAAGAAGTAAGTGGGAGATATATTTGTAGAAATGAAAGTACGCAAAGATCAGAAAGAATAAAACAAAAAGCAATGAATCAAGAAAATACTGAAGATGACAATAAAGGTAAAGAACCATCTGTAGGATTAAGTGGGAGAGATATTTGCAGAAATGAAAATACGCGAAGATCAGAAAGAATAAAACAAAAAGCAATGAATCAAGATAGTACTGCTGTAACTAAAATAACTCATCTATTTTGTTATAATGAACAAGAGCCTAAAAATATTGTACAAAATCCCAAAAGTTTTAAAGATGCTATGATGAGAGAAGACAGCGAAAAATGGATGGAATGTATGAGGGAAGAAATAAATTCATTACAGAAAAATGTATCATGGATTTTGTTCCGAAACCTGCAAATAAAAGAATAATTGGATCAAAATGGGTTCTTTATAAGAAATTTACGAAAACCGGCGAAACAGATCGATTAAAGCTAGACTTGTTGCTCAAGGTTTCACACATATACCAGAAATAAACTATCATAAAACATTTTCACCAGTTGTTAAATGGCAAAGTATTAGAATTCTTCTTGCTCTAGCTGCAGAACTAGATTGGCATATACACCAAATAGACGTCAAAACAGCCTACTTAAATGGAAATTTGAATGAAGAAATCTTCATGGTCCAGTTACCTGGAATTGTAAAAAAATGAGAAAAATTTGGTATGTTTGTTAAAACGATCATTATATGGATTAAAACAATCTGGGAGAGAATGGAATAAATGTTTAATGAATATCTCATGAAACTAAAGTTTAAAGCGAGTCATGCAGATCCATGTATACAGGGTGGCCCAGTGAAAATTATCAGCGCAGTTTTTGGCCACTTAACATTAATTTTGCAAAAAACGCTCGAACACGTCAATTTTAATATAAAGGGGGACACCTAAATGGATTAGTACCAATGGCATAACTTCAACCCTAAAATGGGTGTGGACTGTACCTGAAAAATTTTAAATGGAAAAGGGTGTCAAACATGACAGTTCGAAAGGCCTTTCAATTTTCTTTTCAACAGTTTTTTTATTTTTCAAATCCGATCATTAGTTCCAGAGAAATATCGTTTAAAACAAATTTTATCAGGTGTGCAAAACTGCAATCAAGTAGGCTTAAACAAATGACAAAAACTTAAGTATCAGTTTATTAGGTGTTCAAAATGACTATTTCCAACTTCCATACAATAATAAAGATTTTGCTCAAAATTTTGGAGATACGGTACGTTGCCGTAAATCTTCTAAAAATTCGGGTAGGGTGGCATAAACTTTAGACTTCAAATAACCCCACGAAAAAAATACAACTTACAAATTACTTGTTTATTACAAACAACTTGTCGAAACAATTGTTTATTTAGTTTCTATCATTTATTTTAGCCTACTTGATGGCAATTTTGAACACCTGATAAAATTTGTTTTAAACGATATTTCTCTGGAACTAATGATCGAAACTGAAAAATAAAAAACTGTTGAAGAGAGAATTGAAAGGCCTTTCGAACTGTATCATGTTTGACACCCTTTTGCATTTAAAATTTTTGAGGTGCAGTCCACACCTATTTTAGGGTTGAAGTTATGCCATTGGTACTAATCCATTTAGGTGTCCCCCTTTATATTAAAATTGACGTGTTCGAGCGTTTTTTGCAAAATTAATGTTAAGTAGCCAAAAATTGGGCTGATAATTTTCACTGGGCCACTCTGTATATATTTCTTCTATTCATGATCACTTGTTAATAATTACTGTATATGTTGATGACTTGCTTATTTTTGGATCAAATTTAAATGATATTGAAAATATAAAGAAGAAACTAAATGAACGTTTTGAAATGAAAGACATGAAAGAAGTTAACCCTTAGTTAGGCGCGCCTAAATTGGTTTACACATTAAAATTGTTAATTGATATATGTTCCTTGGACCTTTGTCAACACCTATGCAAAATATACAGATTGAATATAAATTACGATGTCTGTTCAATAAATACGCGAACTGGGATCATAAAAACTATATTTTCCAAAATTTAGAGTACATCAATCTTATCCCCTAGTAACAATACACTTGTCTCATCTCCGTTTCCATTGTTCAAAACATCCCTGGAAGTCCTCAGAAATTAGGCTCTTCAGCTGCCTCCTCGTTTCGCATTTGATCGTTTCCACATTGTCCCAGTGCCGCCCACGAATGACCTTTTTGCATTTCGGGAACAAAAAGAAATCGCAAGGGGCTAAGTATGGTGAGTAGGAAGGATGATCTAGCGTGGTGATCGAATTACGGGCCAGAAATAAGCGGATAATCGTTGATGAATGTGCAGGCGCATTGTCGTGATGCAGCAGCCTTGCATTACCATCACACAAATTTGGTCGCATACGATCCCTCAGGTGCTTGAGAACTTCCACGTAGATGGCAGCAGTCACTGTGTGTCCTTCAGGACGAAATTCGTGATGGGCAACACCATGAATGAAGATAAAAATTTCTTGACCAGGATCATGATGAAGGAGAATAAAATTTCTAGAGTTTAGTCAGGATTTTTAAAAGTTTTATTACAACTCCAACTAGTTTTGGCCTCACTTAGGCCTTTTTCAGGGAGTGTAGTCAAATGATGAAAATTTGTGATGGATATTTTCTTTCAACATCATGAATGTCAAAAAAAAAACGAACAGTATGACGTTGATTTTTGATCGCGTTTTCGTTCGTGGTTCATCTTGTCCTTTTCATTCCTTGCTCTGTGATTTCAGCTCGACGTCGTACTCGTAAAACCATGATTTGTTACCAGTAATGATTCTTTTCAAGGAAACCGGAAATTAGAGCGGAGTTTTTCCAGTCAGTGCAGCATTCGGTCCTTCTCAACTTTTGGTCAACTGTCAGCAACTTTGGGACGATTTTTGCACAAAACTTTCTCAACCCCAAGTGTTTTGTTAGAACCGTGTGCACTGACGTTTTTCTCAAATTCAGTTCATCAGCAATCCTCCGGACAGTGATTCGACGATCGGAAAGCACAAGAGATCGCACACGTTCGATGTTTTCATCAACATAGTAGGTCCCTAGTCGTCCTGGCCTTGAATCATCCTTAAAGTCTTCACGGCCTTCACTGAAACGCTTGATCCACTTAAAAAGAGTTGTTTTCTTTAGTGTGTTATCTCCATAAACAGCCCTCAACATTTCATAAATTTCCTGAGAACTTTTCTTAAGTTTCATCAAAAATTTGATGTTGAGTCGTTGTTCCATTTGTTCATCAATCTCCATCGTCGACAAGAACAAAAAAGGGCGCCACAAAAAAAATCTCACCTCTAGTTGTACGCTTATCTCGACAGTCTGACGGTTACTGACGCTTCAGTAGATCTATCCCCAACAGAGCAACTAGTGCGCATGACCTAACATCACCTCAAAGCCACTTTAGTAACTCAGTTCGCGTATATATTGTAATGATGTTTTGGAATCAAATTGCAATCATATTCTTTTTGGAAGAGAGTATGATGTTCAGAAACTAGACATTTTAATTGAGCCGCCATGCCAAATGAAATTTTAGGTGAGAAAACTATGTCCATTTATATCTAGTAATAATAATATAACTTTCCATTTGCATAATTGATTGTCAGTGAGTATCTTAATTTTATCACTGATAATTAAAGGTAGGTGTCGAAGCAAACACCAAGTTTGACTTGCAATCTGCACAATGGAATGATTAGGTTTGTCTAAATTAAGGGGACTTGGTTTGTTAGTACGATCATTATGACCAAAATTATATGATTTAAGTCTTTGATTAATTATATCAATAGCAAAAATTATCTCCGATATTAAATATTTTTAAAATAATTTGATTTCTAATTGTCCTATACCTTCTAATAGGTCGTGCATAATATCTACAGTAGACTGATCGGTGAAAGAAGAATATTGTAAATTAATTATTATTGACATGGACTTCACTCCATAAATATTTTTCTCAGACGACAGTGGTAACTCATTAAAATGTATTTTACAGGTTTCGAAAGTACGCGTAAGAGTATCATTAGCAATAAACATACTTTGTATATCATTTTTACTTGCTAAAAAAAATCGGCAAAAATATGTTGCTGAAAATAATTCCACTAGTCCATGAATTTGATTTGCACCCAAGTTATCATGGCGAACAGAAACCATCATGCATTTAAAATTTCTTTTAAGTTTATTGTTGTAAATACCATGATTTTCCAAAAAATTTTATGTCATGTACAATTATATTGCCAAAACCAAAAGATTTCAAGTCATTACTGTATAACAATGCAAGCAAATGTATGTTCTCTAATTTAGAATTTAAATATGATAAACTTTTAATGGTAAAATAAATAGCCCCTAATTTGTGACCTCCAGTTTTGCTTCCTAACGGATTTACCGTTTCAAATTCGTCAAAATAGATCTATAATTGGAAAGCATCTCTATTAGTCTGAAAAAAAGAATTATTTTGATATGTTTGACAGTCACAATATTCTGACATGACAGTTTCAGGTCTAGTGAAATAATTTTCTGCGGTTCCTGCGGCGAATAATAAAAGAAAAACGAAAGATTCATTTTCTAAACAGAACTCAAGTGTTTTTAAAATGGGAATGTACATAAAAGTACAAGGAACTGGAGTTTGAACATATTTAGCCAATTTACTGTTCCAAATTTGATCAGTACGAGTTCCAACTGTAATTTCTTTAGGTTTTACAATTTTAGTTTCAAAAAATTTATCTCTTTTATATTTTGAATTAAACTGATCAAATACATGTTTATATTGAGAATATTTCTCTGAACTATTTGAAGAATTTTTGTCAATATCGTCCAATATAATTTCTACAAAGTTAACTGTATTTTCTATCAATTTTTGAGTAACAATTTCATTAAGGCCTAATGAGAGGGTATTTGAAAAATATCTTGCTGAAATTTCTTCTGGATGAATATTATCTGTTAACTCATTATTTCTACTTTCGTCGGTATCGTTAGTACACAAATTTTCATTATGTGCGCATTGCGCCTGCGTCTGATAATTAGTAAAAATTTTTGAATTTTGCCATTTCTGGCTAATTTCCGAATTATATGATACAATACATTTTATTATGTTTTTACGAAATCCACTGAATATGGATTTATTGCAATTTGAAACACAACATTTTAATGACAGATTAGAACCGTCATTTTATGAATGTATAGTACACGCATAGATATTGCAGCTCCCTCATGATGTGCGTCATGTTGAGAGCCTAAACTAAAAAAAAGTAAGCAACCAGTCTGCAAAGGGCTAAATAAACAAAATGCAGATACAAAAACAGTGAAGTATTCAGTTTTATATCTTCTTTCTTTACAGAATCCAAATTTCACATAATGATAATGTGGAGAAAAACCAATAGAAATTTCTGTTAAATACGGGCCAGCACGCTAGGTACGAAGATCCCATATGACTTTGTACTGCCCGCCGATTAGTACCATCCACGCCCTAGCTACAATATCTCTGTGTCTACTATTCTAAATGTAAATGACGTTTTAATGAATTATCTTTTGAAATTTTCGTTTGACATAAAAACCAATACATTTTGTTTTTAATTTTGAAATTTGGCTTGTAGTTCTCTTATCCTACTAGTTAAAATTAATGGGTCATTAATATTGTAGTAAAATGATTGGACAAAATTCTACAAATGTGATAAACTACTTTGATAATGAAAATGAAAAACAAAATAAATTTTAAATAAAATATCAAAGACTATTAAACTATCAACCTCGTCTTCGCTTGATGCCGTTGAGCATGGAATTTTGGTGGATTGGAAAACTATATAGTAGTTTTGAATATGTCCTATGTCCTCTCCTACTACTAATAATACTGGTTGATTTAATATTTTTCTATTTATAATTTCCTCAAGAGGAGTATCTGACTGTAAAATTTGTACAAAATTATATAAAACTAAATATGTAATAATAATATATACATATACCTTTTGAAATAATATCAAATACTCTTCCGTTACTTTAGCACTTGTTCGGGCCGATTTTGCTCTACCTTTTGCCAAAGGAGAAAGCAAATGTAGTAGGGCTAGAAAAATCCTTGTGATTTTATCCCAACCAGTTTCTGATGTAACAGAAGAATTAACATTTTTTATTGTTTCTTTATAAACAGAGAATTATCTTCTGTTGGTAAAGGCGGTGTAGGTGCTGCATAGGCCGACTTTGTTTCTGAAGTATTTATTCTCATAAGATCACGACGATTTATTGGTCTTAATCTCGTAGTGAAAAATCCTTTCTGTGTAACAGAGTCACAGACATACTTGCACAATTCCAGTATTAATACACAAGGTAATGTTAAAATATTAATTTTTTTAATAAATTTCTGCATGAAGTTGACTGCGGGACTCCAGCAATGCATCTAATTATTCTTTTCTGACAAATGAAAACATTCGATGCCATAGGAGAGGTACCCCAGAAACAAACACCGTAATTTAACACGGACCCAACATGTGCATGGTATAGCATTATTAACTGGTCTGTATCAAGGATATTTTTAACGTTTTTGATTAAGTACCATGTGGAATTTATTTTTTTAATAATATTATGGCAATGTTCGTTCCATAAACAATGTTCATTTATATGTAAACCTAAGAATTTTATATCATTTACTCTTTGCACCGTATTATTACTAATTTTAATTTCCATATCATTTTTATTCAATTGATTATGGAAATCTGATATAGTTTGTTTTATTTTCATGTTAGTAAATTGTAGACATCAGTACAAGAGGCTTCTAAAATTTTTGTATCCGAGTGTGACACAATAACTGCTGTATCATCAGCGTACATGGTTAAATTAACGTTAGTGTTCCCCTGAAATATCAAGTTCATGTCGTTAATGTACAGCAAAAATAGGATAAGACCTAAAATAAAACACTTTGGTACACCTATTTTGACTGCAGAGGGCCTGGAATTAACTACTGATAATTTATTATTATTATTATGATTTATACACACATATTGTTGCCGATTATGTAGAAAAGACTTTACCCATGAGAGAACTACACCACGAATACCATAGTAATCTAACTTGTCAAGAAGCTTTGAGTGATTGACACAGTCAAAAGCCCTTGACAAATCACAAAAAATAGCAACGGGATGTTCATTTGACTCCATTTTGGAAATTATAATCTCATAAAAAGATTGAATGGCTTCTATTGTTGATAAATTATATCGAAATCCAAATTGATTATTAGTGATTATATTATTTTGTTCCAAATATGGTTCTAAACGAGCTAAGAAACAGTATTCAAACATTTTAGAAAAAATTGAGGATTGTGATACAGGCTTGTAAATTTCATTATTTATAGCATCTCCTTTCTTAAAAATGGGTGTTACTACTTTACTTTATTTCAGCTCTTCTGGAAATTCACCTATCGTAAAAGACAAATTAATAATATAGACCAGTGGGCATGCAATAATCTGAATAATTTTTTTAATTAAGAAACCCGGTATATCATCTGGCCCAGCTGACTTTTTTGATTTTAATATGCTATACATTACATTTACGAACTCAGCTGTAACGAACGGGAACAAAAACAAATTTTGTTACAATTTATATTGACTTTGTTTATTTGGGCATTTTGATTTTGAGAAGCTCTGATTTGAGCTGGTTTAATTAAGTCAGTAGGTGTTTTAATAAAGAAATTATTAAATTCTTCAGCTATTATCTAAGGATCCTCTGCAATGACAGCATTATCTTTTTTTAATTTAATATTTTTATGTGATAATATTTTATTTGTGTGTTTGTTTTGAAAATATAGTTTTTTTGTACTTGATACTAATTGAAGATGTTTACGTTTTGCTTTATTGTAATTGTTAGTGAGTTCTGAATATTTAATTTTTAAAATATGTAGGTCTTTAAGATTGTTATTAGATGATCGAATTTCATCAGTAACCCAAGATTTTGTTACATTTGTATTTTACTGGAAAGTGCAAATTAAAATAATACAGAAAAATGATATAAAATTGATTGAAGCTTTCATTAACATTTGTACTTTTTTGAACTGCTTCCCAATTTTCTTGAATTTAATTTGAAGTAAAATTTTTAATACTAGAAGGATGAAAATCTCTTATAATTTTTAGTATTGTTTTTCCAGAAAAATTTTCGTTAAAAGATATGGTCGAATATAAAACTTCCTAGAACGTTACATTTACACGATATATTTACCCCTAGTTGGTGAGGAAACAACATTAATTACATTCAACAAAGGAAAGAGGTTACATAGTAACGTATATTCCTTACTGTCTCTGTGTGGATCAGTAGTAAAATCGCCTAGAATGATTACATTGTAATTTTATTTTTGTAAATAAATAATTAAAAACATCAACAAGTTTGTCATAAAAAATGGTAAAATTGTTGCCACCATCTGGTGATCTGTAACAAGTTAAAATGAATATTTCAGTGTTCTTGTTGGGATTAGGTTTCCAAATTAAACCACAAAATCCGAAGAACTTTTCGACGCAAAATTTTTTAAGGTCTATATTTTTTGTATTTAAATTTTTGTTGCACCATATACCGACATCACCACCTTTTTGTACAGATCGGCAATAATTTGAAGCGTTAACTCTTATAAAGAGATGGCCGTCAGTAATATTGTACTTTAATTATCAAAATAAGACAGAAAGAAGATAAATATTAGAAGAAGATAATGAAAGAATGACTGAACGCTGACAAATCAAAACTTAAGCTTGCCTTCACCGAATAAAAAATATATACCCAAAAAAAAACGGCGAAGCTAAAGTTTTATACAAACCAACCCCCAACCGCGAGACCAAGGTCGCGATGACAAAAATATAGACTTCCGATAGGGAAAAAAAAAACAATCGTCCGCAACAAAAATTTACAATAACTTCTCGGGCTGAGCAGCTATAACAAAGGCAGAACTGCGCCGAGCCGTCGGTTGGTCCAAAGTAATGTCAGTCGAAACAAACACTCACATAGAAGGATAGGCGGGATAGGGAAAACTAGGCTAACTCACATCTCAATGTGCCCCGGCAAAAATCGCCGCCTCTGATCATAACCGTAAACAAAGTTTAAAGTTCACGACCAGGAAAAAGTTAAACAGAAATTACTGAAATGGGGTGTTTTCAAAAATGAGGACGTGTTCTCACGTCAAAAGCTTCCTTGAACTAAAGGTCACTCAATTCAATAAATTTAAGCAGAATTACAATCTTAAATGGTAAAAGAACAAAACTGAATGTGTACTATGACACAGGGACACTGGAGCTATACGGTTAATAAGCTCGGGCAAAGTTAAACAGAATATTACTACAAAAATTTTGAAATGTAAAAAAAATTAAGCCGGTCAAAAAAAAATTTTTTTTGATAAAAAACTGACTTGATACGCCGGCAGAGTGATTTGGGAATCATTAATAAATTACTAGTACAAAATTTAGATTAAGGTAGAAAAAACATCATTAGACAAGAATCATTTTACCACAACGTGTGAACATAACACGTGCGTACTGCGCCATAACCAAACATCTTAAATAAAACACTACGTTATTTAAACAAAAGTAAATAATGATTCTTACCTGCCGATCTTCCAATTTCTGTGCAATACTAATCAAATCTTTACTACAGAATGACTAAGTAATAAATTTGTGATCAGATAATGTTTTCCCAGATTACTCCGTCGTCTTTTAAAGGTTGCGCCAAAGTGAACGAGTCACAGGTCTCAATTGACTCCGCAAGTGATGTCGTCACGACCGCCATTTTGTTGTGGTCTGCGTTCCAAACAAACAACTGGCATATGGAACTTTGCATAAGACAAGAGTGAAAATATCGTTTTTAAGAAAAATATTAGTTTATTTTAAAGGTAAGTGTATATTTAAGTATTGATATGATGTGAAGTAACGCCAGCGCCAACAATTTTTTAGTTTTAATACATCTGATACTTAAAACGAACAATTTAGTTTGGAGGCTCATTTGGAGGTTATGTGTAACATTAACTTTTTTGAATTTAATATTTATATAATTTCATTTTGTATATCTTTTTTCTACAGCATATCTTAAAATATTGTCTCTCTAAATTCTTTCAACTCGTCGATGAAGTATTATTTTATCGTTTTGTAAAAAATAGCTATTTTGAAGATAATGTCAATTAGATACTAATTATATTTTTTTAAACTAGGATACATCACCATGGTAATGTATTTTGCTCCCACCTGTAAGCATTACAGTGAGAAAAATGCTTGCAAGTTCTTTGTGTTTCCGAAGCAACCAAACGAATTGGGAAAGTGGCTGAATTTAATTAGGTAACTAACTTGAAGAGTTATCTCAATAAAAAATGTAATTACCGCAATAATTTCTAGACGCGCGGATAGGGAACCGAGCAAACATTCCAGGATTTGTAGCTGTCATTTTGTCAACGGCGATAGGCGAAACGGACCAGCTGTTTTTAGTTACAATGTAGGAAAAAAATTGATACTGATGAAAGTAAACCTAAAAGGCAAAGGTAATTGCAGAAATGTTTTTTGCTTAAAAATGTATTTATATGAATGAAAAAATATTACAGAAAACGAACTATTGATGTTACTGAACCTGTAGCCGGTCCATCAGGGTTACAGCAACCACTTGAAGAGGAATCAGTACATGCCGGAGAATCTTTATCGCAAACTGAAGTTCATACAGGAGAATCGCAAATCGAAGAAACAGGAAAAAAAGATTCCCAAAGGATTAGTAGGGGTTGCACCTAATGGCGTGATAACGTTTGTCAGCAAGCTATATCCTGGATCAACGTCAGACAAAAAAATTACTGCACATTGTGGAATAATGGAAGAGTTGGTGACAGGAGACTTAGTGCTTGCAGACAAGGGATTCTTAATTTCAGACTTGCTGCCTCAAGGTGTTGCTTTGAATATACCTCCATTTTTGAGTACTCGTCAGTTCACTCCTGAAGAAGTTGTTAGGACCAGAACTATCGCCAAAGCGCGAATTCATGTAGAACAGGCCATAAAAAGAATTAAAATGTATACAATATTAAACCAAATACCAGCCACTTTGATACCTCATGCGTCCATCGTCTTTCAAGTGTGTGCAGCTCTTACGAATTTTCATTTTCCTCTTATAAAAGAAGTTGAGAAATGTATGATTATTAGTTTTTTATTTATGTTAAAACCCTATATTTTCATATTACTATTAAAGAATACATTATGTCAAATATTTTTTTCAAATATTAACAAAATAAAGTAAGTTGAGAAAATGTATAATTATTAGTTTGTTATTTATGTTAAAACCCTTTATTTTTATATTATTACTAAAGAATACGCGAGAATACGTTATGTTAAATATATTTTTCAAGTATTAACAAACAAATTTTTATTTACAAACAGTTACAAAAGAAAACAAAACATTAAATATAAAAATTATTCTATAAATACATGTTCCATTATATGTGGTAAATAATGTTCTATATAAAAAATTTTTAGGAATGTAACATTCTGTGTCCAATCATCATGTTTTAACATTTTTACAATGATGTTGTCATTGGGCGTCCAAATTATTAAATAACAAATATCACGACCTGTTATAAATAAGTTTCCTTGAATCTGGTGGTAGTATTCATGTTTTTTATTTATAATAATATCATTATTATCTAAATATACAATATAGGAGTGATCTGTCTTTAACTCTACATTTATTTTTTTCTCTCTGTATTTATAGGGGCATTTAATTTCTAAAATAGCATTATTTCCAATAGGCCATCTGGGCTGGCGCCAAGAAATCCACATTGTACTAACCAAAGGCCGGTGGGAACAACTTCCATATTTGTTGCTGATGTAAATGTTCTTAGTGCCTGCTCTTCATTATTTACACCCCACTGGACAGAATGTACATTTTCGAGATTGTAAAAACCTATAAATATTGATAAGAATAACTTACATTTTAAAAAAGTTTGCAATACATACCGGCCAATCGTTTGAATAGAGATGGAGGATATCTCTTCCTTGAAATGGCTGCTAAAACTACGCCAAAGTTACTAGCCGTTAAACGGTTTTTCCGGCACATCAGCCAGTTTTCATTTTTTGCCTGTTGAACTGTAGACAAGTACACATTTTTAATTGTCTCTTCCGACACTTTAATTTTCTCTAGAAAATATTCCAATTTATTTTCAGCTAGCAAATATTCTTCCGAAAACAAAAAGTCTTCTATATCGGGTACCAAATTTGCTACAGAAGTTGGTTCTGGGAGTAACAGCCAAGAAAATCCAACAGGACAACCAGATTTTAAAAGAGAGGTAGAAAAGTTTTTTATTTCTTCTTCTGTTAGATCACGATCTGTGGATCTATGAATTCTTCTTGGGTATATATCGTCGATGGTTTTTACATCAGACTGCTTGGATTTTTTAGCAGACCACTGACATTCCACATCAGTAACGGATATATTGTGATGTCCATGAATGCAAATAGCTGCTATGTGATGACATAAGTATTGTCCACGAGGACAGTCACATGATACATTTTTTATTTCACCCTCTTGGTCAATGTTTATCTGTAATAAATCAATTAGTTATATTAATTTAAATATTACTCAAAAGCAACTTCATTACCTCAACATTATATATTTTATCTCGCATACTAGCATGCACTCTCCCTTTCAGTAAACCTAGGTTTCCTATGAAGTGAAAGCTCTCAATGTGTTTTGACTCCACTGCATTTTCTCCTGGTTCTATTAATCTTCGTTCATTAGCTTCAGAAAAAAAATTATAAATGGAACTGAGCTTGAGAACGTGCTTCAATACAGCCATCATAGAATAGGCAAATCTACACTAAAGTGATTAAAAATAATATTTTTAGTAATAAACAAAAATAAAAATATTAAAAATGTTTTGCACACAAGTTTAGATCTGTATTAAAATATAAATGTACTTACATCACCCAAAAAGCATAAATACGTTGGTACATAAAAAAACTGACACCACACCACACCTACGTTAGGTCTGGGGGTGGAAGAAATATACTTTAATTGGCTGATTAGTGACCAATGAGAGCGTAGAACTTGGTAATCCTGGAGTATCCAAGTCCTAATATATTCCAGATTGTGTATGCTGTCATTAGAATGGGCGTCTAGATGTCTGACAAGTGCCATAAATTTGTACACAATAAAATTTCTAATCCTACTTAAAGTAGTCTGAGTCCTTTTTGAGAGTATTAATTTTATTGTTCTTTTCCTAAATACATGTTTTATAACTACTCTTATGAAAGTATTCATTTTATTGTCCCAATTCTTTTTCGCAACGCGCAAAGATAATTTTAAAACTTTGGTGTACTTGAAATGCATGTTCAGTTTGGTTTGTTTGGAACGCAACACATGACCTACACCAATCGTGACGTCACACTTGCGGAGTCAATTCTCCGTATTCAGAATTTCTTCTTCGTAATAAGGGAATTATTTATTTAATTTATATTATTTCCAAAAAATGTAAGATTGTTACTACAACTGTAACAGGACAGAATAAATTGTCTACTAATTATTTTATATTTATTTAAAATAAACAAAAGGTTTGGAAAAATAATCACTAAAGTCTGGTGATAAAGGTTGCCAACTGATTTAGCAAATGACAGATAGACTATAGCCTGCAATCATAATAGAAAGATTTTCAGCTATTTAAAAGATAATGTTGATACCACGGTAAGTTATAAGATAAATAAATAGCAAAAGAATAGTACATTAAAAGTTTGCAGGTAAGGCTAGGAGCAGCCTCACTAGATATACTGTCCGTTCAAGTTAACTTGGCGTGTCGAAAGAATGTAATGCAGTTTCCTATTCCTAAGTTGCGTTCTGCCAAATATTTGTTTTTAGTTCGGTGCCGCACGGCTCCAAAAGTGAAATAGTGGTTTTACAACCATTTATTGCTTTACACAAAGAAAATTTCTACGTAATCCTCCCAAACTCGGGGTACATTTCAACCCCAGAAGTTATATTTAACACAAGCGTAGGTGTATATTTTTTTTTAAATAGTAATACAAATTTTATTTTTAATAATATAAAATTTATTTTATAAAAAACATATGTGTTACGTATTTGTAAAATGCGAAGAAAGGTTTACAATCCAATAAATGTAACTGTAAATGTGGATAAATCGTATTATAATGGAAAATAAAATCTACTTATATATGTAATTATGAGTTTAGGTTTGTTACCAACAATATTTAAGAACATCTGCAATATATTTGGGTATTAGGGAATTATGTAATTCGTTCAATATGTATACGGCATTCAACAAAGATTTAAGGTTGTCACGTGAGCATAACGCGTAGTACTTACTGTGAACTTAAATACATATATCTAAGAGAAAACAAAAAGAAATTCTACTAAACGCAATTTGGATAGCAGAGAAAACCAGCCTTTAAAAAGGTAGGAGATTCCCATTATAAATCAGTTAGAATAAGATACATTATTCGAGAATTAAACCTTGAAGTTTTTGGAAGTTAAGTCAAAAACACAGAAATTACTTAGGCAGCAAGTGAAAAAATACAAATAGTAGAGACATCTTTGAACGAGACATAGCAAAGCTAGGAACAAATAAAATAGAAAACTGCAAAAATAACAACAACGGCACCTCTTAACACGAGTCAGCAAGTCAAACCATCAACATTGAAAATAATTTAAATAAAATAAACAAAGGTTAGGCATCACACAAAACAGTGAAGAGTTTTAAGTAAACAATAATAAGGGGAATTTAAATACAGAGACAGTTTAGAGAAAGGGCTCAAAGCAGTAACACTACAGAAGATCAGTTTAAACGTAAACGAGAACAAAGAGAGCATATAGACCAATTAATACAAGACGACATATTCAAGAAAAGCAAACTAGTAGTACGGTCTCCAATAAAGAACAAAATCAAAGAGTATACTCTTAAAGAACAGGAAAACATGGACACAGAACAAATACTGAAAGCAATTCAGGGCGTAACAGAAACAATTAACGCAAATAAGATAGAATTATTAAAAGAGATTAAGGAAAACAACAGTATGATAAGAAAATTAGAAGAGGAAATAGTTAAAAAGGAACAACAATGGAAAACAGAGAAAGAAGAACTATTAAAAAGAATTGAAAAATTGGAAACCAAAGAAGAACAACGGGAAAAACGTGAAAAGAAAAATAATATAATAATTAAAGGGATAGAAGTAGAAAATGAAAACTTAAAAGAAGCAGTCGAAAATTGGCTGAGCGAAAAATTGAAAATAAAAACAATTGTGACAGATGCATATAAAATTAAAACAAAGGAAAGGGAAGCAGCAATAGTTAAATTATCAACGTGGCAAGAAAAACAGAAAATACTTAAGAACAAAAAGATGCTAAAAGGAACAAACACCTACATCGATCACGATTATACACTGCTAGAACGTGAAATTCAAGCCACTCTTAGAAATTTGGCGAAGGAGGAACTATCAAAAGGTAACTCAGTCACAGTCGCATATAAAAGAATTAAAATAAATGAAAAATGGTATAATTGGAACGAACTTGAAAACAAAATTGAATTAATACAAGAACAAAAAAAGGAAGGAAATTTTTAGACAAACTAGCGAAAAGACATAACACATATAAGATAGATAATATAAAAATTGGGTTTTGGAATATAAAGGGAATTAAAGGGAAAGAAAAGGATTGCTGGGATCATATAAAACAATATCATATTGTAGGACTTACAGAAACTTGGGTTGAAGAAAAGAATTGGAGAATAATAAAACAAAAACTACCAAAAGAATTTAAATGGAAATGTCTTTTTGCCACGAGAACTCACAAGAAAGGAAGAGCAAAGGGGGGAATTATTACAGGAGTAAAACAAAATATAGTATAAATAGATGCCAATACGAATTACACAGAAAATATTCAAGAAAGACGAGTACAATTAGACAATGAAATATGGAGAATAGTCACGATATATAACAATAATAAGATGAATGCTATATTAAAAGAAATAGACGAAAATATTGAAGAAACAAACGAACACAATTTGGTAATAGGAGGCGATTTTAATGCGAGGACAGGCGAGAATGGCGGATTCTGCAATATGCTTACAGGCGAAATTGAGAAAAGGAACTCAAAAGACAAAATCTCAAATAAAGAAGGCTCAATACTAATAAAATGGTGCGAAGAAAGAGGTTTAAACATCCTTAATGGAAACCACGCGGGCGACGAATCAGGGGAATTTACCTTCATCAATACAAACAATGATGCATCAGTAATAGATTATGGAATAACGAATAATGAAGCACGGGACAAAGTATTGAAATTCTCGATAATAGACCAAACTGAATCTGACCACCAATTAGCAGCCCTTACTCTAAAACTCACAAAAAGCAACATGCCAAAAATAGTTCACGAACAAACTACTA
The DNA here is from genome assembly GCA_035578165.1 of Stenolophus ochropezus. Classification (NCBI taxonomy): domain Eukaryota; kingdom Metazoa; phylum Arthropoda; class Insecta; order Coleoptera; family Carabidae; genus Stenolophus; species Stenolophus ochropezus. Next base: position 15,319,860 of record JAQOWZ010000013.1, read on the forward strand.
TAATATGGAATGAGGAAGCAATAAAACAATATAAAGAGAAGATCGGGAAGTTTGAAATTCAACATACAGATGATGTAGAAGATCAGATAAAGCACTTATTGGATGAGGTTCATAAAGCAACAACGAAGATAACAAGGAGAATAAACACAGAGAATATCTCAAAAAATTATTGGTGGGACAAAGAATGTAGAGAGAAACAAAAAGAAATGAGAAGATTTTTGAGGCACTTCAGAAAAGGACATATAACGCAAGAAGTATACAAACTAAAAATAAGAGAATACAAAAATATATGCAAAGAAAAACAAGATATATGTAAACAAAAAACCATGAATGAATTAAATAACATAACCTCGGAAGCACAAGCTTGGACATTCATAAAACAGGAAAGAAAAAAGCAAGCATGCATAGATGAAAACATAACAACAGAACAATGGCACCTCCATTTTAAAAACTTATTACAAGGAATAGATGAAAACCCAGGAACCGGTATAAGGAACGAGGAAAGAAACAAATACGAGGGAAGAGATATCACTGAGGATGAAGTGAAAATACAAATAAATAAATTAAAAAAAAAAGAAAGCATATGGAGAAGATGGAATCCCAAACGAGGCTTGGATATACGGGGGAGAGAAAATAATAGGCATTATAACAGCAATTATTAATAAAGTTTGGAAAGGACATAAAATACCGAAACATTGGACAAAAGGCATAATTATACCCATCCACAAAAAAGGAGATACAAGTTTACCTAACAATTACCGAGGAATCACATTACTAAACACATTATATAAAATATACGCGATGGTATTAAACCAAAGACTCCAAGACGAACTAGAAATTAAACAAATTTTACCGGAAACACAATCAGGATTTAGACAGCAACGAAGTGCAGTAGATAATATATACATATTAAATTATTTAATAGAAGAACAATTAATGAAAGATAAAGGAAAACTATACGCTTTCTTTATTGATCTAAAAGCAGCATTCGACAAAGTTGATAGACAGATATTAATCGAAACGCTAAGAAGACAAAACATAGATATACACCTGATTAAGAAGATAGAGGAAATTTACGAAGAAACAGCAAATGTGGTTAGAGTTGGACAGAACTATACCAATGAATTTTGGACAGTAGCCGGATTAAGGCAAGGTTGCCCACTAAGTCCAACACTATTTGCGATATACATGGCCGACATAGAGCAACACTTCCAGAAAGGACAAACTGGAGGAGTGATTATCGGAAAAACAAAAGTTTGGACACTAGCATATGCTGACGACATAGTGTTACTCGCAAAAACCGAAAAAGAATTGAAATCCATGATCCAAAGGCTAAATATCTACTTAGAGAAAAAGAAAATGGAGTTAAACGTTGAGAAGTCCAAAATTATGAAGTTTAAAAAAGGAGGTGGAAGAGAAAAAGACGAACAATGGTTATGGAGAGGACAAAAAATTGAAAGGGTGAAAGTATTTAAGTATTTAGGCTACACACTGAAACAAAGTAACATTGTTCAAACCCATATAGATCAATTAGTTAAAAAGGCAAACATCGCGATGAAGGAAGTATGGAGTATAGCTGAACGTAAATTTAAAAATAATTATAAAATAAGATTAATGTTATTTGACTCAGTAATAAAAAGCATACTCTTATGCGGCGCAGAAATCTGGGGATGGGAAGAAATTGAAAAGTTAGAACAAATACAAATTAAATATTTGAAATGGACACTAGGCCTAGAAAGAAGTACACCACAATATATCGTTATGGAAGAAACAAATAGAGATAGAATAAGAATACAAGCCGGATTGAGAGCAACCAAATACGAAGAAAAAATAAGAAACTGTGATACACGTAGAATTCTATACCAGTGCTGGAAAGAAATCAAGAGAAAGGAAGATAGAAAAGGACCATTGACAACCTGGGAAACAAAAAGAAAAAACTACTACCAAAAAAATGGTTATTCACCAAACGAAATTGAAAGAAAGAGACAGGAAAATATTAACATAAAATTGGAAGTAGCAAGCAGAGACCAAGAACTACAGAAGCAAGAACAAGATAAGAAGATACAAGAATCTAAATATAACAAGACATACAAAAACATTAGGCCAATAGGCACGCCACAATACCTAAGAAGTAAAAATGGAGGATCAATAAAACTAATAGCCCGACTAAGATGTGGAAATGAAGCAAACCAAAATAAATATTGGCTCGAAAAAGACAACAGATTATGCAGACTCTGCAAAGAAAAAGAAGAAACGCTAATCCATCTACTATATTATTGCAGGTATCTCCCAAGGCAAACCAACAGCCTACACTCTATCCTAGATGAATCCGGGGTAGGAGAGACCTGGGCCAAAATACTCAAGAAGACCAGAGAAGAAATAAAATAATCAAAATATATGTATTTATATATAAGTATTGTAATATGACATATCTCAACCAAGATAATTATTGTAATTTGTTAATGTAAAGAAAAAATTCTAAGCTGGAAAGCAAGAATTAAAGAAATAATAATAAAAAATAATAAAACAAAGATTTAAGGGAAAGGATTGAAAAAATTCCAAATATAATGACAAAATGTATCTGAAAATAGGTAGGGCACTTGTTAATGTTATAATTTTAACACCTCCATATTCTACATAATTTTGCTATAAATGCCGGATCGCTTATAATTAATATTTAGTGTTTTGTTATTTGCACTTATAGAATAATAAGATGGCGAAATCAAACAAAGTAGTGAGAGGCACGGAAGAGAAATTATTGCCAAAGTTATCGAGGCTTGTAATTTAGAAGGAAGAGATAACGAATTTAAATTTGCATGTATCAAGTAAATAAACGTGTAGCATTTTATACTGGTTTTTCGGAAAGGACAATTTCCAGAATAAAGAAATAAAATGAAATACGAAATTTGGAAAATTTATCCACGACATTATCAACTCCCGGAGCAAAAAGGAAACGATTAAGTGTTTGTAAGAAAACAGACAATTTTGATTTAGAGGTAATTAAAAGAACAATTGAAGATTTTTACTTAGTCAAGAAACAAGTACCTACGCTCAGAAAATTATTAAGCGAAGTAAAAACAAAAATTGATATGCCATATAATAGTCGAAGTTCCTTGGGGAAATTATTAAAATCGAAGGGGTTCGTTTGGCGAAAGTGTCAAAATAAAAGAAAAGTCCTAATGGAAAGACCAGAAATTCTACAATGGCGTTGTAAATATTTGAGGCAACTGAAATCTTATAAAAATGAAAATAAAAGTATTTATTATATTGACGAGTCTTGGGTTGATAATGATATGACAGTGCAAAGATGTTGGCAAAATGATGATATCACAGGAGTTACAGCTGGTATACGTTCTACAGGTATGGATACATTTTTTTATGTTATTATTAAAAGAATTAATTCATATCAACAGTGCATGCAATAATATTTTATTATTAACTCAATTTTAAAAATTTATATTTTTTAGGTCGCTTGATTGTTGTTCATGCTGGTTCCGAAAAAGGCTGGGTTCAAAATGCTACCTTAATTTTTATAGCGGGCTTGTCCACTGGGGATTACCATGGACAAATGAATAAAGAAAATTTTACAAAATGGTTGAAAGAGCTATTATTACCAAATATTGAATCGAACTTAGTTATTATTCTTGATAATGCCCCTTACCATTGCCACATAGAGAACAAGTGCCCAAATAAATATTCGACAATAGCCGATATGATGTTGTGGTTAGATCGTCAAAATTTAAGTTATGATACATATTTTCGAAAGTCGGAGCTCATGGAAATTATAGATCAATATCGGCCAAAAAAAAAACAAAATATACTACAGACTCAATTATTAAGGAAAGCGGTCATATATCACTACGTCTGCCGCCATATATGTACGATTTAAATCCCATTGAATTGGCATGGGCACAGATGAAAAGGTACATCCGGGAAAACAATCCTTCTGGAAATTTAAAGTCAGAAAATTTAAAAGGTATATATCTAGAAGCATTAGAAAAAATAACAGAAGAGAATTGGAAAAATTTTGTAAGACATACGACGATATTAGAAGATCACTACTGAGAAATTGATGGTCGAATAGAGGAAGTGATAGATTCTTTTGTAATAAATGTTGATGACGATTCTACTTCCGAATCGGACTCTAGTAGTGAGAGTGAGGACGATGTTTAAAATATGAAATTGTGAATATAAATTTTGTAAAATGTCTTATATATAAAAATACTTTTTTTGTAATAAATGTTGATGACGATTCTAATACCGATTCATATAATATAAATAATAATTTTGTAATGTTTATTTTTATATAAACATTTTTTTTTTGTAATATTCGTAACTATATTAAGCTTCATTTTACTTTGGTATGCCTATGGAATTTATTACTTTTCCTTAACCACAGTGATAATGAGAATTGCCTTGACACGCCTAGTTAACTTGAACGGACTGTGAGAAGTTCAAATATTAAACGATTGTTAACAATGGGAAATAATATAATTCTGGTAATAAAATTACAATTTTGTTACAATAGGTACTTTCCCCAGCTATCTATTAGAAAACTTACGAATTTTTATTTTTATTTGTATTATAGCTCTTCGATTAGAAAAGAATAAAGATTCTTCAATAAAAATCTCCCTTAAAGTTGGCCCAAGTTCATCAGTAAAATAGAATTCTATATCTATTGAAAGAAGCTTTCAGAACTCATAATTAATCAATATACAATATGTGGATTTAAGTTCTGTAAAAATTTTATTAATTACAACGTTTCGACAGCTCAGTGCTGTTTTCGTCAGGTAAATAACAAATAAATAAGTACCTGACGAAGGCAGCAATGAGCTGTCGAAACGTTGTAATTAATAAAATTTTTATAGAACTTCAACCCAAATATTGTATATTGATTAATTCTATATCTATCAGTTCTGGACATATTGATGTATCTAAAATTATAATACATTTATATTATTTAAATTCTTTCTCATTTATAGAAAAATTGAAGGAAGACAGATGGACTATTAATAAGTAATATTACTTTGTCAGCAATCGATTTCGGTTGTTAAACCATCCCCAGGCGCGATGTATTTTTTTTTATTGAGAATTAGCATAATATATAACACATTTTATCATGGTTGTACAAATGTTATACTGAGTTAAAATATGTAAAATTGTTATAAAAGATTACGAAATTGATGAAAGATGATATTAAATAAAATAATTAAGTCATTATTTATAGATAATAGTTATTTACATGCGAGGTGGAAAATGTTTCATTTCAGCCGAGGGCTTATATATATTACTGAGAGGCGAAGCCTCGAGGTGAGATATAGCGCGAGGCGAAATGAAACTCCCACCGAGGTATGTATACTATTTTATTCACAATCAAACGTACAGTTAATTGTTACATAAGGTACAATATTTTTTGACAACTATTATAATTTCTTTTAATCTATTTTATTGTAGAGATTTATGATAATGTTACTAGGCAACCTTTACATAAATACTTCCAACCCAAGAGAGATGGAAGTGCAATTTGTTTCTTCCAACCCAAGAGATTTGTCAATACAGTTGTAACCCTTCCTCGATGAGGATAGGATTGACAAAAATATTTAATATGGGGTTCTTTGTCAGACTGGAGACAGAACAAGTACTAGGAGATTGAGATTGAATTAAACAGAAAATACTCACGTTGAATATATAAACAAATAAATATAGTGTATATTGTTGACTGTACACTTTCGATGATAATGTATATTGTTGACTGTACACTTTCGATGTTACTCACACTTCTATTGCGTTTATCACCACTCTACTTCTCTTTCACTTCTCTGTATTTCTGTCTCCTTTTACAACCATTACCTTATACTATATATACTATGAACAAGTACTAAGTCAGCAAATATTAGTTTTACCTTTACACAACACTATTTATGAATTACATCCATTTCCTACTTACATAATTGGTGCCACTAGAATGTGCTGACTTAGACTTGTTACACAGTTAGGAATGACTAACTTCCAAACCTCCAAAAAGTTAGGAATCGGCATATTACTATAATGATTGTGAATAAAATAATTTAAAAAATGTTGTTAAATTAGGCTAAAAATAATTTAATTTTTTTTGTATACATAATTATTTGTGCATCAAGGTTGTAAAAGTCAACTTTTTTGGCTGAATCCGACGTTTGCAGCCGAGGCAAACCCGAGACTAGCAAATCAGATTAAGCTAAAACAGGACTTTTAGCCGACGTGTACATATTTTTAGGCGATTATAACAAAAAGTTATAAATTTTCATTTAAAATCTGTTTTTGACATCTGTCAAGTCTATTTACACTACGACCGCATTTTTTTTACAATCGGAAGTTTGACACTGGTAATGTCACATTGCCGCCTAGCGGCAAAAATTGCAACTAAGTGTAGATCGGATTGTAAACTTTTACCAAAATATATGTACGTTAGAACTAAACTCAAAACGCAGAGCCTATTTATATTAGCAGTTTCAAGTACTCAATTGAATGACAGTTTATTACCTACTTCATTCACGGTTTACTTTTTTCTTATTCTCATTCAGTAATATGAGATATAAATTCATATGCGATATAAATTATAGCATCACACGGCTTAATGTATAGAAAATATCTTATCTTACCAGTGATAATTAAATCATTGTATTCAAATAGTGTTTGGACTGACGTCCATTCAAGAACTTCCTTAAATTTCAGTCTGAAGTATAACTTCGTTTGTATTAGTTGCTGATGTAATTCCGTCGATTTTGTTGGCTCCAGAAATATGTCTGCTACATTCTTATCCATTTTTTAAATAAATAATTGTTAATCAAGAGTAAAATACAAAATCTAACTTCAATTTTAATCACTTGTCCGTTTGACTCTCTACAGCTGAACTAAACTGCAACGCGATACATACGCGTATTAGAAAAATCTTGTTCGTGAATTTAACAAAATATTTTGTTACATGAAAGATACAAATAATATTGCTAACGTAACAAAATATTTAGTTATTGTAACAAATTTTTTTGTGAATGTGTACAAAATATTTTGTATTATTTTAACTTGTAATTTTGTTTTCATCTGACATAATACACAAATTTGTTCAAATTAACAAAACTTATTGTTAATCAATAAAAACTATTTTGTTAATAACACAACTTTTGTTAAAGTTAAATATTGACATTTATATTTGTTAAATGCTAACAATTTCAAATTTTAACATACTAAATAGATAATTAAACTCTTGGTTCTGTTTCAATTTTCTTTAATTAATATTGATGTACATTTCGGTTGTTACACCATCATCAGAATAAAGTACAAAGTTAAAAGTGTTTAATATATATACATTTTATTGCATGGGGTAAGAAGTTTAAGGGGTTAAATTATACTCAGAAGCGGAGACTTGTAGAGATCAAACTGTTCATTCATAAGATGTTTTCCATTCTAATGGATTTTTGAATTTCTGATGCTTCCAATAAGTCTAATTTTAATCCCTTATTCTGCTTATGGATGATCTTAAAATTGTCTAGTGAACATCTGTGTTTGTTTGTAACGAGGTGTTTAGCTACGTTCGAAGAATCTATTTTATTAAATTTCCAACTTCTCAAGTGTTCTTTGAAACGAGTGTCAAAATTCCTAGTGGTTTTTCCAATATACGAATATTCACAATCATTACAATCTATTTTATACACCCCACTATTTTGCATACTGTCTGATGTAATTATTTTATTGTTAACTAACAATGATTTGGTGGTATTTTTGTTATAATAAGCTGCATTAATGTTGTGAGCTTTGAGACGTCTGGCTATGTTAATAGTTGTTTTTCCTATGAAAGGCAATTTTCTATAGATTTCGGAGTTTCGTTTATAAAAATTAACTTAAAATTTTTGTTCCTGAGGCTTTTATGCAAAATTTTATTAATTAGTTTTTTGGTGTATCCGTTGTTCAAGGCAATTTGATAAATTATATTTAATTCGGAATTAAAATCTTTATTTGATAGTGGTACATTAATGAGTCTATGAATCATGCTGTGAAAAGCGCTAATTTTGTATTTGGATGGTGATTTGAACAAGACGGAATTCCTGTATTGGAATATGTTTCTTTTCTATATATATTAAAGCTCCATGTGTTTTCACCTGTCGGCACTGGTTTAATATTGAATTCTCTGTTCTTCTTCGTAAATTAAACCTTTTCACTTTCTTTGTATATTCTCTAGTCACAATAAATTTTTCCATTTTTATGTTAATTTATAATTGTAAAATGGCTGATAAGCAGATACTTGTATATTCTTCAACGATTAGATAAAAAATGACGAGTCACCAATTAAATTCAATTAAGTTAAAAGAATTTTATTTCATATATAAATATATACATAATTCGTAAATTAATTTTACATTGTGAGCATTCAGGGCTTGTGCCCTCTCTCAGTTCGGTAAGTTACATTTTATTTGGATATTACATTACAAATAATTATGTGGAGAAAAGGAAATATATATTTCAATAGTACAATACAGAATTAGTTTCACTTTACATTCTATAAATTAAGGTTGAGCCCGCCAGAACGTTCTGCAGGTCCTCGGCGTGGGCATCGTGTTGTTGAAGCAAGGCTGCAGGAGTAATTTATATTTGGCCTTGTGTATTCGTCGATGAGGAACAACTTCTTCCAAGACGCTGGTTCTGCCTTGCAGGATCTTGCGGTGTACGTAGTTTCTCTGTAGGCGGCTCAGGCGGGACTCCAAAGGGGGCACGATGGCGATGTCGTGGACCTCGCGACTGGGGTAGAAAGGAGAAAACCTGCAACAAATCTTAATGTTCTTCTTTCTAATGTCACGATTAGTTTTAGAGTGCTTTTACGGGTGCTGCTATAAGCGACAGCTCTAAAGTCCAAGACTGGCCGGATGAATGCCACATAAGTAGTTTGTTTCGTCGCTGTTGAAGATCCCCGTAGCCGACCACGAAGACATTTAAGGAGGCCAAATCTCTGACGAAACTTGGAGACGCATTTTCTGACATCCGTGACCCAATTGAAGGTCTCGGTGAGCGTGTGGCCCAGGTATGTAGCGTCATCCCTAGTTCAGATTCGCTCCCCCCAGAGTTGTATACTCACTGGGTTATACACTATTAAGCGATGGTGGCGAAACAAAACCAACTGCGTTTTCTGCGGATTCGGTTTAATCCTCCATCGCTTTATCCAGGCTTCCAGATGGCGCATGTGAGTCTGCAGTCTAGTGGCTGCGATGACCGGACTTGGACCTCGCGCCGAGCATGCAGTGTCGTCAGCGTAAAATTGCAGCTTGGTGTGCGGATGTGGTGGTTGTGGCATGTCGCTTGTGTAGGCCAAGAATAAAAGCGAAGAAAGCCTCACCAACTCGAATCCTCGCTCACCTGTCCTCAAGGAATGAGTGCACCGCACGCAGAAGAAGCTAAAGGGTAACAAGCAAGCTAGTTTGGCGATGAGTCTCTCCTGCCAAACCCAATCGAAGGCCCTTGGCAGCTTGGTCCGCTGTAGATGCCACTATTATGTTATTGGTCCTTAAAAGGGTTCCGCCACAACTCAATTGACTTGTGAGAAGTTTAAAATTTCTCCAAAATTGGCCTCCCATTGCGTGGGTCAAGCTTGAGGCATTCAGCAGTTCATTTTATTTCTTTGATTTTGTTACTTCGCGCCTGATTACTGCGTTGAGGCGGTAAAGACGTCTCTTTTCTGCTATTATTCGTAAATCATGATTGGGAAGAGGCTACCGATCAAGCCGAATGGTCTTGGTAGGAATTGCGTTTTCCACGGCCTCCTGGATTGTTCTTGTTTGCTATAGCTATTTATACAGCAGAAAAGACAAATCGAACGGAAAAGAAATAACACTGTTACGTATGCACCGGTAAATATACAAATTTCGTCAGTTTAATGCAGAACTATCCTAAATCTAATTATGAAACATTAGAGATAATAAGATTTTAAACATTGAATTTCTTTGTGTGCTCATGTTTCACTAAATATAGCCTGTAATGAAATTTTTATAAGAAACATATGCATTTTTTTATGGTCTGCTAACTTAATATTTATGATTACATAAAAATTAAACAAAATACTGGGACTTAGGTTATATTAGAACTTTGTTACTTTTATGCATAACTAGTCTATGTCCACTTTTAGGACTTAGGATGAATTTTTAAACATATTGTTCCTATCTGGAATGTAAAGTGGATATAGGATAAAAATGCATATAAATTAAACGTCATTTAAATTTTAATTTTTAGTGTAATTCAAATGATTATAACATAAATGGTATTCTAGGCTATTTACTATAATATAAAGTAAAGAACTAAAAATAAAAAAAATATTATAATTGAAATTAGTAGGTAAAAACAAATAAACTATATCAGTCACTATCTGGATCAACAATCCGATTGGTAAATTTTTAAAGAAAGTTTGGTATTCCACAGTTATAACTTTTTTATTGCATAAATATAACATACCTTTATATTTAGCCTCCGAAATAGTTCTTAACTGGTTTAAAAAATAATCATTAAAATGTTTTTGGAAGTTTTATTCTTTCTATTGTATCAAGACTAATAAACATTTCTTCTTAATCATATTTATGTAATAGAATATGAGGATTTTCAGGCTGTACCCGTATTGCTTTAATACTTTGCCATTTCACTGTATCATTTTGATCATTTCGTTCCCAATTTTTAGTAGTACATCGCAGTAATTCCTTTAAATAAAAAAAATATCACTCACAATTCTTTAACTATGTAAGGCTTTTTTTAATTGGCAGTTCTTACCAGTGTGTACCACTGACTTGGAGCATATATTGGAATATTTCTTGTAGCTCTCTCAACCGTACTATGGATAGAATCACCCTCATTTTGAGTATGTCCGTTTTCCAGAAAAATATGATTTATTATGACATTATATTTACAAGCACAATACATACACATACAGTAAATAAATCTGTTCCTATTTTGTTCCGTGAAATTATCTGAGTAAAATGAAAATTCATTTACGCTTTCAGATACTTTACTAGATATAAAATTAAAAACACAGCTACCTATTTCAAAGGCTCTTCTTCCCGCAATAGCTTCATGCCACATAAAATAATATCCTTTCTGTTAACAGATGTCATAAATTGATAAATTATATGCAGAAAATTTTCTTTTGTAGTATAACTGGGATACCTCTGTTTTCGGATACTGAAGAACTTGTTGTAAGTCGTAGACGGCAGCGCAGTATTTGTTATTCTCTTTTTTTTTGTTTATCCTCCTCTTTCACCTTTCTTGATATTTTCTTATATTTAAAATGTCTTTCTATTTCTTCTTACATTAGTAGCTTCTCATTTTCAGAATTATTGTACTTTGTGCACAAATCGCACTGGTCTTTTTTTATATATGAAAAGATTAGGGTTTCACGGGCTTGGTTTGAAGCTTGAAAGCTTGGCTTGAAAATCAAGCCAAGCCTTAAATTTTTTAATCCAAGGTTTGAAAATATCAAGCCAAGCCGTAGATTTATTTAAGCTTGAAATTTCAAGACAAGTCAAGTCTTAAAATGTCAAGTAGCTTGATTTTATCAAGCTACTTGATATGCTATTTTTTTATTATATACTACTGTCTATTGTATACACTCTTAAAAAGCAGTAATGAATATACTATAATTTATTGAAAAGAAAACATTTACAGAACAGGTTATAAAATAAATATATTTATATAAAAATAAAGTAAGTATATTTTGTACGTAAAAATTACATCCAGGAATTCAAACACATAAGTGCTCTCACTGAATCGTCATTTAATCTATTTCGAATTTTTGTTATTGTGAGAGCAGCACGAGAAAAATATCTATTTAATTTAATTTAATTTAATTTTTTATTTATTTATTTATTTAATTTAATTTACAACTATCCTAACAGGACAAGCCCAATAGAGGATAGCAAAGGGAACATTAGCAAATAACAAATATACAAAAAACATATTACACTGACAGAGAAATGATAAAGAATAGAAAAACAATTAAGTCTTGTTAAGTAATTTTAAAAGTGACTTAAAATTCAAGAAGAAAATATCTATGCTAGAAAATTTTGTATTATATAAGGCACACATGCGATATAAAGGAGATGAGATGAGAAGATTGGTGCGACAGAGTGGAATATAGAAAACGAATGATGATCGAGTGGAGATAGCACGGACATGAAAATTAAGGAAAGACAGACAATTGGGGTCATCAATGCGATTGTTAATAAGGTTATAGAGGTGAATAATGGCGAAGTTCTCACGGCGTTGGAAGAGGCTTTTAATATTAAACATATGGCATAGATTAGGATAAGGAAGATTTCGGTTGGGGTAGATAAGATGAAGTTTGAAATATAAATATTTGAGAAATTTTTTTTGAAGAGATCCCAGAAAATTTTGGTGAACTTCATAGATTGGGTTCCAGATACTCTAGTTTAGAGCGGACATAGGCATAATAGAGAACTAAAATTGCTGAAATATTATGAAAATCCTTTGTGTTTCTGATCACGAAACCCAACATACGAGCTGCCGAGTTACGGATATCACGAATGTGGTCCGTGAAGGTAAGTTTAGGATCAAATTTCACACCAAGATCCATGATAGTTTTAGGGCGGGACAGGGTAACATCATTAATTGTGTATTCGAATTTAATTGGCGACATTTTCCTACAAAAAGACATAACTGAACATTTACTTAGGTTAAGATGAAGTTTATTTTTAGTGCACCAAGATGATAAATTGTCCAAGTCTTGTTGTAGAAGAAGGCAATCTCTAATCGTCGAGATGGAATGGAAAATTTTTAAATCATCCGCAAAGAGTAATTTAAGACAATGTAGGGAATTTGAGATGTCATTTATGAAAAGAAGGAAAAGTAAAGGACCGAGATGTGAGCCTTGGGGAACGCCAGAGGTGGCAAAATAACTGAGAGAGTTGGAACCATGAAAGTTAACAAATAACTCACGTCCATGAAGATAGGAAGATATTAGTTTAATTAAGGAGAAGGAAAAAGAAAAAGATTCAAGTTTACTGGTTAAGATGTTGTGATCAAGTCTGTCAAAGGCTTTAGAGAAGTCGGTGTATATACAATCTACTTGACCACAGGAATCAAGAATGGAGGAAACTTTCTGCGTGAAAAACATAAGATTAGTAATCGTGGAACGCTTACCAATGAACCCATGTTGACAAGGCGAGATGAGATGTCTTACTGCAGGATAAATATTGTTATATATCACCTTCTCAAAAACTTTGCTAAAACTGGACAGTATGGCTATAAGACGGTAATTACATACTGCCGAAGCGTCACCAGATTTAAGGATGGGAGTTATACGAGTTATTTTCCAGATATTGGTGAAAGTATTCGTTTTGAGGGATAGGTTGAAGATGAAGTAAAGAGCTTTGGATAGAGGATGAGCACAGTCTTTGATCAACAGGCTGGGAATGAGGTCAGGGCCACAAGAGAGAGAAGATTTAAGAGACTTAATGGATGATTCAATTTCACGAATGCTTATATGATCAAGACAGATGGGAGGGTATGATAGAGTTGAGGATGAAAATGAAGTTGAAGAAGTAGTAGTAGGGGAAGAGGAAGGAAGATAAGTAGATTGAAAAAATTCAATTGACGCTGATGTGGCAGGGATAGAAAGATAATCTCTTGCCATTTTTGTTAAATTTTTAGAATAGGTTTTCATGATTTTTCCACCAAACAAGGATATCATCTGAAGCTTCAGCTAGTGATCAGCTTAAATATTTCTCAATTTCATATCTCCAAGATGTGTGCTATTAACAGGTTTACTTTCAAATAAACCTAATAAATCTATATCGTATTCATTCATCTCCTGGGTTACATTTTGTGAACATGCAGCTGACTCAGAAATTTTAGTATATTCTGTACCGATTATTTTTTCTTCAAAATATTTATTTCTATATATCTCTTCAAATCTTTTTATTGCTTTTTTTTCTATTTGCTGCCCTCAATTAGTTGCAGAAAATGTTTCTACTTTGTGTCTTGGATCCAGAATTAACACAACACAGTATATCCAGTTTGTTTTGTGATAATGTTTCATAATTTTATCATAAGCCCCTTGTATAGACATAATTAATTTTTCATCCGTTTCGTCTCTAACTATCTTTATATCCTTAGATGAGGTATAACATAGAGATATGGCATTGCCCAAATATATTGTCGAAAGATCTAAGGTTTAAAATCGCTTGCAGCCAGCTGTTTGAGAACAGTGGACCAGTGGATTACTTATATGGAAAACTCAACCAAACAAATAATGTGGATAGGTGACAAAACACGTCCTAAACACTATGACCAATATTTCGTTCGTCTAACTGTAAGTGTGCACTACTCAGTTGGCGGATTGTTCTCACGCAGCTGACTGTTAGGCATTTCTCGACCATACATCTTTTGCTTGCTCAGTAGTACGTAGCTATAGGAGTGTGGCATATCTCTCTGTTATACTTCATCTAAGTTTATATCTAATTCATATGCCCACTTTTCTAATTTATCTAAAAGCATGTTTATTCCTATTACAACCATCGGTAATGTACAATAAATTTCGCCTTCTAATATGGTAGAAAGGGTAGCGAAACTTTTTAAATATTTACACACTTTATCTAGAAATACCCATTCAACATCAGACAATTTCACGTTTTGTAAATAGTTGGTGTTATCACATAATATGTTTATAGCACATTTTAAATTTAGAGCCCAGAGCACCATTTAAATGTTGAATTCCATCGTGTTACTACATCTAGCTTTGGCATGGCCATTTTTAAATTAAGTGTATCACAAAATTTTGTAAAATTTGTTTGTATTTGTTCAGAATTTTTAATTCTTTTTGCTATAATTTATATTCTATTAACTATTGAAATAATTTTTATATCTTGGGTGTTCATATCATGTTCGCTTTCGTTTTCGCTAGTGTTTTCTTCTTCATGAGAAACATATTCTGCGTTAAAAATAGGCATGAAGTCTCGTGCAGCCAAATTAATTATATGTGCAAAACATACGAAATTATTGTCTTGAAAATCAAAATTCTCGATGAGATTACTTACTTCTTCAGCGAATGTGAAGTTACTGTTAGTATTGTCTGTAGTAACACCTTGAATTTTATGTGTAATGTTATGGGTTTTTAATACAGTGATAAATAAGTTTGCAATAGAAATTCCTGTATGATTTCCTTCTGCAGGAACAAAATTAAAAAGTATTGACTTTAATTGAAAATTTGTATCAATATAATGAGCAGTTATTCCATAATATCCTTTCATTTTTTGGGAAGACCAGCCATCAATAGTATAAGAAGTATTTGAGTCATTATTTTGTAGAGTTAGTGATATATTATTTTTTATTTCCAAAAATTTTTTTATTGTAAGAGTTCGCATTTGGTTTTTACCAGGTAATGTTGCATTAGGATTTAGGTATTTAAATATTTTTTCTGATGTATTGTCCTCAAAAAAACTGAAAGGTAGATATTTCTTTGCTATTGTATGTCACTAGTAAGTTATGAAAATTTTCCAAATTAAAGTTTTCCATAATAAGTTCTTCATTCTAGCAAAAAAAATATATAATCAATATTATGTTAAGTTAATTTCAATTAATTGCAAAATAAGAAATAATTTTAAAGAAACAACATAAAAGTTCCGAATGTAAAAATATTGTTTAACATCTATTTAATGTAGAATGATGCAAAAGAAAAAAAGTTCCTAATTTTTGTAACTTGAAAAAGTATTATATATACGTCAATTTTTCTTTTCATATTTTGCAATTATACAGGGTGGCCTAGTGAAAATTATCAGCGCAATTTTTGGCCACTTAATATTAATTTTACAAAATACGCTCGAACACGTCAATTTTCGTATAAAGGGGGACATCTGAATGGATTAGTACCAATGGCATAACTTCAACCCTAAAATGGGGGTGGACTGCACCTCAAAAATTTTAAATGGAAAAGGGTGTCAAACATGACACAGTTCGAAAGTCCTTTCAATTCTCTTTTCAATAGTTTTTTTATTTTTCAAATCCGATCATTAGTTCCAGAGAAATATCGTTTAAAACAAATATTATCAGGTATTTAAAATTGGAACCAAGTAGGCTTAAACAAATGATCGAAACTAAATAAACAATTCTTTCGACAATTTGATTGTAATAAACAAGTAATTTGTAAGTTAGATTTCTTTTTGTGGGGTTATTTGAAGACTAAAGTTTATGCCATGCTACCACAATTTACGGCAACGTACCGTAGATCCAAAATTTTGAGCAAAATGTTTATTATTGTATGGAAGTTGGTAGTAGTCATTTTAAACACCTAATAAACTGATACTTGAGTTTCTGTCATTTGTTTTAAGCCTACTTGATTGCAGTTTTACACTCCTGATAATATTTGTTTTAAACGATATTTCTCTAGAACTAATGATCGGATTTGAAAAATAAAAAACCTGTTGAAAAGAGAATTGAAAGGCCTTTCGAAATGTGTCATGTTTGACACCCTTTTCCATTTAAAATTTTTGAGTTACTGTCCACCCCTATTTTATGGTTGAAGTTATGCCATTGGTACTAATCCATTTAGGTGTCCCTTTTTATACTAAAAATGAAGTGTGAAGTGGCCAAAAATTGCTTCGATAATTTTCATTGGGCCAACCTGTATAAAAAAATAAACAATGTGTGAATAATAGGATAGGTACCTGTTCATTTGAAGCACTGCTGTTTTTCATCCAATTTATTATTGTATTAGTATTTTCCGTAGAGGCAGAGGCGGTGGTATTTATTAATTTTGGATATAATGAAAAATACTCATTTTTATGTTTGTTTATTAAATGTCTTTTCAAAGAAGTTGTAGCATCATTTTTCATTTTTAAAATAGTATTTTTTACAGTTCACAATGTACAGATAGCTATTTCATCATTTTTGGTGTTTGTTTTGTTTACAATAAAAAAGTCAGTATTTTTTCGTGAGTTTTAATCCTGTTATTTACTTTTCCACTTCCATTGTTTTTTCGTTTTTTTTCTGAGTCTATTGGTAGTAAATATTCTGAACCACTGCCTTCAAATGGTTCAGATTCAGAAATATCGCTATCACCCATAATTACTTTATATTTATATAAGTTTATTCAACACAACAAATGTTGTCGTAGTGTTGTTAAACACATGAACAGACACGAAGTAAGAGTAAAGGAGAGTACGCATGCACGTGAGCAGAGTACGCATGCGCAGAGAAATATGTTCAAGCTTTCAAGTAGCTTAAAAAAGCTTGAAATTAAGCCTTTTTTTCAAGCCCAAGCTTTCCTTCACTACTCACGTCATTTTCTTCTTTACTTTTTTCTTTTTCACTTTTTCTTTGACGGAATCATTTCTTAGAACGAAAATCAACAAATCCAATAATCTTCAAATATCTTTAGTCTCTGTTCTTCAGAAAATTTGGTTTTGCATTTTAGATAACATTTGTCGTGGCAAGCTTCTTTAATTTTCCTTTCATTAAGTTTTTTGGTCTTCCTCTTAAGGTAAACTTTTCCTTTATTTCTTAGTGACCTTATTTTATTTCTCCTCTACTCATCTTGTTTTCGTTTACGCTTCCGGCTTGTTTATATTTGTGTATTATTTGAGGTATTCTCTGCCTCGGAGTTTATTAAACGTTCTTCATTAGAAGAAACATAATCAGGTTTGTATTCTGAATCAGAATCAGTATAATACGGATCTGAGATTAAGCTATCTGTATTATATTGCATATATTGGACATCTCTCACTGTAGAAGAGATATTAACAGAATCCAAAATTGAATCAGGTGTGGTATCATCATGCTCAGGAATTACGTCTTGAACTAATATAAGATTATATTTAACGACTAAGCACTAAATTAAATTTTATTTAAATTGCCGTAACAGTTTTCCAATTCTATATAGTTTTCATAATTGTCGTTGTATATAATATTACTAACAACATCAGTAGAGACATTCGATACACTTCCTTGCTCAAAAATTACATCTTCATCTAAAAAAAAAATTCATAGAATTTCACCTTCACCTCACTTTCCCGAAATAAACATAATTCATTAAATTAATACTTACTAGATTCGTTTTCTACATTACTCGTACACTGTACTAAAGCAAAATTTAGTAGCTTTTTACCCCTAGACTCCATAATTACTTAATTTAAGGCACAAAATTATTAAAGTTACAACACTGCCTCTAGATCCAAAATGGCCTTAGTATCCGAAGTCCATCACTATTTGACATGCGCGTACCTCGGTTCAATGCAGTATTATCCTATCTCCCGCGTAATAAAGTTAGCCTAGTTCTGCATTGAAAATATTTATAGTTGGAACATCCTATATACTAAACGATTAGATTCACTATATATCTATAGATTCATCACGAGCATCGGGTAACTTTGGTAAACGCCTACAGCCTGAACCATGCAAGTGATTGTTATAATTTTTTTTTAATATGTGGGGGCTAATGAGATCTGGTGCCTTTTGGGTGTCTCGTATTTTTACTATTAGTAGTTTTCGTGTAAAAAATTAAAACTGTGCACAAATGCTGCCTGGAAACAATGGATCCCAGAGGCCATGTCTAACTTTAAGAAGAATCACGCCGTCATCCGTCACTTTTGACAATCTGCCTATGAACTTTAAATGATTATATCTTTTAATAGAACATTGATATCAAAGATTTAAAAACAGTATCATGAATAATAGACTTGAGCAAATGTGTTACAACTAATTTAAGTTTAAAACATAACGTATTTAATTAATATAAATTTTGACGTTTCCAATGTCTAAAGTCAATGTTGCCAAATGTGTGATGAAGTAACTAAATTAAAACCAAATATTCCTAAACTTACTTCACTGAAGACGGTGGCAGTTGTATTCGGGTTGACAATATTAATTTATAAATTTAAAAATTAACTACTATTTTTTAATGCAAACAGTGTTGCTAAATTATAAAGTAACTAAATAAAAATCAAATATTCCTAAATAAAATAAATTGAATACTTTGCTGTGTTTGTTATCAAAAGAAAGGAAACCATAAGGGCCAGTTTTAAAATGACAAAAAAAAATTGTCATGTCGATCTGCATTTGTTTTCCGTAAAAAGTTGTTAGAAGTAGGTCGTCCTTGGGTTTTAAGGAAACGACACAATACGGACTGGTGTGCACGAATGACAAAAATGTTCCATGTAGATTAGAATTTGCTTTTTGCATAATGTTGTCAGAAAATGTCGTGTTTGGGTATTTTCAAATTACAAAAGTCAATGTTGCCAAATGTTTAATAAAGTAACTAAACAAAGATCTGGTGCCTTTTGGGTGTCTCATATTTTTACTGTTAGTAGTTTTCGTGTAAAAAATTAAAACTGTGCGCAAATGCTGCCTTGAAACAATGGATCCCTGAGGCCATGTCTACATTTAAGAAGAATCACACCGTCATCCGTCACTTTTGACAATCTGTCTATGAACTTTAAATGATTATATCTTTTATTAGAACATTGATATCAAAGATTTATAAACAATTTCATGAATAATAGACTTGAGCAAAGGTGTTACAACTTATTTAAGTTTAAAACATAACGTATTTAATTAATATAAATTTTGACGTTTCCAATGTCAAAAGTCAATGTTGCCAAATGTGTGTTGAAGTAACTTTGACAAGTATAAGTACGAATATTGAACTACAATAATTTGGAAATGGACAAAGATATAATTAACTGAACTATGTATCCGTACTTTATAATATTGTGCAAAATATATATTATTATTTTAGAAATTGTATATGGTATAATTTAAATTTTCTGACATTTAACGTTTGTTATAATTGGTTATAACATATAAATTTATACTAGAAATTTTGCAACTTGATACAAATACTCAGAACATATTTTTGGTTTGTACTTATTATATATTATTTAAATACAAATAAAATGATATATATGTATGTATAAGAAATATAGAGAAAGATATAAAAAGGAAAGAAATATACAAAAGATTGGAAATAAGCAGTACTAAAGAATATGAAAGACGAAAGAGTACAATTTATTATTCCTACAAAAGCAGAAACATTATTTTTCAAAAAATAATTCAATTAGTTGACATTCTGTTCTTCATATACAAGAGAGTTATAGGAATAATTCAAATAACGCGCATTTTTTGAGCAGGTATTCTTATTTTGATTCATACGCGTTTCAACCCTCTATTTTATTACGTGAACGACAAGTTCGAAGAAATTAAATCATTTGTCAAAATATGTTAGTTGTCAGACCTTCATAATTTACTTAAAAGTCTTGCAGCACATTGTTGTTTATTGTATTTGCAAAATGACAAGTACACCTATAATTGTAAGCCGGGACATATTTTGCATACCTATTAGAAATAGTAAGTTTCAAATAATTTCCTATTATATTGAATAACAAGTTATTTATTATAGGTGTTTTTTAGTACTGTCCTGAGTACTGTACTTCATTTTAAATTAGACAGGCGATAAAAAATTAACTAATGATAAATAATTGTAGTTAAACTGAACAATAGTTGCAGCAAAAATACAATATGAATGATTATACACAAATTTTGAATGTATTTCATGTAAGTATACATTTTAGTTCAATTAATTTCTACCAATACGTTTAATTTTATTAACAGTAATAATGTTATTAGTATGAATCAGTGAAGAAGTTCATGTTGCAACCATTTGAAAACTGCTAGCGTTTAGAACATAACCACTAATGCCAGAGTATCAGTTTTCGCTCAAAGGTTCGTCCTTGTCTTATGATCAATTAAAATGTAAGTTAAAGATTCGAACAACAAACCTTGCATCTGTGACACCCACGCTAAAAGTAAGTGTATTATAATTATTTTGTTATTGTATATAACACGTTCATTTCGTTTTAAAGGAAAATTCTCATTTAAATTAAAAGTATATTTGTGTTATAACATTACTAATAAATTATTATTTAAAAATTTTGAATTTTTAATAATTTAATTTTTATATTTATCGGTATGTACGCTGTCGGTATTAATAATTTCACATTTACCGACATTTCGGAAATACTAATTTTAGATCAGGGACACCATAGAAAACAAAATTTGTTTATTAAGAATATTGCTTCTTCACCTGTGTGTAGAGTAATTTCATTGTGCTTTGTTACAATATATTTATATTGCGAATTAATATTCATTATCTTTGATCTGAGCTGCAGTAGTTACAATAAAATAAATCCCGTTTAGTGTGCCGCTATATTCAAATCTAAGGTGAGAAATATTTTATATCTTTTACAACCCTCGAAAAATCAACTTGCAAGTTCGCAATTTACAAGTAGAAAAATGTCATTTGCAACCAATCTAATAGAAATTTTAATTTGTGATTTCACTATTTTTTTTAATATTATTTTATTTCTTATTAAATTCTATGTTTTTCTTGTTTACCCGGCGCCAGTAGTTTTTAACCGGTTTTCCGTAAACCTACGAAAGATGTGTCTCCATTATTTTTATTTACCTGAAGTATGCTCCAAAATATGCTAAATTATTTATTGCACTAATTAAAAACATATTTAGGCGGGTATTTCATAGTCTCTGGCGGGCCGCGTGTTATAACTAATTGCAAATTGGACCAACCTACAATTTTTGAGAGTTGATCTTCTATTTAAGTATAAGTAATGTACTTTAAATTTATAATCATTACACTTTCTCTAATAGGCCGTGAAAGCGTGACGTTAAAATGGAGCGGGAATTACATATATATTTTCCGGTTTGAAATTTTGGTAATGGTGAACAAATCACATAACCGTTCAATTTAAATAACTGTCACCTGTCGTGTACCTACGTTTCGTTATGTATATGTCCGTATAAAATTTATTTTACCTAAATATGCAAGTAGAAATGCATGTTTTCTTATTAACATATAGGGTAGGAATAGTACAAAATTATTTAGAAAATAAATTTATTAGGTGGTTGATTCTTGGCCATTAGTAATAGTAATTTTATCTCGCAATTTTTTTTATTTTTAGAATTTTAAAATGTTGCAGACGTTTCTGTTACATCCAAAAAAAAAATGAAAATTGCGAAAAGTTGACTATTTTATTGTTATAGATAATTAGCAATCTATAAATGTATTTTTTGTGAAAAATCTTTAAAATACATATATCTATTTACCGAAAACAATATTTTCATTTAAATTTTATTTATTTACAAATAAAACACAATGTAAACTATTCGCAAATTTCTTGAAGTCCAACCATGATACCATGTCTTAAATACGTCTACTATTAAATTATAAACATATTTTCATATGAATATGCATTTAATTAATAATTAACGTGAAATATATCATTATCTTACAAACTATACATAAGAACACAAAAGATGACAGTTGTTTAAATTGCGTGGTTATAGTTTGTTCACTACAAACACAATCTCAAATATATTATTATATTTCACGTTGTGTAATTGCCGCTCGATTATGATGAAAGCAGTTTCACGGCCTAGACATTGTACATAGTTTGCAATATTTAGTAATTTAGCAATCTAATACTAGAAATACACATTTATTTCGTATTAATTTTTTATAATGCTATGCATATATTTTAAATATTAATTTTACTGTAGGTTTACAACTTGACTGCAGCAGAGTAAGAGAAAGAGTGCAGAATTCCATTATCCTAACAGAAAAGAACCTGATCGACTTATAATCGAAGGCCTGACGTAATTATTGGTAATTATAAATATTGAAAAGAACAACGCACTCAAAAATTGTAAGTTTTGTATAATTTGTAAGTAAATAACAAAATGCCAAGTAAAGATAGAATTAACCGTCTTAAGCGCAAGCAAAACAAGGAGAAAAATGCGGCAAAAAATAATAAAAATGATAATACGGGAAATATAGAAGAAAACTTTATTAATAGTCAGGTTCAATCAGGTTGTAGGAGTATATCTGTCATTTCAGTAGCGGACAATAATATCAATAATGTACATACAAGTAATCAAACGGGTAATGTAGGAATTAGGACAGTAAACTATCAGATTCAATTAATAGACCAGGATATTAACACGTTGCTAAATCCTGCAGGGTACTTAGAAGACGTACACATAGACTTTTTCTTTTCTTTAGTCCGTTCTATGACTGAGTTCAACCCTCAGCCTACAGTATATGTAAATGCGCCGGACCGTATCATTCCAGTTCAACAAGGAACTAAACACTTACAAATTTTATTCGTGCCAGGTGCAAATATTGATAGCATTGGTCATTGGTTCACAGCGTACTATGACGGTTCAGAGATAATAATTTATGATAGCATGAATTCTCAATGTTTAAATCAGAATGCAAGTTTATATTTAGAAAGATTGTTTCCTTATAGACCAACAGTTAGATTTGTCCGAGTTCAACAGCAGACAAATACTTACGATTGCGGGTTGTTTGCCATTGCATTTTTTACGAGTATAATTTTTAATCGTAATCCAGAAAACGAAAATTATGATATCAACAGGCTTAGGTCACATACTTTAAATATATTTCAAACACGTAATTTAACAGTATTTCCGATAACTCGACAACAAAAATTAAGAGAAAATTATTTAAAACGCAAAGAGAATGAAACAGACGAAGAACGGTCTAAACGTCTAAAATTAAATACAGAAAATAAATTAAAAAATTTAGCTAATGAAACACTTGATCAACAAACAAATAGGTTAAATAAATTAAAATTTAATTTCAAAGAATATATTAAAAATGAAACACCTGAACTAAAAATAAATCGCTTAAATAGATTAAAATATAACTTTCAAAATATAATTCAAATAGAAACACTTGAACAAAAAGAACGTCGTTTAAATATGTTAAAAGATAATTTTAAAAAAGTAGTTCAAACAGAAACACCGGAACAGAAAGAACAGCGTTTGTTTAAAAATAATATAATAAATAAAAATAAAATAAAGGCAAGTAAAAACAAAATTAGCAATACGAGTAGATTAGCGAGTAAAGGTATAGGAATGCAAATTGAACCGCATTCTTTAGGTCCAATGTCTACACTGTGTAGCTACTGTTTATCTAAAAATTTCGCGTATGAAAAGCCCTCGGACGGCAAATTCACACATTGCTGTCGTAAAGGCAAGTTAAACGCAGATCAATTAGGCGAGTTTCCGGAATACATAAAAAGTCTAATGATTAATAATAATGCGGACAGTAGAAATTTTAAAGATAATATTAGACAGTACAATAGTGCGTTAGCTTTTGCTTCCTGTGGGGCTCAAATTTCAATGCCTCCTGGGAGAGGACCATATTGTTTCCGGATACATGGTCAAATTTATCATGATTCAGCCAGTTCGCTATATCCAACTAATAATAATGTTGAAAAATATGCGCAGTTATACATTATAAATTCTGCGGAAGCGTTAGAAAAAAGAATGAATGTAGAATACAATAAACAGTGTAAACCAAATATAATGGGGCAGTTAGATGATATTATTAGAGAAATTAACCCGTATTCTCAAGCGTACATGATGTTAAATGAAGTAGAGCAAAGAGAAATAGCTAGGGCAAATATTAATAATCAGTCAGTGCCAGAAATTAATTTGTGGATAGTTAGTGACAGACGAAAAGATAAGCGTAGGTATAATGTACCAACATGTAATGAAGTGGCCGTAG
Organism: Stenolophus ochropezus; assembly: GCA_035578165.1. Taxonomy (NCBI): domain Eukaryota; kingdom Metazoa; phylum Arthropoda; class Insecta; order Coleoptera; family Carabidae; genus Stenolophus; species Stenolophus ochropezus. The sequence goes on from JAQOWZ010000013.1 coordinate 15,344,485, forward strand.
TTTTTACATCAAATGACGGAGAGCCACCAATAGATAGAGACATTTGTGTTCACCCAAGAGCAGGCGGTTCTGTTAGAATTAATCAATTTAGCGAAAACTGCGACCCCATGACATATCCCATACTTTTTCCTCGCGGTGAATGTGGCTGGAACATGAACCTAAAGCATGCCGACGGTATTAAAAAACAAAGTATGCTACAATTTTACATGAATAGATTAGCAGTTAGAGATACATTCAACCCGTGTTTAGAAGCCGGAAAGCTAACTCAGCAGTACATTGTAGATGCATACGTGAAAGTCGAGGCTGAAAGATTGACTTATATTAGATTAAATCAGCCTACCCTCAGAGTAGAGCTGTATAGTGGGTTAATGGACCATGTAAATAATTTAGCAGATAATGAGGGCGGTAAGGCGGGCACAATGGTTATTTTACCATCCACATTTCAAGGTGGCAGTCGTTTTATGTTAAAAATGTATCAGAACGCTATGTCAATTGTTAGAGAATTCGGCCGACCTGATTTGTTCATAACAGTAACGTGTAATCCAAAATGGCCAGAAATAATTGAACAGTTACGCGAAGGTCAAAGTTCTGCAGATCGGCCAGATATAGTAGCGCGAGTTTTCAACGGAAAAATTAAAAGTATGATGAATGAAATTCTTCACGATGATATTTTTGGAAAAGTCGTAGCCTTTATTTTTGTAATAGAATTCCAAAAACGTGGGTTACCACATATGCATTTGTTGTTGACATTAGATAGCGATAGTAAAATCCGTAACAAAGATGAAATAGACGAAATTGTAAGCGCCGAAATTCCAGATGAAGACGATGAACCAGAGTTGTATCAATTAGTTCGAACGCACATGATCCACGGTCCCTGCGGTATATTAAATAAATATTCACCTTGCATGAATGAAAATAAATGCACAAAAAGATACCCTAAAGAATTTCGAAACGAAAAACACGAAAATATTAACGGTTATCCTCTTTACAAAAGGCCAGATAATAATGCAAAGATATATATTCTCTGGAAAAACGGTTTAGTAAAATATACAGTAGATAACAGATGGATAGTACCTTACAATCCATATTTGCTAAAAAAGTATAAAGCTCATATTAATATTGAAATATGCTCTTCGGTTAAAAGTGTTAAATATATTTGCGATTATCTGTGTAAGGGTCATGACTGCGCAAGTATTAAATTAGGTCAAGCAGATAAAGATAAAGTAATTCAATGGGATGAAATCAACGGTTATTTAGATGCGAGGTATGTTTCTGCTCCAGAATGTTGTTGGAGGCTACTGGAATATCCCTTACACGATAAATCACATACAATATTTGAGTTAGCTGTTCATTTGAAATACCAACAGGCGGTATTTTTCGTTAATGGTCAAGAGAAAAAAGCAGTAGAACGGGCAGCGAAAAAAAATACAACTTTAACTGCGTGGTTTATTCTAAATAGCACAGATGTAAATGCTCGGCAGTATATTTATATGCAAATTCCAAAATATTATGTATTTGTTAATAACGCTTGGAAGGCTAGGCAACGCGAGTTAAAACCACCAATAGGCCGAATGATTTCCGTCAGTCCCAGAGATATAGAAAGGTTCCATCTACGTTTAATATTAGTACACGCGAAAGGGGCCACAAGTTTCGAAGACTTGCGTACCGTAGATGGTAAGTTGTATAACACATACCAAGAAGCTGCCCGCGCATTAGGTCTTTTAGCAAATGATAAAGAATGCGAAAATTGTTTAGGTGAGGCAGTGATAAATAAATTTCCGAGACAATTAAGAGAATTGTTTGCATATTTAATTTGTTTCCACACGTCCACCAATGCCGTAGCTTTGTGGGAAAAATTTAAAGAGTATTTGATGGAGGATTATTTATTGCACAATTCCGAAAAAGTAGCGCAAAATAAATGTTTAAGAAAAATTCAAGAAATATTAGAAATACATAGATTCACATTAAGCGATTTCGGTTTACCGCTGCCAGATGACGTAGATGAAAATGAAAACGATTTGATTGATACAGCAGCAGAGAAATTAGAGGGAGAACAAAATGTAGCGTTGTTTAATAATGATCAAAGAGAAATTTTAGATTTAATTTTAAATGCCGTATCAGATAGTAATAGCAAAAATAGATATTTCTTTGTAGACGGTCCTGGTGGTACAGGAAAGACATTTTTATATAATACCCTCATCAGTATTTTAAGAGGTCAAAATATTAAGGTAATAGCCGTGGCGTGGACAGGAATAGCAGCTACTTTATTAAAAGGTGGACAAACTGTACATTCTGTTTTCAAGTTACCAGTACCTGTAAATGACGGCTGCGTATGTAAAGTTAAAGCGAATAGTAATGCAGGCAAACTAATAAAAGATGCAAGTGTAATCATCTGTGACGAAGTAACAATGATACCGAAACACGCGTTAAATGCAATAGATTTACTTTTAAAAGATTTAATGAACAATACGGTACCATTTGGCGGGAAAGTTATAGTATTAGGTGGTGATTTCAGACAATGTTTACCGGTAGTAAATTATACAAATCATCGTACCACAATAATAGAAACTTGTGTAATAACAAGTCACTTATGGCAACTGTTTCAAAAATTTTCTTTAAAACAAAACATGCGTGTAAATAGGGACGAAAAAGAATTTTCTGAGTATTTACTAAAAATCGGCAATGGTTTAACTGAAGTTGTCAAAATTCCTGCACACTGTGTATCACAAACGTCATTAGCTAATGATATATTTGGAGATAATGATATAGAGCCAAATGATATACACAAATTTACAGACCGCGCCATTTTAGCACCAACAAATGACGATACAATGGTAATAAACGAACAAGTATTAAATAAAATCGTAGGACAATCAAAAATATATTACAGTGCTGATTTTTGTGAAGGCGATGATAAAAATAAAATTAGTTATCCAACCGAATTATTAAATGCGTTAACACCAACCGGAATGCCTCCTCACAAATTAACGTTAAAAGTGGGGGCAATAGTAATGTTACTAAGAAACATGAATCCAAAACGTGGGCTATGTAACGGTACAAGATTTATTATAAAAGATATGAAAACTAATTACCTTGATGTAGAAGTATTAACCGGGCAAAGTGCAGGTACCCGACTCTATCTACCAAGATTTGATTTAATTACTGATACAAATTTACCATTCAGTTTAAAACGTCGCCAATTTCCAATTCTATTAGCATTTTCAATGACAATTAATAAATCACAAGGTCAAACGTTTAATTTTGTTGGAATTAATTTAGAAAATCCAGTTTTCACTCATGGCCAATTATATGTTGCAATGTCGAGAGTACGGTCATCTAAAAACTTAAAAATAAAATTACCGGAATCAAATATTAACGAAAATTCTAAAGAAGGAATAACAACGAATGTGGTATTTAAAGAAATTTTAAACTAAACAAGATATTGAAATCATACTGACATAATTTCAATTAAATTTTAATCAATAAAAAAATTATATAAGATAATAATATTATATGAAGCACATATTTATAAACATTATTTCAAAATTTAAAAACATTATATAGAGCATTTCATAAACAAATTTTCAAAAAATTTAAGTTAAAGTGCAAGTATTAAACCAATCTTTTCACATGATGAACATTATGCAGTATCGTAGCCAGGTTATTAAAAACCTTAAAGATAAAATTATCAGATTCAAATATTAAAAATAAAGATTTGAATTGTGAACAAATGGAGTATTTAGAAAAAATTTAAATTGAACAAGTAGATATCATGATAAAAATTGTTATATTTACAATGTCATAGTCATTTCGTAACTTATTGCAAAATTATGAACAAAATATCAATAATATATAAATTTCATTATAATTAATTTTAAAACTATATAAAAAAAAAATTAATGTTTGAAGTCAAAGACATTGAAATAAAATTTACTAGAACTAAATAAATCTAGCAAATACATATAAAAATATATAAAAAATTGCAATCCATTTAATAATTAATAAATGAACGTAAAATTTAAAAACATTTGATATACAAAAGTATATAATAAATGATAACAGACAAGCAGGCCATTCTACCATTGTATCTCAAAACTCATGCAACAGAGTAATTTGTACTTATGTTTTTGGCATTATACTACAAAACCGCCAAGTATGGTAAAAATTTCAAGTACCATTGGGGGTTTTAATGTGTTATGTTCCAAGTCATTGTGACTGTTGCATGAATTTGAGAAATAAGGTTTTGATATTCATAAAACTATAAAAGTGCAAATATTAACTACAATTTATTTAAACATATATTTTTTGGTAAAAATACCTTTTTATGTACATATATCATATAATTTATAATTACTTTGGTAGATGGCAAAACAATGGCTTGGACATAATGCATTAAAACCCAATACCAGTGGTATTTAAATTTTTGCTGTACTTTGATTTAGTATTATAGCCCGTGATTAAATAAATAAATATAAGAGAAATTAAATACATTAAAAAATAAACTTTATCAAAATTATTCGCCACATAATGGCTGGTTGGAATTAGACATATGAAGCTCATTAAAACCTTAAATTTTTAAATTTAAATTTTTTATAATATCGGAAAAACATGTAATATTATAAAAAGGATTATTGATGGTGTATATGAAATATAAAATAAAAATATAAGAAAGCAATAATGATAAATTTAAAATATAAAATAAAAGCATGTTGAAGCAATAATTATGATTTAAAAATGTGATTTAGAAATACTTAATAATATAAAAAGGAATAAGAAAGAATTTAAAATATAAATGAAAAAAAAAATTATAAAAAATGTTATGATGATAAAATTTGATATGTTAAATAATATATGCAATATATTTAATAAATGTAATTGATATAAGTATTAAATATTATTCCAACATGAAAAGTGGTTCGTAAAATATTGTAAAAGGTAATAAAAAAGAACTTAAGTCTGATAATACCATTGCTCCTTTTACAAATTTTACGGACCTTGCCAAAATGAAAATACAATAAAAAGAATTATAAAAGGCAATTATAAATGAAACTATTCTTTACATAAAAGTTAATTAAATAATATTAACAATGAAAAACAAATAAAATAAAAAGTATAAAGCAATGGTTAAGTATTAGAAAAATTTTCTATAGCGTCTATATCCTGGTATATTGTATGTTTTATCAATATTTTCAATAATATACATTAAAAATTTTATTTAATGATAAAAAGGTCCCTACATTTAATAGTTAAATGAAAACCTATTTTATATGTAAGTATAAAAAATAATTTTAATTTTTTACATTAAAATACAATTATAATAAAATTATATTTAAATGCATATTTTACCTTTTACTACTACTAAAAGATTGGTTAATATAATACAACAGTCATTAGTTAACATTAATATTTTTCATTGTCAATAAAAAATGTAATAGCGCTTAAACAATACTGCTGTCAATAATTTTTAATTAATACCATCTAAAAATAAAGACGTTATACGAAAACTATCTAATACCAGGCTTAAGTTAAAACATGTTGCGTCTCTCTATAATATGTATTACAAATGTGACGTTAAACAAAAGTATATAATAAATCGCAACATGTGGGCAGGCCAGTCTACCATTGTACCTCAAAATTAATGCAACAGAATATAAATACACATTTTTTTGGCAATATACTACATACTACTACAAAACCGCAAAGTATGGTAAAAATTCCATCTACTGCTGGTGGGTTTTGAAGTATTATGTAAGCAAGTCATTGTCACTGTTGTATGATTTTGAGTAACAAGATTTTCATTTTTAAAAAACTACAAAAGTACAAATATTAACTGCAATTTATTTGGTAAGAGTACATTCAATTTATATTTTTTGTTTTAAATTACATTTTTATGTACATAATGTGTACCATATTATCTATAATTCCTTGGTAGACTTGGCAAGACAATGACTTGTTACATAATACTTTAAAACCCTATACCAGTGGTATTTGGGATTTTTGCTGTACTTTGCTTCAATATTATAATAGCCCGTGGTTAAAAAAATTAAAACAATAAATAAGAAAAAATAAGCTTCATAATAATTACTCGTCACAAACCGGCTGGTGGGTATGAAGCTAATGAAGCATATTACAACATTATAATAAAAAAAAACCACAAAGCGATCAAATAAAAGAAAAATAAGAGAGTAATAAATCGCAAAAGTATGAATGTTTGTGTGAATGTTTGTATGTAATCGAGTTGCCAGGTTATAAAAATTTATTTTTAATTTTATATGAAAGATTTTATAATTTTAACAAGAACTTCATTTTGTAATCTATTTGAAACTTTTAATTGAATAAAATAATTCTGTAACTTAAAATGTAAATGAAAATATTAATAATATTGTTATATATTTATATTTGTAAATTATTAAACTTTTTATTTAATCAAAGTATTCTGGCAACTCAAATAATTTATTAAAATAAATGATATATAATATCATAACAAAATTTCTAAATTTTAAGAAAAAAAATTGTAGAAAAACCTTAAACTAATGTAACTAATTAAAAGTTAAATTCATAATATGTAATAAAGATACACAAATACCAAAAATCTTCATGATTCACAACAATGTGAAATGGTATGTTTTTCTTATGTTCTAAAAAATATCATTTGTGAATTTTATATTTATAGATATTGGAAACTGAAGTATACATTGCATTGTACCTGTGAAGTACATCGAAGATTATAAATACGAGTTATATTCTTATTTGGACTATTGCAATTAATATAGAAGTTCTTTCATCTGAGGCGAAACTTTTTTTATAAAAAAGTGTTCAATGTTTACATATTTTTTATTAATTAGTAATATTTCCTTCTGAATACAGAAAAATGGATCAAACCCTGAGATGGAAATTTCCTTCATTCAATATTACAAGAAAAGGATTAAATTTCAATGGAAGCATATGGACTATTAGTCCAAATCAAATATATACTACGTTGATGTTAAACAATATTTGGAAAAATGAATCCATTTTAAAACGAAGGCATCACTTGAATAAAAATTATCTTCCTTTATTATATAAGTTTTCATTGTTTATAGGGTAGCAGTTTCACAAAAAATATATTTTTGGAAAACTTGTCAAGAATAACCTCCTTTGGAAAGCGATATTGAATATTTTGGAACTTAAAATGGAAACCACTCTATTCGCTGACGATTCTGCTACCATCGGAAAAACTATATTATTATTGACGAAGTTGTACAAGAATGGTAAATACATTTATATTTAAAGAAAAAAAAATATTAACTAATTACTATTTTTTATTTAACAGAACGCATATCTGTTTGATCACTGGAGGAAAATTTCGTCGTATTTTCAGAAAGTAAACATATAAATTACTACATGAAATGAAAGAAACATTCTTCAAATTTTGCGTGACAAATTCTACGAGAAAACTTTGCAATGTCCAAATAAAGTAAGTCAAAATTCATATTAACATTCTCTGTGGCCTTGATATACAGTATGTCATCGGATCGAGTTAGAAAGAAGGAAAACATTTTTATTTTTTATTTTACGAGAAACATGTATTCTTAATAAAAGTTTTTACATGTTTCAATACTGACAATTCAGTTTTAACCTTTTCAAATTTTCTTTTAGTCTCAAACAAAAGTCGAACATAGTTCGACTTAGAATTTTTCTAATTGTAAGCCCCAAAAAACAAGTTTGCGTTATCATAGAAATTATTGTTAACATGACTTTAACTTTAGTTTCATAAATTTAACAACAAAAATAATATAAACAGTAACTATTCTACTCAATCGATTCACGGTTTGTTGAGCGCACAATTGTAGTCTTCGATGCAACTATTTAACTTCTTTGAATTTCTTCCGCAGAGTTAAAGACGTCACAGCGTCTCTAATTCTCTCCTTTAAATTCTCTACATTCAGTCGAAAATAATTTGCATAAACTATTTGTTTCCAACGGCCCCAAAGATAAACATGAGACCGATTGCCATAGCATTGAATTAGTTAAAATCGTTGTTTTTTGACAACATTTTCAACGATTACAACAGATTTTCTTAATTGACAGTCAATGAAATTAAATAAATAATTCCCGTTATTTTCAAATAAGTCGACCTATTTTCGTTTTTCTCTGAAACTAAAAGAAAATTTGAAAAGGTTAAATCTGAATTGGTCGTTTTGCCCACTGCTTCTTCGGAAAACGCTCTTTCTTTATGGCAATTCCAATATATTTAAATAATGTAAGTGTTATTACCGGTTCGATTCATTCTTTCACATTATTCTTTTTGTTTAGTTATCGTCTTTTGCTAACGTTTTTGGCGGTTTTCCGTTAGCATTTACAGGGAATCCTGAAGACTAATTCGTTCCGCCCAGAAGATTTTTACTACATAGTTTATTGTCATTATTATTTATTGTAATATTTTAATAATATATAACTTTCCTATTTTGTGTATCTAAGTGATAATTATACATCTGTTAAAGAAAACTGATTTTAAATGCTTCAATTTTCTTAAAAAAAAATATTTCGTATTTATTCGTATTATCGATAAACAAAAAATTCATCTTGGGTCAGTACTGCATAATTTAATTTTCCCGCCCGAGAAAAATGGTGGCATATCGGCGAAACTCAAGTAAGTAAAAATAATGAAATAATCATCTTCATGAGGTAAATTTTAACTTTATTATCTAACAAATATAAAAGTAAAACCTAATTTTAAAATGACATTATTTACACTTGCAATTCATACGTTTCATTATAAAAATTTCTTTTGTAAGCACAGCAGTTCTGAAACGTTTTTATCATAACATAATCAAATCTAACTGATCAAAATTATGGTACAAAGAAATGTTTAATAGCGATGTGTCGTTTTAAAAAGTTTTAATTGTTATTTGTAAATTTATTTTTATAAATGTTGTGTGAAGTAAATTTTGAAGCAAATCGGTTCTCAAACAGTGGAGTTTCATATAACTATAAAATTACACATTTATTCAAGGAGATTTTATTACTACTAGATTTATATTTCATTTTTAATCAAACACGAAATAAAATTAAATATCGTTAATGAATAGACTGCATTATCAGAATGAAAAAAAAATAGCTTCCACGGAATAAAATTAGTAGTCATGTTTTAATTATGATACCTATGTTACCGACATTCCGAAAGTTAGTTGACAGTTTCATTTTATACAATTTTTGTTCATATTTTTTCTTTGGAATAAAAATGTAAGTAGAGAACTGAGAAAAACTCCAGTATAATATATTGTAATTAAGAATTGCTCCCTTTTAACTGTAAATAGTGCTATTGTTTCCAAATAATATTTGAATTTTTAAACGTTAAACTGAATAAAAAATCGGTTCTCAAACAGTGGAATTTCAAATAACTAACTATAAAAATACACATTTATTCAAGGAAATTTTATTACTACTATATTTATATTTCATTTTCAAAAAAAAAAAGGAAATAAAATTAAATAGTAGTTAATTTTTAAATTTATAAATTAATATTGTCAATCCTAATACAACTGCCAGCGTCTTCAGTGAAGTTAGTCTAGGAATATTTGGTTTTAATTTAGTTACTTCGTCATACATTTGGCAATATTGACTGTTGACATTGGATACGTCAAAATTTATATTAATTAAATACGTTATGTTTTAAACTTAAATTAGTTGTAGCACCTTTGCTCCAGTCTATTATTCGTGAAATTATATTTAAATCTTTGATATCAGTACTCTATAAGAAGATATAATCGTTCATAGTCTGATTGTCAAAGTGACGGATGACAGCGTGATTTTTCTTAAATTTAGACATGGCTATTAGGAGTTATCTACACAGGAGCGATTTTTGCGGAATCCAGAATTAATTTTGCTATATTATCATAAAGAGAATTTATTTTATTAAGAAATGTAAAGAAGTTAGCAATGTATTGTGTATCACAACTTGTACAAATGAAAATACTGCAAGAAACAAAGTATTTGTTTACATATGTGTTATTTCTATAATTTCACCTTCAATTGTATCTGTGTAGTGAAGTCACATTTAAATAAGAATTCTAAAATACAGTCCAAAACTGATCAGTCTATCATTTGGAACAAGCCTTTACAAACGCAGGTTGAAAAATATCACAAAGTTTCAATAAAACCATTCTACAAAAACACGACTGAAAATTTTCTTGATATTCTTTTTACATTTTCAGAACATAAGCAAAGAAATTTTGTCTGAAACGAGTGCATAAAGTATTATACCTATAGGGAAATTAAAAGCAGATTAAAAAATCCCCATAAAACTACATATTCTACAATGAACTCTTTCATTGTAGATGTACATATGTACCAATAGAATTAGATTGGTACAGAGAAAATATGACAGTGATTATTATAATGAAAATGTTGTTGTTAAGAATCAATGGCTACAATTTGTATTGTAATCAAGCTATGCGTTATGGCTTGGAAACCAAAAGTGAAGCGAGATCAGTATTTCAAGCTTCAACTAATATATTATACATGAAATTGGACTTGTAGTGTTGTAATATTATCTAACCAACCATACTTAGCATGTAGTGATGATGGTTTTATCAAAACAGAAAACGGATTTGAACTTCTGGAAATAAAATGTCCTTATTCCTGTCAAAACAAATTCATTGTAGATTTACAAAATAAGAAATCAGCTGTAAATGATTTAGAATTCCATTAAAATAGTAACGTTAAACTCAAGAAGTCCGACAAATATTACACACAAGTCCACTTTTCAAAGCACATACTTTATATTACCGTTTGCCATTTCATTATTCGTAGAAAAAGATGAGAAGTTTCTATCTACAATAATTCCAAGGATTAGCGACTTTTTTTTAAATATTTCATACAGATTGTTCTAAATAAGTTTTAATTATATAATGTAATCAATTTTTATGCATTTTGATCAAATTTTTCATAACATTATTTTCAATATTAAATATTATAAAAGCCCTTAAGATTTACTCTGGGGATTCAAGTTTTTTTCTTTTCACATCATACAGGTGATTTGGAAATAAATAAAACAACACTGGCACCACCAGTTAGTTTGGTATGTCACAATGTATTCAAAATATTATTATGTTCTTGTTTTTGCTTAGAATAATAAACTTCATTTATGCCTAAAAATATTATTTTAAAATATATACATAATTAAATATAATTAAAAATATTTAATTGTTAAGTAATTATATCGATTCCTTCTTTAGCAGATGCAATAAATTTCATTATTAGTGCCATCTATGTGATTTTTTTAAACTGTTAAAAATATTGTTCTTTTTTCTGATACACATACAAACAAATTTTACAAAGACTGGTGTAAACGGTATTGTTAAACCTATAAAAATTATGTGTACAGGGTGAATACTGAAAACCTTGACATAGGGAAATAACATGGGAAAACAGTTTTTTGCTGTTTCCATCTGTCCCGGTAAATAAAATCGAGTGTATATGGTATCGTTAGTTAGATTAGTTAATTTTGCATCTAATAAAACCAAATGTTGTGTAATATGGCCTTTTCTAACTGAAATATTTGATAAAATAAATTGTATTTTGAAGGTTATCTTTCATATTTTCGAATAAGAAACGTTTAAAACAAAATGCTCCATAGCCGAGTGGATAAGAGGGCGGATTCATAATATAAATAATCTACAAGACCTGGTTCGAGACCACCTCGGCCCTATTTTTTTTTTATTTAATGGTATCAGGCTGGCTAGAACAGTACTATGAGATAAGACAGAAGGAATATACAAAAACAAAAGCGTGAGCAGAAATATGCACTCATTTGAGGCAACATTTTAATGAATTGAAGGACAATTATTTTTCGACGGCAAAGTCGTCTGTATAAAATCCACAATGCATTAATGCGTTCACGCGCCATTGTCGTAAGACAAAATGTAAATGAATTTTCTTGACCGGGGTAAATAGGCAATCGCAGTGCTACTTGGAATGGATACCCGGCTGCCGGCCGTCGGATCCAAAGTGTGGGAAAAGGCCCTAAATGAGAAACATATTTTACGTCGACCGGCTTTTGTATTTTTCAAAAAATTGTTAGAAATATGTCATGTTTCGTATCGAATGAAAGGTCTCGTTGTGGGCTAGCGTACAGAAATGACAAAAATGTTCCATGTCGATCAACTTTTGTTTTATGCACAAAGTTGTCAGAAGTATGCCGTGTTTGTTATCAAATGAAAGCACTCAAGTAGGGCAGCCATATTGAAATAACAAAAATTTGCTAGGTCGATCGGCTTTTGTTTTTTTGCAAAATTTGTCAGAAGTATGTCGTGTTTGGTATCATATGAAAGGTCTCGTCGAGAGCTGGTGTACAGGAATAAAATTAGCCGTCAACTGTAAATATTTCATTGATGCCGGAGGCCTAGGGAAGCTCAGCGTAGCTGAGCCTTCGCTAGTCCTATATACTAAAAAGGCATGTGTTGTGATGTTTATTTATTTTCATCATGACGATCGCCAAATTTTGTCACAAGCCTAACTGCCTGAACCATGAAAGGGATTGTTGTAAATTTTTTTTTAGATTGCATGGAATAATGTGTAGTTGTGCCTTTTGGGGGTCTCATATTTTTACTGTAAGTGGTTCTTGTGTAAAAAAATAAAAACTGTGCAAAATTAATAACTTGAAACAATGGATCCTAGTAGCCATGTCTAAATTTAAAAAGAGTCACGAGGTCATCTGTCACTTTTGACAATCTGTCTATGAACTTTAAACGATTATAACTTTTTATAGAACATTGATATTATGTAACAAGTCTAAGTCAGCACATTCTAGTGGCACCAATTAAGTAAATAGGAAATGGATGTAATTCATAAATAGTGTTGTGTAAAGGTAAAACTAATATTTGCTGACTTAGTACTTGTTCATAGTATATATAGTATAAGGTAATGGTTGTAAAGGCAGACAGAATAGAGATAGAGACAGAAAGATAGAGAAGTGAAAGAGAAGTAGAGTGGTATAGTTAGTGGTAGACGGCGGTGGTGGACAGAAGTGTCAATGGAGACCAAACCAATTGTAAACCATTATTTATTATATTATTTATATTTTTATACAAATGTTGAGTATTCTATTTAATTCAATATCCATCTCCTAATACTTGCTCCGTATCCGGTCTGACAAAGAACCCATTTAGATATATTTTGTAATACCTATCCTTTCGAGGAGCGGGTCACAAACTGGTAGCAGAGGTCCTATAAGAATGGTACAAGTTGGTATTAATGGAATTTATTGAGAGGACGTGCTACAGTTTGATGACGCCAAAGTCCTTAGAAAGCTGTGTTACAATTAAAGAAGTAAATACAGTATCATGTATAATAGTCTTGAGCAAAGGTGTTACAATTAATTTAAGTTTAAAACATAACGTATTTAATTAATATAAATTTTGACGTTTATAAGGTCAAAAGTCAATGTTGCCAATGTGTGATGAAGTAACTAAATTAAAACCAAATATTCCTAAACTAACTTCACTGAGGACGGTGGCAGTTGTATTAGAATTGACAATATTAATTAATAAATATAAGAATTAACTATTCCTTTTTAACACAAACAGTGTTGCCAAATTATGAAGTAGGTAACTAAATAAAAATAAAATATTCGTAAATAAAATAAATTGGACACTTTGCTGTGTTTGATATCAAAAGAAAAAAAACCATAAGTGCCGGTTTTGAAATGACAAAAAAAAAAAAATATGTCACGCCGATCTGCATTTGTTTTGCGCAAAAAGTTGTTACAAGTAGGTCGTCCTTGGGTTTTAATGAAACTACACAATGTGGACTGGTGTGCACGAATGACAAAAATGTTATACGTAGATTACGATTTGTTTTCTGCAAAATGTTGTCAGAAAAATGTCGTGTTTGGAAAAAGTTGTGAGAAGTATGTGGTGTTTAGTATCAAATTAAAGGGCTCGATACGAGCTGGCGTGTAGAATTAACAAAAATGATCAATGTTGATCGGCTTTTGATTTTTGCAACACTTTCTCAAAGGTACGTCGAGTTTGGTCTCAAATGAAAAGTCTCGTTTAGGGCTAGCGAGCAGAATTGACAAAAATGTTCCATTCCGGTCGGCTTTTGTTTTCTGTAAAAAGTTCTCAAAGGTATGGTGAGTTTGGTCTCAAATAAAACGTCTCGTTGAAGGATGAGGGCTAGCGTGTAGAATTGACAAAAATGTGCTATGTCGATCGGTTTTTGTTTTTTGCAAAAAGTTGTCAGAAGTATTTGGTGTTTGGTATCAAATGAAAGGTTTCGCTAAGGGCTGGTGTGCAGAATTAATAAAAAGGGTTAATATTGATCGGCTTTTAATTTTTGCAAAAAGTTTTTAGAAGTATGTCGAGTTTGGTCTCAAATGAAAGGTCTGTGGCGTTCAGGGTTGACAAAAATGTTGCATTCCTTTCGGTTTTTATTTTCTGTAAGAATTTTTCAAAATTATGTCCAGTTTGGTCTCAAACGTAGTTACAATTCGTTTTTTGCAAAATGTTGTCAGAAATATGTTGTGTTTGGTATCGAATGAAGTCTTGGTGAGGGCTGCTATGCAAAAAAAAAATTTTTATGTTAATCGGCTTTTGTTTTATGCAAAAAGTTAATAGACGTATGTCGTGTTTGGTATCTAATGAAAGGTCTCGTTAAGGGCTGACATGTAAAATTGACAAAAATGTTCCATGTCGATCGGCTTTTGTTTTTTGTAGAAAGTTGTCAGAAGTATCTCGTGTATGGTATTAAAAGAAATTTCTCGATGAGGACTGGCGAGCAGAATTGACAAAAATGATCTATGCCAATCGGTTTCTGTTTTTTGCAAAAAGTTGTCCGAAATATGTTGTGTTTAGTATCGAATGAAAGGTCTCGGCGAGGGCTAGCATGCAGAATTGACAAAAATGATCTATGTCGATCGGCTTTTGTTTTTGGAAAAAAGTTGTATAAAGTATATGATGTTTGGTTTCAAATGAAAGGTCTTACTAAGGGCTCGCGTGCAGAAATGACGAAAATGGATTAGGTTGATCGGCTTTTGTTTTCTGTAAAAAGTTGTAAGAAGTATATCGTGCTTAGAGTCAAATGAAAGGACTCGATGAGGGCTGGCGAGCAGAAATGTCAAAAATGTTCCATGACGAACATCTTTTGTTTTATGTAAAAAGTTGTCAGAATTATATCGTGTTTGGTATGAAATGAAAGGTATCGATGAGAGCTGACATGCAAAATTGACAGAAATGGTTCATGTTGACCCGCTTTTGTTTATTTGAAAAATTTCTCAAAGGTATATCGAGTTTGGTCTCAAATTAAATGTCTTGTTGAGGGCTAATTTGCAGAAATGACAAAAAAATGCCAAGTTGATCTGCATTTGTTTTTTTTGCAATTAGTTGGCGGAAGTAAACCTTGTTTGGTACCAAATAAAAGCATTCGACAAGACCTGTCTTGGAGAAATGAAATTATCTATCAAATGATAATATTTCACGGACGCCGGAGGCCTAGGGAAAGCTCAGCGTAGCTGAGCATTCGCTAGTCCTATATACTAAAAAGGCATGTGTCGTGATGTTTATTTATTTTCATCATGACGATCGCCAAATTTTGTCACAAGCCAAACTACCTTAACCATGAAAGGGATTGTTGTAAAAATTTTTTTAGATTGCAGGGAATAATGTGTAGTTGTGCCTTTTGGGGGTCTCATATTTTTACTATGAGTGGTTCTTGTGTGAAAAAATAAAAACTGTGCAAAATTAATAACTTGACACAATGGATCCTAGTAGCCATGTCTAAATTTAAGAAGAGTCACGAGGTCATCTGTCACTTTTGACAATCTGTCTATGAACTTTAAACGATTATAACTTTTTATAGAACATTGATATTAAAGAAGTAAATACAGTATCATGTATAATAGTCTTGAGCAAAGGTGTTACAACTAATTTATGTTTAAAACATAACGTATTTAATTAATATAAATTTTGACGTTTCCAATGTCAAAAGTCAATGTTGCCAAATGTGTGATGAAGTAAGTAAATTAAAACCAAATATTCCTAAACTAACTTCACTGAAGACGGTGGCAGTTGTATTAGGATTGACAATATTAATTTATAAATTTAAAAATTAACTACTATTTTTTAATACAAACAGTGTTGCCAAATTATGAAGTAACTAAATAAAAATCAAATGTACCTAATTAAATGGAACTCTTTGTTTTGTTTGATATCAAAAGAAAGAAAACCATAGTGGCCGGTTTTGAAATGACAAAAAAAATGTCATGTCGATCTGCATTTGTTTTTCGGAAAAAGTTGTTAGAAGTAGGTTGTCTTTGGGTTTTAAGGAAACGAATGACAAAAATGTTCTACGTAAATTAGAATTTGTTTTTTGCAAAATGTTGTCAGAAAAATGTTGTTTGGAAAAAGTTGTCAGAAGTGTGTGGTGTTTGATCTCAAATGAAAGGTTTCGTTGAGGGCTAGCGTGCAGAATTTTACAAAAATGTTCCATGCCAATCGGCTTTTGTTTTTCACAAATAGTTGTCAGAAGTATGTGATAGTTAAAATAAAGGTCTCGATGAGGGTTAGCGTGAAAAATAAACATAATTGCTCAATTTTAAACGGCTTTTGTTTTTTGCGAAAAGTTCTCAAAAATATGTTGAGTATAGTCTCAAAAGAAAGGTCTCGTTGAGGGCAAGCTTGCAGAATTGACAAAAATGATCCATTACGGTCTGCTTTTCTTTTTACAAAAAGTTTTCAAAAGTTCATAGTGTTTGGTATCAAATGAAAGTTCTCGGTGTGGGCTAGCCTGTAGAAATTTCAAAAATATTCCATGTCGATTGACTTTTGTTTTATGCAAAAAGATATCAAAAGTATGTTGTGTTTGGTATCAAATGAAAGGGCTCGATAAGGGCTCGAGTAGAGAAGTGACAAAAATGGTCTATGTCGATCGGCTTTTGTTTTATGCAACAAGTTGTTAGAAATATGTCGTGTTTGGTATCGAATAAAAGGTCTCATTGAGGGCTAGCGTGCAGAATTGGCAGAAATGTTCCATTCCGATCGGCTTTTGTTATCTGCAAAAAGTTCTCAAAAATATGTCGAGTTTGGTCTCAAATGAAACGTCTCGTTGAAGGATGAGGGCTAGCGTGCAGAATTGACAAAAATGTGCTATGTCGATCGGTTTTTGTTTTTTGCAAAAAGTTGTAAGAAGTATTTGGTGTTTGGTATCAAATTAAAGGGCTCGATAAGAGCTGGCGTATAGAATTAACAAAAATGATCAATATTGATCGGCTTTTGATTTTTGCAACACTTTCTCAAAGGTACGTCGAGTTTGGTGTCAAATGAAAAGTCTCGTTTAGGGCTAGCGAGCAGATTTGACAAAAATGTTCCATTCCGGTCGGCTTTTGTTTTCTGTAAAAAGTTCTCAAAGGTATGACGAGTTTGGTCTCAAATAAAACGTCTCGTTGAAGAATGAGAACTAGCGTGCAGAATTGACAAAAATGTGCTATGTCGATCGGTTTTTGTTTTTTGCAAAAAGTTGTCAGAAGTATTTGGTGTTAGGTATCAAATGAAAGGTTTCGATAAGGGCTGGTGTGCAGAATTAATAAAAAGGGTTAATATTGATCGGCTTTTGTTTTTTGCAAAAAGTTTTTAGAAGTATGTCGAGTTTGGTCTCAAATGAAAGGTCTCTGGCGTTCAAGGTTGACAAAAATGTTGCATTCCTTTCGGTTTTTGTTTTCTCTAAGTATTTCTCAAAATTTTGTCGAGTTTGGTCTCAAACGTAGTTACAATTCGTTTTTTGCAAAATTTTGTCAGAAATATGTTGTGTTTGGTATCGAATGAAAAGTCTTGGTGAGGGCTGCTGTGCAAAAAAAAAATTTCATGTTAATCGGCTTTTGTTTTATGCAAAAAGTTAATAGACGTATGTCGTTTTTGGTATCTAATGAAAGGTCTCGTTAAGGGCTGACACGTAAAATTGACAAAAATGTTCCATGTCGATTGACTTTTGTTTTTTGCTAAAAGTTGTCAGAAATATGTCATGTCTGGTATCGAATAAAAGGTCTTGGTGAGAACTCGCGTAGAGAATTGACAAAAATGATCAATTTGCAAAAATTTCTCAAAAGTATGTCGAGTTTGGTCTCAAATGAAAGGTCTCGTTGAGGGCTAGCGTGCAGAATTGACAGACACGTTCCATTCCGATCGGCTTTTGTTTTTTTGCAAAAATTTATCAAAAGTATGTCGAGTTTGGTCTTATTGAGGGCTAGCGTGCTGAATTCACTAAAATGTGCTATATCGTTCTGTTTTTGTTTTTTGCAAAAACTTGCCAGAAGTGTATTGTGTTTGGTATCAAATGAAAGGTTTCAATGAGGGCTGGTGTGTAGAATTAACAAAAATTGTCAATGTTGATCGGCTTTTGTTTTTTTGCAAAAAATTCTCAAAAGTATGTCGAGTTTGGTCTCAAATAAAACGTCTCTGAGAGGGCTTGCACGAATTGACAAAAATGTGCTATGTTGATCGGTATTTTTTTTTGCAAAATTGTGAGAAGTATGTGGTGTTTGGTATCAAATGAAAAAGTTTGATATAGGCTGGCGTGTAGAATTAACAAAAATATCAATGTTGATCGGCTTTTGTTTTTTGAAAAAATTTCTCGAAGGTATGTCGAGTTTGGTCTCAAATGAAAGGTCTCGTTGAGGGCTAGCGTGCAGAATTGACAAAAATGTTCCATGTCGATCGGCTTTTGTTTTATGCAACAAGTTGTCAGCAATATGTCGTGTTTGGTATCGAATGAAAGGTCTTGTTGAGGGCTACCGTGCAGAATTGACAAAAATGTGCTATGTCGATCGGTTTTTGTTTTCTGCAAAAAGTTGTCTGAAGTGTATGGTGTTTGATATCAAATGAAAGGTTTCAATGAGGGCTGGTGTGCAGACTTAACAAAAATTGTCAATCTCGATCGGCTTTTGTTTTTTGCAAAAGATTGTCACAAGTAAATAGTGTTTGGTATCAAATGAAAAGTCTTGGTGTGGGCTAGCGTGCAGATATGATAAAAATGTTTCACGTCGATCGACTTTTGTTTTATGTAGAAAGTTGTCAGAAGTATATCGTGTTTGGTATCAAATGAAAGGTCTCGGTGAGGACTGGGGTACATAAATGACAAAAATGATTAATGCCGACCAGCTTTTGTTTTCTGCAAAAAAATATTGGAAGTATATCGTGTTTACAATCTAATGAAAGGTCCTGGAGAGGCCTGAAGTGCAAATATGAAATAATTGTTTCATGCCAATCGGCATTTGTTTTTTGCACTGACAGCGGAGCTCTAGGGAATGCTCGTCATATACTATTTTGATAGATTCACTATCTATATATATTTTAAATAATCAAGAGCGTCGACAAATTTTTACCTCGGGGCAACAGGTTAAAGCATTTATGTAACCATTTTAATTTTTTTTTTTCAAGTTGTAGAGTCTAATGTGCTGGAGTGCCTTTTGGGGGTCTCATATTTTTACTGTGAGTGGTTTTTGTTTTAAAAAATTAAAACTGTGCAAAATTGGTACCTTGAAACAATGGATCCCAGAGCCCGTGTCTACATTTAAGAAGAATCACGTAGTCATTCGTCACTTTTGACAATCTGTCTATGAACTTTAAATGATTGTATCTTTTAATAGAACATTGATATCAAAGATTTGAAAACAGTGTCATGAATAATAAACTTAAGACAAGGATGTCACAACTAATTTAAGTTTAAAACATAACGTATTTAATTAATATAAATTTTGACGTTTCCAATGTCAAAAGTCAATGTTGCCAAATGTGTGATGAAGTAACTAAATTAAAACCAAATATTCCTAAAATAACTTCACTGAAAAGGGTGGCAGTTGTATTAGGATTGACAATATTAATTTATATATTTAAAAATTAACTACTATTTTTTAATACAAACAGTGTTGCCAAATTATAAAGTAACTAAATAAAAATCAAACATTTGATATCAAAAGAAAACCAAAAGAGCCGGTTTTGAAATGACAAAAAAAAATGCGTCATGTCGACCTGCATTTGTTTTTCGCAAAAAGTTGTTAAAAGTAGGTCGTTCTTGAGTTTTAATGAAACGACACAATGTGGACTGGTGTCCACAAATGACAAAAATGTTCTACGTCGATTAAAATTTGTTTTTTACAAAATGTTGTCAGAAATATGTCGTGTTTGGTATCGAAAGAAAAGACTTGGAAAGGACTGGTGTGCAGAATTAAAAATTTTCTATGTTTATCGGCTCTTGTTTTATGCAAAAAGTTAATAGAAGTATATCGTGTTTGGTATCTTATGAAAGGTCTCGTTAAGGGCTGAAATGCAAAATTGACAAAAATGTTCCATGTCGATTGGCTTTTGTTTTTTGCCAAAAGTTGTCAGAAATATGTCGTGTTTGGTATCGAATGAGAGATCTCGGCGAGGGCTCGCGTACAGAATTGTCAAAAATGTTCCATGTCGATCGGCTTTTGTTTTTTGCAACAACTTGTCAGAAATATGTCGTGTTTGGTATCGAATGAAAGGTCTTGGCGAGGGCTCGCGTACAAAATTGACAAAAATGTTCCATTCCGATCGACTTTTGTTTTCTGCCAAAATTTCTCAAAATTATGTCTAGTTTGGTCTCAAATGAAACGTCTTGATGAGAGCTAGCGTGCAGAATTGACAAAAATGTGCCATGTCGATCGGTATTTGTTTTTTGCAAAAAGTTGTCAGAAGTGTGTGGTGTTTGGTATCAAATGAAAGGTTTCAATAAAGGCTGGTGTGCAGAATTGACGAAAATGGTCAATGTCGATCGGCTTTTGTTTTTTGCAAAAGGTTGTCACAAGTATATAGTGTTTGGTATCAAATGAAAAGTCTCGATGTGGGCTAGCGTGTAGATATGATAAAAATGTATCATGTCGACAGACTTTTGTTTTATGCAGAAAGTTGTAAGAAGTATGTCGTGTTTGGTATCAAATGAAAGGTCTCGGTGAGGGCTGGGGTACATAAATGATAAAAATGTTTCATGTCGACCGGCTTTTGTTTTTTGCAAAAAATTATTAGAAGTATATCGTGTTTGCAATCCAATGAAAGGTCTCGGTGAGGCCTGACGTGGAAATATGAAATAATTGTTTCATGTCGATCGGCATTTGTTTTTTGCACTGACAGCGGAGCTCTAGGGAATGCTCGGCGTAGCCGAGAATTCGCTAGTCCTATATACTAAAAGGCATGTGTCCGTGATGTTCATTTATTTTCATCACGACGATCGCCAAATTTTGTCACAAGCCTAACTGCCTGAACCATGAAAGAGATTGTTGTAAATTTTTTTTTAGGTTGCAGGGAATAATGTGTAGTTGTGCCTTTTGGGGGTCTCATATTTTTACTGTGAGTGGTTCTTGTGTAAAAAAATAAAAACTATGCAAAATTAATAACTTAAAACAATGGATCCTAGTAGCCATGTCTAAATTTAAAAAGAGTCACGAGGTCATCTGTCACTTTTGACAATCTGTCTATGAACTTTAAACGATTATAACTTTTTATAGAACATTAATATTAAAGAAGTAAATACAGTATCATGTATTATGGTCTCGAGCAAAGGTGTTACAATTAATTTAAGTTTAAAACATAACGTATTTCCTATATACTAAAAAGGCATGTGTCGTGATGTTTATTTATTTTCATCATGACGATCGCCAAATTTTGTCACAAGCCTAACTGCCTGAACCATGAAAGGGATTGTTGTAAATTTTTTTTTAGATTGCAGGGAATAATGTGTAGTTGTGCCTTTTGGGGGTCCCATATTTTTACTGTGAGTGGTTCTTGTGTAAAAAAATAAAAACTGTGCAAAATTAATAACTTGAAACAATGGATCCTAGTAGCCATGTCTAAATTTAAGAAGAGTCACGAGGTCATCTGTCACTTTTGACAATCTATCTATGAACTTTAAACGATTATAACTTTTTATAGAACATTGATATTAAAGAAGTAAATACAGTATCATGTATAATAGTCTTGAGCAAAGGTGTTACAATTAATTTAAGTTTAAAACATATCGTATTTAATTAATAATAATTTTGACGTTTCCATTGTCAAAAGTCAATGTTGCCAAATGTGTGATGAAGTAACTAAATGAAAACCAAATATTCCTAACCTAACTTTACTGAAGACGGTGGCAGTTGTATTAGGGTTGACAATATTAATTTATAAATTTAAAAATTAACTACTATTTTTTAATACAGTGTTGCCAAATTATGAAGTAACTAAATAAAAATCAAATGTACCTAATTAAATGGAACACTTTGCTGTGTTTGATATCAAAAGAAAGAAAATCATAATGGCCGGTTTTGAAATGACAAAAAAATGTGTCATGTCGATCTGCATTTGTTTTTCGGAAAAAGTTGTTAGAAGTAGGTTGTCTTTGGGTTTTAAGGAAACGAATGACAAAAATGTTCTACGTAAATTAGAATTTGTTTTTTGCAAAATGTTGTCAGAAAAATGTTTTTTGGAAAAAGTTGTGAGAAGTATGTGGTGTTTAGTATCAAATGAAAGGGCTCGATAAGGGCTGGCGTGTAGAATGAACAATAAAGGTCAAAGTTGATCGGCTTTTGTTTTTTGCAAAAATTTCTTAAAGGTATGTCGAGTTTGGTCTCAAATGAAAGGTCTCGTTCAGGGCTAGCGTGCAGAATGGACAAAAATGTTCCATGTCGATCTGCTTTTGTTTTAGGCAAAAAGTTGTCAGAAGTATGTCGTGTTTGGTATCAAATGAAAGGTTTCGTTGAGGGCTAGCAATCAAAATTGACAAAAATGTTCCATTCCGATCGGCTTTTGTTTTCTGCAAAAAGTTGTCAAAGGTATGTCGAGTTTGGTCTCAAATGAAAGGTCTCGTTGAGGGCTAACGTGCAGAGTTGACAAAAATGTGCCATGTCAATCGCCTTTTGTTTTTTGCAAAAAGTTGTCAGAAGTGTGTGGTGTTTGATCTCAAATGAAAGGTTTCGTTGAGGGCTAGCGTGCAGAATTTTACAAAAATGTTCCATGCCAATCGGCTTTTGTTTTTCACAAATAGTTGTCAGAAGTATGTGGTGGTTAGTATCAAAATAAAGGACTCGATGAGGGTTAGCGTGAAAAATTAACAAAATTGCTCAATCTTGATCGGCTTTTGTTTTTTGCGAAAAGTTCTCAGAAATATGTCGAGTATAGTCTCAAAAGAAAGGTCTCGTTGAGGGCTAGCATGCAGAATTGACAAAAATGATCCATTACGGTCTGCTTTTCTTTTTACAAAAAGTTTTCAAAAGTTTATAGTGTTTGGTATCAAATGAAAGTTCTCGGTGTGGACTAGCCTGTAGAAATTTCAAAAATATTCCATGTCGATTGACTTTTGTTTTATGCAAAAAGATATCAGAAGTATGTTGTGTTTGGTATCAAATGAAAGGGCTCGATAAGGGCTCGAGTAGAGAATTGACAAAAATGATCTATGTCGATCGGCTTTTGTTTTATGCAACAAGTTGTCAGAAATATGTCGTGTTTGGTATAGAATAAAAGGTCTCATTGAGGGCTAGCGTGCAGAATTGGCAGAAATGTTCCATTCCGATCGGCTTTTGTTTTTTGCAAAAAGTTTTCAAAAGTATGTCGAGTTTGGTCTCAAATGAAACGTCTTGTTGAGAACTAGCGTGCAGAATTGACAAAAATGTGCTATGTCAGTCGGATTTTGTTTTTTGCAAAAAGTTGTCAGAAGTGTATGGTGTTTGGTATCAAATGAAAGGTTTCAATGAGGGCTGGTGTGCAGAATTAACAAAAATTGTCAATGTCGCTCGGCTTTTGTTTTTTGCAAAAGGTTGTCACAAGTATATAGTGTTTGGTATCAAATGAAAAGTCTTGGTGTGGGCTAGCGTACAGATATGATAAAAATGTTTCATGTCGATCGACTTTTGTTTTATGTAGAAAGTTGTCAGAAGTATGTCGTGTTTGGTATCAAATGAAAGGTCTCGATGAGGGCTGGGATACATAAATGACAAAAATGTTTCATGCCGACCGGCTTTTGTCTTTTGCAAAAAATTATTGGAAGTATATCGTGTTTGCAATCTAATGAAAGGTCTTGGAGAGGCCTGGAGTGCAAATATGAAATAATTGTTTCATGTCGATCGGCATTTGTTTTTTGCACTGACAGCGGAGCTTTAGGGAATGCTCGGCGTAGCCGAGAATTCGCTAGTCCTATATACTAAAAGGCATGTGTCCTAATCTATATTTATTTTCATCATGACGATCGCCAAATTTTCGGACAAACCTACAGCCTTAACCATTTATGAAATTGTTATGTATAATAATATCAAGTTGTAGAGAATGATGCGTAGGTGTGCCTTTTTGGTGTTTCATATTTTTACTTCGAGCAGTTTTTGCGTAAATTAATAAAAACCACACACTTTTTTCATTTTGAAACAATCTTGAAACTAAAGATCGTAGTAGCCATGTCTAAATTTAAAAAGAATCACGCTGTAATCTGTCACTTTTGACAAACAATCTGTGAACTTTAAACGATTGTATATTCAAATAGAACATTGATATTAAAGAAATGAATACAGTATCATGTATAATAGTCTTGAGCAAAGGTGTTTCAATTAATTTAAGTTTAAAACATAACGTATTTAATTAAAATAAATTTTGACGTTTCCAATGTCAAAAGGCAATGTTGCCAAATGTGTAATGAAGGAACTAAATTAAAACCAAATATTCCTAAACTAACTTCAATAAAGACGGTGGCAGTTGTATTAGGATTGACAATATTAATTTATAAATTTAAAAATTAACTACTATTTTTTAATACAAACAGTGTTGCCAAATTATAAAGTAACTAAATAAATATCAAATATTACTAAATAAAATAAATTGAATACTTTGCTGTGTTTGTTATCAAAAAAAAGAAACCATAAGGGCCAGTTTTAAAATGACAAAAAAAAATGTGTCATGTCGATCTGCATTTGTTTTTCGTAAAAAGTTGTTAGAACTAGGTCGTCCTTGGGTTTTAAGGAAACGACACAATACGGACTGGTGTGCACAAATGACAAAAATATTCTACGTAGATTAGAATTTGCTTTTTGCAAAATGTTGTCAGAAAAAAGTCGTGTTTAGGTATTTTCGAATTACATAAGTCAATATTGCCAAATGTTTAATAAAGTAACTAAACAAAGAACAAATATTTCCAAATGAACGTTATTGAAGACAGTGAATGTCATATTTGGCTAGGTCACGATGAGGGCTTATGTACAAAATTAACAAAAATGTTCTATATCGAACGGCTTTTGTTTTTTGGAAAAAGTTGTGAGAAGTATGTGGTGTTTGGTATCAAATGAAAAAGCTCGATAAGGGCTAGCGTGTAGAATTAACAAAAAAGGCCAATGTTGATAGGCTTTTGATTTTTGCAAAAATTTCTCAAAGGTATGTCGAGTTTGGTCTCAAATTAAAGGTCTCGTTTAGAGCTGGCGTACAGAATTGACAAAAATGTTCCATGTCGATCGGCTTTTGTTTTATGCAAAAAGTTGTCAGAAGTATGTCGTGTTTGGTATCAAATGAAAGGTCTCGGAGAATCCTAGCGTGCAAAATTGACAAAAATGTGCTATGTCGATCGGTATTTGTTTTTTGCAAAAAGTTGTTAGAAGTGTGTGGTGTTTGGTATCAAATGAAAGGTTTTAATGAAGGCTGGTGTGCAGAATTAACAAAAATGGTCAATGTCGATCGGCTTTTGTTTTTTGCAAAAGGTTGTCACAAGTATATAGTGTTTGGTATCAAATGAAAAGTCTCGGTGTGGGCTAGCGTGTAGATGTGATAAAAATGTTTCATGTCGATCGACTTTTGTTTTATGCAGAAAGTTGTTAAAAGTATGTCGTGTATGGTATCAAATGAAAGGTCTCGGTAAAGGCTGGGGTACATAAATGACATAAATGTTTTATGTCGACCGGCTTTTATTTCTTGCAAAAAATTATTAGAAGTATATCGTGTTTAGTCTCAAATGAAAGGTCTCGTTGAGGGCTAGCGTGCAAAATTGACAAAAATGTTCCATTCCGATCGGCTTTTGTGCTCTACAAAAAGTTCTCAAAGGTATGTCGAGTTTGGTCTCATATGAAAAGTCTTGTTGAGGGCTAGCGTGCAGAATTGAGAAAAATGTTCCATATCGATCGGCTTTTGTTTTATGCAAAAAGTTGTCAGAAGTATGTCGTGTTTGGTATCAAATGAAAGGTCTCGAAGAGGGCTAGCATGCAGAATTGACAAAAATGTGCTATGTCGATCGGTAGTTGTTTTTTTGCAAAAAGTTGTCAGAAGTGTGTGGTGTTTAGTATCAAATGAAAGGTTTCAATGAAGGCTGGTGTGCAGAATTAACGCTAATGGTCAATGTCGATCGGCTTTTGTTTTTTGCAAAAGGTTGTCACAAGTATAAAGTGTTTGGTATCAAATGAAAAGTCTTGATGTGGGCTAGAGTGTACATATAATAAAAATGTTTCATGTCGATCGACTTTTGTTTTATGCAGAAAGTTGTCAAAAGTATGTATTGTATGGTACCAAATAAAAGGTTTTGGTGAGAGTTGGGGTACATAAATGACAAAAATGTTTCATGCCGACCGGCTTTTGTCTTTTGCAAAAAATTATTGGAAGTATATCGTGTTTGCAATCTAATGAAAGGTCTTGGAGAGGCCTGGAGTGCAAATATGAAATAATTGTTTCATATCGATCGGCATTTGTTTTTTGCACTGACAGCGGAGCTCTAGGGAATGCTCGGTGTAGCCGAGAATTCGCTAGTCCTATATACTAAAAGGCATGTGTCCTAATCTATATTTATTTTCATCATGACGATCGCCAAATTTTCGGACAAACCTACAGCCTTAACCATTTATGAAATTGTTATGTATAATAATATCAAGTTGTAGAGAATGATGCGTAGGTGTGCCTTTTTGGTGTTTCATATTTTTACGTCGAGCAGTTTTTGCGTAAATTAATAAAAACCACACACTTTTTTCATTTTGAAACAATCTTGAAACTAAAGATCGTAGTAGCCATGTCTAAATTTAAAAAGAATCACGCTGTAATCTGTCACTTTTGACAAACATTCTGTGAACTTTAAACGATTGTATTTTCAAATAGAACATTGATATTAAAGAAATGAATACAGTATCATGTATAATAGTCTTGAGCAAAGGTGTTTCAATTAATTTAAGTTTAAAACATAACGTATTTAATTAAAATAAATTTTGACGTTTCCAATGTCAAAAGGCAATGTTGCCAAATGTGTAATGAAGGAACTAAATTAAAACCAAATATTCCTAAACTAACTTCAATAAAGACGGTGGCAGTTGTATTAGGATTGACAATATTAATTTATAAATTTAAAAATTAACTACTATTTTTTAATACAAACAGTGTTGCCAAATTATAAAGTAACTAAATAAATATCAAATATTACTAAATAAAATAAATTGAATACTTTGCTGTGTTTGTTATCAAAAAAAAGAAACCATAAGGGCCAGTTTTAAAATGACAAAAAAAAATGTGTCATGTCGATCTGCATTTGTTTTTCGTAAAAAGTTGTTAGAACTAGGTCGTCCTTGGGTTTTAAGGAAACGACACAATACGGACTGGTGTGCACAAATGACAAAAATATTCTACGTAGATTAGAATTTGCTTTTTGCAAAATGTTGTCAGAAAAAAGTCGTGTTTGGGTATTTTCGAATTACATAAGTCAATATTGCCAAATGTTTAATAAAGTAACTAAACAAAGAACAAATATTTCCAAATGAACGTTATTGAAGACAGTGAATGTCATATTTGGCTAGGTCACGATGAGGGCTTATGTACAAAATTAACAAAAATGTTCTATATCGAACGGCTTTTGTTTTTTGGAAAAAGTTGTGAGAAGTATGTGGTGTTTGGTATCAAATGAAAAAGCTCGATAAGGGCTAGCGTGTAGAATTAACAAAAAAGGCCAATGTTGATAGGCTTTTGATTTTTGCAAAAATTTCTCAAAGGTATGTCGAGTTTGGTCTCAAATTAAAGGTCTCGTTTAGAGCTGGCGTACAGAATTGACAAAAATATTCCATGTCGATCGGCTTTTGTTTTATGCAAAAAGTTGTCAGAAGTATGTCGTGTTTGGTATCAAATGAAAGGTCTCGGAGAATCCTAGCGTGCAAAATTGACAAAAATGTGCTATGTCGATCGGTATTTGTTTTTTGCAAAAAGTTGTTAGAAGTGTGTGGTGTTTGGTATCAAATGAAAGGTTTCAATGAAGGCTGGTGTGCAGAATTAACAAAAATGGTCAATGTCGATCGGCTTTTGTTTTTTGCAAAAGGTTGTCACAAGTATATAGTGTTTGGTATCAAATGAAAAGTCTCGGTGTGGGCTAGCGTGTAGATATGATAAAAATGTTTCATGTCGATCGACTTTTGTTTTATGCAGAAAGTTGTTAAAAGTATGTCGTGTATGGTATCAAATGAAAGGTCTCGGTAAAGGCTGGGGTACATAAATGACATAAATGTTTTATGTCGACCGGCTTTTATTTCTTGCAAAAAATTATTAGAAGTATATCGTGTTTAGTCTCAAATGAAAGGTCTCGTTGAGGGCTAGCGTGCAAAATTGACAAAAATGTTCCATTCCGATCGGCTTTTGTGCTCTACAAAAAGTTCTCAAAGGTATGTCGAGTTTGGTCTCATATGAAAAGTCTTGTTGAGGGCTAGCGTGCAGAATTGAGAAAAATGTTCCATATCGATCGGCTTTTGTTTTATGCAAAAAGTTGTCAGAAGTATGTCGTGTTTGGTATCAAATGAAAGGTCTCGAAGAGGGCTAGCATGCAGAATTGACAAAAATGTGCTATGTCGATCGGTAGTTGTTTTTTTGCAAAAAGTTGTCAGAAGTGTGTGGTGTTTAGTATCAAATGAAAGGTTTCAATGAAGGCTGGTGTGCAGAATTAACGCTAATGGTCAATGTCGATCGGCTTTTGTTTTTTGCAAAAGGTTGTCACAAGTATAAAGTGTTTGGTATCAAATGAAAAGTCTCGATGTGGGCTAGAGTGTACATATAATAAAAATGTTTCATGTCGATCGACTTTTGTTTTATGCAGAAAGTTGTCAAAAGTATGTATTGTATGGTACCAAATAAAAGGTTTTGGTGAGAGTTGGGGTACATAAATGACAAAAATGTTTCATATCGACCGGATTTTGTTTTTTGCAAAAAAATATTAGAAGTATATCGTGTTTGCAATCTAATGGAAGGTCTCGGTAAGGCCTGACGTGGAAATATGAAATAAATGTTTCAAGTCGATCGGCATTTATTTTTTGCACTGACAGCGGAGCTCTAGGGTATGCTCGGCGTAGCCGAGAATTCGCTAGTAGGATACTATTCAATGAAATTAAAAATAAACAATTTACTACACGTTTGGACAAAGGATAGTTCTGCATACGATAATAGAGGCGGTCAGGAATTATATAGTGACATAAGCTCAGTTTTGAAAATATGGACTTAGGATAGTTCTCCATTAAACAGACGAAAATTTATGCATGTGTTCCATAAGAATCAATGGTAATTTGTTTTAAATTGCAATTTGTTACATTTTTCTATTTAATTACATGTAAATCAAAGCACATTGTCTTCCCCCACTACTTTTTCTCCACCAGGGATGATAACGAATACAATGCTCTTAAACACTTCTTAGTCTTTGTAGGAATCAATAAGTGATTAGACGTGGGTATGTGTAAGTGCATGTTCCTGGAGCATAGGGGCGCAAATGGGACATTGTCACCGTAAATATAAAAATACTGTTAACGAGTAAAAATTTGTGTTCGTGTGCTACATTTTTCAAGTTACTTCAGTAAGACAGGCTTCCAAAACCTGATGTGGTGTTGCTTGAAAGAAATTTATGCTCAAGTCGCTGTCGGTTCTGATTTGCACATAATGGGGTAGGTGACCAATTTCTAAATTTGGTATATGTGATAGCTTGTACAAAAATAATATACCCGTATTTTTTTTAAATTGTTAATTATTTGTTGTTTTGAAGTAAATAAATAATATAGTACTTGGGAGGGGATTATGACGTCAACTAAGTTCATGAGAGGGGCGAAGGTAGACAGAAACGGAAATATGTGGTGTGTGTGAGATAGATAGGTTTATTGCCACACCTTCAAATTTTAACCAATCAGCGTGCAACTTAGTGAACGTCATAGTAATGGACGCTGTTTCTATTTAACGAAAATTACTAAACAATTGCTGATAAATATTTAACTTTTTTAATGTCAACGTTCATAAATAAACATACTTTCTATAATTTAATAGTTTTTTCATTAAAATTCTACCTTGGTCACCTATCCCATTACCAAAAGTTACATGTTTACCTAAAAACCGAAAAACACTCAAAGGTTTCAAGGTCGTTACATACACAACACGTAATCCACAACTATAAAATTACGAAAAAACAAAATACAATTATTTCCAGCGCTCAAGTCATTGCACAGTTTGTTATGCAATAATATGTTATTTACAATTACATTTTAAAATTTTATTTCGTGTTTAAAGGGCGCTAACGTTTTGATATTTTAATATCTTATATTGTAGCCTGAAAAAGACAGGGAGAGTCCGGGGTGAATTTTGATTTATATTTTCGAAATTCCTCACGGTTTCGGAGATAATGACTGAAAATTCCAAGTTTCAAATCGCACAATACATATGTAAACTAATAAAAAAAAAGTTCAAGGTCAACTGGACACAACAACTGTTTTAAAAACCAAAAATTTCAAAAGACCTTGTCAATTTAAATTTCCCCCCAACTTACGTCATCATGATGTTACGACCAATCAAATTGCTAGATACAAATGGGTAGGCGGAGCTTATGACCACATAAGTAGTAGTGGTGGGGGGGTGGCTCAATCGTCGCTGTACCTACTATAATTAATTAAGGTATAGTACATTTTAATTTAAATTTGTTAATATAAATAGGTAAAATCCAGAAAAATTCAGTGGAACTTATTTTCATGTTTCTCAACTCCCTACATATTTTCATGTCTTAATCACAATAAATTAATATATTACTGTCGTATTGATGAGTTATGCCAATTGAAAATGGCAATATTGATATTATATCACGATATAATACGGTATAGTTCAAATTTCTTAATATAAATAGGTAAAATCTAGAGAAATTCAGGAGACCTTATTTTCTTGTCTGTCAACTCTCTACATATTTCGATGTTAATTGCAATAAATTAATATATTACTTTCTTATTGATGAGCCATACTAATTGAAAATAGCAATATAGTATTATATAACGATATAGTACTTGTTCGGACCACATATGTCATCTAGTGCCATTCAGGCGCGCTAGCATGGTTTTACAATTTTTCTATCATGCGACTTTGCTTAGCGTAATGACGTCAGTTCCTGTCCTGTCTTCACGCATCTGCAAACTGTGATCTTCCTCATTCTTTCACTGTCTGTCCGCTGAGGAGATCGCACGCTTCTAATACTCTACGCTAAAATTGACCATGAGGCTTAATATATTTTTTCTATTGTTGTTTTTTATAATTCAACTATTTTCTTTTTGTGCAACAAACAAATCTACACACGCTGTACATTTTACACGCTGTAAATACACACATTTTTTCACATTGTTGAGCACTTTACAATTGCGTTACTTGCGATTTTGTTTTACGCTAAATATAGCTTATTTCATTTTCAATTGTTATTTAATTGCAACATTGTATAGTTTTGCACATTTGCTGCATATTTTATTTGCATTTGATCGCATGTAGTTCAAATTAATTTGACTACATTTGACAGGTTTTGCTTTACTTTTAATATTGTTCTAATTATTTTTACAAGCGCTAAGATTGTTTAGCTATGTTTAAAGTTCATATTCGCTTTTTTTTATTTTATTACTTATATTAGGACTTTGTCGAATTTTTAGGCAACTTATACTTATTATTTACGCTTGGGTACATTTTTTTTATTGCATTTAATATTTAGCTGCACATTATTTGTTAAACATAGACTTGTGTTGAACAAAGTATCCTTTTATTTTGTCCCTTTTTGTACAAATTTACAATATTTATAGCACCGAGCTTCTACTGGACATCTTGCGCTGCTTGCTGGTTTTTTTTTTTTATATTTGCTTTGTATTTATTTGCTTTATCTTTCGCTGTTGTTAGGAATAAGAACTTCATTAGCTTCGCTATCCTAATCAATATTTGTTATCCATTTTTACCAATTTAACCTGTCAACCTTAAGAGGTATGTATCCAGTCCTACTTGTATTCTCGTTTATACTTCGCTTTGAATACACTGGTACACAGACCGACATCTTTGGAATGCCGCTACGCTCGAAATAATCGTTCCAAATCAATCGACTAGCCGACCAACTATAGTTCTTTCGCCTACGAAGCATATTTTAGGTCAACGTTAGCACCTGATCAGGGATTTTGACTTCAACGCAACGCTGGTCCTTAGAGTCATACTCCAGAAGTCAGATTTAGTCAGGCCGCATCTTAATACATCAACCCAAAGTGCTGAGACAACTGAACCAGCTACTAAACGCCCCGACAATACTTTTTAGTTCATATTTGTTAATATAAATGGGTAAAATCCAGACAAATTCAGTGGACTTTATTTTCTCGTCGATCAACTCTCTACATATTTCCATGTTTTAATTCCAATAAATTAATATATTTTTTTCTATAGCAGATGTTAAAGTGTAATTTTATCAACTTAAAATAGTGGATAAAGTAGCACTTTAACCGCAAGGGTAGATATAGTAACACTTTAACAGCAAGGGTAGATAAAGTACTTTAACTTTTGTTTATTAGAAGTACATTTCCATAACAACGCACACGACTGACATTTTAAAATTGTTCTTAAATAATAATTTAATTTTTCTAATTCCTTTTTCTTCAAAACCTGCTATAGAAAAATATAGAATTTGATACACGACGATAAAATTAAATTATCGACTCGCGAAAAATAATTCACGAGCGATATAATCGAGAGTGAATTAACACTTTCCGCTTGTCGATAAAATATTGTTATTAATAACTAATTGTCCCATTGATGAGTCATACTAATTAAAAATAACAATATTGATATTATATTTCGATATAATACATTTTAGTTAAAATTTATTAATATAAATAAATTTAGTGGACCTCATTTCCATGTCTGTCAACTCTCTGAATATTTCTGTATTTTAATTACTATAAATTAATATATTACTGTTTTATTGATGAGGCCTACTAATTGAAAATAGCTATATAGATATTATATTCCGATATAGTACATTTTAGTTAAAATTTGGTAATATAAATAAGTTAAATCCAGAGAAATGCAGTGGACCTTATTTTCATGTCTCTCAACCCCCTACATATTTCCATGTCTTAATCACAATAATTTACTGTATTACTGTCTTATTGATGAGCCATACTAATTGAGCAATATAGTATTGTATTACGATATGGTACATTTTAGTGCAAATTTGTTAATATAAATAGGTCAAATCCATACAAACTCAGGGTACCTTATTTTCATGTCTCTCAATTCCCTATATATTTTCATGTCTTAACCGCAATAAATTAAAATATTACAGCTTTATTGATGAGCAATACTAATTGATTTTAGCAATATTTCGATATAATACTTTTTAGTTCAAATTTGTTAATATAAATAGGTAAAATCCACACAAATTCAGTGGACCTTACTGTCTCGTCTGTCAACTATCTTTATATTTCCATGTTTTAATTACAATAAATTAATATAATACTGTCTTATTGATGAGTTATACTAATTAAAAATAGGTATTATATTTCGTTATAAATTCAGTGGACCTCATTTTCATGTCTGTCAACTCTTTACATGTTTCCATGTATTAATTACAATAAATTAATATAATACTACTTTATTAATGAGTCGTAGTAATTAAAATAGCAAGATTGATATTATATTTCGATATAATATATTTTAGTTCAAATTTGTTTATATAAATAGTTTAAATCCAAAGAAATTTAGTGGGCCTTATTTTCTTGTCTGTCAACTCTCCTCATATTTTCATGTCATAGTTACTATAAATTAATATCTTACTGCACTGCTAATTTGTATAATGAGTTAGTAGTTTAGTATTACAAGAACTAAACATTGTCTACAATTCGGGTACCGTTAGATTTATTCGTATTATTAGTTGCACAAAGTGAAATTAGGACTGAAAAAACTTTGCTTTGATTTCTTGCAAATACCTCTTATTCTTAAAAGTAAGTTACTGTACATGAAATTGATCTTGAAATATATTATTACATTCAGTATTCTTGAATTAATTTGCCGCAATAAATCTACTAGAACTTGCCACATATTAATCAAGGTATATATCAATAGATGGCGGCTAAATATTCAGGAATATCATTTCACTACCAAAAAAAAGCAGAAATTAATGTTAGAATTATGCTGACATTCATTATAACATACAACATGTTGTAGTTTAATATTTTATTAGCCAATTAAGCTGTTACGATTTGTTGGTCCTTATATTCCGACATTTACAGTAATTTATTTTTAACTGATTTTTAATAATATTGAGATAGGCAGGGTAATGCGTTGGTGATGAAGGAATTAAATAAATACACAGATTACGTTGAGAACAACAAAAGTTTTGTATATTATATAATTGACATATACATACATGACAACATATGATTTATTAATACATGTCACAAACTATTTGTTTTTAATACAATAAAAACCACTACGGTTTGGATCGAGTTGCATCAATTCCTAACAAATAAAACAGACCACATAGTGTTTTCTATGCACAAGAATCCATACTAATTTAAAATAACATTATTGATATTGTATTAAAGCATAATACATTATAGTACGAATATAATAATTTAAATAGGTAAAATCAGTGGACCTTATTTTCTTGTAAGGCAACTCTATACAAATTGCACATGTCTTAATTTATATAAATTAATGTATTACTATCTTATTCATGAGCCATACAAATTTAAAATCTCATCATTATTATTTTTCTGCAATTAAAGTCTCTATAAATAGCATGCATACGAATTAATTTAATTTACAATATTAAAATTTATTTCAATATGAAATAACTACAAACTAGTATAACATATCAATAGTACACTAAGAAACGTTTTGTATTCGGATGCCTTATTTGTTCGAATGAATTCTACAAGTATAGATAAAAATTAAATTTGATATCCAAATGAATCCTATATTCAAGTAAGTCATTAATGTGTCTAGAAGGACTACAAAATGTTTATAAGTATTCGTATTACAAATTTTGTAGTTTTGAAGACTCTAAATGTGTTTGTGTGAGTGTGTGTGTGTGTGTGTGTCTGTGTTGGTGTATGTGTTTGTGTTTTTTTTATTAATCTATTATAAGGTTCTACTCCATACATACACAAATACACGAACATAAACATACAAGTTAAGATTATGGAAACAACAACCAAGTTTTAAAAAAAATTATTTTAAAGTTTAAAGCGGATTATAACTGTTCTGTTTGGATGCCAGATACATTCTAATTCTAATGTTAACGTCTAAAATACAAATTATTACAGTTTCTCACAAAGGAAGCTGATATTGCAGATTCTCATATTCCGTAGGAAATATGAAATAAGAATCTGAAGTGTGGTGTGACTTATGAGAATAGTAACATAACTCCTTCCCCCTTAAGTTAAATATTATTTAAACAATTTATGTTTGAATACTATTTGTTGAATTTTGTTCATTGTCAGCTCACTTGTTACAATATTTCTTAAATAATTTCCTTATGATAATTATTAATATTATAATTAAAACAATACTTATAACTACACTATTGAAAATAGAGTGTGAGCTATCATTATTTTCTATTATAGGTTTTGGTTTTATAGTTATTAGTTCTAAATTTTGTAATTTCTCGAATGTACTAATAGTAGGAAGAAATTCGTGTTTATTGCGATCTACTTTTAAATTTATCATTTTTCCAAAACTGAGAGAATATTTCTCATTTACATTATTGATTTTACAATTATGTGTGAAAAATATACCACGTAAATTTTTATTTATTATTTCGCTCTCACATTCTATTTTATATTCTCCTTCAAATAGAGATATTATATACTTAATATTTGTAAAATCTATCTTTATAATATAATTATGCTTTTCAAGAATGACTTGCTTACAGTGAGTATTTAATTTATTAAAATATATCTCAGACAGATAATTTTCGTTAATATTACTAATTTCCTTACAGATAAATAGTCTATCATTTATATAAATGCAATGTTCTAATTTATGAACTTCTTTATTAACAATTGAATAGAAACCAGTGGGAATATTTAACGTTATTAAATTCTCATTTTTTATTGTAGGAATACGAGTAACTTGATGAATATTAGTTCTTTGTTCCAGAATAGGAATCTCAATTAGAATTTCCAATTGTGTATTAAGATAACAGACTGTTTTCAAAATTTTGTTATTCATGTAATTTTCTTGTAGCAATGATTTTATTGGTTCTTTGGTGTGTTTGTTCATGTAATGATTTATTTCTTCACGAGAAATTAATCCGAAGTATAGTGTATTTAGACTGCAGAAAGAAAGAGTTTCTTCGATTTGCAAAAGTGCTAAATAAATTTGATTACTCAAGGTTAATAAATTTTGAAATAATTGATGTATAGCTATTATGTCCATTTCATTATAAATTTGTTTCATCGCTATATTCATTGATTTTAATTCTTGTTCTATTAGTAAATTATTTTTATTCATCAATTGTATTTGTGTGTTAAATTGTTTAGTGAAATTTTGATTAATTTCGATTTGTTCATTTATACTATTTATTATATTTCCTTGATTACTTTGTTAGATGATGATAATAAAAATTGATCCTGTTGTACAAAAATTTATTTTAAACCCAAATTACAGAATATATATATATAATTAAGGTGGCAGAGACTGTCGGCAAAGCAGATATCACCTAGGTCAGGTTTCAAAATCAAGCTCCTGAAAAGAAAGAATCTATGAGTAAATTAACTCAGTGAGTGGTTTATCTGAAAATAAAACATTATTACACGATATTTATTTCGCATCCGTTAGAGGCTTAAATAAGCATAATAGATAAATAATTTCTATGGATAACCCCGAAACATACTCAGGAAGATTCAACTGCTAACGACTCGAAGATACACTCACAACGAGTTAATACGTATCGGTAACCCCGAGACACACTCAAGAGGCTTCATATGTCAGGCAACCCCGAGACACACTCAAGAGGTTCCATTCACGACGGATTCAAACAACGTATCGGTAACCCCGAGACACACTCAAGAGGCTCCGCATATCAGGCAACCCCGAGACACACTCAAGAGGCTCCATCCGCGACGGACTGAATCGCACCGGTAACCCCGAGACACACTCAAGAGGCTCCGTATATCAGGCAACCCCAAGACACACTCAAGAGGCTCCATCCGCGACGGACTAAAACGCACCGGTAACCCCGAGACACAATCAAGAGGCTCCGTATATCAGGCAACCCCGAGACACACTCAAGAGGCTGCATCCGCGGTCCTACAACCCGGAGACACACTCACGACGGGTTCTACGTATCGGTAACCCCGAGACACACTCAAGAGGCTCCATGTTCAGGCAACCCCGAGACACACTCAAGAGGCTCCATCCGCGACGGATTCAAACGCACCGGTAACCCCGAGACACACTCAAGAGGCTCCGTATATCAGGCAACCCCGAGACACACTCAAGAGGCTCCATCCGCGACGGATTCAAACGCACCGGTAACCCCGAGACACACTCAAGAGGCTCCGTATATCAGGCAACCCCGAGACACACTCAAGAGGCTCCATCCGCGCCAAACGTATCAGACACTATATCGCTCTACGAGTTAACCATCGAATAAAGCATCTCAAACCAAGCGTTAACCCACAAATATACTATCTCCCATTATATGTTAACTATTAAATAAACTATTCCATACTACACATTAACCATTAAATAAAATATCTCACAATACGCTTTAAACTTAAAATAAAACCGCTCACACTACGCGTTAAGTATTAGATAAAAACCCTCTCACCTGTTGTCACAACACGCTCTCTTAATACAAATTCACTAAGAAATCACTTCACGTTGTTTACTATTAGAGTATCAAGTCGGAACTATTTAAAATTAACTTACGGAGTTGAAGTAATGGTGACCCATAACCATTTACGTAAGACAATAAAAAAAAATAATAGTAAATACATTCCTAAATTAATAAGGGAATTAAATTCAATAAAAGTGGTTATAACATTCGGCCAACCTGACTTAGTCCTCGTCCTCGAGGACATCTTGTACTCCTAACGTATCATCATCCTGTGCTGGGGTGTCGCTTTCCGAACTCTCAGATAAATCTTTACTTGTAATCCATCGTTTCATATTATCAACTGCCACAACATTTTTATATTGTTTCCGTAGACTTCTTTTGGAACCCCGCATTTCCTGTACCAAATATCTATCGTTTGGATAAACGTCTTCTACTCTAAATGGGCCGCTATATGTAGGTAACAACTTTTTACTTTTTCCTTCTGTTTGTACTGATTGCTTTTTTATTAAAACTAAGTCCCCTTGCTTATAATTCTTCGGTGCTTTTCTTTTTCTATTAAATATTTCAGTTTGTTTTTGTTGTTCTTCTTCAATTTTCCGTTCTACTTCGCATCGAATTTGTGGTATATTCTCAATTATTGGCCGGGATGGTTGAATTTCGTTTGTCAATTTGGCGTCGTATGGTGCTCTAGGGCGATACCCATATAAGAGTTCACTCGGAGTTCTACCCGTAGTTGAACAAACAGTATTATTTATGGCAAACTGTACTCCTGAAATTTTCTTATCCCACGATCGTTCCTCAGTATTCATGGTACAAAGAGCACTAAGTGTGGTTCCATTGAATCTTTCGCACTGGCCATTCGCTCTGGGTGTAGCAACTGCATTTTGAATATGAACGATTCCATAATGACGGCAAAATTTATTAAATTCCTTTGATGTGAATGCCGTTCCTCTATCGGATATAAGTCTGGTAGGCACACCAAAGAAATCTATTATAAAAGTAAGAAAGTTTAAAACC
Source organism: Stenolophus ochropezus (assembly GCA_035578165.1). Lineage (NCBI taxonomy): Eukaryota > Metazoa > Arthropoda > Insecta > Coleoptera > Carabidae > Stenolophus > Stenolophus ochropezus. The sequence continues at coordinate 15,383,560 of JAQOWZ010000013.1, forward strand.
GGTTTAGTCTTCGTACTTTTGACAGCTCTCAGTATAGTGAATTTTGTAAAAGCTTCTACTACCACGATTAAGTAGGTATTTCCTGCGGTAGACTTGTTAAATGGTCCTAGATGGTCAATATGTATAGTATGGAAAGGAACAGCGATCTTCTTTATAGGATGTAAATACCCTTCCTGTTTACCTCGAGATTTCTTGTTATACAAACAAGGTATGCAACAATCTATGTATTTCGTTACATATTGTCTCATCTTTGGAAACCAGTAAGTCTCACATAACTTTTCCAAAGTCTTCTGTAGTCCAAAGTGCCCTAAGTCATCGTGTGCTGATTTCACTATTTCTCGTCTCATACCTTTTGGTACAACCCACTGATGTCCGCTAGCGGTTATTCTATAGATTCTTCCATCTTTCAAACAATAGTCCTTGTAAATAGATTTTTCATATTCTGTTCGTGGTGGTTGCGATAAAATATCCAAGATTTGTTTTAACTTCTCATCCGACAACTGGCTGGCTAGAACCCAATCCGCTACTTCAATTTTTAAAATATGAGATGATTCCGACGTATCTTCCCCTTCAATTGGATTCTTACTCAAGGCATCCACGTGAGCTAGACGAGTTCCAGGCCTATATTCCACTGTGAATGTAAATTCCTGTAATTGTAACCACCAACGTGCCATTCTAGGTATCAAATCTCGTTTTGAACTTGCCATACGAAGAGCGTTACAATCCGTGACTACTTTGAACTCGATCCCCAAAAGATACACTCTAAACTTTTTCAAAGTTTCAAGGACTGCCAGTGTCTCTAACTCGAACGAATGGTATTTCACTTCCGCGGGTTTGGTTTGACGGCTGAAGTACGCCACTGGTTGCAGTTTGCCAGATTTTTGTCTTTGTAGTAGTATTCCTCCTAGACCCTTCTGACTAGCGTCTGTATGTACTTCCGTCTCTGCATGTAAATTGTATAGTGCGAGCAGTGATCTGGAACAAAGCTCTTGCTTAAGTTTTTCGAAAGCCTGTTCTTGTTCCTGTTTCCATGTCCAAGGTTCAGTTTTCTTAGTCAATTGAGTTAACGGTTTCGCAATAATAGAAAAACCCTTAATAAACTGTCTGAAAAAGCTTGTCATCATTGAGTTCGATAGTCATTTCCGCTGCTGTAGTACATCCAATATCTTTCACGGAAGATGCAAAAACATCTGTGTAACGTTTTATTAGTGCTAGTACCTGTGCTTGTTGTTCACCTGTTAGATCATTTCCTAGGTTCAATTCTTCTATTTTAAATTGGTAGGGTTGTACTGTTTCTGTTTCATTTGTGTTTTCTCTACATTTCGTACCTCTCGCAAATACTTTCCTTGGTTTAACAACGAGATCTGTCTTGGAGAGGTTTAAAACAGGGATTATGCACTCACCATTTACATTTGGAGCAACAATACATCTTGGGATACAACATTCCTGATTCTCTCGACTTCGTACACTGGACTCAATATACAGCTCATCATGACCGTCCATCTGACAGACTACATCCCCTGCATGGCCTGGTGGTATCACTGTTGCGTTCTTGGCCCAGCATACAACCTTCATTACAGGTAACGCCTCGATTTGTGAAAGTTCTATAGAAGTATTGTCGAATAGGCGTATAACATCATTGTCCTTGAAAATCCGTACGTGGGGTTGTTCCGTGAAAGGTTGTCCTATTATTAGTGGTATTTCCTGAACACAGTTTGGCACAATCGATATATCTACAACTGCTTCTACCTGATCAACCCGAATATTAACTTTTGTAGCCTCCCCTACAGTGAAAGTAAACCCATTTCCAAACCCCCGGATTTCTTTTCTCTTACAGGTATCATAAAGTATGCGAAGTGAATCAGCCTCATTCTGCCTCAAAGTAATACAATTTGCGCCTAAGTCGATGAAAGCTCTAGTTTGTTCACCATTTATCCAAACGTTCATGAAATATTTTGATTGCATGTTCTGTTTTTCGCTTAAGATGAAAATAGACTTACCAGAAGTTGATGTAGTTGCAGTCGGTGGTACTTGTCGAGCTTCTGGTCGAGGACGTTTATCGAAGCGGGGACGAGCAAAACTCCTACATGCAGGTGACTTATGGCCACGGTCTCCACAAAGATAGCACTTAATCTCTCGAATCGGTCCTACATCTACATGTCTACGCGTCTCAAAATTCTGGCCTGACTTATTATTGGTAGTAGAGTTCCTCGGTTTATTAAAAGGCCGATTGGATTGGAAAGAGTAACGTGGTCGAACTGTTCTTAAATATACTAACAGATCTTCTGGTCTCCGATAATTACCCGCTAACGCTGCCGCCTCTACAACTTTATCTTCTAATCCTTCTATTATACATGACACAGCTTCGGCACCGGTGATTTTACAAGCGTTTAATAAAACAATTTTTTCGTAGTAATATTGAGTAATACACTCCGCAGGCTTCCAAGTACGACGTAACATCACTTTCAATTGCTGGCAATAGCTACGATTAGAGGGAAATGCTTCCTTTAACTGTACCTTCCATTCTTCCCACGTTAATTTCACATTAGTTAGGCTTTCATACCAACGTAGAGCATTTCCTGTTAACTTGCTAGTAGCAAAGAATATGGTTGTAGGTTCGTCCCACTGGTATACTTCTCGTAGTTGTTCAACTTTATCAATCCATCTACCGATTTCATGTTCTGGAATACTTGGGTCGAAAGGCGGTACGCTCTTGCCAAACTTAGATGAGCTTTTACTGGATGTCATGGAGTGCATTCTATTACTCATGGCTGTGACATTTTCAGTCAATTGCAACATGAGTTCAGAACATTGTTGCAGGCTCCGCAGAGAATCATTACTGTTAACGCGATACGGAGGTTGAAAATGAACTTCTGGTATCGGTGGTAATTGGTACGGTTCGGGACTAGCGGATCTTTCGCTCTGTGATCTCAACGTCATAATGTCTTCAAGCACGTTGATCTAGATCCCACTTCTGAATTTGTTAGATGATGATAATAAAAATTGATCCTGTTGTACAAAAATTTATTTTAAACCCAAATTACAGAATATATATATATATATATATATATATATATATATATATATATATAATTAAGGTGGCAGGGACTGTCGGCAAAGCAGATATCACCTAGGTCAGGTTTCAAAATCAAGCTCCTGAAAAGAAAGAATCTATGAGTAAATTAACTCAGTGAGTGGTTTATCTGAAAATAAAACATTATTACACGATATTTATTTCGCATCCGTTAGAGGCTTAAATAAGCATAATAGATAAATAATTTCTATCGATAACCCCGAAACATACTCAGGAAGATTCAACTGCTAACGACTCGAAGATACACTCACAACGAGTTAATACGTATCGGTAACCCCGAGACACACTCAAGAGGCTTCATATGTCAGGCAACCCCGAGACACACTCAAGAGGTTCCATTCACGACGGATTCAAACAACGTATCGGTAACCCCGAGACACACTCAAGAGGCTCCGCATATCAGGCAACCCCGAGACACACTCAAGAGGCTCCATCCGCGACGGACTGAATCGCACCGGTAACCCCGAGACACACTCAAGAGGCTCCGTATATCAGGCAACCCCGAGACACACTCAAGAGGCTCCATCCGCGACGGACTAAAACGCACCGGTAACCCCGAGACACACTCAAGAGGATCCGTATATCAGGCAACCCCGAGACACACTCAAGAGGCTCCATCCGCGGTCCTACAACCCGGAGACACACTCACGACGGGTTCTACGTATCGGTAACCCCGAGACACACTCAAGAGGCTCCATGTTCAGGCAACCCCGAGACACACTCAAGAGGCTCCATCCGCGACGGATTCAAACGCACCGGTAACCCCGAGACACACTCAAGAGGCTCCGTATATCAGGCAACCCCGAGACACACTCAAGAGGCTCCATCCGCGACGGATTCAAACGCACCGGTAACCCCGAGACACACTCAAGAGGCTCCGTATATCAGGCAACCCCGAGACACACTCAAGAGGCTCCATCCGCGCCAAACGTATCAGACACTATATCGCTCTACGAGTTAACCATCGAATAAAGCATCTCAAACCAAGCGTTAACCCACAAATATACTATCTCCCATTATATGTTAACTATTAAATAAACTATTCCATACTACACATTAACCATTAAATAAAATATCTCACAATACGCTTTAAACTTAAAATAAAACCGCTCACACTACGCGTTAAGTATTAGATAAAAACCCTCTCACCTGTTGTCACAACACGCTCTCTTAATACAAATTCACTAAGAAATCACTTCACGTTGTTTACTATTAGAGTATCAAGTCGGAACTATTTAAAATTAACTTACGGAGTTGAAGTAATGGTGACCCGTAACCATTTACGTAAGACAATAAAAAAAAATAATAGTAAATACATTCCTAAATTAATAAGGGAATTAAATTCAATAAAAGTGGTTATAACAACTTCTTATTTTGTTAATTATTTTATCATAATTTTCTCTATCTTCTTGATCCAAAATACCGGTTATACTTTTTACCACGGTACCGAGTCCGTTTATAAGGCCTCTTTTAACCCTGTTGGGTTTTTGAATAATATGGATTTTCATTTCGATATTGTTAATGGAATTATCCAATAAAGTTTTTTCATTTTCATAATGTGTAGTTAGGTTATCCATTTGAGTATACAAGTCATTTTTGTAGCTAATTAAATTATTATAATTATTATTAATATTATTAAATGATATGTTAGCATAAATATAATTATAATTATTAATAATATAGGCATTACCTAAATTAATTATGTTAATTCCGGCATTCTCGGTTACGTTGAGGAAGTGTTCTCCCCGTGACCCTTCGATATTAAAATATCTGAAATTATACGAGGTTTCTTTAGTTGATCTATTTTAGTTTTTATATTTTTAGTTGTTATAATTTGTCCGCGATCAGGAATTATTTCTTTTAAAATTTGTTTTTTATATTTAGGCTTCTCTACCTTTCCGCTATTTCGTTTATGTTGTTTAATATAGACAGTTTGAGGGATTTCTACGTTCATTTTTATGGGTCCGCTATACTTTTCCTTTTTATTTATAATATTTTGTTTAATCTGTTTAAACAATTTCTCCATTATACGCGAATGTTTAATATTATATTCCTCAATCACTACTTCTTCTGGTTGACATATTTGGTTATTATTTATGTGACCCAAAAGGATCTGGAAGGGTGAATTCTTTGTTGAAGAATGTATACTATTATTATATGCAATTAAACTATAGATTACTTTCTCTTTTAAAGGTAAGGATTTGAAATTTGGTTCATTGTTTAAAATTTCTATTAAGTAAAAATTCTGTTAATAATTTGTTATTGAATTCTGTTCCTTTATCGGTTATTATCTTTTCGGGTAAGCCAAAATGTAAGAAAAATTTAATTAATTTAGATATGATAGTAATTGAAAAACAATATAATAGATTTTAAACCAATAAACGAAAGAATGGCCTACTGTAGAATAGATACGACACCTTTCAAAATATCAATCTTAAATATATATGCTCCAACAGAGAATGCGAAATCGGAAGAAAAAGAAACGTTCTATGAAGTGTTAGAAGAAGAAATTGAAAAAATGCCAAAAGAAGATACAATAATTGTATTAGGAGACTTTAATGCCCAAATAGGGAAGGAAGACTATATACAGCAAGTAGCAGGAAGACACACAATACATGACAATACAAATGATAACGGACAAAGACTATGCAGACTAGCAACAAGAACAAATCTGATAATAAGCAGCACAAAATTTAAACACCGGAGAGAACATAAAATAACATGGATATCACCAGATCAACAAACGCAGACACAAATAGACCATATACTTATAACAAGAAGAAAACAATCATCAGTAACGGATATAAGAACCTACAGAGGAGCATGCGCAGATTCGGACCACTTTATGGTAGCAGCAACCCTAAGACAAAAAGTGAAAAGAACCTCAAAAAATAGTAGTAAAAAAATAAAATGGAATACAGAAAATCTGAATAATGAAAGTATAAGAGAGAAATATATACAAGAACTAGATAAAAATCTAAAAGAAGTAATAAATTATGAAGATGACATGGAAACAAAATGGAATGGTATAAAGACATGTATACAGGAAGCAAGTCAAAAATGGGTAGGAAAAGCAAAACAAGATAAAAGAAAATGCTGGTATAATGACGAATGTAAGAAAATGGCAGATAAAAAGAAAAATGCAAGAATAAAATGGCTACAAACAAAAAAAAATGAAGACAAACAAATATATGAAAAAATAAGAAACGAATGCAACAAAACTATAAGAAAAAACAAGAGAGAATGGACAGAGAATCAGATTAAAGAAATAGAAGAAGAAAGGCAGAAAAGAAATACAAAAAGATTTTACAAACAAATTCAAGCACAAAATAAAATACAGAAAATCAAAGTACATGACATAAAAAATATAAATGGTAGAATAGCAGAAAACGAACAAGAATATAAACAAATTTGGATTAACCACTTTAAAGATTTATTAACAGATACACAAGATGAAAATGAATTTGAAACCCAAAACAATGAACAAGATAGAATAGTAGAAGAGCCAACGCTAAAAGAAGTACAAGAAATAATAAAAAAATGTCACAATGGAAAAACACCAGGTAAAGATGGAATAAATATTGAATTAATAAAATATGGAGGGGTAGTCTTGCAACAACAAATATACGAACTCATAAAGAAAATATGGAGAGATGAAAAGATGCCAAAAGAATGGGAATCTGGACAAATAGTGACAATTCATAAAAAAGGTGACCAGCAAGTATGTAAAAACTACAGAGGTATTACTATGTTGAATACGGTATATAAAATACTATCCACATTAATACAAAGAAGATTAGTAAATGCAGAAAATAACATAATTGGACAATATCAATGTGGATTCAGTAAAGGCAGATCAACAACAGACGCCATACATACAGTCAAACAAATAATTGAAAAATCAGTTGAATACAATCTGAATATAGAAATGCTATTTATTGATTTCCAGCAAGCCTTTGACTCCATTAAAAGAAAAAAGCTTATGACAGCACTTGAGGAGCTAAATATACCAGCAAAATTAAGAAGACTAATCTCGATGACAATGAGGAAAAATAAAATAAGCATTATAACACAAAAAGGGGAGACAGAAGAGATCGAGATAAATAAAGGGGTCAGACAAGGAGATGCGCTGTCGGCAACATTGTTCAACCTAGCTTTAGAATATATACTTAGAAAAATAAATAAAGGAACGCTTAGAACACGAGGAGGACAAATAATAGCATATGCCGACGACATAGTTATTGCAACGAAGAACAGGAATATAATGATAGAAATGCTGCAAGAAATAATGATCGAAGGAGATAAGATAGGATTAAAAATCAACGAAGCAAAAACCAAAATAATGCTGCTAGGAAAGAATGCTGAAAACAAAGGAATAAAAATCGGAGAACACACATTTGAACAAGTAGATACGTTTAAATATCTAGGAATTATGTTATCAAGTAAAGGAGAAAGAGAAACAGAAATTAAGGAAAAGATTATAGCAAGAAGTAGAGCTTTTTACGCAAATAAAAAGATATTAAAAAGCAAACTATTAACAAAAAATACCAAAATCAGAATATACAAATCAATAATAAGACCAATAGCATTATACGCAGCTGAAACAATCACAATGACAAAAAAAGAAGAAGAAGATCTAAAAATAATGGAACGCAAAATAATACGAACAATTCTAGGACCAATCAAGGTATCAGAAAATGAATACAGAATAAGAATGAACCATGAAATAGAACAAGAATTAGAAGGAGATAATATAGTGAAAAAAATTAAACAACAAAGAATGAGATGGCTTGGCCATGTATGGAGAGCAGAAGAAAGGGATACAATAAGATCAATAGTCGAGTGGAGCCCAGGCGGAAGAAGAAGACGAGGCAGGCCCAGGTCAACATGGCTGAGAGAAGTGGAAGAAGATCTGAAAGCAGCTGGAATTAGCAACTGGAAGAATAAAACAAGATATAGGGAGTTGTGGAGGAATATTATAAAGAACATCTAAGAAACAGGAATCGGAGATTGATCCACTCCAATAAAATTGGATCTAGAAAGCTTCGAAGGAAGCGGCGCAACCCCATGGGGGTGTTAAGCCACTATATATAGTAATTGAATTTTGATCTTTAATTTTATAAGCCTGTGCGAATTTCGAAAAGCTGTCAATGATAGTAAGAAATTTCTGTTTTTCTAATGATAAAATATCTAAATGAATTATTTGTAGTGGTTTATCTGCAGTTGGGGTTAGAATATTAGGAACTTGGATCGGTCTTCTTTCGTACTTATTTTTTAAACAGGTTTCACATTTACTTATGAAATTTTGAATCTCTTTTATCATGTTAGGGAAGTAATAAATTGATTTTAATTTAGCATATGTTTCAGAAATTCCTTTATGAATAGATTTTCCTTCGTGGTAGTTCCTATTTATCATTAATTGTTCATCTCTATCTTGGACAAGTAAATTTGTACATTGTATGAATTTGTAAAATCCAGCTTTGAAATAGGTTTGTAAAACAGTATTAAAGTTTAATTTGAATGTTTCAGGAATTAAACAATGATAATTTACATGAGGCTGACAATAAGTTTTTATAAATTCTAAAATAGCTTTATTGGAGTTAATTTTGTTAAGGTACAAATATATTCGTTGTTTTGTGTCAAATAATTTTTCTATGTCAACGGAATTTCGATCAGATTCTTTTACAATAATTTGGTTATAGCCGTAGTTTATTGGACCGTCTAAATATGAGTTCATCGTCCGAATGAATTGTAACTGAGTCCGTATCTGAGTGTTCTAATTGGAGTGACTGGTTATCATTGTCCTTATCATTCTCATTATTCATCACTTCTTGGGTTACGATTAATTCATGAATATTAATTTTGATATGAAAATTTCCAAATGTTTCCTTTATTAAATTTTCTATTGTTGAACAGTTCTTTTTATCGTGTCCCGAACAAATTTTTGGCATTTTAATTTCATAAATATCGTTTTCAATAAGATACTCTAATAATTTATTTAAACAATTTTTTATTTTTGCTAAAGACGGTTTAGAATTATAGTTATCTTTTGTTATTAAATGAATTATAATTTGATTATTATAATTTTGAATGGCTATTTTATTATCAATAATTTTGATTTTATCCTGCAATTGTTTTGTTTTTTATAAATTATTTACTTGTAAGGCAAATCCTTGCGACATGTGAAAATCCTTTGAGATACAGTGAACCAACGGTAATTTATTTTCAAAAATATCTTCGCTTTTATAAATGATTTCGAAATCTGGTTTTATTTTTAGATTTGCCTCAGCAACATAATTTTGTTTTCCCTGTTTATACTCTATGGAATAATCATATTCTTTCAATTTCAACTTCCACCGGATTACTTTTTGATTAGGTTCCTTTAATGATTCTAGCCAAGTCAAAGGTTTGTGGTCGGTGACAATTTTGAATTTTCTACCATACAAATAGGTCCTAAAATGTTTCGTCGCCCACACAATAGCTAACAATTCTTTTTCTATTGCGGCATAATTTTCTTCATGATTATTCAGAGTCCGAGAAGCCTACGCAATGGGAAGATCTTTGCCATTTATATTTTGTGATAAAAAAGCACCTAATTGCGGCTGTGGTTAAAATAAAATCGTGATTAAAATTTGGGTATTGTAGAATCGGGCATTGTTGATACTCTTTACTTTCATAGTTAATTTTGCTATTTTTCTTTAGACAATTTGTGAATGGTTTTGTTATTCGGGCAAAATCCTGTATAAAACGCCTATAATAACCTAATAAGCCTAAAAATGATTTTATTTGCTTAGTCGTTTTTGATAGTGGAAAATTTTGTACAGCTCTTATTTTTTCCGGGTTTGGCTTAATGCCGTTTGTTGTTATGATATGCCCCAGATAGCCTACTTCTTTCCGCAGAAATTCACATTTATTTAGTTGAATTTTTAGATTTGCCTCACGCAATAAGTTAAATATTAATTTTAAATTTTGTATGTGCTCCTGAAGTGATGAACCTAATACAATAATATCATCCAAGTAGATATAACAAATTTTGTTAATTACGTCTCTCAGAACAAAATTCGTCGCGGGGGCGTTCTTTAGGCCGAATGGCATGCGTTTATATTCAAAATGACCTTTTTCAGTGGAGAATACTGTCTTTTCTGTGTCATTGGGATCCATTTCGATTTGGTGGAATCCACTAGTGAGATCGAGAGTAGTGAAATATGCAGATGTACCAAGTTTATTTAAAATTTCAGTTATGTCAGGTATGGGAAACCGATCATCGACAGTTTTTTCATTTAATTTTCTAAAATCGTTTACAATGCGGATTTTTTTTTATACCGGAGGCGTCTGGTTTATTTTCAACCACCCAAATGGGTGAAAATTTTAAAGTTTAAAGCGGATTACAACTGTTCTGTTTGGATGCCAGATACATTCTAATTCTAATGTTAACGTCTAAAATACAAATTATTACAGTTTCTCACAAAGGAAGCTGATATTGCAGATTCTCATATTCCGTAGGAAATATGAAATAAGAATCTGAAGTGTGGTGTGACTTATGAGAATAGTAATATAACTTACATACACCTACACACATCGTAGACACATACTCACATACATTTAGACCTTTACGCACACACATCCACCAAACACGCATACACATGCAAACACGCGCACGGACAAAATATTTGGCCGGTATTACCGACGTATCTTTAATATGATTATTTAAATTTTGTCATTTGTGACAATTTTCTATGAATTGTAAAATTTTTATTTTTAATAGCATTTGCTAATAATTTCGCATTTAAAAAGTTTATAATACTGGCACCCTTAAGAGAAAATTAAAAGAAATAAATTATACAAATTTATTTTAGAAGTAAGTTTATTTCAGTTTTGCCTTTGCTTACTAAAAATTACAAAAAATTATATAATTATAAAAAAAATTGCAAAAATAAAAACGAAATTGTAAATTTATTTTAACTTTTCTTGCTATTATTTTAGACAAAAATTTTAATTTTAAGCCAATTTTTATTGTGTAATACAGCATAATTAAGTCTTTTTAATTCTTTACATTCAGATTTCTTTACAGGTTTTTTCTGTTCAACATATTTTGTAAATACTTTTTTTCTGTTCTTCTGTCCATGGAACTAAAATTCTTTTGCCCTTTTTTATATTTTACTGTTTCATTTTCACTAGTACGTTCGGTAGAACCACTATCTTCAATTTTGTCATTAGGTATAATTTCCTCCATATATATATATAACTATAACTATACTGAATACGAGCTGCGTTTAGCGCCGGCCTGGTGGTTGGAATTACACTATATTTGTGAACTAGGCTTTCCGAACTTTGAAAGACATAAAGAAGTTCTTGTAGAAGTCAGTCAATTTATTAAAATACAAAAACACACCAATCTACGCCAACGTTTAGTATTTGTATTTTAATAAATTGACCAAATTCTTCAAGAACTTCTTCACCTCATTAAAATCCTAATTAATTTTAAAATTTGAGTTCCTGAAAGCTTTTTCCAATATTTAGAATAATAATACTTTCATTTTATAACATATTTAATCTATTATTTTTTTTATTGAGATATTGAGATTCGGCTGCACATGTTTTTTTCTGCTCCTCGTTTAGTTGTATATTTATTAGGCATTTTTTATAACTGTGAATTAGTGTTTGGTATCTTTGGATTCGTCAAATTTTCATCTAACTATTTGTGTAGTTATCTCTGCCATTTATATATCCTGGGGTGAGTTATTCTTTATTATTTATTTTTTTAAGTAGTCTTTACTACTGACTTTTGTCGCTGTCTCATTCTTGGTTTATACTTGTTTGGTTAATTTTACTAGTTGTCATTCATTAATTTCTTTCCAATATACTGAGTGTTTGGTTAAAATTTATATACTGGGTGTTTTGTTTTTCGTCCATCTAGTTTTTTATTTTCTTGTTGAATAATGAGTGATAATATAGTCTGCTCTTGTTGTCATCAAAAAAGTGAGGAGCACCGTCTTGTACGCTGTTCACTTTGCAAAAAAAATTTCAATTATGCTTGTGTTGATCTAACTGCAGCAGAAGCTAGAAAAATTAGATCTGGGGTTGGAGGATTAAAATTTACTTGTCCCACCTGTAGTCCTATATCAGATGCTCTTGATGAGTTAAAGTCAATGATTATAGGTCTGCAAAACGATATTAAAGAATTAAAAAATATTAGAAATAATGACACTGAAAAATCTAACTTTGTAGTCACTGAAGAAATTATTCATGAAATTTATGAACGTGAAAAACGTAAAAACAATATTATGATATACGATTTGATTGAAAATTATTCTGCTAATGAACAAGTAAAATCAGCATCGGACACTAATGAAATTAAAAATATTTTAACCGACTTAGGAGTGGATTCTCAGTTTGATAAACCAATAAGACTAGGTCGCTTTGACTCATCGGCCTCCCGTCCACGCCCAATTAAAATAAAATTAGCGTCAAATGATGATATAGCAAAAATATTTAAAAATATTAAAAAACTAAAATCATCAAATAAATGGAAAAAAGTATCGATGTCTCGAGATAGAACAAGAAAACAAATTGAATTTTATAATATCGTGAAACGTGATCTGCAAAATCGTTTGTCGAATGGTGAATCGAACTTGAAAATAAAATATGTAAATGGAATACCGACAATTGTTACAATGTCGGAAAACTAAATAAGCCCGATAGTAATCCGATCATATTTAATTGTTATTATCAAAATACGAATGGACTTAACACAACATCTCCTGAATTCTATATTAATTGTTGTTCTAGTTGTTATGATATTATATTTATTTCTGAAACATGGCTAAATAGTTCAATGTATAACTCAGAACTTTTTTCATCAAATTATAATGTTATCCGATGTAATAGAAATTTTTCAAATGTAGATCGCTCAAAAGGCGGAGGAGTACTAATTGGAATAAGGGATCATATTTCCTTTAAAGTTTTAGATACAACCAATTTATCAAATATTTCACCATTAATCGATATTAGTATTTGTAGATGTTATTTCAATTATTCATCCTTCTTAATAAGTGCAATATATATATTCCCCTGATTTAAATAATAATGAAATTGTTGTATTCTTAGATGCATTAATACCAATACTTCCAAATGAAATGTTTATACTCGTAGGTGATTTCAACCTTCCTAACTTATATAATATGTCAATAAATTGCATCAAATCAGTGTCCTTCAGAAATTTCTGTAGTGTTCTTAATATTAAGCAATTTAACACAGTTGAAAATACTAATGGTAAGAGATTAGATTTAATATTATCAAATTTTTGTGACGATATAATATTGATAGGCCTAATTTTCCAATAGTTGGTGAAGATAAACATCATCCTGCCTCATTTTTTCAATTTAATGTTCCAAATCCTTCTAAAATAGTCAATTTTTCTTCTGCTGGCAATCTACGTTATAATTTCAGGAAAGCTAACTTCTTTAAATTATATGATGCTATTTGTAATACAGACTGGTCTTGCTTGAATCATTACCAATGCGTTGAAGAAGCTCTGGATAAATTTTACTCCATGCTGTATGCTATATTTGATGACTCAATACCTAAGAGTACATTTAAAATTTCTAAATACCCCCCTTGGTTCACATCTGAAATCAAATATAGCCTCTCAACTAAAGAATATTACAGACGTAAATGGTTGAAAACAAATAATGTGTATTATTTCAATGAATTTAAAAGACTGAGGGTTTTAGTAAAATCGCAAATTAATATAGCTTATAACTGTTATATTAGTAATATAGAAAAAAATGTAAAATTGAACCCAAATGAGCTATGGAAATATGTAAATCTAAAACAAGGTACCACTCGTATACCAGGTATTCTTCATGATGACAGTTGTGAATATGATTCTCCACAGGATATTGTTAATGCATTTGCTTCTTTCTTTTCTAGTTTTTTCTCAGAAAGTTCATCTGACACTTTTGTACATGAAAATAATAACTCTCAGCCTTTCAATTTTCTGAAAGTTAGTGAAAATGAACTTAGTGTTTTAATGTCATCCTTTTCTACCAAATGTACTGCTGGAGATGACCAAATTCCCAGTTTTCTTATTAAAGACTGTCGATCAGTACTTACAAAATCACTCTGTACTATTATTAATCTCGCAATTAGCACTTGTACCTTTCCCGAACGTTGGAAAAAAACTAGAATAACACCAGTCTTCAAAAAAGGTGATAAATCTTATATTAATAATTATAGACCCATCTCCATTTTGAATAATTTTGCTAAGCTACTCGAGATGGTAATGTATAAGAATATTTATACTAATACTCGTTGCTTAATATCTCCAGATCAACATGGTTTTATGGTTGGAAGATCAACTATTACTAATCTCGCATCGTTTTCACAATTCGTCTGTGAGGTGTTGGATGAAAGGGGTCAAGTAGACACTGTTTACACTGATTTAACGCGTGCCTTTGATTCCATTGACCACAATCTGTTACTACATAAAATAAGTAACTTTGGGGCAGCTCCCTCTGTCATTAAATTATTAAAATCTTATTTACATAATCGCACATGTTGTGTTTTCTATAATGGTTTTGAATCTTTTAAATTTGTTGCTATATCAGGTGTACCACAAGGATCTAACCTAGGGCCGCTCTTATTTATATTGTTCATAAATGATCTAATATCATCCTTTAACTGTAAAGTTCTTGCCTATGCTGAGGACATCAAATTATATTTAAATATTAATACTCCAGCAGAAACAATTAATTTACAAACCAATATAAATTTAATGGTCAACTGGTGCATTAGAAATAAATTAAAATTAAATACAGACAAATGTTGTATAGTTACGTATACACGTAAAAAGTGCCCATTACAGATGGAATACAATATGCAGAATAATTCTTTAGCGAGAAAAAAATCCATCAAAGATCTTGGAGTTACATTCTGTAGCAATTTTATGTTCATAGAACACATAAATAATACTTGCAAATCAGCTAGCAAGACACTGGGTTTTCTAATGAGAATTTATAATATGTTTACTGACATGAATGTTCTTAAATCTTTATATCTAGCATTCACAATGAGTAAATTTGAGTATGGTTGCTTAATTTGGTATCCGTTTTATCATTATCAAAGTCTTGCTCTTGATCAAATCCATCGTAGATTTTTAAAATATCTCACGTTTAAACTAGATAGGTCCTATCCAGTAAGAGGTACAGACCAGGATTCCCTATTTAAATAGAAAAATAAGAACCCTCTTATCTAAGTACAGGAGCCACTATCTGCGAAGTTCCATCGAACGCTTTCACCTCCCAAGAACCCTAGGCGGAAGAGGAGTAGTCATTTGTGCATGCCAGACCTCATCGAGCCCTTTCATTTGAGCCCAAACACGATATACTTTAGACAACTTTTTGCAAAAAACAAAAGCCGAACGACGAAAAGCATTTTTGTCATTTGTGCACACCAGCTCTCACCGATCCGTTTCATTTGAGCCCAAACACGATATACTTTAGACAACTTTTTGCAAAAAACAAAAGCTGATGGACGAAAAGCATTTTTGTCATTTGTGCACACCAGACCTCACCGAGACCTTTAATTTAAGCCCATACACTATATACTTTAGACAACTTCATGCGAAAAAACAAAAGCCGATCGACGAACAACATTTTTGTCATTTGTGCACACCAGCTCTCACCGAGCCCTTTTATTTGAGCCCAAACACAATATACTTTAGATAACTTTTTGCAAAAAACAAAAGCCGATCGACGTAAAGCATTTTTGTCAATTGTGCATGCCAGATATCACCGAGACTTTTCATTTAAGCCTAAACATGATATAGTTTAGACAACGTTTTGCAAAAAACAAAAGCCGATCGACGAAAAGCATTTTTTGTCATTTGTGCATGCCAAAATTAGATTATTTTTAAAAAAAAATCAACCTGTTTAACCGAAAATGGAAATAAATTTTGATTTTTTAAATGAAATGTGTAATTTTTCACTTTACCATTCGATGCAGCATGTAATTGTATGTGTGTGTTGTAATTTTTATAATTTTTATATAAACCGTTATGAAAATATTCACAAAAATTGTAGAAAATTGGACTTTGAATGAATTTGATGTATAATTATCAGTTCTGGAAAAATTCAGGTAAATACATATGATATTAATCGACATGTAAAATGAAAATGATGAAAAATTATATAAATATATATTTATATATTGATTGAAGTGCCCTTTTTAATGTGACATATTTTGAGAAATTCCGTCTTCCAATTTTTCCGGAAATGGATATGAATTTTGATTTTTCAAATAGGAAACATAATTTTTATGTTACTATTCGATTTGTCCTTTAAGTATAGACCTATATGAATACAGTAATATTCTTATAGTTTATTGTGGTTTTTTTTAACGTTATAGTTAGAAACAAAAAAGTTGATTTTAAGCGGAAATATGGGCGACTTTTGTAAAATGGTACGTATATGGTAAAAAATGCAATGTTATATATGTACACATACGATTGACAAAACTTTATCAAATACCTAAAAATTTTGGATAACCTCTAAATAATATTCTAACATATCCTATAACCTAACCAAATAAAATTTAACCTAAACACAGTTAGTTTAGGTAAGGATAAGTTAGGTTAGCTCAGATTAGTTTAACCAAACAAAATCTAACCGATCCTTATGCTGCAATTCTGTGCGTATCGGTAAGACCTGTAAGAAAATCTGTAAGACCTGTAAGTCGTTACGGTTAGAATGCAATTCCATGCATAACTCGTAGCTTACAGTTTCTCGTAACTCTCTTACGATTTGTAAAACATTACAGTGACAGTTTTCTTCTCTGTAAGGTCTGATTACTACAAAATTATATGTTAAATAGTGAAACAAACTATTTCTTTTTGTATTTTAAACTGAATAATCAGATCAGAATTTTATTTACTGGGACCTGTTTCTCAAAAAATACGGGACTAGTATTATTAGTCCCTGCTCTAGTAATACTAGTGAAGTTTACTAGTTTTTGTTTCTGAAATGTACAAGTGTAAAATACTAATTACAAGTTGGGAACTAGTATTTACTAGTGTATTTGACATAAAATACTAGTATTTTGTTTCTCAAAATATTTGTGTTGTGCGTCAGACTAGTAATTTACTAGAGAAAAGCTACAAGTGTCAAAAGTCTTGTAAATTTTTATTATAAATTTTACTAGTCGTATAATTTTATTGTTTGTGTGTTATTCTTTTTCATATGTAATTTAATAGTTCTTTGTTAATATTTATTTAGTTTCATTTGGTGTTTGTTGTTGTTTAGTGTTAATATATTTTTAAAATAATATTATGTGGTCAAGTGACTTTGAGTCTAGTGATGAAGAAGTAGTTGTGCGTCGTCAAAAACTATTTAAAGCAAGAATAAATTATGTCCATACAGAAACCTCATATGAGTTTAACGAGAGGTTTAGACTCTCGGCAAATAAGTTGGAAACATTAATTAATTTATTGGGACCGATTCTTCAGCGAGATACGGCAAGAAACCATGCATTATCCGTAAAAATATAACTAGAATTGCAATATGCACGGTGTTTGCAAGGCGAGTGTATCCAGAACAGTACATAATGTTGTAAATGGTGTTGTAGATATTATGTTTCCACAATTTGTATAATGGCCAACAAATGTGCCTATAGCATTGTTGAAGAATTTTTTAAACTTGGAGGATTTCCAATGGTTTGCCAATTTTACCAATGCAGATTTTTTTAAATTTGGCCAAAATGTGTCCCTAATATATTTATAGTCCTTGTCCTGACTTACCAAACCCAAAGCGTGACAAGTTTGGCATATTTTGGTCCATTCATTTACTTTTATCAATTTTGTTTAATTTGTTAGAGAATGTTCCAAATAAAATAATCTTTGCATCTCTAATCATCCCCAAAATTGTTAGTTTCGCATCTAGCGAAGGCATTAGTATTGACAAGAATTGACAAGAATGTAATTGTAATTTATTTTCAATTTTCAATGTAAAACACATGCTTGAAAATGTCAGAAAATTGAATCACTTGATTAAAAATTTCATTTGTAACTAGTAACTTATGAGCTAGTAACTTGTAAACTAGTAACTTGTAAACTAGTAAAATACTTGTCAGAAACATTCTTTCAGAAACACAATTTACTAGTACTATTAAAAAATTCACTTGTAGCTAGTAACTTGTTACTTGTAAACTAGTAATTTTTAAGAAACAGGCCCCTGGAGTGCTTGTAGAAGAGGATCGTAATAGGAAATAATTTTGTTAAATGCGTTAACCTAAAAAAGTTGTACAATAGAAATTTTATGATTTAAGGAATTTGTTAGCGTCAAATACATTTAATATCTGTCTTTAGTGGTATTTTTGGTTGTTTTAATTTTTTAATAGCTTGCTTAAAAACTGCTTGTATGTGTTCAGCACTAAAAATAAAAAACGTTAGAAACAAAATTTATTGAATAAAATAAATATAATAACATTATGAGTATAATAATTTATTTTGAAAAGAAGTAACACCGACTTGTTGAATGATAAAAATGTTAACGGAATTTTTCGGTAATTATGAGCGACGTTCTATATAAGAGACGAACTTCTCATAATTTTGATGTTAATTTTATTTAAATTCCAATATTTCGTGGATAATTTTACCACTTCATCGGGGATAACTACGATCGTACAATACTTTAGTAATAATTTGAACACAATATTGTTAAAAATACTTACAATAATTATAACATGTATAAAGTTGTTAATGTTAAGAAACACAGTCACATTTGTTGCTTAAATTTGAAATTATTATTGAAATTTATTTATATTGTATTTGTAGAAATTAATAAAAAAAAAATTTTGTGGCCACGTGCAGCGTGGTTAATAACTTTTGGCAGGTTATATTATGTTTACTAATTGAAGTGAAAGAGAGGAAAACAGTAAGATCAAGAAAAGTGTAATAAAAGATTAAATGTTTAAAATGATTGTATCAAGTATAAATTGAGCTTAAATTTTGAGTATCAGTTTTATAATTCAAATTATTACCATTATTACTGTTTACGTGGCACATTTCTAAGAAAATGAGTTTTTTATAATTGTTTTCTTGTTCAATAATGGAAGTTTTTAATAATTTATAATACGTCATGTTAAAATTTGACACTGACACTACACGTATTTGAAAATATAACCTATAGATTCTTCAAAAAACAAGTAGGTAGTTATTTTTATAAAAGTGAGTAAGGTACCAACTTAATTTAAAGAAAAAAAAATATTCAGTTTATCTGAATATTTTTTGCATTTACTTTGTACAAGGAGAAATAATTAATAATATATATTACTATTATTTAAAATAACTACCCTTGATACTATTATAATAGTATTCACGAAGAAATTAAATACCAATAAAAAGCATGAATATATAGTTGGCAACATTTAAGAAATGTCAAAATATATGTAGCAACCGTGAACAAACTTTTGTCATGAGAAATAATCTGTAACTTCAAGTGTTATAGATGTGCACACAGAATTGCATTTTTCATAAATCTGTAAAGAACACTTTTACGAATTTTCTGTAAGCTACAGATTTATGAATTTACAAATTTATAGGTTGTGGCACAGAATTGCACCATTAGTTGGTTTAGGATTTGTTAGGTTAGGTTAAGTAAGTTACGTTAAGTTAGTTTAGTACTTTAAACACCTTTTTGCAATAAACAAAAGCCGATCAACTTTGAATATTTTTATTAATTTTTACATGTTAGACCTCAACGAAACCTTTCATTTGAGTCTAAATATGATATACTTCTGACATCGTTTTGCAAAAAACAGAAGCCGATCGACGAAAATCATTTTTGTCATTTGTGCACACCAGACCTCACCGAGACCTTTAATTTAAGCCCAAACACCATATACTTTAGACAAATTTTTGCAAAAAACAAAAGCCGATCGACGAGAAACATTTTTGTGATTTGTGCACACCAGCTCTCACCGAGCCTTTCATTTGAGCCCAAACACGATATACTTTAGACAACTTTTTGCCAAAAACAAAAGCCGATCGACGTAAAGCATTTTTGTCATTTGTGCATGCCAGATCTCACCGAGACCTTTCATTTAAACCCAAACATGATATAGTTTAGACAGCTTTTTGCAAAAAACAAAAGCCGATCGACGAAAAGCATTTTTGTCATTTGTGCATGCCAAAATGAGATTATTTTAAAAAAAATCAACCTGTTTAACCGAAAATGGATATAGATTTTGATTTTTTAAACGAAATGTGTAATTTTCCACTTTACCATTCGATGCAGCATGTAATTGTATGTATGTATTGTAATTTTTATAATTTTTATATATACCGTTATGAAAATATTCGCAAAAATTGTAGATAATTGGACTTTAAATGAATTTGACTTTTAGTCTGAATTCGATTGCGACAACAGAAAATGCTCTTTCCACAACCGCGTTACTGGAAGGGAAAGATAAACATGTCAATTCATATGTGGCTAATTCATGAAAAACCTTTATTTCTCCTGCATCTTTGAATTCTAGAACATTTAGCCAAAAAGAATAACTATTCTTAAGCACAGAATTATCATAAAGATTTGATCAACGAATTGTACCCATTTTTTCCCATTGAATTTCACAATTAGAAATGTCTTTAGCATCAACAAAAGTTTTAATAAATGGCAAATCTTTAAATTTTACTCTTATTCCATTTAAACAAGTTTACGGACTTCAAATTTGTAAAGATTTAAATAAACTCAAACTATTTGGTAACCGTTTAATTAACTCGTTTAAAAGAACTTTTAAATACTTTAAAGCTCTGTCTTCAATTTTTTATTTTTTTTTGATTATGCGGTATTTCATGATTACTTATAAACGTGACATAATCACGTGCATAATCACATTTATCTGAGCTCATATATGCCAATTCATTATCTATATTGTTAATAACAATATTTATATTGTTATCTTCAATAAAAGTATTTTTCATATATTTTTTGGCAATAACTAAAATAGTGCTGCACAAATCATTATAAGCGTGGCCAATGTCAACATTATATTTTTTGGAAAATTATGTTAGATTGTTAATTTCAAACAAAACTGGTTTTAAAATGATTAAAAATAAATAATTGCTCTCGTCGTTTAACATATCGTTCAAAATCCGTGCTATACAGATTTTTCTGATGTGAGTATACTGGAAAAATGAGTCTTCAGCTCCAAGCAATGTTCCAGTAAAACATTTATAATATTGTATCTGAAATATTGTATTTAGTAATTACTTATTTCACTATTTAATCAAGTTTAAATATACCTGGACAACTATTTTGTTGTACAAATTGATGAAAAGATTGGTTTTCATTTATGTTAATTAAATCCCAATTATTTCTATAATCAATTTTCCTATTTTAACTATATTGAAACCTATTATAAACTTCAAAGAAAGTCTATAGTAGACAGTAGCTGTTCAGCAAATTTTGCACTATTTATTTAAAGAATGACATACACATTTCACCAATTGTAGGCGGTCATTATTTTCTTTCGGCAATGTGAACGGTGAGTGACTTTTGCCACATAAATTGTTCGCCCCTTCCTACACAAAATTCGATTATACAATTATATAATTTGTTTGCTGTTGCATTTTCTAAGCTTATCAAACCTAAGTAGTTTATTTTAATGATTTTCTCTTTCTTACTGTAATGTTTTACGAATATGCACAAATATTTCACGGTTGATTTGTCCGTGGATTCATCAACGATAAATGAAAATGGTACATTTTGTAAATCTTCTACTAGTTCTTCGAGTAAACTAGGGGATATAACATTTTTAATTAAACCAGAACATTTACTTCTGTGCAACTTTAATTCTATTTTACTGGTCTCTGAAATAACATCGTTTAAATGATCCACAATTCTTATGGACGAATGGGTGGCAATATACGCAACCAATTTTAAATCTCTGTCTTTTTCTTCCTTAGTTTTATTAATATAAACAAATTTATTTAAGGTATTCTGATTTTCAACTGGGTTCAATCGTTTAAAATTTTCAATATATTTACTTGTAGTAGAATGTTTCTTTAAATCCGCATGATGTGCTCTTAAAACATTTTTACGCACTTTACAATAAGCTTCATTAAAGGTACATGTATTTTCAGACTCTGAGACATCCTAAAATAAAAAAAATATGTAATTTTCATATTTTTTTAATAATTAGTGTGTTTACCATGCGCCCATTCTTCTTTTTCCCATTTCTTTATATTATATTAATCTTGTGCACATTTGTTTCTCTAATATAATTGACACACAACAGCCTGACTGAACTCCGAATGAAGAATGAGCAGTAGAGTAGAGTAGCATCGTAGCACGTAACAGAACAGTGCCTCAGTCACACAACTCACACTGACTCACACCACACTGCGCTGCACATGTGCACAGTGCACTGCGACGCAAACACAATGATGCCAACACAAGTTATTTCGCTGTCGCTTCTAAATGCCAAAGTCACCATTTATTAAATATTTCATATTTATAAATTAGATTATTGAAAAAAAATCTTTCGTTCCGGGTAAAAATTGCACAATAGTCAAAAAATCATTGCTGAAAATATTTTATCACCCGATGTTGTCGCCCATCGTAAAATTGAAAAATCTGTCGCAAAATGTTATAAAATGTAGCCCAATTTGCGATAAATCGCACCATCTAGCAACCCTGTATGTGACTGCTGAAAAACTTGGAATATTTCAAGGTCCTGTTTTGCGAATATTCGCGCTCCCTTTTTAAATAATGTTGAAGCCCAACCTTCGCGGTTCTTAAACTATGAGAGCATTCAGAGCGTGATATAAAAAGTTCTTATTTTTTTTTTTATAATGTACCCACAGCAAAAATTACTTTTTAATAATGCTGTTTGGTTTTCATTCAAATTTGTTTTACATATTATTTATCGGTGCCACAACACAGCCTCCTCATTATTAGGTTCTTCTTCTAATATATTTATCAAATTTGAGAGTATTATTGTATTATTAATCTGTTCTGCGTCATAATAAATTATTCTATCATTTTTTGCGACAATTGCAAGCAATTTGCGTCTAAATTAATATTTTAATTGCTTCATATAATAAAAGAAAATAATAAACAACGTGTTTTAGAAAGTATCTGCTGAAAAACCAGAATTAAATGAAATAGTTTTTATGTTAAATATAATTTTACAAATAACATTTCTTATATAATCACTTTGTGTGTCGTCTATTTTATCAGCGAATACAGGTGCTGGAGAGATCGACAAATCCATAGCTGTACAACAAAGAGAAGGGATTAAAGAGAAGAAAATAAATATTAGTCAAATAGGATTAGGGTTAAACTTCTTCAACTTCCATGAAATCAAATTAACTGTATTTACCTGTAGCAGCATCCATATTCTGAGATGGATTAGTTACAGGTGCAGTAAAGACATCCCTTGTCATACCTGAAAATAATACTAATATTATAGTCAAAAAACTTGACTCTGTCGGGTCTGACAATAAAACTATAAATATCGCAATTATGATAAAGCGGCATATCTCTTACTTTCTGCGGTATAAAACCGGCTGCACAATTGGCCGGGAACAGGAATGTGAACGGCAACGGAAAGCAAATGAGAACGAAAACGGGAACGGAAAACGCTCTCGATGCCCAATGCCCCGGGAACGAAAACGAGAGGGAGTAGTTCTTGACAGTCTTTAACCTTATATTTATCTACTTTCTTTGTTCTGCTGTGTTACGTTTATTATTATTTTATTCATTTTGTATTCATTTTAACCCAAAATGGATGACGAAGAGCTAATTTGCACATCAATGATGTTCGTGATGATTTTTTATTATGATTTACAAATAATAAATAATTCAAATAGAAGGTAAAATATGGTTACAGTTTTTTTTTTTTTTTTTATAATACGCATACATTTGTATTTTAGGTGGTGGGGTAGATTATTTATTTGGAAAGAAATGCCAGAGGATCTTTTGTTACCATATATCGACATATGAAGTAAAGTGAACTGTTGGGAATTTTGAAACCAAAATTGTTAAAAAGAAGTAGAAGGGAATATTTATGTCCGGAATCGCGTCTACTTATTACAATGAGATTCCTTGCACATGGTGGATCATTTCAGAATTTGAGTTGGGACTTAAGAGTTGGACATTCGACAGTTTCTAAAGTTATCTACGAAACTTGTGAAGTTATTTGGACAATTCTTCAACCAATGGTTATGAAACTACCTACATCACAAGAATGGAAACAAATTAGCGATGGTTTTTTAAAAAAATGGAATTTTTTAAATACTTTAGGAGCAATTGATGGAGAACACGTCCACATCCACTGTCCCATAAATTCTGGTTTATTATATTATAATTATAAGAATTTTAGATTAGTGCTCCTTGCAAGTCGTGATGCAGATTACAAATTTATTTGAGTAGATATCGGTGCTTATGGCTCAGAATATGACGCTGGAATATTTAGACGTTCGAAAATGGGTCAAGATTTAATAAATAAAATTGTGGATTTACCTATACTACAAAATCTTCCTTTCAGTGATAAAAAAATTCCTTATTTTTTCGTAGAGGATGAGGCATTTCTCCTTTAACTTCAGATGGAGAGTTTACAGACAGCCGTTATTGTGCTCTGTGAAAAAATTCGAATGGATTGTACGAGCAACAACTTGTCTGCATAACTATTTAAGAATAGAAAATTATATTCATTACATTCCTTCGAATTATGTAGATGATCCGTTACAAAATGGTAAAGTAAGTGAAGGTGAATGGAGAAATATGATTCAAAAAAATTCAAGTAATTTCACAAATATTAAAAGAGTTGGATCAAATATGTCGGCAAATGCAGTGTACCAAATGCGGCACACACTGTCTGATTATTTAATATCAGCACCAGGATTTGTACCATGGCAGCTGCATTATGGTAGACGGGGAAAATGAAAATAAAAATTCTTTTATTTTAATTACATATTTTAAAATATTTTTATTTTATTGTATCAATAAAGCACTTTATTTATGTGAAAAAATATTTATTTCACAATTACCATAAAAATACAATAACTATATAAAAACAAAAATAAAATTAAAAGAAAAAAATTAACCCACACTAAAAATTACAAAAATTAATCCGTTTCCTCTTCCAAAAGATATTTTTCTAATAAATGTAATAGTTTTCGTTTAAATCGAATTTTTTTAATTTTAGAAAATTCTTTCATGTCAGCAACTTACAGACCTCATGAAATTTGTGTCTGCATCATCTGTAGTTTACTGTTTCTTTGTAGCCATGATACTTTTCAAACTTTCTACAGCGTATTTGAAGAGGTCATTCGCTTTTCTTCTTCTTTGCTCGCTGGGTGACAGCAATGAAGAGCTAGCCCTGCCTGACAAAGAATTTGGTGCTGCAGAGGGACCTGGTGAAGGCTCTGTAGCTGCGGAGGAACCTGGTGAAAGATCTGGTGCTACAGAGGGACCTGGTAACAGTTCTGCAAATGAACACGGATCTGGTGAAGGCTCTACATGATGGGCCTGGTAAAGGTTCTGCAGTTGAAGACGGGCCTGAACTTTCGCAAGATTCTGATGCCGATCCACAAAGAACCACACTATCTTCATTCACTTCGTATATTTCTGGTGTAACCGAGAAAATCACAATAAAACTTTTTCCGAACACTCTTCTGGAATGATCCTACCTCGGTTAATAGTTTGTTTTTGTTGTTTAAGGCCGCATGAAACGGATGGATTTAATCTATAAAAATTATAGCAATAATTATGTGGTAAATAATTTAACTTAATTACTCATAAAAAAATTAAACTTACTTTCTTTTCCTAATGAACTGTACCAACAACAACATTGTTTGATAATGACAAAAATTAATTTTTATTTTCCCTTCGTATGCAGGTCCCGATTTGTTCTGCAAAACTTCTAACAAACCGGTCTCGTAAATTCTCCCATCGCTTTTTTACTACAGATACTGCAACATACATATAATATATATATGTACATATTATTTTATCATGTATAATAAATTTACTTACTCTCTATATTTAATTCCTTTGATATCGAAGTCCACGTATTAACTTTTATCTTCTTATTTCTGTAGAATTTTGATGATTTGTTGTAAAGATGATTATTTTGATCTACTGTAGATATCAAGACCCAAGCCATGTATGTATGACACCGAATTTAAATATAAAGTGACAACATTCAGGTAAAAATGGGGATTTAAAAAATGACATCATACCTTATTCCCATTGGTTGTTGCATCCGTTGTCGGGCAACGGAAACGGGAAAGTTGAAACTTGGCCAACTTTTCCGTTATCGTTCACAGTCGAAGGCAACATTTTCCTTCCCGGAATTCGGTTGTGCAGGTATACATTTAAACATTTTTCTTAGCGTTCTCGTTATCGTTTTCGTTCTCGTTCTCGGGCAAATATACAGCCGCTCTAATACTGTTTAGCAACGGCCCATATTTGAGCCGCTCAATCCAGGCATTGGCATACCTGCTATGTGTAGGAAAATAGTCTTACTGTCCTTCAACATAAATTCTATTTTTGTATGAAAAAATGTCTTATGGTAATGAAAACTGCATTTCCAAACTTTTTGCAATACATGTTATTAGGCAGATTTTTTTGTTTAAGTATAATATTTATCGTCAGTTTTATTTTAAAGAAATAAGAATCAAAAACAAGTCTATTTATTTTACGTACAAGAAAATTTTATGTTAATAACTGTACAATTATATAACTATATGGTTTTGTTTATGTAATGAACTGTGAAGTTTTAACAAATATTTATTATCAGTATTATGCGTATTATTTTAAAGAATAAAGAACAAAAAAGTCATTTATTTTAGGTACAAAAATATTTTATTTTAAAAACAGTAGGTACAATAATATATATTTACTTAAATATTTTATTTTAATTACTGTACAATAACAATAATATGAATATTTGGTTTGCGGTAATAAATTGTGAAATCATTAAGGGCCAAAATGATTTATTGTCCATAATCATCATCTTCTGTATCGTCTTCTTTATCATTTTCTTCTGTATTTACAGTAAATATAACTGGTAGAACGTCATCTATAATTTTTTCCTGTACATATGCATCTCTAATTATATTGTCTGTATGTTTGACAAAATCGGGCCATTTGTCGTCTGGAATTTGCTGTAATGCCTCTTCCCATAAACTGCAGACACTATTGGAGTTCATAAATATTTTGGCAGTGGCGGAACTATAGGTGGGCCGGT
The DNA here is from genome assembly GCA_035578165.1 of Stenolophus ochropezus. Taxonomy (NCBI): domain Eukaryota; kingdom Metazoa; phylum Arthropoda; class Insecta; order Coleoptera; family Carabidae; genus Stenolophus; species Stenolophus ochropezus. Next base: position 15,410,906 of record JAQOWZ010000013.1, read on the forward strand.
GCCCACCTTTAAAAATGATGGCCCAACCTCGTGCCCACCTGTAAACAATGTAGGCATCAATAAAATATATAATACTATTATTACAGTACTTTTTTTAAAAATTTGTAAAAAGAAAAAGACGGCTTAATCTTTGTCTTGAAATACTTAATTGACATATTGTGTCTCCATGGTGGTAGTGCTTGTATAACCAAAGGATTGCGCTAAGGGCTAAGCCGATTGATGAGGCCGCTTCTGATAGTTATTGCCGCGCGCTTATACAAAGCTTGCCAATTTGATTTATAATTGATGTCAACTGACCGTTTTATAATATCTGCCACTACATCTACAACAGATCAGTGCACAAGAATTTTTCGTGTCTTTTAGAACATTGCAGTTTATGTGAATTTTGATTATTAGTACTAGTTAAAATGAGAAAACGTTACATAATAGATTATTTCATGCCAACTTCAAAAAAATTTAAACCTGTCGTTACAATGTTACCACAGAATCGCAGGAAGTGATAGAACTGAATAACTGGCGGAATCCGGAAACAGACGAAGATCTCAATTCGGAATCAGATTCGGAACAAGAAGAGTATGACACAATCGGCGAAAGTATGAGTAGTACGAGTACATCCGAATCAAGAGAATTATCAGGAACTTCTGTTAAACAACGTGGATATATATATATATATATATATATATATATATATATATATATATATATATATATAATTTTTGTTTTTTAATATAGGTTTGATATATTATGTATTAGAAGTTGATTAATAAATTATTTGTTTAATCACTATCAGATAATATTTCTAGTTCAATCGTATTGATTTATTTTCCATGACACTTACTGAAAATTGCTTTAATATTGTAAAAATTATTTGTTATTTTTTGAAGATATAAAGGCATTTGGCCAATTCTTTTTGCGTCATTGGATGCAATTTTTAGTTGTAAACAAATACATATCTCACAGTTTGTTCTAAAATTCATAGGTAATAAAGATATACCGGGAATTGAATAAAATAACATTGAATTTCATATGTTCAGAAATTAAAGTAGACACTCAGTATATAACAATGGCACGGCCCACCAAGATTTTCCGGTGCTCACCGCGTGGCCCACCTAACATTTTCCCTCTAGTTCCGCCACTGTATTTTAGCAACATATTGTCATAGTATGTTTTTGCAACTCCCCATACCAGCTCTATAGGGATAAAATAGCGAGAGACTCAAAAGTCCATGGCCATATTTTAAAGCCAACTCATCCACAGCGTACAATGTATCCATACCGGATGCTGCTTGTCTTGATAAATTTAATAGTTCCGCTTTATGCTCATTACCTCTAAGCAGTATGTTTTTTGACTCGAGCCATATCTTAATTTGATCTTTTGTCCAAGAACTGTTTGGGGTTTTATTGAGGATTCTGCTATGATAAGATGCATTGTCTAATATAATTAATGCGGATTCCTCTAGTCGTTTTAAAATTTCATTTTCGAATAAGTTTTCAAAATACTGACAATTCATATACTCATGGTAATCATTAGAAACATCATTAGTGGAAAACACCTTTCCAGCACCCTCTACAAATTCCATTTCTCCCCCAGCGTGAATAACCATAAATTGTTTTCCATTACTTGTTTTCGTTGTTGACAACAATTAATACTTCCGTCTTGCCATGATCTTTTATCGCTCCCTTTTGAAAAAATCCAGGTTTCATTCAAGACACAAAAATTCGTGGACTTTCACTATTAAAATTTTTCATTTACATACTTAAAAATTCCCATCTCTTCGAAACAACATGTGACATCTCACATAAAACTTTTCTGTTGTTATTTTTTTATATATAAACCAAAAATCTTTAACAATTTTTCGTAATGTTGTATCACTAACGTTTAAAATTTATTTTTCTTATATTATTTTTGACAAGACGACAATTGTCACATATTCTTTCTTTTTATATAAATTATATATTTCACTTCTAATATATTTTTTGGTTCCTGGGGACAAATGTTTCGATAATCTTAGGGTAAAGTGAGTGGTAGTATACTATATAGTTTTTGAATTTTTTATTATTCAAAAAAGGTTGTCATAGGGCGATCGATTTCGACTTATAAGTCATCATCAGGCCTCAGCTAAAATCATATTACATAGTAGGTATAAATGTAAGTATAATTGTAAGTGTATGTGTAATTTTTAACAAATTATTATAATAAATGTAATAGATATTATGGAAATTGAATTATATATATAAAATAAATATTTAAATTGAAATGCGAAGGCTAACAAGTGGTTTTGAAGGTTTATATTTGTTGTTGGTATTTATTTTTCATTTTAATTAAATTTTGGAGTTTAAGTCTTCTTTTTTGGTCAGCTTTGTAGTTGTCAAAATATATGGTTTCTTCTAATGACTGAATTAAGGTTTCGTATTCTAGATAATGTAAAAATGTTAATAAATGGTGGTGTAGAAATTTTAATTTCATGTCGATTAATGTTTTTCTTTTTATTTGTCTTCGAATTTCAATTTTTAGTAATTTATCGTAGATTTCTTCTTCCTGATAGATTGTAAGTTTATGTTTGAATTTAACTTTTAAAAAAGAAGGTGTTACTTTTGAAGTTTTTGCGTCGAAAAGGAATTTAAGGTGTTGTTGAATTTTGTGTCTCTTCTGTAATAATATATTAACTCACCAGGTCATAAACTTTCCCAATCTTTAAATAAACTAATTTCTTCAAACCTAGAATACACCTCACCTCATTCTATCCAAAACTCTAAACAGTTGATAGAAAATATTAATACTCACCTAAAATTCAATAATAAAAAATTTATAATGATTTCCTTTGACATTGTTAATTTATAAACAAATATTCCTGTTAATGACTCTCTTAATATTTTAAACGATTTACTCAACAACGAAAAATTTAAAACAGACCATAATTTAAATGATTTAGACATTGAAAACTTAATTTCTCTATTCAAATTAATTACATCACAAAACTTTTTCTTCTTTAATGACAAAATTTATAAACTTAACGATGGCCTTCCTATGGGCTCCCCAATGGGGTATTCCAAGTTTTTTTCATTTTTTAATATGTTATTCTATGCATAAAAATATTAGACCCGTATTTTTTCTTTTCGCCGAAAGGTTTCAAACATGCCAGAAATAAATTTTTAAAGTTTCAATAAATTACACCCTAGAAAATCGGCCGTGCGTGTGACGTCACAGGTACTGAGAATCAGCTGAGAACATCATTCGTAGGTCTGAGTCAGAGGCGTGGCGCGTTCGAACAAGAGACAATAGGCTGAAGCGAGTGCCTTCTTCGTCACAACATGGCTGATACTGAATTTTACGTACTCGATTCAAATGCATTACAATTTCATTTTGATATTATGGTATTAAAAATCAGAAAAATAATGATTATATTCACTTTAATATTACTTATATATGGTAAACAATGATATCCAATAAGAATTTCTTTAAAAGCCGTAGGCTTGGAATACCCCATTAGCGGCACACTAGCAGATATTTATATAGATAACTTAGAAACAAAAATAATGAATCCAGATATCAGTAAAAATATTATTTTATGGAAACGTTATGTAGACGATATTTTCTGTCTGTGGGCAGGTGATCTTAATGATTTAAATAATTTTCTAAATACCATAAATAATCTCAGTAAATTCAAATTTACCTTAGAAATAGAACAGAATAATAAATTAAACTTTTTAGACTTAACACTAGAAAATAAAAACAATAAAATTTCTTATAACATATACAGAAAACCAACAGCAACGGACATTATCATCCCATATGATTCTGCCCATAATAATAGTCTTAAAAAAGCAACATTCAATTTTATGTTTAACAGATTACTTAACACTCCTTTATCACAATCAAATTTTAATATCGAATTCAATACAATTATAGCTATCGGCCAAATAACAAATATCCCTTACACATATTACAAGAAATATATAATAACATACATAAAAATCACATTATTAAACAAATTTATCCCCATTTAAAACAACCTAAAAAATTAATTTCTATCCCTTTTTATTATAACATTCACAATAAACTATCACATATTGCTAATAAATATAATTTCACACTTACTTCAAAATCACATAAAACCTTAAGTGAACAACTCATAAATGTAAAACCTAAAACAGATATTTTACAAAAATCAGGAATTTACAAAATCACCTGCAATATTTGCGACGCTTGCTATATAGGACTCACGCAAAGAAACCTAAAAACAAGACTAGAAGAACATTTGAAAAACAAACCCCCTTCCGCCATAGGCACCCATGCTAACACAGAAAACCATAACTTTTCCATAAATAATATTGAACTACTTCATGATGAAAATAGATACAAATATCTTGTTTTACTAGAACAATATGAAATTCTTCTACATAAAATCAATAACAAAAACATTATTAATGAAATCACATGTTTTCCTCAAATAAATATTTTTTCAAAAATACCGCCTTTTAATAATGATCAAAGGTCATCACACTAACCTGCGAAAAGATATTTCACTATCAACTACATCCTGTTCCTACAGTTCATTTCTTCTTACTGACCACGTAACAACAAAAACCGCTCAACCGATCCAACCTCAAATTCTTATAAATTTTACAATCAAACTATATTCACTAGTATAAATCATTGACAATGTTTCTACTTCTATAAATTTCTTTGACTGTAAGTACAATTTAACTTTTACTTTAATTTATATTTTTCAACATTGATTCAAATTATATCTCCATTATTTTTACATTTAAATCAACTTCTTCACTTTATTGACAATGATACTTACAATTATACCTACTATGTAATATGATTTTAGCTGAGGCCTGATGATGACTTATAAGTCGAAATCGATCGCCCTATGACAACCTTTTTTGAATAATAAAAAATTCAAAAACTATATAGTATACTACCACTCACTTTACCCTAATACAACATGTATACTACCTTGGAGAACTTCATCAAGAAAATTTCGATAATCTGTTGTATCTTTCCAGAGGTAATTTATCTGCTGTTCCTAAAAAAGTAGATCATTATTAATAATAATAATCTTTATTTTTGAAACTATTTCATTGCTATCAACTTCTATCTTTCTTTTATTTAACTGAGAAACATGCTTCAAATTAAATTAATAATAATAATAACTTATTATTATTTTTTTTGGTTGAAGGCGTCGACTACCAGGGTCATTAGCTTACACTGGTATTATTTAAAAATTATAAAATGACAGCACCACATGTTAAAAACATCACCGTTTATTGCCCGTCGGCAGTCAAATGTTAAAAAAATTAAAAAAAGATGTTCACAAAATAAATTAACATGTAGAATAAATAGATAAAAACCACTGTCTCAAAGTCCTCAGATTTTGCTGTAAAGGTCGCAGGCTTTAAGGAAGTTGATGACTTCCTTAATCTTTCAATGATCTGTCAGCATTTGACGCAAGTCATCACGAAGGTGAAATAATTGTCTCACCGGTTGTAAAACACGACATGTCGTGTGAACTTGCGGTACAATCAACGGAACCTGACAGTCCTCGCAGAGGGGTTGAGTTTCCCGTGTAAGGCTGTACCGATGTGTAAGGCCAGTATGGCCTAGGCGCAACCGGTGGACTTTCACTTTGTCCTGCCTACTCAGATCATGGGGAAGACTCGTGTGCCCGATCACAGGTTTGACTCGGCATAGGTGATTATTTACCTTATCTCAGTCCTGTTGCCACAACAGAGACAATCTGGTATACTGCATTTTTAGAATCGGTATACTTGATGGCCGGTACCTCTACTATGACTCTTTCAACGGCTTGACGTGCCGCTTCATGGGCTAGTTCATTTCCTCTGATTCTGACGTGGCTTTCACATGAACCGGACCTGTTTCCCCATGTCAAACAAATGTTTCATCCTGCATAAAATCATCTGAATGACAGGGTCTGATGTGGAGTGGTCGATGATAGCGTTCAAAACGCTGAGGGAATCACTAGCGATGATGTATTGCAGCTCTCATAATCGAGATCACAGTACAGCAATGCTTGCCATATAGCATAAGCCTCGGTAGTGTATCCCGATGCATCGCAATGCAGCGACCAGGAATTTGTGCAATGTCGTTCACGACTAGAGCCGAGCCAGAACTAGTTTTCGACCCGTCCGTGAAAATAACCTTCACTTCCGGGTACGTACTAATGATTTCGAGAAACTTCTGAATTATCAATATCGGTGGACAGGAGTGCTTGTCATACTGGAGAAGATCCAGTCCTAAACAGGATCTTGGAGTTTTTATGGTTGTACTGTGTTTTCATCTTGCATACATATGCAGTGATGAGTTTCATACGCCTCGTACGAAGAGGTGCTAGTCCGGATTCACAACAAAGACTTGCCGTTGGTGTTGACGGAAAGGCACCGATACAGTATCGGATACCTTTCCCAACTGACGCATAAACAAAACAACTATAATCGATCCGGGAGAGTACTAGGGCCTGACACACTCGAAGAATTGTTTGAGACTCAGTACCCCACCTAATACCACCGATGACTTTGAGACAATTCAATGATTGCGACCATTTGATTTTCAGTTCCATTAGGTAAGATTTCCAGGTTAGTTTCGGGTCAAACGTAAGACCAAGAAATCTAACATTGTCCCTACACCTAATGTTTTCGTTTCGAAGATATAACATGGGGCCATAATGAGGACGACTCAATCTGCAAAAGTGCATACATTGCGTCTTTTCTTGGGAAAACGTAAACCCGGTACCTACAGCGTTTTGGCTAATCTGATTGATTGCCGTTTGCAATGTACGGTTGATGTCTCTCATTTTCTCAGTACAATAGAAAACGGTCATAGATCATCAACGTATATGCAGATACCAACAGAGTTGCTGAGGTCAGATATAAGGTCGTTAACCACAATAATGAACAAAGTAACACTCAGAATAGAGTCTTGTGGTACGCCGTTCTCCAGGGACCTGCTGGAGGATAAAACGTTACCGACTCGAACTATGAATATCCGGTCACTAAAGAAAGCGCAAATTAATAGAGGTAGATTACCACTGAATCCCCAACTATGCAACTTTTGCAGAATATGGTACCGTCATGTCATATCATAAGCCTTTTCGAGATCGAAAAAGACTGCTACCAAATGCTCGCGATTCTTAAAAGCCTTGTATATCTCATGCTCTAGGTACACTAGTTGGTCGGTGGTGGATCGGTTGCTACGATCTCGGTGGCAAAGTCCCGAAATCGCGGTTGAACTGGCTGAACTACAGTGGAGATAAGGTGGGGTGATTAGCTCAATTATAGTTAGTGAGGGCGCCATTTAGTCTTGACAGGTTCAACCGAGAGAGTTGACCAACAAACTCTAAGAGGAACACTAGGTCGAGAAATAATGACTAGAGGTTTGGATAAACTTGCGTGGTTTATTTCTTATAAACCAAGTATATAATAATAATGAATAAATGGTAAATCTGATCGCGCCAATGTTTCTGATTCCAAAATAAAAGTGATCGCGTAGTGAGTTGTCCGCATCCGAACGGCTAGGACCGCATATGACAACATAAATTTCCTAAGGCGCAACTAGACAAAGTAGGCATTAGTCGACTAATGATGTTCTTATCGGCGCTAAAATAATGAAAACCAGTACTGCGAACGTCTTAAGCGTTTGCGTCGTCGACCGACAGGCTACGGATCGCGAAAATAATAAATAGATACTAAATTGTGAAATAAGACTAAGGTCAGACTTTCACAGAAAGTAATAAAGAACTAAATATAATACACTTCAGAATGAACAAAATGTAGAGAACTGAGACTTAAAGTCTTCGCAATTATAAATGAAATAAATAAACATAAGTCAACACTAAACCAGAGAAATAAATAAAGGTTGCTTATCTGCTCTAGTTGTAGGGAACTCTGCAAATTTTTCAATTCCTCCCTGGGAATCAGTTGAACAATCTGTCAAATTCGGGCTCAATACACAGGATCAAAAGACGGTATAATAATAATGGGAGAAAAATAAACGAGACAAAAAGCCTGAAAAAAGTTTGTTAATACTATTCGCACTGCTGAGTGGCTGCGATTTAACAACCACATGGTCTTGAATTTGATATAAATGAAATGTTGGGCGGCTTTAAATTAGTGAATCTGGAGCGAATCCTTCAAATCTAACATTATAGTTGATGGAGGTCTCCAACAATAACTCTCCGATAAAGCACTAATCTCAAATCCTCTTCAATATGGAAGATCTCAATAATTCTGAAAAACAAAATCACAATAAACGCAATGAGATGTCAAATAGTACGTCAGGTTTCGCTCATAAGTAAAGATTCAAGGTCTTAAAAACAACCGTAATTACTCGGTAAGACGCGCATGTTATTAAATTAATTAATACTGACAAGCGCTGGCCAAGAAGGTGCCGTGAGATAGTCTAACATAAATCTTAGGTGCAAGAAGAAATGCCTATTAGTCACTAAAATATTCCACTATCCGGGTAATAATATAAATTATATAACAATTGGACCGTAACACGGTATTTCCGAAAACCGGCTTGGTGCTCGCTCAACAAACCTCGGGTCTCGAGACACGAAACCAACCGGTTGTTTACCATCCGTTCCAATAGTTTCCCTAAACATGATGTTAGGCTTATAGATCTGTAGCTGGATGCCGAGTGCGGGTCTTTCCCTACCTTTGAAATGGGAACAATAATTGTTTCCTTCTATACGGTAGGGTAGTTTCCGTGAAGCCATAGCGTGTTAAATATGGAAAGCAAGGAGGTTTTGATCGCCGGAGTTAGGTGTTTAAGCATCTCGTTGGACATATTATCCTGTCCCGGGGATGAAGACGATGCTTGAGCAATTGCAGAGTTAAGTTCGCCCATGGTAAAAGTGTCATTATACGGAAGTGATTGTTGGACTTTTAGAGTGAAGTCGAACTTCCCTTTCACTTTTGCCCATTAGAAAGTGTGGATCATAGTTTTATGATCAACTAATAATTCTGCAATTACGGTGACGTCGCTTCTGATCGTTTCTTCATCCTGTTTCAGGTGGGTCAACGGGGGTGAATAACCCCTACCCGAGATGCTTTTCACCCTTGCCCAACACTCCTGAGTGGTTGTCTTTGACGAAATGCCAGAGACATATGCGTTCCATGAAGCTCTCTTGCTTTCCAGTATTTGCCTACGGGCTAATGCCCTAGCTCTTTTAAAGGCTATTAAATTAGCCTCAGACGGTTTCTTTTTAAATCTATTAAAAACAGCTTTCTTGGCCCGTACAAGACCTTGAACCTCCGGGTTCCACCAGGGTAATCTACGTTTGTAGATTCCCGGTTTGGTGGAAGGTTTAGCCGTGTCTGCTGCTTTTAATAGATTGCTGGATAGATCCATTATGGATAAATGAACAACATCTGTAGGATCTGGTGTTACTAGCTGCCTCAAACTCTGGCCAATTCGCTTTGGCAAAGAGCCACTTGGCTCGACGAACCTGGTTGGTAGTGGGAGTATTCGTAGTGATCACTATCGGAAAATGATCACTACCGTTCTGGTCGTCAAGTACTTGCCAGGAGAATCTACTCGCTAGCCTCGTCGATACGAAAGAAATCCCTCGACCGCGTATTAAAGTAGATGAGTGAACCATCATTCATTAAAACAAGATCCGTGGATTGCAGGAAGTCTTCGATAATGTGCCCCCTTAGATCTCTATGATCAGAGCCCCGGAGCTCATTGTGGGCATTAAAATCTCCAAGTAGTACAAACGGGGTGGGTAATTGTCCTATAACATGACATATATCATGAAAGTCCCAGTCTGCTTCTGGTAGGTAGATATTACACACCGTGAGGGCAGTTGGGACAGACATTCGGATTGCAACTACTTGGAGATCAGTATCGACACGGATTTACTGGAAGATAGCATCTTGTCTTAGAATGATGGCCACTATTGAATAGTTCTTCAACGAATATGCTTGGCCAGGTTTGAGATAAATTTTCTGAAGACACGTACATAACGGGTTGAACTTCGTTAATAGCATCTTCAGCTGGCAATAGTGACACACACAGCCCTTGATGTTCCATTGGAGTATATTATCCATAAAGAATGTGGAAAAAATGGACCTATCCCCCGTCTTTCGGCTTCCTCGGCTTTCCTAGAGGTCAACCTTTGCCTATTTTCTTCACTTATTGTGAATAATTTTGAAAGGAGGCGGAGTACACTGAGGAATCCTTAGAAAAGGATTCTCCTCCCTCCCCACATTTGCGTTTTTCCGACACCTCAGGGGGTATCGGGCTGGTTGCTCTTCTCTGAAGAGCACGTGGCGCAAGCTTTTCTAGGTGAGCAAAGCTATCTTTGCTCACAAATATAGTTCTCAGAGCAGCTACTAATTGTGGTAGAAGCTCTTTAACTATTAAGGATGTTTCTTTTTGTGATTTCTATGTTGAGGTCACAGCAAATGCATATGATACTCCCGGATTGGGAGTGCGAATAATTATTTTATTGAAAATAAAGGAGTTCTTGAAAATTCAGTCAATTTAATTAATTACACATCAACGTTTCGACTTCAACTAAGTTTTCTTCAGGGTGCTAAGTCAAACATACAATAAACACATTAATAAAAATACAAATATAAAATAATCACGTAAGTCTTACATAATTGTTAAATAAAATACAAAAAAAGGGATCATATTTTTAAAATAATTGCAAAAACAGTTTATAACACATCCACATCATTCAAACTTATACAATCAACTAGATTACGCAAGATAAAACATAAAAAATACTGACTAGAGCTAGATTATAACCAATCACAATGAGGAGTTAAATAACATGTTTGTACAATTACAAAAATATCACAGATAGAAATCACTGGCAATGTAACACAAAGAATCACAAAAAAGCACCGTAATGTTTTGTTAATATCCCAATGTAAATACTACTAAGATTTTGAATGTCTGTCTGTGAATTGATAGCTTCATTATCCCTGTGTATGCAAAGCATCTCTAAGGTCAGACGTTTATCGAGATTTTGTTCATATTGATGGATTCTAGTTTGTTCGAAATCAAAATGATGATTTTCATTTTGGCAGTGGTACATTAAGGCGCACTTACCTACATTGTTGTCTTTTTCTCAGTTTCGTCTATGCTCCTTCAATCTAGTTTCAAGGTATCTTTTTGTCTGGCCAATGTAGACTTTGTTGCAATCTTTACAAGGGATCCTATAGATTACATTGGAATTTTTTACTTATCAGTGGGATATTTCACGTTACTGAATAAATTCTCGACGGTTTTATGTTGTTTAAATGTAATATTTGTGGGTAACAGTCTTGTAATTGTGTGCTTTATATTATGGGAGAGATTTTGTGAATATGGAATTGAAAAAATATAAACTGAAATGGTGGTTTGGGTGTTTTGGACATATTGTTATGAAGAATTTTATTGACGAGGGTTTTGGGATAGTTGTTTATTAAAAGTATTTGTTTCACTTGCATTTTAATTTCCAATTGATGTAACATAAAGCCATAATAAATACATACAAAAAAGCAAATAAGAATTAATGTTGACTAGACAACAAATGGTGTAAAACACAAAGTTTCACAAATAATATCACAGAAGAGTGCTTAACTATTAATACAAACACAGATATTTACATTTCCTTCAAGTAGTATTTAGAAGAATTTACAGAAAGAGATTTCATACTGTCTGATAGTGTTGTATGATGTAGGGGCCACGTAGGAGAAAGAGCACTTAAATTTTTGTTTTTAAATAATAACACAATATACAAATTCTTATTATGTAGACTGTAATTATAAAATTTTAGAACTAGTTTATCATAAAGATATCGAGGAGTGCTAGTTATTAAAATTTTATGAGTTAAGGTTAAAATCATTTTTCTCGTTCGAGAAGCAATGGGTCGCGTGCACGTGACGTCACGGCCATTTAAAGATGTCTGCCTGGTGGACCAACAAATCATTATTATACACCAAGCAGAATTACCCAAAAATGCCTCAATTTTGCGTAGTTGTGGGTTGTTCAAGGAAAAGTGGGATTGGAGTTGCAATATCTTTTTATAGGTTTCCCTCCGAGAAAGACAATAGAGGTAGGATTATTTCTTTGGCAGTAGAAAAAAGAAAAAAGTGGATAAGTGCGGTTAAAAGGCAAGACTTGACTGAAAATAAAATAAAATACGGGAGGATATGTTCGAGACACTTTATTAAAAGTATTTTGTTGTCCCTAATACCTTAATTCTTTGAATACAAACAATTGTAAATTAGTATTTGACATTCTCATAAAGTACCTAACGAAATTATGACAAATATAGGTAGAAAGTTTGCCCGGTGGTTCGAAACAATTTATTATATATATTTTTGTTTAAACTAAGTTAGAAAAAATAATATTTAAATATGATTTATATAAAACCCATATTTTTATTAATTTTAAATAGGTACTTGTGTTGTGATAAATATTATCGTAACCAAATATGCTCAAAAATTATTGCAAAATTCAAGGGAAACCTGCTAATTTGGATGATAAAGACAATCCTGATTGGATCCCTTCGGTAAATATGGGCTATACAAAAGCATCTTATAATGCAAGTAAAAGTTTGCAGAGGTTTAACAGAATAACAGATCGACATATTAAGGTTTGAAAGTTTTAATAACAATAATGTCGTAATTATCATTTAGTTATACATATCATTGACTTGGTAAGAATGGTAGTAGTATATGTCATGTTGTAAATAACTTTTACTAACAACTCAACACATTAATCACTCATTCATTACTAAAGTTACTAATAATTAGTAAATGTTCTTCCTTTTAGAAAAAATATTTTTATTTTGATAAATGATTTTATTACATACATGAAAATAACAAATTTATATAATTACAGAAACAAGTTGTAAGTTCTTCCGTGGAGCCTGTTTCTGTAAATGAGGAACAGGCTATTACTAACATTGCTAGCACTAGTTCTTGCACTATAGAAAAAATACCTTACACTGAAATTGACCATGAAACTTCTACAAATGTAACAGATTTGAGAAATGAAATAACATCCTTGAAAAATGAATTAACATCTAGAAATGCCGAAATTTACCATTTATGACAGGAGCTTTCTAATATAACATTAAATATTGACAGCTTTAAAATTAATGATGCTATAACACAATTTATACAGGAATTCCCACTTTCACTCGACTAAACATAATATTAGGAGCAATAGAACCTTTCATAACTGAAATCCCTTCGATTACTAAATTTCAACAGTGTATATTATTTTTGATGAAACTAAGATTACGTACATTATTCTCTGACTTAGGCTATAGATTTAATATACATAAAAGTACAGCTAGCAGATTATTTTATAAAATGTTAACAGTATTTTACATGCGATTTAAAAACTGTATAATCTGGCCTGAGAGAGAAATTCTATATAAAACTATGCCAGAGTCCTTTAGAGAACATTTCGGAAACAAAATTACCATAATAATTTACTGCTTCGAAATTTATACCGAAAGAGCAAGTAACTTATGTGCATCCAGTCAAACCTGGTATTCTTACAAACATCACAATACTGTGAAATTCTTGATTGGTATTACTCCTCGGAGCCTTATGGTGGAAGAGCCAGTGATAAATTTATTACCGAAACATCTGGTATATTGGATAATGTACAACCTGGAGACGTTAGTTTGGCGGATAGAGGTTTCTTGATTTCAGAAGCTGTAGGCTTACAAATGGCCCAAGTTATTATACCGGACTTCCTTAAAGGGCAGAAACAATTGCAGCCAGAATCAATTGAGAGAACTAGAAAAATAGCTAGCATTAGAATACATGTTGAACGTGCAATAGGTTTGTTAAGACGAAAATACACAATTTTATCACATAAACTTCCCATGCATATTTTAAAAGACAACAGTAGTGAAAACATTATAAAATTGGATAAAATTATCAGGGTGTGTTGTGCTCTCACAAATTTATGCCCACCCATTATTTTATAAATTATATGCATATTTTTTTTTACTTACAGGTAGCGTTGGCTACATTAATTAGCGCACTTCGACTTGCTGAGCAGTGAGGTTTGGGGTTCGATTTCCAGTCAGATCATTTACTGACCAAAAATTAAATGTCGCTGTGCCCGAATCCACTATAAGCTGTAGGTCCCCTATCCTCTAATCGAACTTTGGTCTGTTAAGACAGTGTAAATAAACGAAAATATTTTTTCTTTTTTGTCCTAAATTGATATTGTTATTTATAAAATTGTTTTCTGTAAGAAATATACAAAAGTTACATTTTTAAAATAAATATTTGTGAAATTTAAGCTTACCTTTCATATTCAATTTGTTTTATTCCTATTTTATTAATAAGATTGATGGTATTCATGGGACAGCAGATTCCGTACATGCTATGCAATACCATCTATCTTCAGGAATCATATCCATTCCAATGCACCTCGTATGGTACCACTGAATGTGGCATTTGGGTTCGTCGCAGCATATCATTGGTGTTCCATCGTCGGGTTCGTTGCATATACACCACGTTGATGTCTGTGGTACGTCTTGTTTGGAAGTGGAAGGCTGTGAACTTGGCTGAGAATCAGAAAAATATTTCGCCAATAATTCGGGCATGACGACTTTATAAAAAAAATTTTTTTGTTTTTTCTCTTTCCCGTTCCCAGAAAGTTTCATTGAAATAAATCCGTTGCTGGAATATTTGTTCCTTACTCCAAACAACAAAATCGCAATATCGTCTTTCAGACAGAGCTATTTGCATTTGTGTTTGGTAGTAATAGGAATGATTTTCATCCAAAGTGAGCTCATTGATACCTTTGAGGCAGATTTTTTTTGTTTTTGCCAATTCTTCAAATGTAGCCTCTCGAGCACAAAACGGACATTTCACCTCTACACAGCCTTCCCCGCAGCAGTCACAACAAACGATAGCATCTGGCGAGGCTCCTAGATATGGATATTTCACGTTTATAATTAATCCCGTATTTTTAATTATAAAATACTGCTTTTTTGGATAGCAAATTCTTTTTAATAAACTTATTGAGGGTTTTTCTATTTTTGTGGAGCATACTGCCTTAAAATTGGATGCAGTAATTCTGCCTGCTCTATAAGCGAACCACTTAGACGCTTTATTTTGTTTTCTGGTGTGTAACAATGAGAAAACGAAAATTTTGAACTATTAAATTTGGGGTTTAATTTAATAAAAAGTTATTTATGAATTTGGAATAAAAATGTCGAAATTGGTAAAATTTAAATTGCTGCCACCAGATTATTTTTAATTAGAATAATCAAACTAATTTTAGGAATAAGAATTAATTAATAGGGATAAACAAAGCGATAATAAGAAAACTTAACAATAAAATATATTAAAAATAAAATAGAATTACAACAAGTTAAAAATTACTAATTAATGGTTACAAGTGAGGACTAAAACTTAAACTTACTTACAAAATAATATTTACAAACGAGTCATGATTGACTCCGCTTCTTTACTCGCTGACTGTCTGTCCGTGACTCCCCTAACTTGCCAATTTCCAAAAGTTTACCTCAGATGGTCCACGCACTTGAAGATACAGAATTCATCCCCGTTTTCTGATTCTCGCAATTTCACTGGTCGTCTACTACATGGGCGTGTAAATAAGTTGCACTCCATAGCCTCTAACCGGGTGCATTCTCAACACCCTGAGATGCACAAAAATTAGAAAGTTGGCGTCTTCTCAGAATCAGAAAACGGTTCCGTTCAGGGTTGATGGTTTATGACCATCCGAAGCAAACCTTTAAAAGCTATATAACCATAAACTTAAAAGCCAAACGAAATTTCGGAAATCTTTACAAATCTTTGAACTATTTATTACCAGAAAAAGAATTTTGAAACAAGTCAACAACAAAATAAATAACAAAACGAGTAGGTATTTGTTTAACTGGATCAGGCGTTTTGTTACAGGTGTCTACTTCTATTTTAGCACAATCTTCCTTACTTATGCTAATATTAATTTCTTGGGCAATTCTTTGTAACTCCTCCAAACTTTTACTTTTGTACTCAGTATTACACAGTACACTAAGTACAGTTACTAATATCTTTTGCCAATTCAGAAGCAAATGGTTCCACAGCAAAATGAAGGCCACAACTTCCAATTTCACCCATTTTTCCCAAAAACTCCTCTAATTCCTTTCCTTCTATAGGTGGAACTGGTATATCAGATGTTTCGTTGTCCTCGCTATCAGTCGGACTCTGGGAACTAAACTTGATTTTCTTCACCTTTGCCATCGTACCAGCACTTGTGGATGGTGGAGCCCAGTACGCCTTTTCACCAGTCACCGAAACTTCTTCAATGTTCCTCAAAGCATCGTCGATGCAGAATGCCACAGCAGCAACGTGAGAACATGTTTCACCTTGTCCAGCTACGCAATCACAATGTGCACTCATTATCTCTCCGCTTACTTTATATATTAGCCAAGGGTTTAGTGGTTTTTGTTTCACTCTTTGAGAATGAAGAACCTGTAATATTACAACAATATTATAACTTATAAAAATAAAATTAAATCATAAAGTTAATACCTTGCCTCTAACAATAATATAATTATTTACTATTTTCGTTTCAATGGTTCGAACCCAGCCGCATTGAAACATGTTATAAGCTTCCAAACTTTTGTAAGCTTTTAATTCAGAAGATGTGTAGGAACTTTTTTTATACACATAATTTTCTACAATATCTGGATAAAGTATCTTCGGAAAATTTTCCGGTCGCGTAACTTCATCCATTTAAAGACAATATGGATCAACATTGTCCACAATCGATATTTTTTCTAAATATCGTTCCTTCACATTCTCGGGCAAAGAAAAGAAAAGGTCACTACGAGCCATTTTTCAGCAAAACTAAAATAAAAATCACCAAACTTGTAATTGTCATATAGGTTAAGCACGTGCTACTTTTCATATCATGTTATTTATAATTTATATACAATTAAATCACTCAATTAATATCTGATTACCTAAATAATTTACTCACCTTTCAAATAAACTCGTATACTGTAGAAAAACAGGTCAAAAATCTCTCCAAAACACTGAAACACAAAAAACCAGCTTGTTGCACAAAGGAAACGAAGCGAGTGAATTGGTTTGTTGGTCCACCAGGCAGGCGGGTTGCCTACATCGAACCAGGTGCTGCACGCGACCTATAGGTTCGTTCCTACAGCAGTACAAAACTGTCCGTGACAGTCCGGAGTTTGCGCAGTTTAATTTTAGGCGTTCCAACAGCGGTTGTGAACAATCCCTGACTAAAAAGTTTTCTGTTCCCACAGTACGCGGACCAGTTTGCTGACAGTCAGAGAAGTTTTCGGACTATCCACAAATTCT
Source organism: Stenolophus ochropezus (assembly GCA_035578165.1). Classification (NCBI taxonomy): domain Eukaryota; kingdom Metazoa; phylum Arthropoda; class Insecta; order Coleoptera; family Carabidae; genus Stenolophus; species Stenolophus ochropezus. The sequence continues at coordinate 15,428,245 of JAQOWZ010000013.1, forward strand.
AAATCCCCGCATGCGCATTGCACTGACACCGCCATTTCTAAATTGTTGTCGAGATTAGTTGAATTGTTTGGTTTTGTGTAGTGCATTTTATTGTAAAATGAATGATAGTGACATAATTAGTGATTATGAAATCTCATCATCTTCTATGAGTGAATCAGACGAAGATGACAATTTTGAAGAACAATTAGAAGACAGGAGAAGATAACCAAAAAATCAAAATTATTTAACACTTATAGAAAATTACAATGATGTAGAGTTCATGGAACACTTTAGAATAAATAAACATGTGGCAAGATCTGTTGCTGAAGCATTCGACAGAAGTCCATATTTTAATTATCAAGGAGGATGTTATGGAAAATTAAGTGCTCTACACCAAACATATATTTATTTGTGGTTTGTAGGCCATCAAACCGCAAGTTTTAGAGATGTGGCAGACAGATTTGATATTAGTATCAGTAATTTGCATCGAATAATAAATCGTCTGACACATTTCATCAGCAATTTATCGAAACAAATAATTAAATTGCCAACGAATGAGGAAGCGATTGAAACAGAGAACTTTTTTCGCAACAAAGGTTTCCCTGGAGAGAGAGAGACGGCACTCACATTAAAATTGATAAACCTGCTGATGATCCTGATTTCTACATAAATAGAAAAGGATTCTACTCTATACAGGTAAATAATTGAAAATAAAATGTACATACGTAATAACTGTTTTAATTTTTTTTTTTTAGGTGCAGTTAGTATGTGACCATAAATTGATCATGAGAGACGTATTTCTGGGCTATCCTGGCTCAGTACACGACAGTCGTGTATTTCGAAGCTCGCCCTTGTGCGATACTTTGGCGGAAAAGTGTCAAGATAATTTATATATTGGGTGATAGTGGTTACCCTTTAATGCCGAACTTATTGACACCGTTTCGTGACCGAGGACAATTAACCAAAATAGGTAATTAAATCAGAAGTTGAAGTTGATGTTAACATATTTAATTTTATTCTTTATTTTCAATAGGTATTTGATTGAACACTGTATAGGTCTGCTAAAACAAAAGTTCAGGCAACTATATCATGTGAAATTAAGGAAAATACCAGAAATTGTACATTTTATAAGGGCATGTTGTGTATTGCACAACTTAGCAATAAATGATGAATTTCATTTTCAAGAAAATAATGAGCCAATACAAAATAATATTGTCGGAGGAATAGAAGTCAACGGAGTTGATCCAGATGAGCAAGCAGAGGACAGGGATGCCATTCAAATACGAAATTATGTTGTAAATATATTGTAAATAAATATTTATTATTTTTATATCTTCTTTGGACATATAATAAAAAATAAATAAAACATTTCAATAAAAATTAAAAACCATTCTATAAAAATTAAAAAACATTCTATAAAAATTAAAAAACATATAAAAGTTAAAAAACATTCTCTAAAAATTAAAAAACATTCTATAAAAATTAAAAACATTCTAGAAAAAATAAATTACATTCTATAAATATCACAATATCTATCAGAGTATAGAAAAATAATAATGAAATAAAATATCTACGAATTTTGTTTTAATATGTTGTTCCTTTCTTCTATCAATTTATTTCTTTGAATTAATGCCTCAACTTGTTTTTCTTTTAATTCAACTTTCCTTGCTTCTAATTTCAGTCTTTCTTTTTGGTAGGCTAGCCTATCAGCACGTATTTGTTCCAACACTTTATTTCTATTCAACAAATTACTTTTTTGTGGTCTCTTTGGTGTGTAAATGTTTTCGTTTGTACAATCTGCGTTGTTTTCTTTGGTTGTAGTCGGTTCATCATCTCGATCATCTGCTGCTACCAATGGAGCTTCAGTAATCGTGTCCGAAGAAAGAAGAATCTCCGGATGAATATTTTTCTCCTTTTGAAATATTCTTTCCATATCTTCCGCGAATTCAAAATATTTTCTTCCTCTCCCAGTTTTGTTTTTATCACTTACGTATTTTTTATATCCTCTATCCAAAACTCTCCATCTGTTCTCGCAATTGGATGCAGTTATATTTTTGTTTTTTCCCACAATTTTTTTATGTTTCTCATTTCTAAACTGCCCACTTTGCATTTGTATTTTTTAAACAAATCAATGAGATATTTTGTATCGACATTTTACCATGAAACATATTCTGAAGATCCTAAAGATTCTCCTGTACCCGTATTCTCTATACCGACTGGACATGTTGGCATGGAATAAACCACATTGAATTCAGTTAAACCTAAATTATAAAAGTACATAGTATAAGTAATTAAATATACATCTAAACATTAAATTGAACTTACCTTCCATACTATTGTACACAGGAATAATGAATAAATAAAATTAAGAAATTGGTTAGGTTAAATTTACAAACAAACATAACCAGGTGCTGCTGCTATCTAACTAACAGTCATGTGTTTCAACAACAATCACGTACTAGTTTCGCATCAGTCCCCAACTCGCGCATGCGTATGAAAATAAGTACAAAACTGTCAGAAACTAGTCAGGGATTTTCTGTAGGAACAAAGCTTATATTACCAATTTTTGCTAATTCTCTGTAGTTTGAAATGTGACCAAATTTACGTAACTTATAGACAAACTGTAAACATGAATTTTGAAAAACTTGAATTCTATGCTTATCTGCTTGTGTTAATTTAGGTACATACACACATGCGCAATAATCAAATAATCGAAATACAAGCGAATTAATTCAGCGTAATTTCACATCAGATGTTAAGATGTTACGAAACTGATACAAGTGTTTTAATTTGATCACTGCTGCTATCATTTTAGCCTTAGATGGAACTTCAAATTAAGATCTAGATCGAAATATATACCCGAAGTTTTGCAGAATTTATTCATTTGAAGTTGGGTTCTGTCAAGCTTTATCACAGGTACTTCGCAATTTCCCATAACTAACATTGTTGATTTATTTGGATTAATTCTGAGACCATTGTATTTTACCCGCTGAACTAGATTATTAAGATCAGAATTAATATTATTAGCAATACTGGGCACATCTGAGGGAAAACATGATGCTAATATTTGTGTGTCAACAGCATATGAGTGATAATCACAATGTTTCAGTTCGGCAGGTAAATCTGCGACATATAGTAGGAAAAACAGTATTCCCGGAATTGAGCTTTGAGTCCATTAAATCTTTATGATTAGTAATGTGATTTTTTTGGGTTTTTTACTTCCTTTTTCAGTACCACTCACAAACACTCGGCCGTCAAAAGACCACACATTTTTATTGGAATATTTAGCCACCGCTGCTTTAACGAGAGACGCCCTAGTTGCTATTAGATCTCCCCTGATGGTGACACCCGAACTCTTGAGAAGTTTTTCGAGTTGAGAAGTTTTTGACGGAAGTGGTAGCTCACAAATTTAACTATAATAGGCCGCGTTTTGTTAGGAAGTAAATTGCCAACTCTATGGCAACGATGTATTCCTAGAGGTGTAGTGGTTATATTTAAGTTGTCATGAAACAACTTTATGACTCTTTCATCACATTTTTCATTCTTCGTTTCAGATACACCAAGTATTCGAATATTATTTCGTCGCGAGTATTGTTCTAAACCATCCAATTTCCTTTCACAGGACTGATTAAGATCAAAGTTTATTTGCTTGAGTGTAGTTATTTCCTCCTGTAGAACTTTTAGCTTCTACTCGAGAACATTTTGCAAGGCACTGGTCACTTGACTAGCAATGAGTGCAACGAAGGATTTATTTTCACCCAGTTTAGTTAACGAATTACTAATCATTATCGTAATCATATTTTGATCGTCACGCGTCAATATTTTGGAGGTATAACTGCGATTTTTGAAAACAGAAAATCAAAAAATATATGCAGCTTTTGCCAGAACACATAAACACGTCTAGTATGGATGGCAGTTCATTGAACTATGTGGCAGTTTATCGAACTATCTCAATTGTATTGTACTGTTTTAAAATTGAAAAGCTCGCAGATTATATAATACGAATACCTCTGACACCTCTAATTTCATACTATAATTTAACAAAATTATTAAAAAAAACATACCGTGCTCTTTTTGGTGTTATACAAGTCGCTGAACAGTTTTAACACTGATGTCGCAAGCCGCGGCTATACGTTCTTGTACTTTATCAATATTTTTAAAATTAAGCGTTTCTTTTTCTTCTTGAAAAAATCATGCACCTTCATAATCAAATTTCTGCCTTCGTTCTTCAATTGACTGTACAGTGGTTTTGAAGTCTCCGTCATGATACACACGATATTTACTTGATACTGATTGAACTTACTCCAAAATCAATGCGCAAGTAAATAAAATAAACTGAAATAAATTGTGAAAAGAATATGTCAACCGTCGGGATTTGAACCCGAGACCTAAATCTTGCCGGAATGTTGCTCTACCAACTGAGCTACGGCTCACTTGGCTGTTCTATCACGTCGGTTGATATATTCTTTCACGGCATTACTGTTCAGAAGTCTTTTTAGGACTTTACTAGTCACATGTTAGATGTGGGGTTAAATAACCACTGCATTTAAACATCTAGTGACGCGTTATATTTAAATCAGACCGATATCTCGGCCATTTTTTAAATGATATCTGATTTAACAGTTGTAAACACACTGAAATAAATTGTGAAAATAATATGTTAACCGTCGGGATTTGAACCCGAGACCTACATCTTGCCGGGATGTTGCTCTACCAACTGAGCTACGGCTCACTTGGCTTTTCTATCACGTCGGTTGACATATTCTTTCATGGCATTACTGTTAAGAAGTCTTTTTAGGACTTTACTAGTCACATGTTAGATGTGGGGTTAAATAAAATAAATTAAGACAGCTGTGCTTTATTAACTGCACATTTGTGGAAGGGATGCTTAAAATTGTGAGAAATTTTTAATACAAAAATTAAACCTGCTCCCAGGTTTAAAAAACAATAAGCACATTAGGTATTCTTCTACTCATTACGTGCAAAATATTTTCTTGTATAATGTAATTAACTTAAATTTTCGTAATGCTCAAATACTTTCGGATTTTTTGAATTTCTGTTATAACATCGCAGATAATTACATTAACACTAGATCTTCCGAAGGTCAGGTATACCTAGAACTCCCGACGAGGTTAATTCTACGACTATATATAGGTACATTGTTTTTCAGAAATATAAACAGCTGTGGCGGCTTGTGCCTTTAAGGAATGAGGAGGCAAAATTATTTACTTAAAATTATAAACTCTGTTTAGTCAAAAAATCATTGAATATATTGCTAGCAATTTCATAGTTTATTGTGCAGCAAAAATCATCGAGTAGGTGCAGAGTATTTCTTGCCAGGATAGGATAAATTAGGAATGGGGTATTCCAAGTTTTTTTCATTTTTTAATATGTTATTCTATGCATAAAAATATGAGACCCGTATTTTTTCTTTTCGCCGAAAGGTTTCAAACACGCCAGAAATCTTTTTTAAAGTTTTAATAAATTACCCCCTAGAAAATCGGCCGTGCGTGTAACGTCACAGGCACTGAGAATCAGCTGAGAACATCGTTCGTAGGTCTGAGTCAGAGGCGTGGCGCGTTCGAACAAGAGCCAATAGGCTGAAGCGAGTGCCTTCTTCGTCACAACATGGCTGATATTGAATTTTACGTACTCGATTCAAATGCATTACAATTTCATTTTGATATCATGGTATTAAAAATCAGAAAAATAATGATTATATTCACTTTAATATTACTTATATATGGTAAACAATGATATCCAATAAGAATTTCTATAAAAGCCGTACGCTTGGAATACCCTATTAGAGAAAAAGGTAGTTGATTAAATTAAAAACAGAAAATAAACACACACTGTAATGTAATGTAATGAAAAAAAAATAATAAACTGCGTAAGATAACATAAACTTTGAAAATACAAAACATAAATAAATTCTTAACAAAAAACACTTTTATAAAATTTATCTTCTTTTTTGATCCTTGAAATAAAATCTTTTTTAATTGAAATTAATGCAATATATCTCAGTCGATTTTGATCCATAGAATTGCGCAGATAAGTTTTTATGTGCTTTAAAATTGTAAGATTTCTTTCCACAGATGTTGAACTGATTGGCAGTTTAAAAACTTATAAAATTCTGGCATGCTAAAATGTGAATCGTTTTTAAACATATAAGTTAACATATCAGTTGGTGCCTTGTTTCCATTAAATAATGATTTTATTTTTATTTATTTATTTATTAATTTTAATTCGTGCTTTGTAGAATTGAATTTTTACAAAAATTGGTACGATTTATTTGAAAGGTTGGTTATGGTTACATACATTTGTATTTCACAATTCATTTAATTGCTTCCCTCTTCTTTTTGAGATGCCCGACTCATCTAGGACCTGGAATACGCTGCACGTTTCCCTAGGTAGTTCATATAGTAGGTGAATTATATTTTCTTTACCATCGTTGCAAAGTCGACAGGCTCGTTCTTCTTCTTTCTTCCAATATTTGTTTTCGTTCTCTTCATTTCCACATCTCAGTCTGGCTACTAACTTGATTGATTTTCCGCTTTTAATTTGTAGATATCTCGGTGTCTCTGTTGTTCGTATTCGTTTGTATATTGTGTTGTACTTTGATTCTTTTATTTTGTTGTCCTGGTCTTGTTTTTGTGTATCATGGTCTCTTTTGCATAATTCTTATGTCGATGTTTAGCTCTCGTTTTCTTTCTACTTCCACTGGTGTGTATCCGTTTCTTTTATAATATTTAGCCCTGTTTGTCTTCCAGTTGTTTCGTGTTAATCTTTTATCTTCTTTTTTCTTTATTTCTAGCCAGCATTGGTGTAGTATTCTGTTTGGGTCGCAGTTTCTTATTTTTTCTTCGTACTTTGTTGCTTTTAAGCCCGTTGTGATTCGTAGTTTCTCTCTGTTGGTTTCTTGTAGAACAATATACTGAGGAGTACAGGTGTCTACGCCCAAGGTCCATCTTAAGTATTTGAGTTGGATTTTTTCTATTGTTTCTTGTTCTCTCCATCCCCAAATTTCCGCCCCGTGGGTTATGATGTTCTTTAGTACGTTGTCAAAGAGCATTATCCTAATTTTGTAATTGTTACAGAGTTTTGTCTCCGCTATGCTCCATACTTCTTTCATTGCGAAATTTACCTTTTTTTAAAGATGTTTAAGATGTGTTTCTTCGTTGTTGCTTTGTTTGAATGTGTAACCTATGTACTTAAATGCTTTGACTCTTTGTATTTGCTGGCCTTGCTAGTTCCATTTTACTTCTTTCTCTCTTCCGCCTCCTTTCTTGAATTTCATAATCCTGGACTTTTCTGCGTTTAATTGTAATTTTTTCTTCTCTAAATAACTTTCAAGTCTTTTGATTATTGAGATCATTTCATCTTCTGTTATGGCCAGCAGTACTAAATTGTCTGCATAGGCGAGTGTCCAGAATATTGCTTTTCCTATAGTGACTCCGTCGGTTAGTCCATTACTGAAATGCTCTTCTATATCAGATATATATATATATATATATATATATATATATATATATATATATATATATATCGGGTGTCCCATAATTGACGCAAGAAGTAATTTTGATAGATAACACATGTTTTTAAATAAAAATGGTAATTTTTTTATTGATTTATAAAATACACAATATAGGGTTATGTATGGCATAGCATATCGGGTAAATGGCTTCCATGGTTCTGCAGGCACATGTGCACTCTTTTGTTAAAATTTTCAATGACTTTTTTGCATAAATCTGGCTGAATATTTTTGATACAGCGCTCAATTTCTTCTTTCAAGGCGTGGATGGTCGTGGGTTTGTTGGCATAAACCTTAGACTTCAAAAAACCCCAAAGGAAAAAATCCAACGGCGTTAAATCGCATGATCTGGGTGGCCAATTTTGATCACCAAAACGGGAGATTACACGACCAGGAAATGACTCATGCAGTAAATGAATTGTTTCTCGGGCTGTATGGCTTGTGGCACCGTCTTGTTGAAACCACATATCGTCCATATCCATATCTTGCAATTTAGGCACAAAAAATTGAATTATCATATCGCGGTAGCGAGCACCATTAATTGTTACAGCCTGACCAGCCGCATTTTCGAAAAAAAATGGACCGATGATGCCTTTAGCACAAAATCCGCACCAAACAGTGACACGTTGTGGATGCATTTGTTTCTCAACAATCACTTTTGGATTTTCTGAACCCCAAAAGCGACAATTTTGTCGATTAACGCACCCATCAAGATGAAAATGAGCCTCATCGCTGAAGATGATTTTGTTCGAAAAATCAGCGTCCACTTGCTGTTATTGCATAATCCATTCAACGAACTCTCTTCGCTGTGCGTGGTCAGCAGGCTTCAGTGCCTGGGTCAATTGAACTTTGTAAGCATGAAGATGCAAATCTTTCGTGAGAATACGTTGAAGAGAGCTTCTCGAAATGTCCAATTCTTGACCACGGTGCCGAATTGATGTTCCTGGACTTTCAGCAACACTCTCACGAACTGCTTCGATGTTTTGTGCTGAACGACTTGTTGAAGGACGGTCAGAGTGTATACCATCTCTAATTGATTTAGTCTTCCGGAATTTTTTTATTTAATCTCTTCACAGTTGATGAAGTTAAACTACTATTTCGACCGTATTTTGTACGAAAATTGCGAACTGTAGCTGCTAAACTTTCATTGTTTTTAAAATATTGCTCCACAATGAAAACACGTTCTTCTGTCGTATAGCACTCCATTTTTAATAACCCTAAATAGTTTACTGTTACGGTGCCTTTTTGTTTCGTTGGCAACACTTTACCAAACAAATGGCGCAAAATTCAAATCTTGCGTGAATTTTTGGACACCCGATATATATATATATATATATATATATTGAGAAAAGAGTAGGACTCAGCCTTGTCTCAGTCTTAATGTCGTCCAAAATTCTGCGGTGTAGTTTTGTTCTACTCTGACTACGTTAGATGTTTTCGTATATATGTCTCTTATTTTTGAGATTAGGTGCGGGTCTATATTTTTCTTTCTCATTATCTTTATTAATAAGTTTCTGTCGATTGTATCAAAGGCGGATTTCAAGTCTACAAAAAATGCATACAATTTACCTCTTTCTTTTAGTAGTTCTTGTTCTATGGTGTAATTTAGTATATATATGTTATCCATCGTGCCTCTTTGTTTTCTGAACCCAGCTTGGGTATCTGGTAGTATTTGTTTTAATTCAATTTCCTCTTGTAGGCGTTGGTTTAGTATTGATGTCCTTTTTTGTGTATTGGTGTTATTACGCCTTTCGTCCAATGGTCAGGAAACTCCTTTCTTTTCCATACCTCATTCATAATATTTGTTATTACTATTATCATTTTTTTCCCGGCATAAATCTATGCTTCATTTGGTATGCCGTCGTCGCCTACTGCTTTATTGTTCTTTAAATTATTTATTTGTACCCTTACTTCTTCTTCTGATATTTCAGTACTTTCTTCCGTGTTTATATATCCGTCGTCAGTAAACGTGCATAGTTTGATTTATCCGGTTCCTCTCAGTAAAGTTTAGAAGTGTTGTTTCCATTCTTCTATGGTAATATTTTCTTCTAATTTCGTGTAAGGTTTTCTTTCTTTTTTAATGTATTCCCATGCTTGTGTTCCTGATGTTATGTTGTATAATTCCGTCTTAATTTTTTGATTATATTTGTATTGTTTTTCTTTGCAAAGTTTCTTATATTCATAAATTTTCTCTCTGTATACTTCAATGGTTATATGTCCTTTACGTAAATGTTTTAAATATCTTCTAGTTTCCCTTTGTTTTTCTTTGCAATCTTTATCCCACCAATAATTTTGTAATGTTGGTATTTTACTGTTTTATTTTGTTGTTCTTTTTATCATTGCATTATTTATTTCTTCTGATAAAGTGCTGATTTTGTCTTTTAAACTACTTTCATGAATTTCTATATTTTCGATATTGTCTTTATATTGCTTTATAGCTTCTTCATTCTATAATATTTTGATTTTTTCTGTGTTGTTGTTTGTACTGTTAAATGTTTTATTTTTTAAGGTCAACAATATTAAATGGTGATCGGATTCCTTTTGGTCAATTACTTCAAAGCTTTTAATATCGTAGAGTGCCTCGTTGTTGACTATTCCATAATCAATGACTGATGCTTCATTCATTATGTTAATAAATGTCAATTCACCTAAATGGTCTCCGTTGTGGTTTCCATTCAGGATATTCCACCCTTTTTCCTCGCACCATTCTATTAATATTGTTCCTTCTTTGTTCTTTGTTTTATCTTTGGAGTTTCGTTTTTCCACTTCACCGGTAAATATGTTACATCTTCCTCCCTTCTCGCCTATTCTTGCATTGAAATCTCCGCCCAGTATCATTTTATCTTCATTTGTTTCTTCGATGCTCCCATCTAATTCATTTAGTATTTCCTGAAGTCTATTGTTATTATAAATCGTTATGATTCGCCATCTTTTGTTATCTAACATTATTTGTCTTTCTTGAATATTTTCTGTATAATTATTATTGGCTTCTATTTCTATCATGTGTTTTTTAACCCCAGTAATAATACCTCCGCTTGCTCTTCCCTTTTTGTGTGTTCTAGTAGCTTTGATATACTTCCAGTTAAAGACTTTTGGTAGTTTTTGTTTCATTTTGTTCCAATTTTTTTCTTTAACCCATGTTTCTGTAAATCCTATTACATCATATTGTAGTATATTATTCCAAAATTCTAAATTTTTCCCATTAATCCCCTTTACGTTCCAAAACCCTATTTTAGAATTATTTGTTATGTTAATTTCTCTACTTTTCGCTAATCTGTCTAAAAATTTCCTTTTGGTCTATTTTGATTTGTTTCTTCAATTTCTTCATTCATCTCGTTCCAAGTGCACCATTTATTATTGATTTTTATTTTTTGTAGGCTACTGTGGCTGAATTTCCTTTTGCTCCCTCATCCCTGGCCATGTTTCTTAGCTTAGCTTGAATCTCTCTTTCTTGTTGCGTTAAGTCATGTTTTATGTAAATATTCTCTCCTTTTACTTTATATTTATTTCTCATTATTGCTTTTTTTTTTCCCCCAGTTCATCATTTTTACAACTGTAACAAGATGGAAAATACGGCCCTGGTTTCCATCTTGTTTTGTAGACTGCATTCCTTCTGTGAACTGTGATTCTTTTATCGGCATAGACGTTGACATTTTTGGTAATAAAAATTAGAAATTATGGGGCCATATGCCGAAAAGATCACATTTCACAGACAACATTTTTGTATTTAGATAAGAAGTTGAGAGGGTACATTTGCCTCTCAACTTAGTTTTACAGGTAATCTTAGATAGAGTTAGTTGTAGATCGGACGCTGACAAAATGAAGTCCGTTTAGTTTAATTTGTTTAATTTTATTATAGTTATGTTTTTTTTTGTAAATAAAAATAGTTTAACTAAAATGAAAGTGCACATGTGCTCCCGTGCCCCCATCAGCGTGTTGTGTTCCTGTTAACATCGTTATCAGTCGTAAGTCATCATCATCGCTTCTTTGGTTATCCCTCCCGTGTTACATTGGCGCAGTCGTCGGTAGGATCTGAGGGTAAATTAATTTAAAAAATTAAATATACACCCAATAACAATCCGAAAAGGACATACGTTCAAAATGAGTCAATCAGTTTAAGTGAATTTGTGACATCGAGGGAGGATGTCCCCGTTTCCGACCACGACGCCGGCGATGATGGCGACGCATCAGTTTCCACCATGGATGTACCCGGTCTGTATGCCTCAAAATTATCAGTTTACTTACGGACATTATGTGTTTTATCAACAACCTCAGACGCAATTAGTGTTGCCTCCATATAGTGATTGCCAGACGGCACTTAGTAGGAATGGAGTGCAACGGGTTTCCTACGGTCACGGCCCCGTCCAGGCACGTGAGTACGAAACACAGGCGTTGCCAGTGGCAAAGATCAGCGCGGCTGAATTTGAGGCGCTGCTGGTAGCAGAGGTGCGTCCGGAGGTGGTTGGTATACCACGTCCGAAGGAAGATGTGGCAACAGAAGCCACAAAATATATAGATGGAGGCATACAGGTGCCGGAAGTACAGGAAAATCAACTGTCGGAAGAGACGGCCGAGAAAATAACTTCGACAGATCAGGTGGTGGAACTGATAGAAAAAAAATTCGATCAGCCTGGAAACGATCCAAAATCAGCAGGAGAGCAGCCAGCACGAGGAGCACAAAGAAGATGACAACAATGCAGAGTACATGGACATGAGCCAGGAACAGGACGACGATTACCGCGAAGACCAGGGCAGTATCTTCATACAGGACCAAGAAGCCAAATTAGTGCATCATTCGAATTTTTGTGAGTCCGACCCTGTGTTAAGTGAAGTGAAAACACAATATTCCGCACCCAAACAATTTTTTGTACCCGGACAGAGACCGTTGTGGAACTAAGAACCCCCGCCCCTGTGTATAATGACATACCCCAGTGTTTTGAGTTGACAATGATATGCCCCGATTAAGTGATAGTGTTTAGGATAAGAAATTAGATTAGATATGCATGTTAATTAAGATTTTTATTTTTTATTGTTTATTCGTATATTTTGGAATTAAGATGAAGTAAAATATGCGCTCTTTGTAATTTGTTCGGTAACAAATGTTGCAAATTGAAGAATATTTTTGTATTGAGTTATTAGAATGATTTATGGTTTATATTTTGTCTTAAGAGCAATTATTTAGATAACAATTTAAATTCTATGTTTTATGGAATATGATATGCATTAATGTTATGTTTTGAGATTTGTTGCATGGTAGTCATAGAAAAATAAAAAGTTACCCTTTTCCTTTATAAAGCCAGTTGTTATAGTAATATTTTATATACGTATGTCGAATATCTGTATACATGTTTGTCTATTTTAATCATTTGTTTATATTGTTTATGTCCATTATTGTGTTTGTATTATTTGAATTTGACTTTGTCTTATGTACTTGTTCAATTTTGATGTCTTCAAGTATTGTAATTTGTTAAATGTTTTGTCTTGCATTATGTGTAATTAGGTATGTACTTGTGATTGTTTTTATATGTTCTATGTTCGTTTTTATTTCAAGTTTAAGGTTTAGGTGCCAATTCAGGTATGTTTAGGAAATGCAGTCTCCTCTTGAGAATAAATATATCGCGGTCAAACGATATATTTATGTCTTAAGGGGAGGATAATGTAACAAGATGAAAAATACGGCCCTGGTTTCCATCTTGTTTTGTAGACTGCATTTTTTCTATGAACTGTGATTCTTTTATCGGCATGGACGTTGACATTTTTGGTAATAAAAATTAGAAATTATGGGGCCATATGCCGAAAAGATCACATTTCACAGACAACATTTTTGTATTTAGATAAGAAGTTGAGAGGGTACATTTGCCTCTCAACTTAGTTTTACAGGCAGTCTTAGATAGAGTTAGTTGTAGATCGGACGCTGAAAAAATGTAGTCCGTTTAATTTAATTTGTTTAATTTTAATTTAGTTAAGTTTTTTTTTGTAAATAAAAATAATTTAAGTAAAATGAAAGTGAACATGTGCTCCCGTGCCCCCATCAGAGTGTTGTGTTCCTGTTATCATCGTTATCAGTCGTAAGTCATCATCACCGCTTCTTTGGTTATCCCCCCCGTGTTACACAACTACTGCTTGCTTTTCTTTGTTCTTGATCGCAAATGCTTCCGAGACAGCTTGTTCTACAATCAATTTATTTTTAAACCATTGTTCAATTCCTTGTTTTATGTCTGGGTTTACTATCTGTACACCTTTTATTATTAAATTATTTTTCTTTTCACGTTTTTCCCTTGTTTCCTCTCTACTCTACAGTTTTTGTATTCTTTTTATTAGCACTTCTTTCCCTTTTTTCCATTCTTCTTCTTTTTTATCTTTTCTTCTTGAGTCTTTATCATAGAATTATTCTCTCTAATCTCGTGTATCATCTCAACTTTGTTAGCTTTAATTTCCTCCCTCAATCCTTCAATTACATTTAATATAAGCTGTTCTGGAATCACATTTTCCCGGCACTTTGCAGTCTCTCTTTTTCCGCCTTTTATTGGAGAGTGCTCTAGCATTTTGCTTTTTTAAATACTTCATCATGCTTTATTTGTTTTATATCAGTTCGCTTGCCTTTAAGAAAATCGTCCAGAGAGCTTGTACTTTGTGCTCTGTGTTTTGGAGATAAATTCATTCGAGATGTTGTTTACCGTTTTTTTCCTAATGTATTGATGGTTGCAGTTCGGCTGCTATTTTTTTTGATAATAAATATATTTGATGCCTAGTGATGGCAGTATTGTCTTTGTCTGCTTTTGTCGGATTTATGTTTTTTTATACCAGATGTCACTAGTAGTCAATACAAAAAAGAAAGTGACTTTTAGTTTTGATCAAATGACTTAACCTTGCTTACTTAAATTGGTTTTATATACTTAATTATTTACTATATTTTTATCTACAGGTATGGTTCTCCTACCTTGATATCTTCCTGATGACCTTATTTCTAGGTATCACTTTTTTCACGAAATTTCGTATAAGGGTTTTCTAGATACTGGAGTTTTATTGAGCACGGATTTTCACACCAACCTCTCAATTAGTTGATTCACTTATATATTAAATAATGATATGGCGTTATAAATAACAGAAACCTCATTTTTTAATTTAATAGGGTCCAAAAAAGAATAATGTTCTAGCATTTTTTTAAACGAATTTTCAGGAAATTCTTTTAAATAATTTGGATATTTATCGGTGGTCAAAAGATCAAAAAAGAGCAAGTTGTCTAAATCAGAAAATAAAACTTGAATTTGGCCAATTATTATCTCCAAAATTTCAATAAAAAGCAGTCTGTGTTGTTGTTTTAAACTTAAACGTTCTTTTGCTAATGTAATATCTTTATTTCTGCTTTGTAAAATCGAAAAAATCACTTCAGTTTGCTCAAAAATTAAATTATTATATATTATAGCCAGACCCCCTAATCCAAACATTCCTATAAGAATAATAGAAGAGCCGCTGCATCGTTACCGGAAGTTGCTAATGATCGGAGCTCATGCCTCCCTTGCTATTTTTTCTCTCTGTTCAACTCATATATTTCATATTTTTTCTCGAATTGATTGAAGGTCTAAACTAGCCTTCTCTTCGCCTTACAGGGGGATAGGTGGAGACAAATTTTAAATTTGTCTCCGGCTTATTAAAGAATATTTATTTCTCTCTTTAAACAACACATATAATTGAAAGAATGTCTACTAATATATGTTTCTAATATAATAGATAGTCTTCATAATATTCCATTTATTATTTGTAGAAAGTATTAAAATATTTATCAAACGTGCACATTTTCTTTATCTTTTGAGAGGAGGCTGTGCCTCCCTTGCCTGCTCTGACGAGCCGTCACTGATAAGCAGTTAGTTTTCGTAATTATTATTATTTTATTTAAATCAAAATAATATAAATTGTGCATTCAAGGTTAAGTTTTACAATAAATAAATGAAATAATTAACAATAAACAAACCATTATGGACTTTTGCTTATATACTTATTCATATTATATAAATTATATTTGACAAATCGGAAAATTACTTTTTAAAAAGTTTTGTTAGAGCAACAAGACGTGCTTACATCAGTGCTAAGAATGAATACATTACATTTCCTTAACTATATATACTACAGAGATTATCTCCTCATATTTCTATGAGAACTTCTATTCTAACAGCGTTCTACGGCTGAACATGATGAGTTGTGGGTTTGTTTAGGGTGAAGTCTCTACTTAACTCTTCCCCCCTTAAATGGAAAAACGAAATCTTCTAAAGATGAGTTTTTACTACAATTTGGTTGCATTTCTACCGTGTTTGAACTTTTATTTTCTGAATTATTTTTATTAATTTTGTTACTGAGATAATCTTTGCATTTCTTAATGCTATGAATAATTATAATTATAATTAATATGAATAATATTACATATATAATTGAATAATGAATATAACTGTCTGCGTTTTGTGAATTTATAGAATTCAGTGATAATTCTGTTTCGTTACTGATTTTAAATTCTGTTATATTTTTTATTTGATTCCCAATATCTATAATTCGGGAGTTTGTTAAATTATTACTAAGATCTATTAAATTTCCAAAATTATTTATCAAGCTGATTTGATTTGAGACTATGCAATTTTCTGTGTGGTATATGCCCTGGAGAATTTGAATTTCTGTATTATTATTGCAAATGTACTTAGTTTCTTTTTTATTTGGAAAGAACAGATAATTTAATTTTGAATTTTGAATTTTTATAATTGAATTTGTTTGAGTAATTGTGCTGTATTCACAAAATTGAAAATCTTTAAAACATACAGCGTTTTCTAAACATTTGTCGTAGTCTTTTGTTTGCAACAAACAGTAATATTCATTGTTACTTAAGTAAATACATTTGTGTATTAATCTAATTTTACAGTTATTCTTAGAGTAAAAACAATTTATAACATTTAAAGTTTCATAAGCTCCGTGCAGTTTGGTAGGTATAGAGGTTATTTGTTATAGATCTTCTTTGCATGTATTAGAAGGAATTTCGATGAGGAATGTTAGGTTAGGATTTTCATAAGAACAATATGTTTTTATCAGATCATTATTAAGTATATTATTTTTTAGAATAGATTGTAGGAATTTATCGTCTATTTTGTTGATTTCGATTAAAAGTTGATCATAGTTAATAACGCCAAAATGTAAAGTATGCAACTTGCAGAACGTCAAGGTTTCTTCTAGCTGAATTAATGAAAGGTATATGTCTTGTCCTTTTTGAATGAATTCGTTGATAATATTTTGAATTTTAAAGATATCAATTGCGTCAAATATACGATCTATATCCTTGGCAAGATTCTTTAAGTTTTCATTCAATAAATTATTGTTGTCATTTATTACTTTAATTTTTTCGTTGAACTGGGCAGAAATGTTGTGATTAGTGGTAATAATAGTGTTTACTTTATTTAAAATTAATTTTTGATTACTGTCAAGTTTATCTATGATTTCGTCATATCGTTCTTTATCTTCTTGATCGAGATTTCCTGTAATGCTCTTGATGATGGAACCTAAACCGTTGACTATTCCGCGTTTTGATCTTTGTCTGTTTAATACTTGCATTTTCTCTTTAATGTGATTCATTAGATTATATAAAATATTTTGATAATTTCTTATTTCTTTTCGTGACGCAAATTCACCTAGTTCTTGAAGTAATTTAATTTTATTAGATTCCAACTTATAATATTGTTCAAATAATTTTTCGACGGAAATTTTAAGGGGTATGATGTGGGTGTTTACCTGAATATGTGCAGAACCAAGTTCGATGATATTGATGCCGGGATTTCTCTCATCGCGTGTAATTTGTGTAATTCCATAAGGAATTAGCCTGTAACAATTCGAGGCTTTTTTAGTTGTGAATATTTGTGTTTTTTGTTTCGGTCATCTAATATTTGACCTCTTTCGTTTATTACTTTTTTAACATTCTAACAAATTCTGAACTCACTATAAATCCCAAACCGCGACCTATAATTGTAAAATTTACCTCATATAAAACACGTGCTACAGTTATACAGAACCGTAGAAGACTCTCTGGTACCAAAATTACAATTAAAGAAGACCTGACAAAAAATAGACTGGATCTTTTAAAAGCCGCATCAAAGTGTTACGGTTTTAAAAATGTGTGGTCAAGTGATGGTGTTATTTTTGCGAAAGTCAATGGCAGCATAAAAAACTCACGAACGTTGATGTACTAAATAATTAAAACAAATATCACTTATTGTTTAATTAATATTTTCTTTATGAGAACTGTGCTTCTATGATATATAACTTTTTTCCATCTGATACAATTTAATTTGATATTTTCGATTTTATTGAAGATAAAATCAATTCAGTACAATCGTATTTCAAATCTTTATTCTCAGCTGATTTTTGTAAAAACTGTGTTTCTTGAAATTAACAAGTTATCACTGTTTAATATTTAATTGCAGGTCATTGAACTCTGTCCGTTGATTCAAAGTTTCGTCAAGTCTTGTTTATTTTTTCATTTCGCTACACTGTAAAGTTTGTTCATTGCATTTATTATTATTATTATAAGTTAACAATTTAGTTTATTACTTTATTCTTATTTTTATGCATATTTATTACCAGAATGTCAGAGGATTGAATACCAAAACAGAAACTTTTTATAACAATCTAATTTCACTGCAGTCAGACATTATATGTCTTACTGAGACTTGGTTGAATAACAGTGTACACAATTCTGAATTATTCTCACCTAACTATAATGTGTACAGGAGAGACAGAGATACCGCCAGTGCTGGCAAAAATCGTGGTGGAGGCGTATTATGTGCTGTGAATAATATTTACAATTCTACTGAAATAAAAATAACACTTCATCCTAATTCCCTTTCTGACCTAATTTGTACAAAAATTTTTATGTCAAATAACTGTTGCATTTATATTATAGTTGTTTATTCCCCACCTCCCATATCTACAGTACAACAAGATTATATTTATGAATGTCTCGAATCGTTTTTACCTTTGCTAAATAATAATTTTATAATTGTCGGCGATTTTAATATTACGAAATTTGTCGATTATATATTGCATGGATTCAGAGATATCCATATTTCAAATTTTAATAATTTTATTTCATTTTTAAATGCATCTCAGTATAATCAAATTACTAACAGCAGCGGTCGTTTGCTAGATCTTATTGTCTCAAATGTGCAATGTACTGTCTCTCGTGATCTTGATCCTCTTGATGATGAAGACTCACATCATCCTACACTATTCATTTTATTTTCATCCTCTATATCTGAGAGATTGACATGTTCCACTTTTAATACTAATTCATTATCATATAACTTTCGTGCTGCCAATTTTGATATGCTATACACATTATTATCAGATGTCGACTGGGATTGTCTGTCACAATATAATGACGTTGATACTGCCTTCAACGAATATTATCGAATTCTTTACGATATCATGGATAAGTGTATTCCCCAAATCAAAGTTAAAAACAAATCAAGTAAGTACCCATCATAGTTTAACTCTCATATAATCAACAATATTAAGCTGAAGGCTAAATATCTAAATCTGTATAAAATACACAATGATCCTGCGTACCTTGGTGAATTTAAACGTTTGCGTACTTTAGTTAAAAAAGAAATTAAATTTGAATATGCGAGATATATGGCGAGTACTGAATATTCAATTTCATTTGACCCGCAAAAGATATGGGCATATATTAATAATAAAAAGCGTACTTCACTCATTCCGGGCCGTATGCATTTAAATAATGAACAATTTAACTCTACTCCTGATATTGTACAAGGATTTGCGGATTTCTTCAGCAGTGTTTATACTCCTAGTGACGAATATTCTGCTTCCAATTCTATATCTTCAAGTAACCACAACGTTGTTACAATTTCTAATATTTCTGAAGAAGATATTCTTCATGCAATTAATAAACTTAAAGTAACTCGTAATCCTGGACCTGATAATTTACCAGCCTATATTATTAAAGCATGTAGCCATATTTTTGTCAAGCCTCTTTATTTTCTTTTCAATCTTTCTCTAAACACGAACAAGTTTCCTACAGCATTGAAAACATTTTTTATTTGTCCTACATATAAATCTGGTGACAACACCAATATTTCTAATTATCGTGCTATTGCTATTTTACCCAACATATCTAAAATCTTTGAAACTATTCTTTACAAATACATCTACAATTCTGTTCATACTAACATCTCCTCTCAACAACATGGTTTTATATCTAGCAAATCGACCACTAGCAATCTAATGAATTTCACTAATTTCACATTGAACTCATTGCATGATAATTGTCAAGTTGATGTAATATACACGGATTTTTCAAAGGCATTCGATACTGTTGATCATAATGTCCTCCTACATAAACTCGATAAAAATTTTAATTTCTCAAATAGTTTAATTCAGTTTACGTCTAGTTATCTAAATCAACGTAAAATGTGTGTTCAGCTTAATAATTACTCATCCCGCCCGTATTTTGCCACATCTGGTGTTCCACAAGGGTCAAACCTTGGTCCTCTATTGTTTATTCTTTTCTTTAATGATATTGTGGACACTGTTGAACATTCTCAAATACTGCTCTATGCAGATGATTTGAAATTATTTAAAACAATTAATTCTTTAGATGATTGTGTTCTTCTTCAAAAGGACATTGAAAATATTCTGGCTTGGTCTCAATCCTCTAAACTATTCTTTAATTTCAGCAAATGCAAAGTAATGAGCTATTTTGTTAAAAAAATTCGCATATAGTTTACCTTATCATATGAATAACATTGAACTTGATAGGGTTAAGTATTTCAAGGATCTTGGCATTCTTTTTGATGAAAAACTATCATTCAATGAACATATATTATACATTGTAAAGTCATCTTATAAAAATCTTGGATTTGTAATTCGAAATACACAATCGTTTCGAAGGTTATCAACGGTAAAAATATTATACTATGCATTTGTTCGATCTAAATTGGAATATTGCCTTCAAGTATGGAATCCAATTTATCAAAAATATATTTGTATTATTGAATCTATACAAAAAAAATTTGTTAAATACTGTTACTTTAAAACTCATAGGCAATATCCCAATTTCGACTTCGATTACACTAACCTTCTGATTCAAACCAATATGACATCGTTATGTAATAGAAGGAAAATACTATCCTGTATATATTTATTCAAATTGTTAAATGGATATATTAACGACAAGTATTGTTTGAATCAGATATCTCTAAATATTCCTCGTATTGCATCCAGAAATAAGATGACTTTCCATTGTGCTATTGCAAGAACAAACTACGAAACTAAATCTCCCTTAAGACAACTTTGTAATATTTACAACACAGTGACCTGTAATATTGATATTTTTGGTGATAATCTTCATAAATTTAGATCAACTTTGTTTAATTATTTTTTGTAATTTATAATTATTAAGTATTTCAGCTTCTTTATTGTTTTTATGTTTTATTAGATCAGATTTGAATTGTTTTTCGCTTCAAATGTTTAATTTTTTTTTGTGAATTGTTATTATAATTACTTTTGTTTCTTACTTGTACTAATGTATATCTTTGTAATTGTAATATATAATCGTCCTGTAATTGGGATCATAGTATCCTGTTGGATAGATTTGTTAATAAATAAATAAATAAACATTGACTTGTTTGAATTTTGGCTTTTCGATTTTTCCCGAGTTTCGTTTGTGGATCTTAACGTGTGCTTGATCAGGTATGTGTACCTTTTTCTCTTGGAGTTGAGCGTATTTTTGCTTACTTTTCTCGATTTTATGTTTAACTTGTTGGTTTATATTTTTTAATACTTCAGCGTGTTTGTGAATATATTCTTCTACCAAAATTTCTTCGGGTTGCAAATTTGTTTCAAAATTTTGACCGTAAATTATTTCCAAAGGGGTGCGCTTAGTAGTCGTATGTATGCTATTATTGTACGCCAGTAAAGCATAATTTAATCTTTCTTTTAGTTTCATTGATTTAAGGAGAGGATTTTGATTGATTATTCTCATATGCTCTATGAGAGACGAGTGGAAACGCTCAGCGATTCCATTACTATTTGGGTTGTCTATCGAAACATAATGGATATTAATTTTTCTTAGGGTTAGATAATTTTGAATTAATTTGTTGTTAAATTCAAGGCCATTGTCAGACACGATTTCT
This sequence comes from Stenolophus ochropezus, assembly GCA_035578165.1. Taxonomy (NCBI): domain Eukaryota; kingdom Metazoa; phylum Arthropoda; class Insecta; order Coleoptera; family Carabidae; genus Stenolophus; species Stenolophus ochropezus. Next base: position 15,449,941 of record JAQOWZ010000013.1, read on the forward strand.
TTCAGGATTATAAAATGAGCAAAGTATTTTATTAATTTGTTTAATATGGTTACCGCATTTTTGTCTTTGACTACGTAAGCCATAGCAAATTTAGAAAAGGAGTCTACGATAGTTAGGATTTTGATCTGTTCTAAAGATAATAGATCGATGTGTAATTTTTCAAAGGGGTTTTTCGGCTGTTGGCGTTAGGATGGGCGGAATATGTATTGGTTTGCGTTCATATTTTGTGCTGAGACATACATGACATTTATTAACATAATTTTGAATGTCTTTTAACATATTGGGCCAGTAAAAAGATGATTTAAATTTATTATAGGTTTCGGTGATTACCCTATGATTCGTTTTACATTCATGGTAGTTTTGAATGGTGAGCTGCTGCTCTTCTTTGCTTTCTATATCTTTATTTATGGTTTCACATGATACAATTTTGTAACTACCTTTATTAAAATGTGTTTGAAGCACCGCATTAATACTGAGTTTAAAAATTTCGGGAATTATGCAATAGTAGGTTACACGGGGTTGTAGATAAGTTTTTATAAAATTTTTAATAGTTGCAATAGAATTTACTTTATTTTCATCGTCAGAATGACATGTGTTCGTAGATGAAGAATGGGCAGTGAGAGTAGTTTCGTTCTCTGAACCTGTTTCGACTATTATTGAATCGTTGTCAGTATTTAAATTTAGTTCTAAATTTTGGGGTTTTTCGTAGATGTTGAAAATAATAGAAGAATTTGCCAAAATTTCTCTTATTAAACTTTCTATTTTAGGCCAAGGTTTTTGGTCAAGTCCGGAACAAATGCGTGGTAAATCTAATTCAGTAATATCGTTTTGGATGCAATAATCGAGTAATTTTTCTAAACATTGTTTTATATTTTCGAAAGTAGGTTTCTCACAGAATGAATTTTTTGTCATAAGATGTAGGATTAATCTGGGTTGTTTTTGAATCATAATTTTGTTGTCTAAATTGTATAGATTTTGTAGGGGATAATTTGATTTTACTTGTTCGGCGAAACCTTTTGATAATTTCATGTCTTTAGAGACGCAATGTACCAGTGGATTTTTTTATTTGAAAATATCTGAATTTTTGTAACGAATTTCGAACGGGGGTTTTATGCGGGACAATGCATCGGCGACAAAGTTCTGGCAACCTTTTTTGTACTCGATGGTTTAGTTGAACTCTTCGAGTTTCAATCTCCAACGTATGAGTTTTTGGTTAGGTTCCTTTAGAGAATTGAGCCAAACGAGGGGTCGGTGATCAGTAATTATTCTAAATTTTCTGCCTAAAAGATATGGGCGAAATTGTTTAGTGGCCCAAACAATTGAAAGTAATTCTTTTTCTATCGTACTATAGTTTACCTCATGATTGTCGAGTGTACGTGAGATGTAAGCTATCGGCAAGTCTTTATTATTTTTATCGCGTTGTGATAAGACAGCGCCTACCGCATAATTGCTAGCGTCCGTTGTCAGGAGGAATTCTTTGGAGAAATCTGGGTATTGAAGGATGGGATCCTTGGAAAGAAGGGTTTTGCATTTCTCAAAGCATTCTAAATATTCTTTATTTTTTATATCAATTTTGTTATTCTTCTTAAGGCAATTAGTTAAAGGTTTTGTAATTTTTGAAAAATTGTTTATAAATCGTCTATAGTAACCAATGAGTCCTAAAAATGATTTAATTTCTTTTGTTGTTTTTGGCAGGGGAAAATTTTTGATTGCTTGAATTTTGCTAGGATTTGGTTTTATTCCATCGGTAGTAATAATATGACCGAGATAGGCGACTTCTTGTCTCAGAAACTCGCACTTATCTAATTGTATTTTTAAATTGGCTTCGCGCAATTTACTTAAAACTTTTTCAACGTTTTCCAAATGTTCCTGAAGGGATGTGCCTAAAACTATAATGTCATCTAGGTATACAAAACAAAATTTATTTATATAATCCTTTAATACGAAGTTCATCAAGCGTTCAAAGGTTGAAGGGGCGTTTTTGAGGCCAAATGGCATGCGCTTAAATTCATAGTGTCCAAAATTTGTAGAAAATGCCGTTTTAGGTATGTCATCGGGGTTGACTTCAATTTGAAGGAATCCGGATGTGAGGTCTGTGGTGGTAAAATAGGTAGGAGGCGTCAGATTTTTATGGTACCACCCATATAGGAGAGGACCAGGGTGAATATGAATGTTGGATGATGTCATCTTCTAACATTTTATCTATCTGATTCTGCACTTCTTCCTTATAGATCTCCGGGTATTTATATTGTTTCGCGTGTATAGGTGTGTCATCTGTGGTTTTGATGTTATGTTTTATTTTACTAGTGAATGATAATTTATGGTTCTCGCCTAGTATCAAGTCTTTGTATTTTCTCAGTGTAACTGATAGCGCGTGTCTCTCGTTATCATTTAAATGTTCGTCTCGTATTACTTGCTTGTTTATCTCAATGTTTAGGTTGTTGAAATGATTCTGATTAAAATATTGAAATTTGTATTTAAATTTATTAAGACAAGTAACTTCCTCTTTAACAAAATCGAATTTTGATTGTAATTGTTTAATTCCAGGAATGCCAATTAATACATCAAAATCTTTATGAAAGTCGAATATGTAACTTTTTATGTGTAAATTTATAAATTGGAAAAAGGTGAATTCGGATCCAGTTGATTTACCGTTGCATGTGTGTATTGTGAAATGTTCAGCAAATGTGGTCGTATTTGATTTTATCAATTTTGGGTGAATGTAGTTTTGGGATGAACCAGTGTCTAAAAGAATTTTGTAGTCTGAAATTTGAATAAAGGAAAGCTGGCTGTAGTTATTAGTCAAGGATTCAATTCTTGTGACTCGAGTATGGGAAAATTTTGTTCGTCAATGTCGTTACTGTCATTGTATTCTTGTGCGTTCTCAAAAATTTCTTCATTATTTATAACTTCTGTTTCTGCAAGTGTTTCGTCAGTACTTTCCAAATTTTGATTGTACAGCTCTTGTTTGACTTGTCTCGTTTGGATGCTCATAGGTGTGGGATTTCTGTATGAAGCATTGCGGAAGTTTGCTTGAGGAGCAAATTGCCGTTGCTGTGGTTGCACAGTGACTCTACTTGAAGAAGGAACAGGGAATTTGTGCATGGGTGATTAATATCTGGGTTGATTGAATTGAATTTGATGCTTTGGTGGTTGTCTGAAGGAATTTTGTTGGTTTTCTTGAAGTTTTTGTTGGGTATGGATATACTGAAGATCGTTTGTGATTAAATTGAGAATATCTGTGAGGTTTTTGGGATTGCGAGCTGCTAGCTGGCTTCTAAAGGGTTCTCTGCAGTTATTTATGAAACTTTGTACAAAATATTCTATTGAATTTTCTATAACTACTTTGCTAACTGCTGTTACAAATTTACATTCTATTTTACACTTGTAAATGAGATACAAATCGTTAAATTTATTAAAATAATCGAGAATGCTCTCTTTTGTTTGCCTGTAGTGGCTGGCTTCGTACATAATAGTATGTTCGCTGCGTGTGTCAGAAAAATGTTGTTTCAAATGTTCACGAAGTTCTGACCATTTTTTAAAACTAGACATATTTAAATTTTGTGCGGCTATTCCGCGAATTTTATTTTTCAATGTTAACATTACAATTTTCTTCGTGATATCAGATGGATTTGTTTGTTCTATTAATGAGTGCATGTCATCAATAGTATTGATAAAATTGGAGAGTGTTTTTACGTCTCCATCAAATGTGGGTGCTAATTCGAGCATTTTTATTATGTCGTTGTTTAAATTTTGGAAAATATTTCCTTGTGTGTCAGGCATTTTTGTTTTACAATTGATTGATTTAAAGCAAAAGTATAGTAGTAAATATTCACTCACACTAGTAGGAGTAGTTCTTTGATCATATGGTTGTGGTTGTTGCCTTCCGGTCGATGTCCTCTCGGCAGGTAAGGGCTGTGGGGGTGTCGGCTACTCGTCGGCGATGTTGGCCTGCTGCTGGGCTCACTGGATCAAGGAGAGGTAGCGGACGGCGATTCTTAGCGGTTGCGACGTCGTGAATAGGAACTGCGGCTCTGACTGCTTCGACGGCCTGGATTCGTTCCCGAGTAGCTTTTGAATACCGAAATGTCTACGTTCGTTTTAGTGTTTAACCGTTAAAACGGACGGATGCGGTTCTTAAACGGATTGAACTCTTAATAAAGTTTCCGGAACGCGCAAACTACACTAATGGAATAAGGAATAGAATGGAATAGGCACAGAAACACGTAGCACCAATTTTTACATTGCATAGAAAAGAATAACTTGGAATAGAATAACGTCACTTTGTCACTAAATTAGCTGTCTTCACACTGATTCTAGCGTACTGTTTTTATGTTCAAAGTTGTGTTTTTCGATTGTTTGGTTATTGTCACGTTGTTGTGTTTTGTATTTGTTTTTCGTATTTAGAGTACTTTTTTTCTATTTTAAAAGATGGAATTAGAAATAGTATTGGCCAGTATGGCATTTACTGCTGGCTGCATATATTTAAAAAGAAGGAGAACGAATAGTATAAAAAATCGTCATTGGCGGATAAGAGAAATTAATAAAGACCGAAAAAGTAGCGCATTCTACGAAAAATATTAAAAAAAAGAAGTCGAAAGACAGCGTGCAAGTTTTCAAATACACGCGGATGAGTGTAGAATTGTTCCAAAGAAGAAAATCGCACCGTTTATTCAGAAAATACAAATAAAAGATGGGATTTATCGGGAGGAAAAATTGGCGGTGACTTTGTAAAAATTGACTTATTAAAAATTCCTTAATTTGTTGATAAACTATTTAATTTTACAATTATCTATCACAAGGCAGTAGTATGCAGACTATTGCCTGGAAGTATGCCATGGGCCATGCTACAGTTCACTGCATAATTACAGAGACCTGTGAAGCTATTTGAAAAGTCCTGCAACCAGAAGTTTTGCAACCACCATCATGTGAAAATGAATGGTTGCAAATTTCCAAAGGTTTTTATGACCAATGGAACTTCCCTAATTTGTCTTCGCGCTTTTGATGGGAAGCATATACGGATACGAGCTCCAAGCAAAACTGGTAAAAAATATTATAACTACAAGGGCTACTTCAGCAACGTTCTACCAGTTACATGTGATGCTAATTACATGTTTACGCTAGTAGATATTGGTGCGTATGGTTTGCAAAGCGATGGCGGTCAAATGCGCGTTGCTGCTCCAGCACCACTACCAAGAACGATAATAAACCAGCCGTTTGCATTTTTTGGATATGCCGCTTTTCTTTGCGACCATACATCCAAAGGCCGTATTCTGGTCGGAGCTTGCCGGATAAGCAAAGGATTTTTAATTACCGCTTATCCAGGGCAAGAAGGGGCATAGAAAATAACTTTGGTATTGCGGAAAGTCGCTGGAGACTATTACAAACAGAAATAAACGCCAAAGTAAAAAATGCTGATTTGTATGTGAAAGCTATTGTGTGCCTTCACAATAACATATGTTAAATTAAGTGGCAATTTAAAATATTGCCCGGCAGGTTTTGTGGATACGGACGATGGGCCGGGAACTTGGCGAAATAACACAAGAGTGTTGAGGTCTGTCGGCCGAATGTCCGCCAACCGAGACTCCAGAGATTTGTATGCTGCGAGGGGCTACTTCATGTCTGATCTGGTGTTTTTTATATTTCCCCAAATTAATCTTTAATAATGAAGAAACAGCAATTAAAAATTATGTGCGTGAAAACTCGGCTGAATTACCCCACTTCACCTCTTGTCTAGTGACGTATCAGGGTTCTCGCCTAACTTTACTTCGTTTCAAACGTAAGAGTAGCAAGGTTTTTATCTAACTTCACTTTATTTTAAACGTCAAGTAGCATATCAAACAACGTTGAATTTATTAAATTAAACATGTCAGCAACACTGGTGAAACGATGTTTGGTGCCATCATGTAGAATACCAGTGAAAATAGCGAAAAAATATATTTACATGTGCCGTCAGACAGAGCAAGAAGAAAAGCATGGTTTGCTCAAATAAATAAAGATCAAATTGTAAAATCAAAGTTTTATTGTTGTGAGGATCATTTTGATGTAAGTAGTTTTAAATTGTAAATCTTCTTTCTATTGTTTAATTTTTTGTTCTTTTTAGTAAGAAAATGATGCTGAAAATTTCATGTTTTTTTTAAAACTATGGGTCATCGTTTAATATTAAAAAAATATGTTGTTCCGCACTTACATCTGATAAAATTCGGAGGTTGGTAGTAGCGTGCATCACTAGTTTTCGCAGCTGATATTTAATTCGCTTCTTTGTGCAATTTCTTCAGTAATTTATTACAAACATTTAATATTCAGGTATTTATAGTTAATATACACTACTTTGATTTAAATTAATTCATCAATATTTTCAAAATTTTAAATTTTCACACACGTGCACTACACACATAACCTCACTTTAAGAAAGTACATGTTGCTGTGTCAATATGTCACAACTTTTAGTTAATTCTTGTTGTTTTTAGGATGAGTGGAAGTCAGAGAGATGTTTCTCCAGAGGTCCTAAGGGATTCCAGTCCCAAGGACGATCTGACTATGGAAGAGGAGCTCCTACGTAGCCCGACTCCATCCACTTCCGAACTTGAGGAAACTATCGGAAAGCTCCAACTAAGTGAGCAGAGAAGCAAACTGAGCGGTGCCGCCAGAAAACGCTTTAAGTGGCTCATTAAAAGTGGGCTTAGTGCTGACGAAGCACGTGTCAAAGCCCTTCTACCCATGAAGAATAAGGGTCCAAAACGGACCCGGTCCGAGGAATCAACGCCCGAAATGTCTGTTAAAAGGCAAAAAACAGATGCTAAAGGCCAATCCAGCAGTGGTGCTCCGCCACCACCTGATAAGGCTACGCCGTCTGTAAGCTTTAAACAGGCAATCCTGGACACACGCATCGGCATCCTGCACTATAATTATCCGGCGGATATTTTAGAAACAGGACAGCTGACGAAAATTCAGGATGCAATCCTGGATTTTATTATTAAAAAGGCTAAAAGCTCTGTGAAGCCTAAGTTTCTTGGGACAACCTTTAAGTCCGGATGGCTAAGCGTCAACTGCGCCGACAAAGTCACCGCCGAGTGGCTAATAGGCAAAGTCGACAGTTTAAAGCCTTGGGAAGGAGCCCATCTAAAAGCTGTAGAGGAAAAGGATTTGCCGAAGTCCAGCATTGTAAATGCATATTTCCCTAACAGCAAAAATAATCTAACAGATCAGATACTGAATCTGATAGAGGGCCAAAACGAGGGCCTGGATACGCAGCAGTGGAGGGTTTTAAAGAGGACAGATGAGGGCTCGGCAGTGTTTCTTATACTGTCCATAGACTCGACGTCCTTAAGCACCCTTAAAAAAGCTGATTTCAAAATCAGCTACAAATTTGGCCAAACAACGATTAGGCTAAAGGGTAAAAAACCCAACAAAAAGCCTACCGACGTCACTGGCAAAAAAGCCACTACCAGCACTGCTACAGGTAAGCTTAACATAAAAAAGGAGGCAGGGAATAATGCCACCAATATTAACACTGGAAATTCCAGATTAAAAGTAGGTAAAGGTAAAGAGGCTGCTTTAAAGCCTCTACCCAATCCCACACCTACACACTCCAAGACACCACGGGCCGTCGGAATCATGCACAAAGGGAAACAAGTTCCTAGCTGCGACGTGGCTCTGAACAAAACATGATGTCCAGCAGTAATATAAAGATGCTGCAAGTGAATCTTCAATACTGCAAAACTGCCTTTGATGTGTTGAACAAAACATTCACCACCACTAACACCGATATAGTGTTAATTTAAGAGCCTTATGTGTATGGAGCCGTAGTAAGGAAACTTACTACACCAGTAGGTAAGTTAACCTACTGTAACGAACCAGATGTCATTCCAAGAGCAGCATTGCTCATTAAGACATCGATTAAATGCGTAATATTAAATAAATTTATATCTAGGGATTTGGTAGATGTAGAAGCTACACTGCCTATATCAGGAGGTACGCAAGAGGTAATCATTGCATCGGCGTATTTCCCGGGAGACACGATGGAAGCCCCACCTCCGCTGGTAAGGGACCTGATCTCCTACTGCAAACATAGAAACAGAAACCTCATCCTGGGATGTGATGCAAACGCACACCATACAGTTTGGGGTAGTACGGACATAAATACAAGGGGTGAGTACCTTTTCGAATTTATTTCTAGTACTAACATAGATATAATAAATAGGGGTAAAGAACCCACTTTTATAACTAAAAACAGGCGAGAGGTATTGGACATTACGTTAGCCACTCCTCAAATTAGCTCTGAAATATATAATTGGCATGTCTCAAATGAAGCCTCAATATCGGATCATAGATATTTAAGGTTTGAGATAAAGGCTAATAAAGAACCTAAAACTCAAATTCGTATTCCGAAACTAACAGACTGGGTCTTGTACGAAGGCCACTTAAAGTGTGAAGTGGAAGAACTTACGAAAATTAATATAAACACAATTGAGGAACTGGAAACAGCCTCTATTGACTTTCATAATGCGCTACACACAGCATATGAAAACAGCTGTACAGTAAAGCTTCGACAAAGCACTAGGAAAGTACTTTGGTGGACCGAGGAGCTAAGTAAACAAAGAGTCACTGTTAGAATGTTATACAATAAAACCAAAACCAGTGGCAGCGATGAGAGCTGGGAGCAATATAGAAGTGCCCTAACCTCATATAATAAAGAAATTCGCAGATTTAAAAGGAATGCATGGCGTAGATTTTGTGAGGGCTTATCAGAAACGCCCACGGTAGCTCGCCTTCAAAAAGTCCTATCAAAAGATCATACGAATGAAATAGGCCTACTAAAGAAACCAGACGGGGACTTTACGACAGATTCAAGGGAAACATTGGAGCTTCTTTTCAGCACACACTTCCCAGGATCGTCGTGGCCAGTTGAGGAGGAGGACAATTCCTCCGGAGCTACTATTAAGTTAAGCTTAATTAACAGTCTTAACACTGCTAATAATATTTTTACAGAAAACAGAGTTGAATGGGCGATAAATACTTTAAAACCCTACAAGACACCTGGTGGAGATGGCATTTTTCCGGCACTTTTGCAGAAATGCATAAAGGATATACTGCCAATACTCTGCGAACTATACAAGGGAAGCCTAAAGTTAGGATACATTCCCACATTGTGGAGGAAAACTAATGTAGTCTTTATACCTAAAGGCGGAGGGCGTCCAAGCGTCCAGCCTAAGTCATACAGACCCATAAGTTTATCATCATTTATACTGAAAGGTATGGATAAGGTCGTAGATCAATACCTTAGGAATAAAGTGATAATTGCTTCACCACTAAACGGAAATCAATTTGCTTACCAGGAAGCAAAATCGACAACTACGGCTCTCCACAGCCTTGTCAATAAAATAGAGAAAACATTCATGGCAAAAGAAATAGCTCTGGGAATATTTATAGATATTGAGGGTGCCTTTGATAACACCTCCTATAAGTCCATTGAAAGAGCTGCTAGGTCAAAAGGTTTCGACCCAGCTGTAGTGGAATGGATAAAAGCCATGCTGCAAAGTCGAACGATTACAGCCTCGATAGGAGGAGAATCAGTAATGATAAAAACCAACAAAGGATGCCCACAAGGTGGGGTTTTATCACCTCTACTCTGGTGTATTGTCATTGATGACCTCCTGAATAGGCTCAATAAAGCTGGCTATTTTGCAAACGGATATGCAGATGACGTTGCAATTATGGTCAGAGGACGTAGTGACACCGCTATCTCGTACCTTACACAAAAAGCTCTAAATCTAGTGCATGAGTGGTGCCTGGAACATGAACTTAGTGTAAACCCTACCAAAACTACAATCGTTCCCTTCACAAAGAGAAGGAAGCTAAATCTTCAAGCTCCCTACTTGAAGGGTACTAAAATTGAGTTTTCTACAGAGGTTAAGTATCTAGGAATCATTCTAGACCAAAAACTCACGTGGAACTCACATATCAACAAGATTACAAAGAAATCAGCAGTGGCGTTAAACACATGCCGTCGGCTTCTGGGTAAAAACTGGAGACTACAGCCAAAAATGACCCATTGGGCATATACTAGTGTTGAAGGACCCATGATCACCTACGCGTCACTTGTATGGTGGCCAAAAGTGAAACAAATCACAGCACAGGCATCACTGCGGAAACTACAACGCATGGCCTGTCTCAGTATTACAGGTGCTATGAGTACCTGTCCGACTGCAGTAATGGAAGTGATTCTGGGGCTAACACCTCTACACATTCAGGTGAAAAAAGAGGTGATGCAACAGGCACTGACTCTCTGCAGAACGAAACACTTTATGCCCGGAGTTTTGGAGGCCACTTGGAAATTCTAAGGGAAGTACGACCAGATAAACTGGCCTTGTCTGTCTGTGATAAGATGACAACAAAATACAATTTTGACCAGAAGTATAAGGTTGTTATTGGTAATCGCCTTGAATGGGCAAGGGAAAGACCTGTTGAAAGGGATTCTTTGTCCTGGTTCACTGATGGTTCAAAATTGGACACAGGAGGAACTGGAGTAGGTGTGTTTGGCCCAGATTGCCGAATTAAGGAATCCATAGGCACCTGCTCCACAATTTTTCAGGCTGAGATTTATGCAATAAATCTCTGTGCTCACATAAACCTAGATAAAGGTCTAAATGGAGCATTAATAAATATAATGTCAGACAGCCAGGCCGCTTTAAAGGCATTGAATGCCTTCACATGTAAATCAAAGCTAGTCTGAAACTGCAGGGAGACCCTTCAATTGCTATCCGAAGCAAACCAAGTCACCCTACGGTGGGTACCAGGGCACGAGGGAATCCTAGAAAACGAGAAAGCTGATGACCTTGCAAAAAAGGGGCTAAACTTTCATACTACGGGCCGGAACATTCATGTGGTCTTCCACAAAGCCACTATAAGAAGGTGGTCAAAAACTGGGAGGAATCTGCCATATCCTCATACTGGAAAAATATTCCAGGCCTCAATCAAGCTCGGAAATTCATTTCCCCAGCTTCGACAAACGCCAAAGAGTTACTAGCTCTCAGCAAAAAGGATCTTAATATAATGACAGGAATTCTCACTGGCCACTGTCCTTTAATGTACCATTTGCACAAAATTGGTAAAGCTGAAAATGAAACCTGTCGACTCTGTGAAGAGGACGAAGAATCGTCGGAACACATACTGTGTGAATGCCCAGCCGTAACTGTGCAGAGACTCAATCAACTAGGTAAGAGGTATCTTACGGCAGAGGAGATCAAGAACTTGACTCCTGGAGCCATAATCGGCTTCATCAAAAATCTGGATCTACTTCCGGAAAACTAAGTAAGGGCTGTGTCACAATAGATCTTCTAGGTCGCGTTGACAAAAAGCGACAAAACGCTTAAACCCTCATATACATACATACATACATCTGATACATTCACGCTATTCACCACAGTCTCAAGTATCAACATCCTCCAAAAAACGGAAACTTGGGAATGTGACTAGTTTGGAAGAAAGTACACCAGAATGTAGACAAGAATTGTTTGCGAACGATGAATCATCCACATTTTTACCGTCTCTTTCTGGCAAATTTAAAGTGGAAAGTATTACTAAGCATTATGTAGGAGTCCAAGTAAATACATATTAGAACACATAAAAGAAGCATTGCAACCAATACCGAAGATTCACAAAGTGCAATTGTAAAATGTGAAATTTTAAATTTATCGCCTACACGGAGCAACAGTAGTGGTGATACTGTAAAAGGAGCAAGTGATAGTGATTCTGATTTTTAACCATTGTCGTCATCATCTTCCGGATCTGTTGTACAATCGAAAATGAAATTTGTATATCCAATTTTCATCATAGAAACCAATACAAAATTTTACACTGGCCTTCCTCTCGATGCGTATTATGTAGTAAATTTATTATGCAATAGTTCAACAGGTTTGAAGAAATCAGACATTTTATTGACCTTAAAAAAATCAGACTGAATGATCCCTATAAACGTTTAGCCGATGATTTTAGAATAAGTGTATCGAATGTAGGGCAGAATTTCAGCACAACCGTACCTATATTAGTCAGTTGTTTTCAACAATTAATATTTTGGCCTGAATCGCAAGAGATACAAATGAAATTACCTCCAGATTTTTGGTTTAGGTATAAAAATGTTGATGCATTAATTGATTGATTCAAAATTGAAATACAGAAGCCGTCCGATCCATTAAAACAATCATATTCATGGTCACAATACAAAAAATGTAATACTTTAAAATACCTGATATCTTCAACTCCATACGGTGTGACGAAGCGTCACGATACAGTTTTATTTGACAGTATTTTTTGAACGTAAATTTGTTATCAGATTTACCGAAGCGCTACCTTCCAAATATTTTAAAACTATTGCCCAGATTTTTGCATTCGAGTCAAGCAACCGCGCAAGGCCAGCGCGCGCATGTCTAGTAATGGCGGAAGAACATGGAGTTTTATTTGTTTACATCGTGTTTTTGTGAAGTTGTTCTACAAACCATTACTCTAATTTTCTTGATTCGAACACCATAAGATGCAAGATAATGTTCTACGTAGTGTAGTCCCAAACACATCGCAGTGGTTTTTGTGAAAGTGGTGTTTTGAAGAACATAACCACCGAACATGTGTTTGGTTTGTAGTCAAGTTACTCGTTCAGTTAATTTCATGCGGCGAAATTAACTCGTTTAGTGACTTAAGGCAATAGTAAGTGTATTGTTTTTTATTATTGTTTGTATTGTATTTAAATGTTATTTATTTATATTTATTTTTATATAAATTGTAATTGTTTTGTGACTATGTTCACCTCCGATGATAGTTACGGAGGAAAGGGGGGTGAACATTTATAAAAGCGCGGTCGTTGACTGACTCAGGGCTTTTTTGAGTAAGTTTTTGGCCGAATAAAGACGTAAAAAAATAAAAGTTGTGAAGCAGAGTTTTTTTATTTGAATTATTTTCAGTTATTTTCCTATCCTTCCACTAGTGAACGTAAGGTAAGTGGAAGTGAAGTATTTAGAGGAAAATTGGAATAGTGTTTTGCCGTTTTTCACATCTGTATGTGAGCAAAACGTGTGTTTGAGAAAATCGTTCATTTTCATCCCGTGCACGAGTTGTGCGTAAGTTGCGATAGTTTGAGAATTCCGATTACTAGGGGCAGAGAAGAACTAGTGATTGCGCTACCACTATCAAGATAATTTTGGATGAATTTCGGCGTAGAAAGAATCCTCGAATCCGTCATTTTGCTTCGTGAGTCGCGGAACAGGATTCGGCTTGTCCATCGGCCACCGCCAGGACTAATCAAGGATAGTTCTGCTGAATTTGGTTTTGCGTTCGTTTTTACCTCGCCCTCGCATCGCGTGCACGTGGGTGAGCGAACAACGCAGGTTGTAAGAATAACCGATTTTTATCCGAAATTTATTTATGATTTTATTTACGTCTTTTACTGTCTTTTTTTTTTGGAAAATCGTTCCGTGATGTTGTGTTCAAGCGAGCGACCACACCCAAAGTTGGAATCCGTACCTTGGACATTTTTTCTCCACTGAGATACCCGTGGCCGTCGTCACTGGAAGCCTGCGAGTTAGACGTCTCTACCGTTACGTAGAGTGGCGCCCGAGATTTAGCAACGAATAGTGCGACAGCGTTTGTATATTTTATTATACCGTGCCTGTCGACTAATTATTGTGCTTTTGCACGAGTTATTGTTTTGTAGGCTGTGACGATGTATTTTACATTGTGTGACGCGTAGGTAACGCCGTAGTCCGTCATACGTTATCGAGAACGATAGGGACTGATGACGTAACGACGTCACATAATTTTTGGCGCCCGAGCAGGGACGTGGGTATTCCAACCAGTCGAGATTGAATTAAAAACTTACTGAAAAAAAAAAGAGGAGCATCGTGCATGGAAGCAGTACGTTCCATCGGTCATGCAGGAAGAGGTGATGAGTGCCAATCCAGCCTATACAGAAGCTGACCATTTGGGTACCGCGAGGACCATAGTCAGGGTAATGGCTACTGTTCTACTGGCCAGATATGTCTCGAGACATTGCCAGTACGAGCGTAGTTATACCAGCTGTTACTGGCACGAGCCAGAGCTAGGGATTACCGGATGAATACAGATGACAAGGATCAAGAGGCCGTGGGACACAGGTAGTGTCGAGGTTTTTTTTTGTAGGGCCGTAACCCCGTACAGCAGCTACCCCACTGGAGTGGTGGGGATCGGAGCTGCTGTAGCGAAAGTGATGCCGAGGATCATGGGGGCCCCTGGGACACGGGTTGTGTCGGGCCGTTACCCCGTACAGTAGGTGGCCAAGGGCTTCCTCGCGTGGCTCGACGACGCATTGGGTTCGTCTGGATGTCGAGCACGAGGAAGGGCCACAGGGCTACTGTAGCGAGAGTGATGCCGAGGATCATGGGAGCCATGGGACACAGGTGTGTCGAGTTTTTTTTTTTAGGGCCATTTCCCCGGACAGCAGCTAGCTGGATACCTCTTGCGTGGCTCGACTGGTGCCTTGAGTTAGTCGGGATATCGAGCACGACGAAGAGCGTTCTAGCTGCTGGGGCGAATAAGATCCAGAAGTTAGTCATCTGTAGAGAGTTCAGTAACCTCAGATGGAGGAAGATTGGCTCGTTGAAGAGGATTGGCAGTAATGAAGCTCATCCAGTGATAACTTCTTTTTTTTTTAGAGTCCGCACATGGTATCAAACAAACACACGTTTTTACGTCCCATTGTGTGTGTCGATCTGTGTTTGTGTGCCATGATTGGTGAGTTCTACACCCGATGAACGACCAAAGACGGTCCGTATCGGTGTACATTGAGTCCATACGCTGTATATCGTAACCTGGTTTTATTTCTTTTTATTTTTTTGTTACGGTTTGTTTGCAAAACCAGAGCGTAAGTATACAGCCAACGTGATCGAAACTGATGGCAAAAGTTGATTAAATTTTTGTGTGTTTCCTAGTAATGGACTGTAGGAATAGTGCCAGCCAGTCTGTACCTGGGAACGCGACCCAGAGAGTCAAAGAATGGAACGTCGAGAGACGAGGGCGTCGGGAGTAACGCAGCGACAGTAGGTGCCGTCAACACTGCTGCAGAAGTGGCGACACGCACCGCTGATCGTCATGCAGGACCACCTACGGCAAACTCGTCGAAGTCACCATCGTCTCCACGTGAGTAACTCGACGACATCACCGACTGGATACCGGAGAACGCGTGGGACCTGGTGCCACTGCACCAGCGGAAAAGTTCGCGTCCGGATACACTTTCTTACGCTGGGCGACGATTACGAATTCCGGAGCGGATTCGTCGACTACTCTCGCTCAGGCGCTGATGGCTCACCAGGCGGACAAGTAGAAGACCGATTAAGTATTACCGTTTTTTTTATTGAGTTTTTTACGGTTTTGCGTGGGAAGGTAGACGCATTTTTTTTACTGTTTTTTTTTGTGAAGAAAAGGGGATGTGTGACGAAGCGTCACGATACAGTTTTATTTGACAGTATTTTTTGAACGTAAATTTGTTATCAGATTTACCGAAGCGCTACCTTCCAAATATTTTAAAACTATTGCCCAGATTTTTGCATTCGAGTCAAGCAACCGCGCAAGGCCAGCGCGCGCATGTCTAGTAATGGCGGAAGAACATGGAGTTTTATTTGTTTACATCGTGTTTTTGTGAAGTTGTTCTACAAACCATTACTCTAATTTTCTTGATTCGAACACCATAAGATGCAAGATAATGTTCTACGTAGTGTAGTCCCAAACACATCGCAGTGGTTTTTGTGAAAGTGGTGTTTTGAAGAACATAACCACCGAACATGTGTTTGGTTTGTAGTCAAGTTACTCGTTCAGTTAATTTCATGCGGCGAAATTAACTCGTTTAGTGACTTAAGGCAATAGTAAGTGTATTGTTTTTTATTATTGTTTGTATTGTATTTAAATGTTATTTATTTATATTTATTTTTATATAAATTGTAATTGTTTTGTGACTATGTTCACCTCCGATGATAGTTACGGAGGAAAGGGGGGTGAACATTTATAAAAGCGCGGTCGTTGACTGACTCAGGGCTTTTTTGAGTAAGTTTTTGGCCGAATAAAGACGTAAAAAAATAAAAGTTGTGAAGCAGAGTTTTTTTATTTGAATTATTTTCAGTTATTTTCCTATCCTTCCACTAGTGAACGTAAGGTAAGTGGAAGTGAAGTATTTAGAGGAAAATTGGAATAGTGTTTTGCCGTTTTTCACATCTGTATGTGAGCAAAACGTGTGTTTGAGAAAATCGTTCATTTTCATCCCGTGCACGAGTTGTGCGTAAGTTGCGATAGTTTGAGAATTCCGATTACTAGGGGCAGAGAAGAACTAGTGATTGCGCTACCACTATCAAGATAATTTTGGATGAATTTCGGCGTAGAAAGAATCCTCGAATCCGTCATTTTGCTTCGTGAGTCGCGGAACAGGATTCGGCTTGTCCATCGGCCACCGCCAGGACTAATCAAGGATAGTTCTGCTGAATTTGGTTTTGCGTTCGTTTTTACCTCGCCCTCGCATCGCGTGCACGTGGGTGAGCGAACAACGCAGGTTGTAAGAATAACCGATTTTTATCCGAAATTTATTTATGATTTTATTTACGTCTTTTACTGTCTTTTTTTTTTGGAAAATCGTTCCGTGATGTTGTGTTCAAGCGAGCGACCACACCCAAAGTTGGAATCCGTACCTTGGACATTTTTTCTCCACTGAGATACCCGTGGCCGTCGTCACTGGAAGCCTGCGAGTTAGACGTCTCTACCGTTACGTAGAGTGGCGCCCGAGATTTAGCAACGAATAGTGCGACAGCGTTTGTATATTTTATTATACCGTGCCTGTCGACTAATTATTGTGCTTTTGCACGAGTTATTGTTTTGTAGGCTGTGACGATGTATTTTACATTGTGTGACGCGTAGGTAACGCCGTAGTCCGTCATACGTTATCGAGAACGATAGGGACTGATGACGTAACGACGTCACAACGGGTAAATTAATTTCTGTTCGGGAGGATTTGGAGGGTGAACATCGGACAAGTTATTGTTTGAAAAAAGTGGATTTTTAGATGTACTGAAAGATTGAATAGACGTAATGGCTGACCGTGGCTTCAAGAACGTGACAACAATTCTTTCTTTAAGAAATTGTAATTTAATACGTCCACCAACGGTTTCAGCTGCTGAAACACCAACGAAATTACAAGTGAAAGAAAGTAAACGTATTGCAGTAATAAAAATTCACATTAAACGTGTGATTGGCAGAATACGAGAATTTGCAATGCTTGAACCACATGCCTTAATTCTTAATCAATACATTGCATTATTAGATTATATTGTAATTATTGTATGCGGTATTGTAAATCTACAAAGTAAATTGATTAAATAAATTTATATACACAACACATTTTATTTATTTTATCCTACATATGTACATAACATAAGAAATTTAAATATTTTTACAATATTATTTTATTTTATTTATTTTATCCTATATATGTACAATAACATTAGAAACTTATATATTTTTACAATATTATTCTATTATAAACATAAAAATTGCATTTTGTTCTCTCGACAAAATTTCAATTTTTTCACATATTTCAATTGTCATTTTGCGAGAACAGTACGCTTCAAAATTTATATAATTTAAATCCTCAAATTTATTCTCAGTTTGAAAACTCTTTCCTAGGTAGTATAAGAACGTATGTAGAGGGTAATTAGGTGGCGAATCAAAAAACATGTCTTTTGCCCCTTTCTGAAGATCATTTCTCAGTACTTCAAGACTGAAATTTGGTAGGATTGATCTCAAGGTTGGAACTGAATTTCCAGCTATATCACTAGCTCTCATGAAGGTCCCGCTCTTTCCCATTTTGGACAACACGCTCCTCTTCCAATAGCAAGCCACAGACGTTGAAGCAGGTTCTTCTGTTTTACGGTGGAGCCAGAAAATAAATGCAATTGCATGCTTGCAACCACCTGCAGAAGCGGCACAATCGGAGCATGAAGCAGCATTAATGACTTCATTCTCTTCATCTATAACAACCGTCACGTTGTAATCTTTATTGTGCAGACGGTGCTCTGGTGTAATTCTTCCTTTAACGGTGCACATATTTCTTTCTCTGCACAACTGGACGAAACCTATTGCAGAATCATCGTAATGCTCTCTTGCAGCTCTACAAAAAATATTTATATGATTAAAAGTAAAATTCAAATAGTTCATAAATAATTACCTTGATGCTTTACTTCCTCTAATCTCTGCGCCATTGTAGTCTACATTGTAAATAAAAAAATCTGAAATCATCTCACTGTCAATAGACGGCAAATTGTCAGATGTAGCTTGCACAAAATTTTGGCTCATGATTTTCTTTCTGGATGAAATACACAGGCATTAATATGTTTGTAAATAAATATAATGTTAATAACTTACCAAACTGACGAATTGAATAATCTTTTTCAAATGCTTTACAAAAACTATCAAACAGATAGATTGTTTACTTTCCAAACTTTTAAACAAGCCACCATGCGCCTACCATGCGTGGATAACTTTACCCCAAATAAAATTGTGTTATATTATTACATTATATATATATTTTTCATATATATTAGGGCATGTAACCGGTTAAAAAAACCGGTTAATAAAAACCGGTAACCGATATTTTGAACGAAAATTGCAAACTTTAACCGTAATTTTAACCGATATTTTTAAGGCTGAAAAAACCGGTAACCGTTAACCAAAAAAAAATAAACCGATTTTAGCGAACAATAACCTTTATTTTTAGCACAAAAAATGTTTCATTTTTTTATTTCTGTTATTATTTGTGTTTAAATATGAGTAACGACAATTTTTACATTTTCCATTTTATTGGAGAATCATAAAAGTTGGTAGTTCTTAGAGTTAGTTCTTTGTCAGCATTAGGCAAGTTTACAATTGAAAAGTGACCTGCGTTTTTCTGAAGGTATTACGGGAATTTTTGCAAATATTCATTAATTAACATGCATTTTTTTATTTGTTATATTTTTTAGATAGTAAATTTTAATTTTTTTGATTAAATTTTTATAATTATTTTTTATTAATTAATTTATTAACCTGTTTAAACCGGTTTCCAACTTTCAAAAACCGGTTTTCGAACTAAAACCGTTATTATTATAACGTTCTCTAAAAGCGTTAATCGTTAACCAGTATTTTTTTCGGTTACATGCACTGATATTATATATATATATATATATATATATATATATATATATATATATATATATATAAACATTTGATCTGAAATTTTAATTTACATATTTTTTCTTTCCCAATTTTTATGTCTTCTCAAAAAACAAATATGTCTTTCAAAAGATCCTACATACGTCACAACATGGTTGACTTTTTGCAACTTTTTAAAAGTTTCATAATTTAAATCGATTTTATGTAACAGAAAATGTAAATAATAATTAATTAAATCATATAGAACGATAAATTAGACTTTGTAGATTCGATTTAAATAATACAAAGGATCACTTAATTCTTTTTGCAAGACCTCATTGAGGGTTTTATTTAACTTTATATATATATATATATATATATATATATATATATTATATACAACTCCTTCTAAACCTACTCTTAACACAAATAAAATAAAACTATACCAAAAATTATAAAAAAAATATTTATACAAACTTACAATATACCTACTACATAACTTACAAAAAATAACTGTACAAAAATTAAATAAAATTACAAAAAAAAACTAATCATCCTCATCCTCTAATAAAATAGCAGTTATTCTTAACATTTTTTGATTAATTTTTTTTTGGCTTCGTCGCTAGGGACGTAGCTACAAATTTCCTAAAATTAGTATACAATAAGTTCGTCTGATGTGCAACCATCTGCCCTATAATGTCGCTAATGTTTATATTGTGGTTTTCAGGTTGTCTTCTTCTTTTCTTGGAAAGCCCAGCCGTCGGCGTAATGCAGACATCAGGTTTCGAAGTGTTGTCTGCACTTCTGGAGCAGCTAGCAACGTCCGTACTTTTAGAGCAGCTAGCTTCGTCCGCAGACCTGGAGGAGCTAGGCTGATCCCTTTCATCTACATAAGATGAAACAGCGCTAGCTGGTCTGCTGCTAGATGCTGCTTCCACTTCCGGTAAGTCTATCGGGATCTCTTCACTGGGGGACATTATAGTGGGAATGGAGACCCA
Organism: Stenolophus ochropezus; assembly: GCA_035578165.1. Lineage (NCBI taxonomy): Eukaryota > Metazoa > Arthropoda > Insecta > Coleoptera > Carabidae > Stenolophus > Stenolophus ochropezus. Next base: position 15,470,133 of record JAQOWZ010000013.1, read on the forward strand.
CAGTGAAGCGCTCCCTTGGATGTCTGGACTTGGCACATACCTGTCCTGCTGCAGGACGATGTTCGGCGTAGTTCTGAAAACTATGCAAACTTTGGTTTAATATATGTATATTGTTAACAAACAATAAATTAATGAAGTAATAAATAAATTAAACATTCTTAAATGTTGCTCATGTACTTCCTTTGATTGACAACTGGAGCTAAGAAATGAAGATACTTTATTTGTTCGCACTCCCCATCGTCAGTAGCAGAACCTGAAGCTGACATTTTTGTCCTCTCTTTGAAGTACCTTTGCCTAAGGTATTTCCATCGAGTTTGGACTTCACTTAGTGAAACAATAAATATAAATAATATTTTGCACATTGCTATACAATATTTCTCTATACTACATACCTTCTGAATTCAATATTGTGCTTATCGATATCATATTTCCTTGTTTATTTTTATTTCTATAATCGGCCCGCTTCCTATCGTACAAAATGGAGTATTTTTCAATTAGTGAAATTAATTTTATATCGTTTATCATAATCAAACACAACAACAAAACTTTCAAACAAAACAAAGAAATAAAGCTGGAAACAGCGCAGATGCGTAATCCAGCAACAGACGTAATTACACGAATATCCCCGGAGTAACAAGAATGGTATAGGAATGGAATGGAACAGAATAGGAAATAAAATCATTCATTTCCTATCCTATTCTATTCCATTCTGTGCCAGTGTAAATGGTTCCATGAGTTACATTATTTCATATTTCTATTCTACTCCAATCCTTATTGTATTCTATTCCATTCTATTCTATGCAATGTATAAATCAGGCTTAAGCAGCTCAAATATGGGCCGTTGCGAAACAGTATTATATCGCAGAAAGTAATGGACATGCCGCTTTATCATAATTTTGATATTTATAGTTTTATTACCAGACCCGACAGAGTCAAGTTTGTCGACTATATGTAACATAATGTAATGATAAAGATGTAGCTCAAATGAATACTGAATTGCAACACTACTTTGATAATTTCAAGTTTTAGCCACTTGCAAAGAAGAAAATTATGAAAATAAAAGTTTAATTTTTATATTTGTTAGTCGCTTTCAGCAGAAATAATTGAGATCAGCAACCAGTATAAAATAATTTTGACGGAAAAGTAGCTCAAGGTACTTGTAACTTGGAATTAATTAGAACATTGTGCTAAACGCTTATAAAGATTCACTGTTTGTGATATGTAAATAAAATTAAAGTAAAATTACATGGTAAACCGAGACAAGGAACAGCATTACGATGTAATCTAGAATTTCCTGGGCTTTTGGACGAAGGATCAAAATGTCCGAAACAAATTCGCTTATTTTGATACACTTTCGCCGGATCATCCATTTTCCTTACAGATGCTAACCGGATAACATTCAACCAATGGTTAAATATTTGTCGGTCTTTCTGGAGATTTGAAAATCGATGTAAAGTGAGATTTAAAAATTGTTATTATGAATAAATATTGAAGAGAAGAGAAGAAATAAATAAAAATTACAATACGTAATTATTGACTGTGCTCAAAAACTGATAATTTCTAAATAAATAACTTAATATTTTCAAATTAAATGTAAGCAAACAAACACTAAACTTTAAACATGTTATAAGTAAATATTGAAATAAAGAGAAGAAATAAATAAAAATTAAAATACATAATTATTGACGGTGCTCAAAAACTGATAATTTATAAATAAATAACTTGATATTTCCAAATTAAAAGTAAGCAAACAAACACTAAACTTCAAACTTATGAAAAGAGTATTGCTTTGGTTTTTATTATTTATACAAATAGCTATTTAACCCATGCAAATTGAAAATTAATACACAAAAAACTTACCAGCCACAGTGCAACCAGGAATGCAACACTTGATCTTCATTTTACCCAAATGAACACGAAAACTCGTACAAAAATATTTCATAAACACTTGGAGTGTCAGAAGAACTGATCACTTCAACTGTAAGGTGAAAAGTAACGGAAATTTTCAAATTCAAGCTCTTTTGACGTTTGTACGGGCGATAAAACAGATATTATTTAAATAACACAAGGAACAGAGCCATTTGTAAACTGGAATTATAACTATTCCCGTTGTTTCGGCTCTTCCCATATAAGATTCCAAAGCCTGTTCATCACTTTATAGGCACATATGAGTTGTAATGAATTAGAGTGGGGATTTGCAAATAAGTACAAATTATATTTCAGCAATATTTCAATATGTTCTTGTACATCATTGCTAAAAAGAACTGGTACACCACGTCCTCGTTTACCCCCGTATCACGATTGTTGTGTTCCACATTGCAGTTCGTGTATACAGAAATATCCCTAAGTAATTGAGACCCTGTTCGCCTGTTCCATATGGAGTGGCAATGCTCTACCTTTGATGATGATAATGATGATCAATTTAACAGTTTAAATTAATAATAACTATTTGTGGGGGTCGGTTAACGTATGCGAAAATTACAAAACGAGACGCAGGCCAGTTTTGTAAGAACATTTGTTAAATATCCACCCAGTTTTATTACGTGTTTCATACAATATTTTTTTACTGCCGTTTGAATAAGTACAAAAATGTGCTTGAAATTATGAATTTTTGACATTTATAAAATAAACATAAAAGTCAATATCAAAGACTACTCTTAATTTTGTGCGTTAGTTACTATAATAAAACTGTTGGTTGTCAATTTTCTATTTTGATTTCGAGTGGAATAATTATCTTAGTATTTAACTACTACAATAATGGAATTAATAATCTACTAAAATTAGTAAAATACAGTGTCTCTTATTTAATTTCGTACAAAAAATTAAATGGTTTATAAAAGTCTCCTCTGGTTCTATGCTCTTAATTTCCTTACATTAAACTGATATAATTGCTTATTTTGAATTGTATCTTATATTATCTAGCAGTAAGAAAGTAGAGTAATGCATATTACTGAACACAATAAAATGAAACTAATCTGTTAAATTTGGTATGATAGTATAATGCAGTTGTTCATTTTAAGTGGCTATGAAGTAGGTTAATTTGCAAACAATTTCTAGTTTTCAAGACTATTTTAATAAACATATTCGAACATAAAATGTAGAATAATTTGAAAACAAACTTACTGTTTAAATATATATGAATAAACACAGGAAACAGGAAAAAAAAAACATAAATTTTCAACAGCATTCAGTAAGTAAATTCCTTAAGTATGTCTATCTGGCAGCTTTCTTAACCCACTGTTTTGGCGCTGCGATCATAATCGAGATCGCCTATAGGAATTGTAGGATTAGGTAGCGTGACACGCTTCGTAAATTCTTTGGAGGAAAACAGTAAACTATCCAATTCAATCTTACAAACTAAATACCGTGACGTCAGGTACAGCGCCTTCATCATTTTTGGCCGTGCGATGTCTGTAACAACTTGCGCAAGAGGTCAGCTCATCATTTCTTCATGCAAGCAGAGTTATTCAAAACGATTTCTATGTTGATGATCTTATGACTGGAGGTGAATCATTGAAAGAAGTGCAAAGACTTCAACAAGAACTTACTGCGATTCTACATTCAGAAGGTTTTCAATTAGATAAATGGATATCGAATCTTCCAAATTTCGTTGAACATTTATCTTAACAACATCTTAAATTAGGACATGATAAATCATCAGTAATAAAGGCGCTAGGATTATTTTAGAATACACAAGAAGATACAGTCTGTTACAAGGTGAAAGCAGATGAAAAAACAGTAGTTTTACAACGTCAAATATTATCCAAAATAGAAAAATCATTTGATCCACTCGGATTACTGGGACCAGTAATTGTTTTGGGAAAAATTATAATGCAAGGCTTATGACAACTGAAAATTGATTGGGATAAATCAGTTTCAGAACATATTCAAATACAATGGAACATCTTACAAAGAGATTTAATTACAATTGAGAACTTAGCAGTTCCAAGATGTTTTCTTATTTCCAAGTATGTCAATATTCAACTTCATGGTTTTGCCGACGCAAGCGAGGCAGCTTACGGTACTGGTCAGTTAACGAAAGTGGTGACACGGCAGTATATTTATTAAGTTCAAAGTCGAGAGTCGCACCGATAAAGAATTATGCGCTGCTTTACTATTGTCCAAATTGTTCAACACAATAAAAATATCACTTCAATTACAATTTGATTGAATACATTTCTGGTCAAACTCACTTATTGTGTTATACTGGATTAAGACGGAACCATGTAAACTCAAAACTTTTGTCGCCAATAGAATAGCAGAAATACAAGGCTTAATCGATTCACAACAATGGCGACATGTGAAATTATCTAACATCCAGCTGATTTTCTTTCTAGAGGACAATTGCCCCATATTTTGAAGAAGCAATCAATATGGTGGAATGGGCCTACATAGTTATATTCAGCAGAAGAGCATTGGCTCGTAACATTTCTTCATGTGCCAAATAATGATATGACGAATTTAGAAGTAAAATCCGTCACATTAACAAATATTGTACAAACGTGGACATTATTCAATAAATATATATCTCTTTTACAAATACAACGTATTATTACGTATTGTTTACGTTTTATTGCAAATGCAAAATTTAAAAAGGACAACAGATTAACTGGAACAATGTCAATAGTCGAATTACGAAATGGATTACATAAATTAATTTATTTAGCACTAAAGTGTTTTCAGAAGGAAAATACATGATTTAAATTAAAATGGTTACGTATCTTCAAGTAGTTCTCTGAAACAAATAAATCCTTTCTTATATAGATTTGGTCTACTCCGCGTAGGGGGAAGACTATGCAAGGCATTAGAAAAATACGATAAAAAAATTCCTATAATTTTACCAAAGGGACACAAACTAACAAGGTTAATAGTTATTCATGAACATGAGCAACTTTTACATGCAGGAGTCCAGACAGTAATTACCAGTCTACGTTTCATATTTTGGCTAATTGGAATCGAAAGTCTTACGAGGACATTACTACATCATTGTGTATCATGTGCAAAGGCATCTCCTCGTGAACATCAGCATTTAATGGGTGATTTGCCGTCTTCTCAGGTAACACCAGTGAGAGCATTTTTGAATTGCGGTGTAGATTTCTGTGAGCCGTTTTATACAAAAGACTACAGGCGACGCGGCAAATCCATGATAAAGACATATATAGCAATATTTGTCTGCTTTGTAACGCGAGGCGTTCATTTAGAACTAGTCACAAATTAAACTAGTGAAGTTTTTTTTAGGAGCACTCAGTCGTTTTATTGCTCGTCGCGGAAAACCTCAAAATATAAATTAAATCAATGAACCGTAGATTTAAGTTTTTAAAAAAAGATTTATTAAGTTTATAAAAAATTAAATACAGGCTAAGATATACACATGTTTATTCTGCTGTGTCTACACAATCTACTTTTGTTTTACAAGTCTACAATATGGGGTTGACACCCGATTCCGTATTCTTAATCAGCAATGGAAACTTACTTAGAGTATGATGTAATAAGGGATAGGATTTAACGTAATTTATATTCTGTGATAATGGTACGAATTTCGCAGGTGCTTATAATGAAATTTAAAATGATGTAGCAAAAAAACGGTATTCAATTTCACTTTATACCTCTGCGATCACCTCACTTAGTCCTACTCAAGAAAGCTAGTCCACCAACATCGTGGATCATCGGACGTATCCTGGAGGTCCATCCAGGAGATGATAATGTTGTAGGCATAAACACTATTAAAACAAAAGGTGGAATTTTTAAGCGTGCGGCTAATAAAATATGCCGGTTACCAATTCGGATTAATTAAACATTATTAAACTGTTTGCAATAATAGTATTATTTGTAAAATGGTATAATTTATATAAATTCATTTTATTGAAGTCACGATACTTTAAGGCGGTCGGTATGTTTGTGTTGTTTCATATTTGTTTAATATGTTCATATTGTGAAATTTCTATTAAGTTAAATATTTGGTATGTTTTGAAGTAGGCGTGACAAAGAAAACATATAAATTATGTTTTCTCGTTAGGGAAAATAGTTTTAAAAAAATTTATTTTAATACACATTTTAACAATAAACGAATACAAGGAATCACTAGTGATATTTACAGAAAGAGTACAAGATCTATAGTGTTGTATGTCGCTAGTCGTTAATTTACATGAAACTAGTTTGTAGCTTCCTGGATCAAAATTTGTTTGTAACACTGAATTAATATTTGATTTAAAGCTATTAGGTATTAGGCAATAATAAGTAATTCCGGGTTTTAAGTAATCTTTTATAAAATCTAGTATAGTTTTATTACAATTAATTTTATTCAAATATAAATAAATACGTTGAATTCTGTGCCCAAATGATTTTTCAATTTTTATTTCATTTTTATTTTATTTGTCTTTTATAACTATTTGATTTTGACAAGTATTTATAGCTGAGTCCAAGTAAGTAAGACCATTTACTGGATTTTCGTCGTCTGAATGTGCTGTCATAGTTTCAGATCCTGTTTCTATGATTACTGAGTCAGTGTCAGAGTTTGTGTTTAAAATTCATTCGATATCTTCCAGTTTTTCGAAAATGTTAAATATTATACATGAATTTTCAAATACGTCTGTTATTAGTTTTTCAATTTTAGTCCAGTTTTTTCTATCGTACCCTGTACAGATTTTTGGTAAATCGATTTCATTAATGTCGTTCTGTATACAATATTCCAGTAATTTTTCTAAACATTTCCTTATACTTAAAAGTGTGGGTTTTTCAAAATATAATTTTTTGTCATTAAACGTAAAATTAAACGGGCATTTTTTTGTATCATTATTCTATTGTCTAAATTATATAAATTTTCTAGTCCAAATTTTTCTTTTACTTGTTTCGCAAATCGTCTATAATATCCAATAAGGCCTAAAAATGATTTTATTTCTTTTGTGGTTTTAGGTAGGCGATAATTTTTTCTAGCGGATATTTTTTCAAGATTTGATTTGATTCCATTGGGTGTAATTATATGGCCAAGATAGGATACTCCTTTGCGAAGAAATTCGCATTTATCGAGTTCAATTTTTAAATTTGCTTCTCGTAATTTTTGGAGAATTATTACAATATTTTGTAAATGTTATTCCAATGATGTGTCTAAAACAATAATGTCTCCGAGATATACGTGACAGATTTTGTTAATTTCGTCTTTTAATAAAAAATTCATCATTCTCTGAAATGTAGATAGTGCATTTTTTAAGCCGAATGGCATTCTTTTAAATTCAGTGTCCGAAATCAGTTGAGAAAGCAGTTTTTGGAATATCTTTTTGTTCTACCTCTATCTGTTAAACAGCTGATTTTAAATCTAATAAAGTGAAATAATTTAATTTTCCTAATTTTCTGGAATATCTGGTATTGGAAATTTATCATCTATGGTTTTGGAATTTAAATATCTATAATCAGTTACTACTCGATTTTTTTGTGTACTGGAAGTAGATAATTTTTTTGGAACTATCCATATAGGAGAGGACCGTAAGGAATAAGAATGCTGAATAATATCATTATCTAACATTTGATTAATTTGTTGCTGAACTACATTTTTATAAATTTCTGGGTATTTATAATTTCTTGAATGAACTGGAACATTGTTTGTTGTTTTAATTTCGTGATTTATGTGGTTAGTGAATGTTAATATTTCGTTTTCGTCTAAAATTAATGTGCAATTCTAAGCAGTTTTACCAAAAAATGGTAAAATCGTAAAACTGTAGTGTACGAGACAATCGTAACAAGTCATGTTACAGATTTACGATAAATGCAATTCTATACAGGTAACTGTACCGATTAACGTTACGGTTAAAGCCTTACGAGTGACGTCATTATATTACGATCGGTGTCTAACTTCATTGCTGTCAAAAAATTGGATCTGTCAAATTTTTTGGATTTGTCAAATTTTTTTTTTGTGCGTTATACATATTAAATACAATTATAAGGTAAGTTTTCACTTCTAATTTAAAATGAAATTGTTATGAATGTATTATTGAACTATTTTTAAAATAGGATTTTTTTCTATTTTGTGTTTACTTTGTAGTTAGCATTAAACATAAAAAAATATTTGTAACGCGCCTTTCAAGATGGATTGTGAAGCCCAAAAAAAGAATAAAAAAAGAAAAAGGACCATGAATACGACACGAGAGCAATATGAATTATATTTATCGACTATGAAATCTGATTACGCTCTTCGAAGTGGAACTATAAACCCAACATTAGGTGACAATTATCTGTCTGAAAAATTGGAGGAACTAACAAATAAGTTAAATGCCATTGGAAATGGTCCAAAATTAACGACTGATGAATGGAAGAAGGTAAAGTAAATTTATGTTTGCTTTTTATAAATTATGTTGTAAGTATTTTGTAATTATCATATTTGTATATTTATCTTTATATTTACAGCGGTTTACGGACTGAAAGTATTCTACAAAGAATAAATACAGAAAAAAGTCCGAACATATGAAAGGAACTGGTTCTGGTCCACAGTTGAACATCACTCTAAATGAGTTGGAGGAACGTGCTTTATCTGTGTGGGGAAAAATTACTGTCACCGGCAATGAATATAATACAAATTATGAAGGGATAGAATCCAATATTATATCTTTGGAGAATGTTTTAACTAAACATAGTTGCGATGAGAGCAACAAAAATATTATTTGCAATAATATTTCTAATAATACAAATTTATTACAAATTGAAAATGAGAATAATTGGGAAATATTCATTGATACGAATAACAGACTTGATGCCGAATATAATATAAGTAATTTGGAACCCAATATTAGCATAATGAATCCAATTCCTGTGAATAAGGAATTCAATATTGTACAAGAAATTAATAAAACTACCCCGACCTCTAGTAAAGATGCTGCAAAATTAAATAAAAACAGAAAATATTTACCGCCAAGAGCAAAACCTTTATCTATTTTAACAGAAAAATTACTCGAAATTAATAAAGATTCAACCAATAACATGGAAGAATTTAATTCTATTTTGAATAAATTTGCAGATAATTATATAAAATTTAAACAAGAAAAATTGGAGTTGGAAAAAGCCAAATTACGATTCGAATTAGCAAAAATGAAATTTGAAAATCCTGAATTTAATTTTGATATTTAAATTTAAACTTAATTACATAGTTCAAATTTTCATTTAGTTTTTGTACACATAAGTTTTTCCTTATTTTCTTAAGTAAATTTCAAGTTTCTAAATATATTGTCTATCAATTTAAAAAAATATTTGTGTATTAGTAATAATATTTTATTTCCTTAATTTATAATAAATTATTCCTTATGTATTCAGCTCGTGCTACTCTCCCTAAATTATATAAATCATTGCCTACATCTGGATCTGAAAACAAACAATACATGGTATTTCTTGGCACATTTATTTAGTTTATTTTTATACTTCTGGCAATATTCGGTATCAATTCGTCTGGATCTTCATATTCTACTTCGTCTCTTGCTAATATTATATTTGCATCAAGTGCAATATTATGAAGTACACAACCCGTATAAATTATATTTGAAGCTCGAGTTGGGTGATACAGCAATGTCCTATGTTTTGAAAGACATCTGAACCTTCCTTTCAAAATGCCATTAGTTCTTTCAATCACATTTCGGACAGATGTTAGTTCCGTATTGAATCTTACTTCAGGAGTATTTTCACCAGGGTTACCGAATGGAGTAAACAACCAGGGATCCAAAGGATAACCGCTATCTCCTAAAAAAAATATTATTGTTAACTTAAGACAAATTTTATCCATTCAAATTTGTGTAATGGACACAAACCAATTTAATGTGTTTGATTATCACCGTTTTCATAATTTCTCTTTAAAAAACGTTTAACACTGCTCATCTGCCAAATTGCCACATCATGAACAGAACCAGGGAATATAAATAGATTAAAACATAACAAGATAAGACATACCAACATTACATTTATAGAATGCTTCCCTTTTCTATTAATGTAGACAAATGGGGGATGTTCATTATCAGTAACAGGTGGAGCTATAATATCAACGTGCGTCCCATCAATTACACCTACAACACCTCGACATCCCCACTTTTCATAAAATCTAAAATAATTACATTATATTATAAGAATAACTTATAAGATTATTCATGTATATTTACCCTGTTTTAACTATATTTTGTTCTTCAATAGTACAAGGAAATTTAACATATTGTGGTAATAAATTTGTCGCTGTTAAATGGCATATTTCATGTATAATGCGACTTACAGAGCTTTGGCTGAGTGATATGGAGTAATTTACTCCAATGGGATTTTGGAATGATCCTGTTGCCAGAAAGTTCAACACTGCTAGGACCTAGAGAAGTAGTATTTTTTGTAATATGTATATATAAACATAAATTACTACGTTTTAATACTTTAATATGCAAGGGAATTCGCGAATTTGATGGATGGTAAAATGGTTCAATATTTGTAATAAAATTCATAGCCCATTGCTGATCCAATCTGTACAATTGTTTAAAATGTGCAACGGGAATATCAAATGGATTTCCCAAATCTCGTATATGTCTGCGCAGGCTACGCAAGTAGTTTCTTAAATAAGGTTATTTTTTAATTAGATATATGTAATAACACAATTTTTTAAATTACCTGTTATGTTCTTCTACAATTAGTAGCGCAATATGTAAAACGTTCACATTTTGATTCATTTTGTTGACCAAAAGTTCACTACTTATAAATACAAGATACAAATCGTATTGCTACTGCCAGTCACAATGTGATCGTAAGGTTTTCGAGAAATCGTAAGATATTTTCGAGTGATCGGAAGTAGACAAATTGCATAGAATTGCTCTTGTCTCGTATCTCACTACGAGTCTTACGAGATCAACTTACGAGAGCTTACGATACTGCTTAGAATTGTACCATAAGTCTTTATATTTATTTAATACTTTGTACAGTTCAGGTTTTTCTTCATTATTTAAGTATTCATCGCGTATTTTTATATTTTTAAAATCAGTATTTAAGCATTTATGTTTTTCTTCATTTAGGTATTTAAATTTATATATGAATTTATTTAAAAATGTCACTTCGCGTTTTGCAAAATTTATTTTTGATTTTAAAAACTGTATTCCTGGAATACCCAATAAAATATCAAAATTTCTATGAAATTTGTAGATTTAAGTTTTAACATGCTGTGTTGAACCAGTGTTTTTCAAAATTTTAAGATTATCTAATTTGATAAATGGTAATTTACTGAAGTTATTTGTCAACAATTCAATGTATGTAACTCGACTTCGTGAAAATTTTGTTCTCGATTGTCATTTACAAATTCTAGATTTTCTACATATTGTTCTTTTTCGATGTCAATATTGTGTTCAGTTGTTTCGTCAATTATCGGGTTATGAGTGTTGTATTCAATGGGGTTAATATCTAAATCTTGACAATTCTTCGGAAATGAATTGTCGGTTGAGTTGTTTTCGAAAATTTGTTAGATTTGGGTGGTTCGTTTGAACGCTCATGGGTGTTGAATTTCTGTTTTGTGCATTTCAAAAATTTGCTTGTGGGGCAAAAGGTCTTTGTTGTGTAGAGTTTTGATTTCTAAATGTATTAGAAGTATTGTTATTCGGTCTTAGTAATGGGGATTGGTTTCTTGCGGGATTATTTTGTGTTTGGTTCCATGGTGTGTTAAATTTATTTGATTTTTTGGGTATTGTCTTGTTAGCTGGAACTGATTTTGATTTTGATTTTCAATATGGATGTACTGTAAATCATTAGTACTTAAATTTTGAATTTCGGTTAATTTATGAGGGTTCCTAGCAGATAATTGACTTCTGTAGGGTTCTTTACCATTATTAATAAAGCACTGAACGAAATATTGGATTTGGTGTTCTACTATTAATTTACTTACGGCTGGTAAAATTTACATTCTATTTTGCTTTTATAAATAAGAAACAAGTTATTGAATTTTGTGAAATATTCTAAAATCGATTCTTTATTTTGTTTAAAATGACTAGTTTCGTACATGATACTAGATTCTGATGTAGTATCAGAGTATTTTTCTTTTAAATGTTTGCTTAATTTCTCCCATGAATTAATATTTGCCATATGCAAATTTTGTGCGGCTACGCGTTTTATTTTATTTCTTAAAGTTAATATAATTATTTTTTTCGTAATTTCTGATGGGTTTGTCTGAATAATGAGGTGCATGATTTCGTCAATAGTGTTTATGAAATTTGCGAGTGTTTTAACACCGCCGTCAAAATTGGGTGCTAAGTCTAGCATTTTAACTATGTCATTACTTAGATGTTGGAATTGGATTTATTTCTTTTTAATTAATTAAACTTTTTATATATATATATATATATATATATATATATATATATATATATATAAATTATGTTATTCAACTTTTAAAAAGTGTTTATTATACAACTATCTAGCATGATTACAATATGAGAACTAGCCTGTCTACATTGGTTACATTACATTTTATACTCATCTTGTGGAAACTTTATAACTTAACTCTAAGTCAGCATTCTTATAGTAGTTACGTTTTATAATTCCTCCCCAGCAAGTTTAAACTTTACACAAGATTTACAAATTTCCTGTTATTCTTTCTAATTTACTTAATTCTATATAATTCCTTAATTGTTTAGTTTTATAATTCTTATAATATTTAATTACAAATCTTATAATTAATACAAATATTATTACTATAAGTATGATATAAATTACATTAAAATGATTCGTGTGATTTTCGTGTTTATTTATATCTTTTATTTTCTGAAGTTGAGGGAATGAAATATTTAATCCTTGTAATGGTTTCAGATTGACTTTATTTTTAAGTTGGATATTGCTTAATTCTAATTTTTTTTAGAATCTTTTGATATTCTGTTGAATGTCCTTTGGTTTATTTTACAATTTCCGTCATTAACAAGCCTGAAGTTTCCTTGAAAATTTTTCTTTATATTTTTATGTTTGCAATTTATTACTAATTCTTGGTTAATTGGGGAAATAATTATTATATTATTGGTATTTGGGATTTGTATGACATTATTTTTATTATATTTCTCCTTTATGTCACAGTCATCATTATTCTCGTGTTTTACTATATTATTAATACAATTACTTACTTCTATGCTTTTCGTTTGACAATAATTTATGTTATTAGATTGTCTACTGAATCTTTCTATTAATATGTTTTTATTATTTTTGTAAATGTAATGAGTAGGTGGTTCTGTTAATCAGTATAATTTTTTGTTGTGGATAAAGGGAATTAAGTACAATTGATATAAAGGGTAGAGATTGTGAGATAGTTCCGGTTCTATTAGTAATATCTGGATTTCTTCGTCTTCAAATCTACAATATGTAACGATTTCATTTACTTGTGACCAAAGGTCTTTTTTGCCTGTAATTTGGATTAAGTCATCGTGGTTTATAATAGTGGTATCCAATTTATTTAAGGAACAAATTACTAACATTAGTTCTATATGTTTACAAAAGTCTATTAAATTTTGAATAGTAATTAATAATTCTTTGATTTTTACTTCCGTGTCGATTAGATTTTTCCAATTTTGTTCTTTGTTTAGTGTGAATGCTATGGCGTTAAGCTTTTCTGATATTTTATTTTCGTTCACCCGTATTTGTTCTAATTTTGAATTAAATTTGTCGGTTAGATGTTTTTCGTTTTTTATTATTTGATCATTTGGTTTTGAAGAATCTTTTGATTATTTTTTAATTGCTCTATCAGAGTGTCATATTTTTCTGCATCACTTTGATGTAGGTTACCTGTAATTGACTTGATGATATTCACTAACCCATTTATTAGACCTCGTTTATTTCTTTTATTAAACAGTTTTTGAATTTGTTGTGTTAGATCATTAGGAAAGTAATATAAAGCTTTACTTTGTTCTTCTAGCTGGTGTTTGTTTTCTATTTGTTTTATGACATTTATTGTGATATTATTTAATTTTGAATATTCTTTATATAATGGAGTGATATGTTAATTAAAATAGTGTATGATTTCTCCTTCTTTTATTTTACAATTATCGATTTCAAATAAAAGGAATCCATTGTTGTTAGAGATGTTTATTAGTTGACCGGTGGTAAAGGCCCTGGAATCAGAATTTTATTTTATCTAACTTGAATTTCCGAATATGCCTTTTATTTTTTATTTCTACTGTTCCTAATATTGGATTATAATTTTCTACTGTAACTCTTTGGAATATGGGTTTTTTTATATTTGTGTATTAATCTATTATTTTGTTTAACATAGACTTTCTCCGGAATTTTTAATGGTAGTTCGTTTTCTTTTGTTCTTTTTGCTTTGTCTTTATTAATTAATTTATTTATCATTTTATTTGTTTCTGATTTATTAATAAAATAATCGTTTATTACTTCTTCTTCGGATTTTTGTTTTTGAAAATATTTATTTTGTTCATCCTGTCCGAAAATTATTTCACAAGGGGTCATTTTTCTTATTGAGTGTTTGGTGTTCTTGTATGCTATTATTGCTTTATTTATGTTTGTTTGTAAATCTTTATTTTTGTTTGTTGAGTTTAATATCCGAAGGTGTTCTATTAATACAAAGTGAAACCGTTCTACGGCATTTGACTTTGGGTTTGATATACTGATTAAGTGTAATTTTATATCGTGATTATTACAATATTTTTTTACTAAAGCATTGTTAAATTCTAGTCCATGATCTGCGATGATTACATTTAGTTTTTTGTAAGTTTTTATAAATTCTTCGATTATTCACATTGTTTCTTTTCCAGTTTTATTGAAGGTAGGAAGGTCAAATATAGTGATGAAATATTCTTTATTTAATGTGAGAAGGTTTATATTCATAATTTCAAAAGGAGTTTTTGGTGTAGGGGTTAGATTGTCATTTAGTTGTATAGGGTGTCGATCATATTTGTTTTCTTTACATATTCTGCATTGATTAATAATATCTGTAATATCTTTACGCATGTTGGGCCAGAAATATTTTTCTTTGAGTTTATTATAAATTGCCATTATTCCTCGATAATTTAAATATCCGTTATGATTGTCAAAAATTATTTGAGTTTGTTTTTCCTCGTTCTCAACGTCTTCCACAAATTTATTGCATTTTATTAAATTTATCGTATTTGATTCAAATTTGTTTTGAATTATTTCATTTAGGGTTTGTTCGTATTGTTTGGGAATTAATATTAAGTATTTGATATTTGGCACTATATAATTTTTTAATGTTTCTAATAACTGTTCTTCTGTTTTATCTATGTTAATATTTATTATAAATCTTTGTTTTTGATACTTAAATATTTTTTTTATTTCTATTTCAAATGGTTTATTAGAAAAATGACATATAATTTGGTTTTTTGCTATATTTATTCTATTGTCTACAAATTTTATTCCGTTAACTGGGTTCTCATTCGAACTATGAATTGTGTTTCCGTATTCTGATTGATTCACGTCTATGCTTTGTTTTTCATCTCTGTCATTACCATAAATTGAGGCTACTGATTCATTTATTATTTGATCTAATTCGTCTGTTTCCAAACTATAATTTTATAATTGTTCGTACAACTTTATTTGTATTTGAGTGTTATTAAATATTTGTTCTAAGATTTTTATTAATTCTGTTTTTTCTAATCTGTCATATCCACATGATAAATATGGAATATTAATTTTATATATATCGTTTTTTATTAAATAGTCTCGTAATTCAGTAAGTGTTTTCTTAAATTATTTTTGGTTTACGTTTTCTAAATAAATATCTTTTGTAATTAGATGGAAAATTATTTTATTTTCTATATTTTGAATTATAATATTTTTATTGTTATTATTTCTTTCACAATAATTTTTACTGTCATATTTTAAATCTATTTGTCTGGCAAGACTTTTAGAAAATTTGAAGTCTTTTGATATGCAGTGTGCGAATATGTCAGAGTTAGTTACGTCTCCATATTTTTTATGATTTTAAATAGTTCTCTTTATCTTGATAAGAAATCTGCAATTTTGTTTGTTTTTCCTGGTAAATACTCGATGTCAAAATTGTATTCACCTAATTCTACTTTCCATCGCATAAGTTTTTGATTTGCGTTTTTCATTGAGAACGGCCAAGTAAGGGGTTTGTGATCCGTGCGAATAGTAAATTTTCTGCCAAATAGATATGGTTTAAAATTATTTACAGACCAGATAATTAATTTTAATACTTTTTCGACAGTGCTTTAATTTTGTTCTGCTGAATTGAATGTTTTTGATGCGTAGGCGATAGGTTTCTCTTGTCCGTTTATAACTTGTGAGATTACTATTCCCATTGCGTAATCAGAAGCGTCCGTGGTGAGAATATTTTTTTTTTTTCGAAAATCCGGGAATTCTAATATTGGGGGGTTACTTATCAATTCTTTGGCAGTTGTAAATGAATCTTGATATTCTTTATTTGTAATATCTATTTGTTTATTCTTTTTTAGGCATTCTGTAAAAGGTTTAGTGAGTTTTGCAAAATTTGGAATGAAGCGTCTATACCAAGAAAGTTTTCCGAGGAAAGATTTGATTTCTTTAACTGTTTTAGGGATTATTATTTTTTCAATTGCGTCAATTTTCTTTTTATTTAGTTTAAGTACTTCCTGAGATACTATAAATCCGAAATATTCGGTTTCGGTATTCAAAAATTCGGATTTATCGAACTGTATTTTTAGATTTGCATCTTGTAACTTTTTAAATATTTTTTCAATGTTTTCTAAGTGTTCTTGTAATGTATTTCCAATTATGATTATGTCGTCCATGTAGACTAAGCAAATTTTGTTAATATATTCTGCGAGTATTTCGTTCATCATCGTCTGAAATGTTGCTGGTGCGTTGATTAAACCGAAAGGCATGCGGACAAATTCGTAATGGCCTGAGGATGTCGAGAAAGCTGTTTTTTCCCTATCATTTTCATTTATTGGTATTTGGTGAAAACCCGAGTGCAAATCTAACGTGGTAAAGAATTTTGGTTTGCCAATGTGAACTAATAATGAGTCGATATTGGGTAAAGGAAATTTATCTTCAATTGTTTTTTGGTTTAGTTTGCGAAAGTGTATTACTAATCTTGTTTTGCGTTTGCCTGACGCATTACTCTTTTTTGGCACTATCCATATCGGTGAATTATATGGGCTTTTTTTATTTTTGAATTACTTTAGTTTTTAATAAATTTTGAATATGTTCCTCAATATCTTTTTCGTATATTTGTGGGAGTCTATAATGTTTTTGAAAAACCGGTGAGTCGTCTGTTGTTCTGATTTTATGTGTAGTAGTGTTTGTGATGGATAGTTCTTCGTCGGGGTTTGGAAATAAATCTGAATATTTTTCTAATAAAGTTTTAATTTTTTCTTTTTTTCGTAAGTGAGATGCTCGTGTCTGAATTGTATAAAAGAGTTATTTAATGTTTGTGAAGATAATAATTTAAATTTCTTATTTCCGAGTGTTATAATTTTATTTTTAAAGTCCATTAAAGCATTACAATGTTCTAATATTTTTACGCCAAATAACATATTACTTTCCTTATGAAATTCATGTATAAAGAATTCAAAAATTTTGCCTTGAATTTTTATTTCAACACAATTTTTACATTTTACTTTTCCTTGGGCTGTTTTGAAAGTAATTTGTTTCTGAATAATTTTTAAATTTCTTTGTTTAACAATGGCTGGAGAAATTAAATTTATATCGGAACCAGAATCAATTAATATAAGGTAATCGTTAAATCTTATTAAAGGAATAGATTTTAATTTGGAAGTCATTACGTATTTTGTTCCAGTGTTTCTGGGCTTTCCTCTAAAAAAGAGTCTTCATCGATAATTTCTTCTTCGTTTTCTTCAAAATGTTGTTGTTCAGGGTATTAAAATTTTGTTTAATTGTTGAAGTTGTCATAGGCTGCGTATTCCGTGTTTGTAATGACATTGGTTGAGGTTGGAATTTGCTTGTTTCGTTACTATTTACTAAATTTTGTCTTGAGAACCGATTAGGAGTTGGGGCTGGTTGTTTGTAGACATTGACTGGTTTTGAAGGGAAATATTGACCAGGAAATTGTCTGGGTGGAGGATTAAAAGTGAAATTTAAATTTTTTGAAGTGTTTGTATTTGGTTTGTTGTCGTTTCTTGTCATTGGGCTATTATGAAAAGAATTTGCGTAGCTTAATTCATTTTTTAATAATAAATCGTATTGCTCTAAGGTTGAAGGTTGTTTCGCTATAAAAGATCCTTTTATAATAGGCGGTAATAATGATATGAATTTGTTTAGGATCGCTTTTTGGTTTTCTTGAACAATCGTGTTCTTTTGTTCTAAATTATAATCTTTTGTAAGTATTTTTGATTTATATATTTCAAATTTGTCTAACATTACTTTCAGTGTGGCTTCTGTACTTTGCTTGTATTTAGTTTCAAATAATTCTCCTAATAATGTCTCGGCAGTTGTTCTGTCTGAGAAATTAGTAGTCAAGTAAATTTTTAATTCTTCCCAATTTGTGAATTTATTTTGTGAAACAATCTTTTTCCCATTGTTTATTAATCTATTTTTTATTAAATTAAAAGCGAACACTTTTTGTGCTGCTGTTATTTGTATCGTACTTAGGATGATATATGTTTCATCCACGGTTTGAACAAAATTATTAAGGGTTGTTATGTTCCCTTCATATGTTAGGTTCATTTCGACATAACATTTAATGTCTTATAAAGAAGTCATATTGGTTCGGTAAGATTAAGTCTTACTAGATTTAGTATAATTCTATTAATACTATTTTGAACAGTATTTACAAATTCTTCGTTATCGGAATCTGACATGAATTATTGTCTCGTTTTGGGACTTATATTCTTTATTATTAATAATTGTTTGTGATTGTCCTGTGAGTTATATAAGAATTATTTTAATAGTCATAAGTTTACAATTTTCGATAGTCATAAGTTTACAATAGTAAACTTATGACTATCAATTTCATTGCAAGGAGTTCTCTGATGGGGTACTCGAACTGCTTCTCGTAGACTCTGGGGTAGACGAGATGTAAAGTTCTTGAAGCTTGTAGTTTGGATTCTCGTAGTCGATCGTCGATCGGACAGCAAAGAAGGTCTCCAATGGGACGTATGAATAGTCCTGTGATGGGCACTGTTTAGCCGTGAGATAAAGTAATCTTTTCTCAGATGTGGAGTTGTTTGATTAGCCAATTTGCGTATAGAAATACGCCAATTAGATGAGTAACTTTGATTTGTTTATTATGTAAAGTTATGTAAACGAACTCGGGTGTTCGAAAAAAACTAATTTATTTATTTAATTACAACGATTACAGATTCTAATTGTTTACAAAGTTACGACACTTCGGCCTCTCTACTATAACTCTAAATAACACTACAGAGTTTACATAACATGAGATAAAGATAGTTGCAAGACCAGCGGTTCCTGTGGGACTCGGGGATCTAACTCCTCCCTCCTTGGAATTGGGCACCGCCGGTGAGGATCAGCTGGGGCTGTTGTTGGGCTGGGGATGATGTCTCTGGCACTGCCTGCATCTCGAAGTTTTGTCTTCTGGATGGATAAAGTCTTCGTAGCAATCTTTTTCTTGTAAATAATGCCAGGATAATTATTGCAACAATTATTAAAATGCAACATAACGTAATTATTGCATTGTTCGTGGAGTCAATGTATGGAATTTCGTTGACTTTTTCATAATTACTAGTCGGTATTTCCAAGTCTTCAATGCTATTGATATCGATACTGATTTTTGGAATTTGGTTTGCGTCAAGTTGAACGTGGAAGTCTTCAAGAATTATTGGTTTACCAAATGTGCCATCTCTTATTTTTAAAGTTTGATTTCTAAATTTCAGCTGGCAGTTATTACTATTTATAAGAAATATTCCTAACAGGATCTTCACGGAGCTGATTTGATGACATGAAATGAATATTTTTTCAGGTTGCGGTAAAATAGCTAGGAACTGGTTGATTTCTTCCACTGTTTCGATGTGATTTTTCTTGAGATTAACTTTTGTGTAATGACAGTTACTATTGTTGTTATATAGTATGATGTTTTTCTCGCACGAGTCATCAGGGATTTCTTCAATGTTGTTTGGACAATGGTAGACAGATCCGTTCGTGCATATACCATTCAGTGACTTAATTTGGCCATCAAGAGTTTTCAAAAAATAATTTTTATTTGGTATTATAGACATATATTCGGATTTATATAGGGTAGGAACAGAGATAAGTTGAAAGAGTTGAAATTTTGTATCAAAATTTATTGGTATTTCTAGAAGATAGGTAATTTTATTTGAATTTAGTTTGCAATTTACAGTAATCAATTTTTCAAATTCTAACATATTTTCGAAAGTAGGTTCTAGAGGAAATTCGTTTTTATAATGATTATGAATTTTGTTTAATTCTAAGTAAAGATCTTTAATTTTTATAATACTGGGGTGCATTACATGAAGTCTACAAAAAGTTAAAGAATTTTCAATGTCCTGTAGGATGTTTAAAATCATACCAAATAGAATATTTAATTGGTTACAAATATCATAGTTCGCTAATTTATTTAATTGAATGTTTCCTTTTTCAAGAATTTGGAGGCACGGTTCTATTTTTGTTCTTAATTCCTTCTCGTTTGAATTGATTGTTTCAATGGTGTTATTAAACTTCTCTACCAGTTGATGACTGAGAGAATATTGATTTTTAAGTTGTTCATTTAATTTATTTTGATTTTGTTCCAAATGTTGTAGAATTTTATTGTATTTTTTCTCATCTTCTGGCTTTTTCCAGTTATTGCTTTTATAACGGACCCTAATCCGTTTATTAATCCTCTCTTATGTCTGGTTATATTATGATTAATGATTATATGACTAAGTTTATCAGCTATTGATATTTGTAAATAGTTAATAATTTTATTTTGAGTGATTGCTTCTGAAAGACTAATATTGTTTGCCAATATTGCTTGATTAAGTTGGATGTGTTGTTCTTTTAAATTATTGTATTGGTCTATAATTGGTTGTAGGTCATAAGAGTGCAGGAATGTGTGTGTTGATTTTTGTAATTTTGCCGGTCCTAAGTCGATTGTCAGTAGTCCATTGTTTTGTGTAATGTTTGTAATGTCTAGCCCTAGCCCATAGGTCAGTGTAATCGAGAAGAACCTGGAAGGTTGGAATTTGAATTAGGCTTTTTGCTTAATTTCTTGGGTCTTTTTATGTTTGACAGGTGTATTTTAGATTGTTTTTTGCTTTTGCAATCTGTAGAAATTCTTGCGGTTTTTAAATTTTGGTCTATTTCTTTAATATTTTCCTTCTTCAATTTAGAAGTTTTTGTTTTGTTTACTGTTTGTTTGTTGTGTATAAAAATGGTTTCGAGAATTTCTGGCAATTCTTCGCGAGTCTCATTTAATTTTTCTATTAGATTCGTTTTATCATTTGATAGTTTTAAATTTATGTTTTTGTACAACAATTTTGTTTTTCTTTATGATTTTGAATATAATCTTGTATAATTTCTTTTTCTAAGTTGATGTCTAAAGGAGAGTTTATTTCGAAATGTCCGTTTATTATTTCTATTGGTTTAAGACCGGTTGAACTGTGGTGTGTATGATTATAAACGAGTACAGCGTAATGAACTTTATTTTCTATAGTTTCGTTTTTGAAGGAATTTTGAAGGTTAAAAAGCCGGATGTGTTCCACCAATGTTGAGTGGAATCTTTCTATGAGACCGTTTGAATTTGGGTGTTGTGAGCAAGTGAAATGAATTTCAATTTTGTGCAGAGTGAGTAGTTCTCTTACAACATTGTTTTTAAACTCTAAACCGTTATCGGATATAATTTGTTTTGGAATACCATGATGAGAGAAATATCTTACTAATTTATTACATATTTCGATGGCGTTAGTTGATTCAACTAGATATGCTTGAGCATATTTAGAAAATGCGTCAATAATGGTGATAAATTTACAATTTTCTAGGCTGAGAGTATCTACGTGTACTGTATGGAATGGTTTGTTTGGAGTTGGGGTAATATTATATTTTGTTTTTATCGGATTACGTTCGTACTTTGATTGTAGACAAATTTCGGATTGATTGATGTAATCACTTATATCTTTAAATTGATTAGGCCAATAGTAAATTTTTTTGATTTGATTAATTGTTTCCTGAATACCTCTATGATTGGTTTTTCCTTCATGATAATTCTTTATAGTTTCGGATATATCAAATTTATTTTCTAAATCAATTAATTTGGCATTGCATTTAACAAAATTAATTTCTGAATTTTTGAAATATTTTTGTAAGACTGTGCTAAATCTTTCGTAAATTGGTTGTTCAAAATAAAGGTGATATTTTACTCTAGGGGTAATATAAAGTTTTATGAAATTGATTACATCATTGCCAAAATTATTTTTGGAAATTTGGATTGTGATTCTCATTTTATCTTTATGTAGTTTAGTGATGTTAGGAATATCTGGAGAGTGTAGGACTTCTGAAAAGATGAGTTGATTTTTACCAACGTTCACAGGGCTATCAATGATGGGAATTCCCACGATGGGGTGTTCAGGATTTGAGTGTACGGTTACGTCTGGGTCATCGTGTTCTGTGTTATCATACTCGTGTAGTACATGTGTTATGTAATATAGTTGTGCTGTATCTCTATTTTCAACGATAAGAGATTCACTGTCGTCTTGGTTTTGTTGTAGTAATTGTTTATTAAATTAGTCCAAATGGTTGAAAAAATCGTCACAATCCGTTTTCTTTGTGTCATTTGTGTTAATTTCATGTATTGGAGGGGTTTTAGTAGGCAATTTGAAAACAGTAATTCTGATATCTGTGTTTTGAAATACAAAATTTAGGATTGATTTTACTTTATCCCATTGTAGCAAATCTTTTCCAGAGCCTAATTTGGGAATATTTAAATTTGTTATTTTATTTTTTAAACAAAATGATTTTAAATTTTGAAGAGTTTTAAACATGTCTTCGTCTGTAGGTTTGTCATGATATTTTTGTTTCGTTATAAAATATATTATGAATCCATTTGTACGTTTATCTTTTAAATACACGAAATTATGTAATTTTGGATTTTATTTATGTAGTAATTCTAAATTTTGAAATTTTTCTCTAAATTCTTTTGCTATTCCAACACCCATTTTTAAATCTTGGCTGACACAATGTGCTAAACTTTCATCATGGGATGCGTCAAATAAATTGCCTTCTACTTCTGTTACTACGTTTTTCTGATTGGCAATGTTTTTAATTTTGAGGTAATTTTGATAGTTGTCTGACGGAGTAAATTTTGAATTTTGAACAGGGATGTCTGTAGTAAGCGGGATACGACTAAGTGCATCTGCATTTGTATTCAGTTTACCCTTTTTATACATTATTTCATAATCAAATTCTTCTAGTTTTAATCTCTATCGAACTAATTTGGAATTTGGCTCTTTCAAGGAAAATAACCATTGCAATGGCTTATGATCCGTGATAATTTTGAATTTTCGTCCGAATATATATGGCCTGAAGTACTTAGTTGCCCAAATAAGTGAAGTAGTTCCTTTTCTATAGTAGAATAATTTTGTTCGGAATCATTTAGCGTTCTACTTGCGTATGCTATTGGTAAATCTGATCCGATTGGGCCTTGTGATAACACGGCGCCAATTGTGTGATTGCTTGCATCAGTCGTTAGGTTAAATGGTTTTGAAAAATCGGGATATTGGAGGATTGGTTCATTAATGAGAAGATTTTTACAGGTATTAAAACATGCGAGGTATTCGGGATCTTTGATATTTATAGTGGCTCTTTTTTTAAGCATTTAGTGAATGGTTTTGTTAATTGACGCGAAATTTTTAATAAATTTTCTATAATAACCGAGTAAACCGAGGAACCCTTTAATTTGTTTAGTGGTTTTAGGAATGGGCTAGTTTTTATTTGCTAAAATCTTGTCCGGATTCGGTCTAACTCCTTCAGGTGTAACTACATGGCCTAAATACGCAACTTCCTTACGTAAAAACTCAGATTTGTCAATCTGAATTTTTAAGTTTGCTGCTCTAAGTCTGTCAAACACAGTCCGCAAACTTTCAAGGTGTTCTTGCAGGCTGGTACTAAATATAATTACATCGTCGCGATAGACGAGACATATGTTATTTACTAAATCACTTAATACATTATCCATAACACGTTGAAAGGTGGTGAGCGCATTTTTTAAACCAAACGGCATTCTTAAAAATTCATAATGCCCGTTCTCTGTTGAAAATGCGGTCTTTTCTATATCATCGTTGTTCATTTCGATCTGGTGAAAGCCAGAAGTCAGATCGAGTGTTGTAAAGTATTGACATTTGCCAAGTTTGTCAAGGAGGGTGTTTATATTGGGAATAGGGTATTTATCATAGACGGTTTTGTCATTAAGTTTGCGCTAGTCAATGACCATCCGCCACTTTTTCTTCCCAGAGGCGTCAAGCTTTTTGGGAACAATCCACACTGGTGACGACCAAGGTGATTGTGAAGGCCTGATGATATTTTTTTTAGCATTTTACTAATTTGTTCTTGTACTTCTTGCCTATGGATTTCTGGGTATCTGTATGTTTTTGTGTGAATGGGTAATTCGTCCTTAGTCCGTATTTGGTGTTTAATTTTATTTGTGAATGTTAGTGTTTTGTCATCGGTATGAAATATGTCTGTGTATTCCTTTACTAATTTTGTAATTGCAGTTTTTTCTTCCGGGGTTATATGGTCTGTTCTTATTTGTGATATGTCGATTTCTTTTCTTAAATTTTGATTATTAAAGTTTATATTATTAATTTCAAAGTTATTTAAAGATTGTACTGAGATTCCTATATTCATAGTATCAATAATTTCCTCTGTTTTGCTTAAATTAATAACGGGATAATGAAAGTAGTTATCGTTTACTTTTGTTATACCTTCAGGTATTACAATATTATTAATTTTTGTTTCTGGAATACATATTTCTCCGTTAGATATACAATTAATGTGAAATTTTATGACTTTTTCCGAATTGGGTTCTATTTTTACGTATTATGGACGTGGCATTAGTTGGTGATAGTGGAGTTTTATCTCACTACAAGTGTTATAATTTTATCGTTTACTAAGTCGATATTTGATTCTAATATTTTCAAACTTTCAAGTCCTAGAAGGATATCAAAGTGGTCATGGAAATGAAAAAGGTAATATTTTATCATAGTTTCTGGTTTTTTAAATAATTCTGAAGAGGGTAATATCAAACTAAAATTTTCTGTAGATGTGCCGTGTACAGTAGTAATTTTGAAGGGGTCATTTGTTATTTTATCGTTGTAGAATTTCTGCGCTATTTGTGGTTTTATAAATGAACGAATACTAGCTGTATTGACTAATACTTTTAAATTATGTTCCGGGTATATGATAAATGGTAGTTCGCTATTACTGTGTGTTAAGGACATTAATTCGTATCTGTTTCCGAGGCTGGTAACTCTAAAAAATTATTTGTATCTTGTTCAGTATCGACAGGTTCGACATATTCTTCATTCTGTACAATTTCATAGTCATATGTGTCATCGTATGTTTCATTATTATAGTCGTCTATTTCTGTGTTGTGTAATTCTTCTACTGTGTAGTGAGGTGTTTGTGCAGGCCCGGACTGGCCATAGGGAGCTTCGGGTTTTTTCCCGATGGGCCGGACCGGGTATTGGGCCGGTGAACTGATTTTAAAGATATTTTATATTTTAATTATGACATTGAAAAAAATACAAATTTACATTTATTATCTATTTGTGATTAATTAGAAATGAAAGTATAGCAGTGATTTGGCCGAATGTTTCTCTGATATTAGGAAACACGCTGTAAATGACAAATTATTTGACGAATTAAGCAGAAAATTAATAAAATTTAATAATGATGTTACTTTCAAAAATTTACAGGCTGAATTTCAAAATTTCATTACACATTGGGACAATTTAAAAAATACTGTGGTAGAGTCATACGAAATTTTGTTGCTCGCATGCAATTGTCCGACTCGCTTCGCTCGTCGTACAAACTTCCATGCTCGCCACACAAAGTATCACTTTTACTCTTAATAACACAATATACTATTTTCTTCAAACGTCATAAAAGTGACATCTTCTGTGACGTGATTGACAAGGTTGAAGTTTAATTTCTATGCCGCTGTAATATAATTTTTTATTGTAGCCGCCGTTTAATTTTTTTTGTCGCTGTATATAGAATTAGCCAATAAGAAGTATTGTAAAATAGAAATCTGTAATATCACCCTAAATGTCACTATAAAAACTAGATAACCTAAGAATAAAGTTAATAAAAATTATGAATAACAGACAGGTAACCTACATATTAAACGTCAAATAGTAATTAATTTTTAAAATTTCTACGTTTTAAGAAAAAATAAAATGTGTTATTCAGAGTAAAAGTGCTTTGTGTGCCTCGCATGCAATTGTCCGACTCGCTTCGCTCGTCGTACAAACTTCAATACTGACCACACAAAGTGTCAATTTTTATTCTTAATAACACAATATACTATTATTTTACTTTTTATGTAAAGTTTATTGTTTATGAAATATTATTTCTTGTTATCTTTTATACTAAAGAATTTTTGTTTATTTTGTTGTACCTAATAAACATATTTTTTGAATGTATGTGTATATTAAATTTTTGCAAAAATAGGGAGGGGGAAGGGGTATGTGGGCCGGTCAGAATAAAACTCCCGAACCGAAATTCAGTTCCAGTCCGGGCCTGTGTTTGTGTATATGGTCGAGGCGTGAATTGTTGAGGACGATTGTTAAATCCGGACGGACCAAGTCTGGGTGTGGTTTGTCGAGTACTAATACTCATAGGTGTAGGCTTAGGGAATTTTTGTTTAGGGTTTGATTTGAAAACATTTATTCTTGGTACAGAAACTTGGTTAAAAGGTTTTGTTTCGTATGTGTGTTTACAAAACATAGACTGATGTCTATGGTGCAATCCGTTAGACGTTGATGATAAATAAATCAGAACAACAATGATGGTATACTCTGTTTATTTACAATATATATACAGATTTTAAATATGTGGACTCAGTTGACTAAATGTCTGTATTCTGATGTCTGCACTATTTGAGCGTTTACTGGTAACTAACTTATTCTAATCTTAAAACAAAACACTTGAAATGCGCCTTCGGGCCATTCTATTGGTTTTAAGTGAAGGTGAAGGCGAACCTTAAGTGGTGGTGAAAACATGATGATGGACACATAACATAGGAGACGTAACATACTCCCCCTCTTGAAAGATCTTACTTTCAAAATGAAAACAAATATATACATTACATAAAAAACTACGCTACTTATGCTAAACAAAAAAATACATGATATTAAACAATGAAAATACTTAATTAGCAAACATGGATTGGGTAAAATTGTTTTTATTTTTATTTAATTGAATTATCAATTGGTAAGGGGCATATTTTAGAGATTGCACGTTTCACACTTCCGCGCACTGTTTTCACTGACACAGTTCGTGTTAGTCCATCTGCTGCTGGGTGACACGTTTGGATTCTTCCTAGAATCCAATTCTGTGGTGGAATGTTGTCCTCCTGGAGTAAGACCAAAGTGCCTGGAGTCGGTTGCTGGGAGACCTTGTTCCATTTGACTCGAGTCTGGAGTTGTTGAAGGTACTCTTTGGACCACCTTACCCAAAAATGTTGCCTCAGTTTCTCTAACAGCTGATATCTAGATAGACGATTTTCAGCGGTTTGCAAGAGATCAGGTTCAGCTGGTGCGGTTAGAGCCTCTCCAATGAGGAAATGTCCTGGTGTTAACGCACTGAGGTCATCAGGATCATTGGACAAAGGACTTATAGGTCTGGAGTTTAAACAGGCTTCAATCATTGTTAGGACTGTATACATTTCCTCATAATTAAGAAGAGAATTGCCCAAAATTAATTTTAAATGTCTTTTAGTTGATTTTACGGCTGCTTCTGCAAGCCCATTCATATGAGGAGATCGTGGTAGAATAAATTTCCACTTAATTTGATCAAGTGTTAATGAATTTATGACATCATTTTTAAATTGTTGTGATTTAAATAAATTTTTGAGGTTAGGTGGATCCTAAATTTGTTGAAATTTGGAATTATTCGGCCTTGGAGATCCACTGAATAAAACGCAATTGTTTTGTAACAATGTGATGTATTCTTTATTATGAATAGGGACGTTTCGAGGATAATATTTTCCCCATCTTCAGCTATATTACAATAATTTCAATATTACAATTATAAAATTTTTAACAACAAAACCATCACTCACCATGATTTGATGAATTAATATAAGTGTGTACAAATTACATTTTACATTTGTTTAAATTGATTCATCGTTAATACAGATCACATCAACATTGGATGGAAAATACGTCAAATCCTCGTGGGAGTCGGCGATAATCTAACAGATTAAAACGGAAAATAATAGAACAATGGTCGGCTCATAATGCCAACTAAAAACTTTAGGGGATAAAAATATTATAAATGGAGGTAAATTTAAAATGAATTTTTTTTTAAATTTTTTTAAAAACTGATAATGATGTATAAAAATATTTAAATCATTTTATGCGCCTTCGGGCCATTCTATTGGTTTTAAGTGAGGGTGAAGGCGAACCTTAAGTGGTGGTGAAAACATGATGATGGACACATAACATAGGAGACGTAACAGATTTATATTGACGATTTGGAGCTAAATCGGGTATATAGACTAGCTGAGGTGGTTGTTTCCTGAATTGTGTGTGAGGGTGTTCTTGTGTGTATTTATAATGTGTTAATTATTTATTTTTTGGGATATTGCTAATATGGTTAATTTTGGTTTTAGCGCTGCTTTCTAATTGGAAGTCGTTAGTTAACATTCCGAGTGCAGTATTTAGATCTGTCGGGTTTTTGGTACGCATGAGTGACCCCAAAGGTTCTTTTAACCCGCGTAATAGTATACGAAGGGCATATTGCCTAAAATCTTCTGACAATACCGCCGCTTCTGCTGGTTTATTTATTGTGACATAGGCAATTTGTAAATTAAGGAAATTTTGAATTTTATTGTAAAAATCGAATGGTGACTCATTACCTTGTTTCAGTTCGGTTAATTCTATACCCAAAGTAAAACAATCTCTTTTATCCGAGTAGGAATTATTTAGAGTCTTTTTGATATCGTCCCACGAAGTTATCGTGGTACTAGCTAATTGTATGGCAGCATGGCCTTTTATTTTTGAAAGAATTGTGGACATTATATATTCATTTTGAAAGTCTTCTTTTTGTGTTCTATTATAGAACGTAGTTAGTAGCTTTTCGCAAACTTCAATAAAGCGCGGTAAAAGTTTGGCATCGCCGTGGAAATTTGGAATCATGTCCAAATATTCCTTTTGAATTCTTGGGGTAGCCATTGTTTCCGAAATTTATATTTCAAATAATAAAGATTAAAAGGAAATTATAGGAAGCAACCGAATATGTGTCTATATTAAAATCTGTTAGATTTGGAGGACTGATATCACTGAATGGTACAAAAGCACTTACAGGATTGTCGTCCTCGTGTCCATGGGCTCGTCGTTGCGGGCTTGGCGGACGTTGTCGACTGCAGCAGCACCGTGTTCACCGGGGCTCCTGGAGACTCTCAGCACGATGTTCGCTCGTGATGTGGATTCTCGCGACGGTATCGTTGCACGTTCGTGCTTCCCAATTAATCGTAAAAACGAACCGAAATTTATTGAAATCCGTTTGGGAATCCTACCGACTGCGCCAGTTATGTAAACGAACTCGGGTGTTCGAAAAAAAAACTAATTTATTTATTTAATTACAACGATTACAGATTCTAATTGTTTACAAAGTTACGACACTTCGGTCTCTCTACTATAACTCTAAAAAATACTGAACACTACAGAGTATATATAACATGAGATAAAGATAGTTGCAAGATCAGCGGTTCCTGTGGGACTCGGGGATCTAACTTATATATATATATATATATATATATATATATATATATATATATATATACAGGGTGTTCCATTTAAGCGTGCCACCATTGCTATCTCGAGAACTATAAGAGCTACGAGGTTGGTTATATTAGCAAAGAACTACCATTTTACAAGACTAATACAATGAGCAAAAAAAAAATTTTTTTTCAACCCGTGGTTCTCAAAACACGGGACACAACTTTCTTATTGTAAATGGGAACGTATGTTTATTTTTAGGTTATTCGACAGAGTATTTTTTTCTGAATTCAGGGATATGTACATATCATATACTAATATAACAAAATAATTGAGAAAAATGCATGTTAAATTTATATGTATTTTATTTATATCTGGCTGAAACAAGAGTGCTATGGTTAGAAAACATAGACATAATGTTCTGTCTAACATTGTTTATTATTTTTTGTTAAATTTTATTTTCTTAAACTGTCAGTTTTAAGAAGAAAATGAATTGTTTTCTATCCAAAGCACTCTTATGTCAGCCAGATATAAATAAAATACAAATAAATCTATCATGCATTTTTCTCAGTTATTTTGTTATATTAGTATATGATATATTTATATCGTTGAATTCAGAAAAAAATACTCTATCGAATAACCTAAAAATAAACATACGTTTCCATTTAAAATAAGAAAATTGTGTCCCGTATTTTGAGAACCACTGATTGAAATAAAAATTTTTTTTGCTCATTGTATTAGTCTTATAAATGATTAGTTACGATATAAAATTCAAATAAAATATTAACTTACAATGTTAATATGAATGGTAATACCATTCTTGTTAGGGGTTGGATGTCTCCTCGGTGTTATTTTCACTCAATTCAGGGTAGACGGTGTGGGGTTGGTTGCCTCGTCGATGCTGATTTTCGCTCAGCTTAGGGTAGACGTTGTCGATGTTCTCTCGACTTGAGGATGTTAACTGGGATAGAGATGACCTCGGAGACTGGACCTCGGAGAAGATGCTGGTGGAACTGACTGATTCGACGCCCTCCAGATATTCTCTTCCTTTATTGGTGGTTGATTTGCGAGTAAATTGTTGATACAAACGTTGCCGATTTTAAATGAATTGAATTTGTATTAACCAAGTAATAAAAATAATGGCTCATATAAATTTTTTATCATTTTACATATACTATTTGATGGCATATGTAGATATTTTTTATAAAGTCAGGTTTACAAGATAAGACTATTAACTTTTATTTTTCAAATGCCAACCTTTAATTATTTTAATAAAATAGAAACCGCCATTTTTTTTCTTTTCAAAGATGTATTAATTTTTATTAATGTGTTTGAAAACTTTCGAGAAAATTGAGATAATTTAGAAATATTATAAATAATTTTTAAACAAATATTATAGGTGGCTATGATTCTCAAAATCGGGGAAAAATCCGTCTCAGTGTTCTTAAATTCGGTTGCCAACGTCTAGGAAACCGCTCCCGGTAAATTCTTTTTGCTCTTCTTATGATGCAAGTCAATTAACCAATTATAAGAATCATATCAATTAATTTGTTATTTGTGAACTATTCAAAATGTTTTTTTTTTTACAAAATAAGATAAATTAAGTAACAAACAAATGTATACATTTTTGACATTAATTTATTTTTTTTTACATTGTTAGGTTTTGTTTATTTTCACATAGCCACCTATAATATTTATTTAAAAATTATTTCTAATATTTCTAAATTATCTCATTTTTCTCGAAATTTTTCAAATACATTAATAAAAATTAATACATCTCTGAAAAGAGAAAAAAATGGCGGTTTCTATTTTATTAATTATAATAATATAGGTTGCCATTTGAAAAATAAAAGTTGATAGTCGTATCTTGTAAACCTAACTTTATAAAAAATATCTACATCTGCCATCAAATAGTATATGTAAAATAATAAAACTTTTATATGAGCCATTTTTTTTATTACTTATAATAAAAAAAGTTAATGGGGGTGGCGTCTTCCCAGACTCACCTGTATACTATGAACTAAATCAGCAAATATTAGTTTTACCTTTACATAATACTATTTATGAATTACATCAATTGACGTATTAATATACTTTATTGGTGCCACTAGAATATGCTGACTTAGACTTGTTACATAATTGTTCAGTTGTTTACTTTAAATATTGAAATTAATTTGGTTATATGGAAGAGGTTTGATTCTGCTTTCCTGTGTCCGGTATCGACTTCGTCGATGGAATTTGAAATTTTCTTTAATATTTTCAACAAAATTTGGAATGGAGATAAAATACCAAACGATTGGGAATTAGCAATAATTGTGCCGATTCACAAGAAAGGAGACACTAAAGAATGCAACAACTACAGAGGCATATCGCTATTGTGTACGGCACTGAAAGTATTGGAAAGAATATTAGAAAAAAGATTAAGAAACAAAATAGAATCAACCATGTCCGAAGTACAAAGTGGATTTAGGAAAGGACGCAGTAGCCAAGACCATATATTCACAGTTAAGGACTTAATACATAAGACTAAGATCACTAACACAAAAACATACATGACATTCATAGATTTAGAAAAAGCGTTTGACAGAGTACAAAGAGAGATAATGTGGAAAATCCTAAAAAGAAAAGGTATAAGCACCAATCTTTTAAATGCTATAAAAGGACTGTATAACAAAAACACGAACTACGTAATTAGCCAAAATAGGAAAAGCGAGGTCTTCGAATCAAAGAACGGTTTGAGACAAGGAGGAGTAATGAGCCCAGTCTTATTTACGATATTTATGGATGAGATAATAAAGGAGTGCGATCAAAAATTCAATAAGATACATGTAGGGTATAGAAATCTACTACCAGTAAAAATATCAATATGTGCTTACGCCGATGACGTAGTAATTATGGCAAACAGCGAGGAAAAAATGCAACAAAATGTTAACACCTGGAACGAAATTATAAAGAAATACAATATGAAAATAAATGCGACTAAAACCAAAATAATGGTAATCTCTAACGAACCAACAACTGCTAATATAACAGTAAATAGTGAAACAATAGAACAAGTTAATAAATTCCAATATTTAGGCATAACAATAGATAGTAACGGCACACAAGATGCTGACATAAACGAAAGAATAATTAAAACGACAAAAATATATCACGCAATGAAACACAATTTTATAGGAAAAAAAGAAATAAGCAATAAAACAAAAATGACGGTATTTAACACAATATATAGAGCGATATTGACGTACGGGTGTGAATCATGGATATTGTCAAATAGAACGAAAAGTAAAATACAGGCGATAGAGATGAAATATCTAAGAAGAGTTAAAGGAGTAACAATGTTAGATAGAGTAAGGAATGAAGCCATCAGGGAAGAACTGCAATGCAAACCAATACTAGATTTCATAGAAACACGACAACTAGCCTGGTGGGGACACATGATACGAATGAACGAAAGTAGACCGGTACGCCAAGTATGGATGACCAACGTTACACCGAAAAGGGGAAGGGGAAGACCAAAGGACACATGGGATAACGTAATAAAGAAGATACTGACGAAAAGAAACATCCCGATGGAAGAAGCAAGAAGAATCGCAAAGGACAAGAAACAATGGGCAAAATTAGTGCACATGTGAAATTACTGGACATTAAATTATGTAAATTAAATTAAGATTAAGTGAAAATGTATACATCCTACACCTGAGGGTAGAAGGATGACTGACTATATATATATATATATATATATATATATATATATATATATATATATATTGTGTGGTCTAATTCTCAGTTTATCCAGTTTTCTTCTATTCAGTTTATTTCCATTCTTCACATAAACCATATCTCCTACATTGAGTTTACATTCTGTTTTGTGTTTATCGAATCTTTGTTTATTATAATTGTGTGATTTTTTTTTTCGTTTTCTAGTACTAATTTTCTGTCTCTCCAATTTTTTTTTGTTTTATAGCTATGTTTTAATTCTTTCGGTGATATATCTGTATTCTCACCATCTATAAATATTTTGGGGTAAATTTCGTGACTGTATGTTCTGTCTCGTTATATTTTTCTGTGTATTAATTATTCAGTATTTCATTAAGACCATTTGAGAAAGGTTTGTTTACCGCAGTGAAGATCAGTTTTATGTTCTTATTATCTAAGAATTTCTTGTATTTCTTTAAATTTATGCCTGGATATTGATCCGTTAAAATAATATTGACATCATAGTCTTGTGTCATCTTTTTTGTCAATTTTATGAAGTCATTCGCATTTTGAGTGCTTGATGTTACTATGTAAGCGTATCTTGTAAAATGGTCAACAAAGTCTCCGATTGTGTCTATGGATGCTATTTCGAATGGAGATGTTGCTGGGCCCAAGTGTGACATGAAACCGTATTTATATTTTTTTGATGTGTTTTTGATACATACTTTGCATTCTTCACAAATTAATTTCATGTTATTAATCATATTTTTTGCTGTATAAAATGGTGTGATTTTGTTTTGCATTTGCGTTCTTCCTATGTGACAGTAGGTGTTATGCACGTCTCTTATTATTTTTTTACTAAATTCTTCTGAAAGCAGGATTTTTCTTGTCTTCTTAACCTTTTTGTAATAAATATCATTTTTTTTTGGTTTTAAGTTTGTCGTTTCTATTGTGTATGGTTATATATTTCTTTCTTGATCGTTTTTTATATCTTCTAGATTAATCAAATTTACTACCCTTAAGATTTCTTCTGTATTTTCGTGAGGTTCTAGAACTGGATTTCTGCTTAAGAAATTGAATGTATGACGGGATGCATAAAAATATTATAAATTTTGTTCCACATTCACTCAAAAATTAATTAATTTTTACTGATATATTTGTATTTGTTAATTTAATATCTACTCAAATGATTATTTTTCATAATTAATTGAGCATTATTAACTATAATATTTATAGAAAGTATTAGAACTAATAATTTCATCAAAATTAGTCATTTGACTAGATATTATTACATATATAGTTTATACAAAATTTCGTTCAAAAATATTACGTAGTTTTTGAATGTATGTGGAAATAAAAAATATATGTTTCAGGGCTCAATTAAGCACGAAATAGTTCAGCTTCTGTCCGCTTACATTTCTAGGCGCTATTGTGGTAGAACGGTGAGGCCAACACTGTTTGAAGGGTCAGAGAAGTAAGAGGATTGAAATTTGAATTTACTACCTGCTATGGTTATAGCGACAGAGATTTAAATATTGAGGTTTGTGCTGAAAAGGTTAACATCAAAACAATAAAAATAGTATTAATTACATTTTATTTACTGGCCGAAAATATAATTCACAACAAAAATGAAAAATAACATTCCGTGTTATGTATTTAAATACTGTTTGAGATTTTAATTGTTGTCAGCTCCGTATATTGTGAAAGGTACAACACATATTTGCCAATGTCAACGCCATATACGCTTCATTGTATTTTTTGTAGTTTATTGTTAGTGGCGCTGTCGCTAGCGAATTTTGGTTTTAAAAAAAATTGTACAAGTCTGTTCGGTTCCGGCTTTGCTGCGCCAAAGTTGTTTGTATCGCTCCGCAACAACCTATTGTTGTAAACTAATTTAAATATACCTAAATTTAATGTTATCGTTGTAACTGTATATTTATTTGTGCTGTGTGAAATAAATAAGTGTTTTTCGCGTGGTTGTGAGAAAGTGAGATTTACAACCTCACCAACTGTTCCATCATCCATACTCGATATCCTGGGTATCCATCCCTGTTATCCCGCACAAATACATAAATAAAAAATTATTGGAATAAACGGACGAAATTTAGCACAAAGGTTGTTCATTATTAGATGAAAAAATGATTAAAATTTCACATACGTTAAATAAACTGAAAATGAAAAATTAAATAAGAACTGTGTCTACCACGCACTCTTGTTACCGCTTCTACTCGTCGAGGCATGGATTGAATAAGGTTGCGAATAACATTTTGCGGCATTTCATTCCATGCCGTTTCGACTACAGCCCATAGTTCTTCCACATTTTGTATTAGTGTCTGAATACGTCGCACTGCTCATCCTAGGACATCCCACAGATTTTCAATAGGTGACAAATCTGGACAACAATTCATTATTCCACAACCGCCTTTCTCTGCACCAATCAAGACGCAATGATCTATGCCGCGCGGTCAGTGGAAGTCGCAATAATGCACGACGCGCATGCAGCCCAAATTATGATAAACGATGACGAATACGTCTTGCAGATAGTGGGTATCTTGTCACTGTCCACCACTGCCGTGCTAGAGTTGGTGCACTTTGAAATCGGTCTTGTAAGGATAGCCGAATAAGGAGACGGTCCTCTCTCGCTGATGTCCTCCGGTGAGCTCTAGATTCTAACTGCCTTCTTTCTGTACCTGTTTGTATACACTGTTGCCATATGCCTGAAATTGTACTTATATTGCGAGTTAAACGAGTCGCTATATCACGCAGTGACAACCCGCTTTTGCGGATACCCACTATACGGCCCCTTTCAAAATCACCCACTTGCTCAAATGAACGTTGCTGTCTTCTAGGATGCATGTTAACTTGATAACAATCAAATTTTTAACCGAATTTGAATCATATTGAAAAAATATCGAATAAATTAATCTGCTTAATAATTAAGTCTTGCATATTTTCTGAACAAATGTGTTTAGCGATTTTAAATTTTAATCATTTATTCTTCTAAAAATAAGATGTGTGATTATTCCCATTATTTTTTGGTGTTGCGTTTTCAACGACCGCTAGTGTATTTACACACATATTTATAATAATAACAGTGGGTTCCCTGTTTTATTCTGCTATCACAAATTTCAGGTCATATGCACTTATTATAAAAAGAATCCAACTTCGGCAGCATATTATTTTTAGGTCTGACTTATCATTAGTGTAAATAAAAAAATTGCAGTAATTTCTTTTGCAGATGTGTACTTTTATCCATGGTACAACATCTTTGATAATTTGCTTAGTATACACCTATAGTATAAATTATATATTAAAAATATTCAAAAATTTCCCTTTCCATAATTAATAATTATAATATAGTTATGAAATACTAGGGATTTTATACAAAGTATATTTTTTATTTTCTAATAAAAGAATAATAAAAGTAGAAATGGCAACAGCCTCTACAGGAGCTCGAGAAGTTCTTCTCTTTCTTAACTGTATTACTATTTTTTCTCCGAACGAAAGTTTAACCATAGCATGTAAATAAACGTTCAAATTATTTAAATTACGATATGTTGTCGTCGTAACTTAACATAGGGGAATAACAATTTTTTCGGAATTATGTAAAGCGAGTCAAAAAGTTAACACTTCTCTTACGATCGGATAAATTCAGGTATACCACTAAAAGGCTAAAAATTGGCTGGTAGGTTCTGCACTAGGGAT
Source organism: Stenolophus ochropezus (assembly GCA_035578165.1). Lineage (NCBI taxonomy): Eukaryota > Metazoa > Arthropoda > Insecta > Coleoptera > Carabidae > Stenolophus > Stenolophus ochropezus. The sequence goes on from JAQOWZ010000013.1 coordinate 15,507,404, forward strand.
TGAGAACAATATTTTGAATACAGAATGAATTGTCGCGCGGCTGTGTCCATATTCATTTTTATTTACGTACGCATATTTATTACTCTTATAGTCGACCTTTTTGCAGGTAGTGCAAGATTACCCTGCATGAGCTACCATCAGTTAATTAGAGACTTAAAGAAATTTCATTTTAGTTAGACAAATGCACACTATACCATATGGTGTTACTTTTATAACGAACCATTCAAGAAATTTCATTTTAGTTCATTAAATGCTCACTATACCATCCTGGTGTTACTTTCGAAACGCACCCGTAAGGCGGGGCTCGAGAATTGCGGGTTGTATAAGCAAAACAATTATTTTTTTAAGCTTTTCTCATCTCTGAAGCAAAAAATTGAAAGTAAAACAGACTATTACAACAATATATTATTGCCTCTTTGTTCTGAAATAGATTTGGAATAAAAAAATATAATTATAACGAGGAAAAAATGTCTACTTCTTATAATAACCTTAATAATAATAACATTTATTACTTCAGTAAGGTATACACCCATAACAAGTAAATGAATTAAATAACAGTTTACACAAAAAAAAACATAACAATAGAACAAAAGATAAAAGTGAATTCAAAGAAAAATATCGACATTTTTACAAAGATTATGTATAAATTACACATTACAAATATTGGGGAGTTATGTAGTACATTTGTTCCATGAGGAGGCAAGTAAAAAGTATAACCTGTACAGGACGATTTTCTGGTAACTCGAATATTTAGATAGTAGAGCTGGGCAGTTAATTTTGTTTTTCCAAATATTGAAAAGTGTAGCTAAAGAGATATTGTAATGTCTGATTTTTATTGAATTGATATCAAAAGTAGTAAGTAATAAAGTATGGTCAACGCCCTGAACAGGACAACTGTGGTAGTTCCTAAATCATAATATTTTAGGAAAATTTCGTTGCACATTTTCTAACATAAGTATACGATTTTCATAACATGGATACCACACAAGAATACAATATTCTAACTTAGATCTAACATAAGTAAAATAAAGCATTTTGAGAGACTCATTATTATTGAAATTTTACAATAACAAACCCAAGCATTTTGTTTGCAGAAGTAGTAACTTTATCTACATGTAGAGTAAAGGTTAAAGCGGGCTCAAAATAAATAGCCAAATCTTTAAAGGTATTACAACGAGAAAGATATACATCACTGATACGATAATCAAAAATAATAGCTTGTTTTTTTTTCGTAAAAGTCATAGTTTTGTATTTATTTATATTTAAATACAATTTATTATGCTCACACCAAGTTTTAATCGTATCAAGATTCTGTTGAAGAATATTACAATCGAGTGCAGTGTTTATTTCTTTAAAAATTTTGACATCATCTGTATACATCAGAACTTCACATGTTAATTTATCTGTGACATCACTAATGAAGAGGAGAAATAGCAGAGGACTTAAGTTAGATTCCTGAGGAACACCTGACGTTGCTGTATATACGCGAGAGTTAAACCCGTTATAAGTTACATAATGAAAACATTTGTGTAAATAATAGTATAGAAGTATAAGAAAACGTTCATGAAACCCAAATATTTGAAGCTTTTTAATTAATATACCATGATCAATTTTGTCGAAGGCCTTCGAGAAATTTGTGTACACTGACGAGATTTTTCAGTTTCAGAAATATTATAAGTAATGTAACAGTGGTGTGTCTGGTGCAAAGTGAAGCCATCCCTTCTTGACGTATTGAATTATACGCGGACAGTCAGAAGTAAAATAAATTTATACTTACCTGTCAGTGTACTGCTCTGTGTTGACTGGTTGACACTTAACTGCTCTGTGTTGACTGGTTGAAACTAACGGGGATCGGTTCGATGGGAACACAATTTGTTTAATTAAAAGACCGTATTAATTATTAATAAATATTATAATTGGCTTAGAAAAATATTGCAACAAAGTTAAAATAATACAAATAATGAAATCTTTAACTACAGTTCCCGACTGTTCGTTTCCACGCTCGGACTGAGAATGTCCTCAGATTTTGGAAACGAACTGGTCGTTAGCTGTGTCAATTGACGACGTTAGCGGTTTTAGCCGGTGATCTTCTATCCGTTTTCTACTTATATGCACTTTTCGGAGTCGAAGATCGCCCGGCTCAAGTCAGCAGTTAACAGCGGATACGATGGTTCACCTTGCTTATCGGATGTTAATAAAATTTGATAGTACTTGTGCAGGGTGAACCACGTGGCTATTACAGTAAAGACACATTAGACAAATTAGTTACACTAGATCTTTGGGTCATGAAACTATGTTGAGAATCCGTAATAAAATGCTTTACCTGAGGAAAAATGTTCATATGTAAGCTAATTTCAAACAGTTTAGCAAAATTAGAAATAATGATGATCTTGATTGATCTAATCGATCTTGATTGGTCAGATCTATCTTGATTGATCTGATCGATCTTGATTGGTCAGATCTATCTTGACTGATCAGATCTATCTTGATTGATCAGATCGATCTTGATTAATCAGATCGGTCTTGATTGATCAGATCGATCTTGATTGATATGATTGATTTGATCGATCTTGATTGATCTGCTTAATATGATCAATATGATAGATCTTGATTTATCTGAACAATCCCAACTACAGATCAATTTCATTAATAAAACTATAATAGAAATTCTCTAATTATCCATAATTCACTGAAATAAATAGGAGAAATAAAAAAATCGAATTGTATTAAACAACATAAAGTAACATGTATGAAATAATATGAAAGTATCATGTATTATAAAATATTAGTACCTACATTTATAATTAACAAAAGTTTTTACTTCAATATTGATGTAAAAGACACAATTTTATTTATTATTGAAAATATAGTCCTGGTTTAAAGATAAAAAAATAATTGTCTAGCATGTTCCCCTGTCAAACAAGACCTCGTATCTGTTACTATATGTCCACCTCGACTAAAAACTCTCTCGGAGGGTACACTCGTAGTTTGTATGTGTAAATATTTCAACGCAAGTTGTGATAATTTTTTGAACATATTAGTATGAATTCTCCACCATATAAGAGGGTTTTCTTCCAGTGATAGTAAGGGAAATTGAATATACTTTTTAATTTCTTCTTTTATAATTTTAGCGGGTACTTTAGAAGTTAATAAGCCATCATTTTTCATATATGGAAATTTTAAAATTGCTGCTAAACCTGTTGTTTTCTGTCTTTTGGATTCCTCCATTTATTAAATCATTAATAATATCATCACAAAGCTGCTTTTAAAATGTGGGTCTAGAAATGTACATTTTTTAATAATATTTCTGTTTCAATTTTCTCTGTGTATCGGGATTTTAATGTGTCATTTATAGTATTTATAATTTTTTTCTTTATAACTTTTTAGTGGTCTCATCAATTTCAGTATCATCATGTTCATTTTTAATTGGTTGTAGAATTTGTTTATAAAGCGGCATTATTACAGAAACAGTTACAATGATTTCGCTAGACAAATTTTCACAAGCTATCTCTATTGGCTTTAGAATTACAACAACAACTTGCATCTTATTAAATTCTTCTTGTGCAGGGATTAAATTTCTGTATTTGCCATTATTATATTCTGACAGTAACGAAATTATACTTAATTGTTGTTCACATATCAAGACGGTATGGATTTAATAGGAAGACCAAATTGTTTTTGAATTTTTTTCAAATCCCTTTTAATTTTCCAGCTATGCTGGGCAATATTTAGAATTTTTTAAATTTTTGATAATGTTTCTTCCAACTCTTCAATAGCAATTACTTTATTTATTGCTGTGTTAATGGTATGTCCAAAGCAGCTTAGATTATGAATGTTTAATAATTTTATTGCTTTAACCCGTAACTGGTGAGGTGGGGTTTGTCAAACCCCACTGAATCTAGAAATTGTTACTGTTTTGAAAGTGGTGGGGGGATCCGTGTGATCACCCATGTAGCTTTCGATCAGTTAAGATTATTTTATTAAATTATTGTACTAACAGTTAAATGTCGGGTTTAACAAACCCCACCTCACTAATTACGTAACTTTTTATTTCTTTGAGGCAAATTTTCATTTTCACATATTATGGCTTCTTCGATAAGAAAAATGAACCCAGATGACCCGCGTTTTGATGAGTGGGCTAAAGGAGTATGGGACAAAACAGGGAGCGATTTTAGTGGTAATGACGGTGACACTGTTGCATCCGATTTTCGAAGTGACCACGAAAGTAAATCCGAGGAAGACCTATCTCACAGTGAGGAAGAACATGTTAACGTCCCAGCCGATTTATGTTCCGGTGGTGAAGATGATGCGCCTGAACAGAAGAGGAGGAAAGAGGACCCAAAAAATTATTACGGAAAAAATAAGTTCAAGTGGTCGGCTGATAAGCCAAATCCAAATATTCGCACCAGACAACATAACATAATTTCTCATCTTCCGGGCATCATTGGTCCTGCGAAACAGATTGGGCAGTATTGTACTCAACTTTCATCTTGGAAACTTTTGTTCACTGACGAAATTATTAATGAAATAATTCTCCGTACGAACGAGAAATTATTGCAAATAAGACAACATATTGCTGATGAAAATCGTTGCGATTACGAAGATCTGAATATTACCGAATTTATGGCTTTTCTAGGTATGTTGATGTTTTCAGCAATTTTCAAATCAAATCATGAAGACTTAGAAGCGCTGTTTGTTACGGATGGAACCGGGCGAGATATTTTTCGGTGCATCATTTCTTTGAAGCGCGTTCTTGTCATTCTAACGTGTCTTCGGTTTGATAACGCTTTAGATAGGACTGAAAGAAAAAAAACTGATGCCACTGCTGCAATATCTTGGGTGTTTGAAACATTTGTCAAGAATTGTCAGGCATGTTACAGTATTGGAGAATACGCCTGTGTGGATGAAATGCTTGTAGGGTTTAGAGGCCGTTGTAAATTCCGGATGTACATCCCAAATAAGCCACGGAAATATGGTGTAAAAATCATGGTTCTGAACGATGCAAAGACTCACTACTTCAACGCGTATATCTATTCAGGAAAAGACAGTGATGGAAAGACTCTCTCGGATAACGAGAAGAAACTGGGAAAGCCTACTCAGTCTGTTTTGCGTCTAACTGGTCCTATCAATGGCACAAATAGGAACATAACGGCCGATAACTGGTTTTCTTCTATCCCGCTTATTTCCGAGCTGAAAAAAAAAAGGATTGACATATGTAGGTACCTTGAGGAAAAACAAGAAAGAGGTACCAAAGGAATTCATTGCAGCGAAAGCAAGGCAAGAAAAGTCGGCACTTTATGGATTCGCCAACGATCTCACATTACTTTCCTACGTTCCAAAGAAAAATAAAGTAGTTCTTATGGTTTCCTCAATGCATCATGATAATTGCATTGATGAAATGACTGGTAAACCAGAGATCATTATGTTTTATAACGAGACAAAAGCAGGTGTAGATGCTCTAGATGAAAAATGTACTATGTATTCCACAAGCCGACGTACCAACAGATGGCCAGTTGCTATTTTCTACACTTTACTCAATATTAGCCTCGTCAATTCTTACGTCATATTTTCGAGCTTTCCAGGAAATCCCCAACAGAAGAGACTTGATTTTGTAAAATCACTCGCCAGAGAACTAGCAGAACCTTACCTAAACATAAGGTTACTCAACGGTCGACTACCCCGTGAGCTGCGACTAAACATCGCACGAATTCTTAGAAAACCCATAAGTGATGCGGTCCGTAAACCCCTCGAAAAGCAGATAAGATGTGGAAAGTGTCCCAGAGGTAAAGACAAGAAAACAAGATATACATGTGTTGGTTGTAATACACCTATTTGCGGCAGTTGTAGTGTAAGCTATTGCGCTGATTGTGTTCAATAAAAGATTGTTAAAAATTGTGTTAGAGTAGAACTTATGATTATTTTTTTTGTTTGTTACATTAAATATACCCTTTAAATAATATTTCCATAATTTTATTTTATTTTATGTCGTCTCATTATTATTACCAAACGTTTCTGTACAAACGTGACATTTTCACACATTTTATAAAGACTGTAGGAAAAATATATATATTTATACATAAAGAAGAATTAATTATTATTTTTTCCTAATATTATCCTAATTTACCAATATCTGTTACATTACAAATAACTGTCAAAAAATTTTAATTGCGTATTTTCCCAGAAACGCCATTTCCAAATGGGGTTTGTAGAACCCCACCTCACCAGTTACGTTACAAAAAAAATACCTCACCAGTTACGGGTTAATACTGACTGCAATATACGGTTCTTGAGGTATAGACGTCCAGCAGTCATTTGCTGATATAATTTAGGTACATAATTATCTGTTATGGTCTTTCTGCTTGGAATTTGATAAGTTGGTACGCATACTTTCATTAAATGTTGAAAGCCTTTTTTTTCAACAAGTCTGTATGGTTGCATGTCTACGACAATATGATATGCAATCGCATTGCAATGTAACCCTCCCTCGATGAGGATAGGATTGACAAAAATATTTAATAAGGGGTTCTTTGTCAGATTGGAGATGGAACAAGTACTAGGAGATGGATATTGAATTAAACAGAATACTCACGTTTGTATATATAAACAAATAAATATAACATATATTGGAGTAAAGAAATAAGCAGGATTGCAGTCACCTGATAAATTTTATTAGTCTAAGGCCGACGTTTCGCTACCAATTGTAGCATGATCAGGGCAAACTATAAAAACACATGTTTTAACAATATTGTGTGGTGTTTTGTTTAAATACAAATACTTACAGACTATTTTAAAATATTGTCATCATATACAGAATATCAATCAATTAGATGTCGTCATACATTAAAAAATAAATAAATAAATAATTAAAACACGTCATGTATTACAAAATAATTTTTTTTGTTACGGTAATATGTTGTAAAATGGCGACTTTTAACAATCTTTTTTCCCTTACAGGGATTAACTGGAATTGTCTTGTTTAAATAATTTACATATTCTGCACTAGATGGAGCTTAGATTTTGAATGTCGGTCCTGAAATTAATGTTATTGTTGTCATTTTGTATGTCGACGGGTTTCTTGCAAAACGACATCCGCCATTTGACTAGTTTTGAGATAATCAGAAAAAACTGTTTTTTAATAATAATATTAATGTATTTGACAAGAAACTGCGTAATATCGATGGCATATTTATTAAAAAAAAATTATTTATATTTCTATAACATTTAATAGCATAACTTTTGCGAAAATATAAAAAAATATCATTAAAGTCTTTTAGTCAATAACAACCATTGACTTAAGTCTTTTAAGCATGTCATTTAAGTCATTTTGTCAAATTATTAGTTTTTAAAATGGTGTTTAAGTCTGGCGCTAAAGTCTTTTATATATATACATCTTTTTTCATTTGTCGGTTAGTTCATTAAATTGCTGTATTAATAAAATTATTTTAAATTAAATTAAATATTTTATTTCATTAAATATACGTGGCAAAATTAAAATATATGCTAAAAGCGGTATAGAATAAAAAACAAAAACAATTTTTTGAATTTTTTATATTGTCCTTTATTATAAAAAAATAAATAGTATCATACAACATAACAAAATCATTATCTTAATAAACTATAACAACACTTTCAAATAATCAGACTTTTTTTTATTCATCCAGTTTTACATTATTTAGAGGGTGTTCTAGTAAATTGAGACACTCAGTTATAAAGTAATAAGTAATGAATTTTATATAATGTCTTCTATATCACTTTCAATCAGAACATCAGATACTTTTTTACTTATATTTAAATTAGTGTACTCTATTTGGTATTCTTAGGGAATAATACCTTTACCATAAAGTAATTTTAAGTCTTTGAACTTATTACTAATAGATAATTATTGGTCATATATTGTGGTCAGTATTTTATCCTGAATATAATCGGGGAATATATAATATCCACAGTTATCATCACTTTTAATAAAGCTCGTAAAGCAAGTGATTTTTGAAGTTCCCTTTGAAAAATGTATTTTTTTAATAGTTGTTAAATCAATGGTTTTGTTATCAGAGTTTATAAATTTTATTGGAGTTGCTATTTTTCGCCAATCATAAAAATCTAAGAAAGCCATTGATTTAACGATATAATTTCGGGGCACACTTCTGTCATTTCGCAAAATCGTGGCCTATTCTGATGGTGCCCAAACCGTCCGCTTTTTTATCGACTTCTCGATAACAGAATGCATTGAATCAACTGGCATGTAGGTATGTCCGGCAATTAAAAATGTCAAAGAAATTTTATTTAAATTACAAGTATTCTGAAAAAAGTAGTGTAGCATTGAGACAATATACCTATTTTTATTTTGTCCTGTACAATTATCGCAAAAGAGAGATACATTTTTTATAATCTGCTTTTTGTCAATTTCTGGCAGGTACAAATATAAAATTGTTGCAATTTCATTCGCTCCCCTCTTTGCATTATTTTCTCCCCACAAATAACAGTATCCATCTCTAGAGTTACTCTCATAAACGGTAAAGTTATATACTGCAAATCTTCGACTGAAGCCAATTAACATATTGTCTCCATGGGGCGTACTTAAAACCTTTTGTAGGTCAAAACTAACAACTACGGTATCTTGCGACTTTTTTGCTGTTTTTTGTTTATTTAAGAATATTCGTTTAATTTCTTCTTTCTCCTTTAAGTGAGATTCTTAATTTAATTTTAGTTCGATTTTCTGTTGCTCGTTACTAAGAGAATATCGGTGGCAAAAACAGCATTTATATTTTTTAGGTACATGAATGCCTATATTTTATTCAATTTTTTATTTTTTTGTAAAATGAAATGTAATTAAACACTGGTACATTGTTATTTTTGGGTCATTCAAATATAATTTATATAAATTTCTGTATGTACCAATTTCCGCTGATAAATACTTTTTACTTGAAGAACTCCTGCAATAATGCGATGGCACAGCTGGTAACTGCTCAACGAATTTTTTAAAATTTTCATGTTGCACTGGTTTAATTTCTTCGATGTAATCATTATTGTCAATGTTAAGATCTCCTTTTTTACTTTTAATAACTGACCTTACAATTCTCTGGCTTATATTTAATGTGTTTCGTAAAAATTGTTGACAAACGCGAATTTTCTCTCCATTATTAGCTAAATAATATTCATAATTAAAAAATCTTTTTTGTTTTTTTTTCTGTTCGTCGTTTCTTAATTCCACCTATTGAAATGCATTCTTTCAAAAAGTTTCTCTGATTTCTATATGACGACCTGTAATAGTTATCAAATATTAATTGTCTACTTTCTTCTGGAAAGAGAGAGCAATTGTTAACGCACCCCTTGTGTATACAAGGATTTGGAAGAATTGTCTTTGCAGGCACATTTTTTCCTTTATAATTTTCATACTCTTGTCCAGCTACTCTTTTAGGTTTGTTTCTTTCCCGTTTTGATAATCTTTTCACTCTTTTTCTTCCTTCAACACCAATAGTATTTTTACCCGAATTATTTGTACCTGAAGTACTTGTATTACTAACAAAATATGAATCTGAACTATTATAGGTGTCTGAATTTGAAGACAAAATTTCATCTTTAGATGTTGTTAGAGAGTTGTTTGCATTATTTTGATGTGTAGTGAATGAAATATGTACGCCTTCGTAACGATCATCTTGATTCATCGGTAAACTGCTTAAATTTGGCTCAATTTCTGTTACACTTTCAATTGAATTAACGTTTTCGAACGGTATTTCTTCATTTTCAGTAATACAAAGAGGTGCGTATATGCAAGCTTCTTCAATAATGTTCACTCTCAAAACAGAAGATTAAATATGTTCCATATAGATTGAATATTAAATCTTATAAAGACCGGAATTGCATCTCGTCTCTTCGACTGAAAATAGATATTTGAAAGATTACAAATGATATTAATCTTTCAAGATTAAATCAAATATAATAATCATATTAGATTAGAAAGTACCTTGGTGCAAGATTTCAATTTCATATTGAAAGATTATTAATGTAATCTAGTAAGATTAAAAATTACTTTTTGGGAGTAATATCTAATCTTAAATGAAAACAAATTTAATGTATTTTGATTGAAATTTAAACAAACAAAATTGAAATATTTCCTGAATTACTAAGAAATACTCTTTCACTATATTAAATTATAATTGTCAAAAGGTTTAATTTTAATCTTAAGAATACTGTTATACTATTTTTTTTATTAAAATATAATCCTTAATGAAAACAAATTTAATGTATTTTTATTATAATTCAAACTAAAAAAATTGAAATATATCCTAAATTATTAATAAATATTCTTTCATTATATTAAATCATAATCGTCAAAAGGTTTAATTTTAATCTATAAGAAGGTAGGTAGGGAAAACAATATTTGTTATTAAATGATTTTATTAACAAATAAAATAATATAAAAAAATGTTATTATTTTAAAATAATGTTTATCCTATCTATAAAGGCATCATAATTATTATTGTGCTAGTGATATTATTAATGTACCTACACTAGGAATAACATTAACATTTTTCGCCCCATAAATAAAAACATCGAGAAAATTTTTAGGCTGTAATTATATTCAAAATTAAATATATAGTGCACTTTATATAACGCATCGATAGTGTGGCGACACTGTAGTGATCCATGATTTATTATTTATAATTTTTCTATATAGTAAGCGATGTTATTATGACAATATAGTCACTTGTTGTTTATGTGTTTGATTGACTGGTGTTTGAAGTTTGTATAATTTCATACCATTAAATTGTTACTATTCTATATAGTTTTATTATTTTATGTGGGTCTAAAAACCCATATTTGGTGACCCCGACGTGATGGAGAAATTCAAACACCAGTCAATCAAACACATAAACAACAAGTGACTATATTGTCATAATAACATCGCTTACTATATAGAAAAATTATAAATAATAAATCATGGATCACTACAGTGTCGCCACAATAGCATCAATAATGTTTGTTGTTCCTAATGTAATTAGTTTTTTTTCAATTACTACAAAGAAGTTATTTCCGTACAATATTACATAGGGTTGTTTGTTCTTGTGTTTATGTATAAATTCGTCCATGTTGTCTCCGTTCTAAATAAATCAAAATATACTTTTATTCTATTATAAAAATATTATTTTACTGACTATGGTTAACCTTTTAATTTGTTTGTATATTAATATGAAAATATGTATTATTGCATGCTGGTCGAATAAATATATAGTTCTGTTCAGATAAAATTGAAATTAATGAAAATAAAACAATTCGTTTAACCGTGTCAATAAATATAATATTTTTTTGTGATTGTAATTGCCTGAAAGTTTAAAAATAGGCAACTCGTTTTATTTTTAATAAGTGACTTGGTTTTAAAAATTAATTTTTGTTTTCACCTACTGCGATTATTGGATTTGAAGTACTTATTAATAAAGTACCCGAAATGGCTAGTGGAATGTATTCTATCTTGCCTATTCTTAAGCTTTGAATATTGAATGTAGTGTATACATTTAATGTTATTATTAAATTTTGTAGGCTGTTTGTTTTCTGTTCTTTATTTCTGGAATTTATGGAGGGCAGAAGGACACAGTAATTTTGTAGCCTTTGTAGCATCTGTAATAATCACAAAAATGTAATATATTTATAATATTAATTAAACAAATAAATAATAATTACCATCTGTTTCATTTAAGAAGTTGTTGGTTAGAGATTTTATGCTTATAGCATACTTTACAATTTTGTTAATATAAGGCGGGAACTTAGTAAACATGGCATTATTTTCGCCGAATGACATATTATATTCTTCCAGAAGCTGCAAAGAAGAGAACAGGTATTAGAGGACGTTTATTATTAATAAATTTTTAGTAAAATTATAAAATGTAAATATAATTATTATTTGGATATAAGTTTGTTTCATTTACTATATTGTACTAGCGATATCGAAATAGAAAAAAAAAATAAAGATATATCTAATAATTACAAGAAATTAATGTAACCATTAAAAGAATAATATTTAAAATTATTTACCATTTCTCCATCATAATCAAAAAGTCTTGGATATTTCAGGTAAATATTATCAAACGATGTCGTTTTTATTTCCATATTTCTCACTGTAAATGTATCGGCCAATAAATTTTTTACTTTATGTTTGTTTGCCTCATTTGGTATTATATACTTCAATAAATTTATCTGAAATAAATAAATATAATTGGAGATTAAAGGAAAAAAATAGAAACTCACTTTCTCGTTTATGTAATCAATTTGCTCCTGTTGAGTACTAGTTGGTTCACTATCAGCAAGTGCAGCTAAACTTAATCGTCTTTTTTTATATCGTTTTTCCTCAAGTAGGAGTAATCTTCTGATGGTTTTTAATCTATTTTGAATATATCCGGTATTTGAAGTTTCGTCGTAAAAATGAATCTGATAATAATTAAAATGAATATAAGATAATTATAAATTAGAACTCACTTTTACTATTAACTTACATGATTATTAGATTCATCTTTCCCGAGTCCTAATTGTGGAAAGAAATTCCCAATTGATTTTACATAATTAACTTTTATTTGGGATGAAGGATAATATCCATTATTTTTAACCATGTATGCAACGACAATTCGTATAAGTTCTGATTTCGTAGTATGTTGAATTAAGTTGCCATCGTCCAATTCTTTTAAAATTATTTTACCTCTTTGGTCCACTTCCAGTATTTGACGTATACTAATTATCTATACAAGAATAAATTAGTAGCAGAATAAAAATAATTTTCACATTGTCATTAAATATGTATATATATACGTTGCTGGTCTTCTCTTTAACATGAAGTGTTTGGCTTCATATCTCATACACCACATATGCCTAAGTGGTCCAATTTTTTTCACACATTCAGAATAATGTAGCATGTGGTGATGTTTATTTATCATTTTTATTTGCGGAAATAATTCTCGAAACAGCAAATGATGATCTTCGATTAAACTATGCATGTATGATAAATGCCCACTATATAATTTTGGAGAAAAAATAATCTGCATGATTCGTAATAGAAGAATTATTAGTTCTAAATATTCATCTTCATCTCCCACTAAATCATTTATAATAAATGGATATGCTCGAATAAGACACCAAGTCTGAGCAGCTGACTGTTTAATTGTATGATCATTTACATTACTTAACATACCGTAAGTAAAATTTATTGAAGGTGTATTTTTTCATTCTACATAACCGTAGTTAAAAGATTGTAATCTAGCGTTAAATAAATCAAGAGTAAACTTTTTGTTTACATATATGTATTCATTTAAAATTAATTTAATTTCCATTGGTACTACTCCGTCTAGGAGATCATGCATTATGTCAAATGTATAGTTTTTGGTAACGTGGAAATTTAATGAATTATTTAGTACACATGATGATCTTATTCCAGAAGCACTACATATTTCTTTGCCATTAATAATATCCTTTTTTGTTGTTCATACAAAGTTTTTGTACGTATTGTTCCCAATGTCAAAGTATTATTATGAAAATTTGACCTAGTTACCATACACATACGACAAAATAAAAGCTGGTGATAAAAAATTAAATATTTCATGAACAGCTAAGCCATCACCCACTACTGAAGTTAACGTGGCTCTTAACGTAATATTCACATTATTAACAGAAACTGAAATACCTTCATTACTTTCTAAAATTTTCAAATCATTTAAAAACACTTCCAATATTTTATCAAACCCATATTTTTTTATATCTTCAGAATTACATAATATTAATAAATATATTTTATTTAAATTAGAATTGTATTTATAGAGCAAATTTTGAATGGAATAATAAAATGCAGCTATTTTATGAATACCAGATTTTGACTCTAATGGATTTATTACTTCCAAATCATCATAATATAATTGAATTCTAAGTGCATTAGGATATTTCTAAAAATATGCATTTTCCTTAAATTCTGTTCCATCTTTAAATGACTCAAATATGAATGGATTGCTAGAAAATTTTTCATTTTCTATTTCTTTGCGAAAATCATTTGTTATTAATTTTTTCAATACATTTATTATAGGTATATATGGTCTTCTGGCGATATTGTTTGTTGTTGACCTTACATTCAGGCTTATTCTCGTGACATTTGTTATAATAACAATATTGTTCATTAATCGAAGGTGCCAACAATAACAATAACAATATTGTTAAGTTCTGATATTCCTGTGCCAGTCTTGTTATTGTTACTTAGCAATGTCATGTTCTGAACAATATTGTTAAAAACTATGATGTGATATTCGTACAAATCGTTACCAACATCTACAAATTTAGTTATTTTTCAGTAACTTTTATATTACTGAGTTGGTAACGTAACTAAAAAAAACATAACCAAGCCTAGCAAGAACTTATCATACCTACCGAAATAACGCATTCTGCAGATTGAAATCAAGTCAAAATATAATCACTTTTCTGGCGATCAGAGAAAAATATATTTAAAAAAATTATTTCAGTATCAAAAATTTGCAACATAACGTCCAAAGAACAATATGAAACATATTTACAATTTGTAGATGAAAAGCATGACATTTTAATACGTAGTACCAATAACAAAACCACAGAACATTATTGGAAGATTGTAACTACTTTGTTAAATAATGAAAAAGAGCCTACTCACAAGAAAAATGAATAGAAAAAGATTTTTTCTGATTGGAGTTACTATGTTAAACGAAAAGTTAGACAAAATTTTATAAATGGAAATTTAACAGGGGGTGGACTACCAGAACAAAAACCTTTAAATGTAATTGAACTCCAGTTGCTATCTTTGATAGGAAAAATAGTAGTAGAAAGAACTTCCGTGCAAGAATTGGGATTGAAGTCTAAGATAAAATTGCACTGTTTAGACTGCAAAAATATATTATAGTATATTTTTTTACGTCGTTCAAAGAAATGTAACAATTTTTCCACGATACAACGCGTCAATTAAAAATGTGTGATATTGATATAATTTTTTCAATGTATATAAAAAAATTAAATTTATAGGAAAACGAGCACGAAAATTACAGAACATTATAGAATTGCGTTAATGGAATTAATTAATTCTTTAAATAGTACAATACAACAAATTTTAAGACTTATTTTGAATATTATACAGTATATTAAAGGATACATCATATCTACAAAGATAATTTAATACACTTTATTATAAACGGATATTTGAACAATATATACATATATATATTTATTTATAATTTGTGTATTACAAATGACTTATATATAAGACCTCAACATTGTTTCTCTTATATTTCTCCCTTCCATTAATAAATTTCTAGTACACCCGTCATTTTCTTGTTTATTTACATTTTCATTATTATCATTTAAGTCTAAATTATCAAGCTGTTCATTTTCTTCTAATAAATCTCTTCTTATTAGGCACAAGTTATGTAAAATTGCACAAGAATTTATTATATTTCCTGCGTTAACAGGATCATAGTGCAGTACTTGTGCATGAGAAGACATCTAAATCTTGATTTTATTACACCATTTAATCTTTCAATAACATTTCTACATCTTGCATGAACGGTATTATAAATTCTAGCATTATTTCGAGCATTTGCATCCTGACCACCGAATGGTGTCATAAGCCAAGGCTAAAGAGGATACCCAGAATCTCCTATTAACGTTCTATCTCCTATCTATATACACTTGGAGGTGCTGTTGAAGTACGGATGTTGTCCATATTGCGGAATCATGGACAGATCCAGGATGACGTGTATTAATAGCAAGAATTTTTAATTCTGCATTACAAATTATTTGAACATTTAAGCTGTAAAAGCCTTTACGATTTAAAAATACAATACCAGGAAATTCAGGATCATCGAAACTAGTTGCTTGTATAGCAACATGTGTGCAGTCAATGGCGCCAATAATTCCTGGGAAATCATTTAGTTTTTCAAAGAAAAGTAGCTTTTCTCTTGTTTTTTCTTCTACTGTCGTTGGGAATTTAATTATATATGCCATATGATCATTAATTGCTCGAGTTACATCTGATAAACATCTGCTAACAGAAGACTGATTAATAGGTAAATTAAAATTTTGTCCTATGCACTTTTGGTAGCTACCCTGAGCCATAAATTGTAATGGTACAAGACATTTTAAATGCTCTGGGATAGCTATTGCAATTTGTTGTAAGTGTGGAGCTAATTCCACAATTAAATCATGAGCCAGTTGACGTGATAATCTGTAAATTCCTCGGAACTCATCTTCGGGCAAGTTCAATGGATCACTGTTGTCACGCAATTCTCTGCGTAAAATTACATGATTATACCTTAAATTTAATTATATTGTATTTACAATTTTTCATGTTTTATAAATGAATTTTATTATTTAAAAACATTTTCCTTTCTTCCTCATCTTCAATTGCTGCTCCTAATAATAAAAATGCAATATACGTCATTTTATAATGTTCCAACAATTGTTAAAGCTTTTCCGGCATCTACTTACCTTACGGAACTTGAACAATATGTAAAAGCAATTAATTGTTACACAAGCAATAAATTCTGGTCACCGAAATACCATTTTAGCAGATTGTTGTTTATTTAACAATATTGTTCAAATAGAAATTGTTAACTATTTAACAATGGTCACGAGAATAAGCCTGATTTGCTGTTGTCCGCATTTCTTTTACTTTGCTGTCTGTTATCAATGGAATACTTGTGTTACCTTTTATAACTTCGTTAGTGTAATAATTTATACTAGCCTCATACTGTTTGAGAAAATCACGACCTAAAATACAGTCGGCTTCGAATTTTAATTTTTCTGAACAAACAACACACTTGAACTTAATATTTACCTTATTAAAATTAAATTTTACAGCCGTTACTCCAAAATAATCTAATTCGCTGCCCGAGATAGAAGTTAATGTTCCGATGCTTTCTGATTTTATTTGTTGCCCCTCAACAACTTTACTTTTAACTAATAAAACTGTCGATCCCGTATCTACTAAAAGTTTTACTGATTTATTATTTACTGATGCTAATTCCAATTTTGGAATATAATTATTTTATTTTTTTCGATATGAGTGATTACTATGGGTTTATTCCGATTTGAGTTAACTAGTACCTTCCGCGGTAGGGCGTGTGCGAGAGGGGTTACTCGTTTAAATGATGAGTGTTATTTGTTTGATAGCGTGAATTTTGTTCGTACCTGTGTTGATTTTCCTTAAATCTGTTGTTGCCGTAGTATCTCGTATCTTGGTTCGGCGGTGGATTCCTGTATCTGTTTAAGTACCCGCCATTACTTCTATGAAGCTGGTATTGACGGCTGTTATTGTATATTTTCTCTCTGCATCCGTTAGCAATATGGCCTGGTTTCCACACTTCCAACATGTCCCTCTTTCTCTTTGCTTGCAGTCTCTTTTAAAATGGTCAGTGGCTCCACAAGTGTAACATTTTTTTCTTGCTCTATTTTTGGTGGATTCTTGTTTACAGCTCCGATTTCTATTTGTCCTATTCTTTCACGTAGGATTTCCATTTCTTCTTTTTCTGCCATCATCACGGCGTCGTCAAATAACAAGTTTTCCTGTGCGTCCATTATTGCTCTTATATATTTTTTATTTCCATTTTTAACCCTGTTTTAAATTGAGGCACACATAGTTTATCTACGAAATTTTGTTCTACGCCTCCTTGTTGCATTAATTCTCTGTTTAGTTGCCGTAACCTCTGAGCGAATTGTTGTATGTTTTCGTTAGGTCTTTGTGTACAATTAGATAAGTCATTGTAAATTTGTCCTGGTAATCGTTTTTTTTTTGAAAATCTGTCTAGAAAATGTTGCGCGAATTCTTTCAGTGATAGAGTTTTACTGTGAAGTTCTGGTTTGTTCAGGTACAGTTCGAAAACCTGGCCTGCTAGTCTTATTCGCACCAGATCAATTGTGTCCTGGCCTGTCCATTCCTCAATGTCTTGTCGTATTTTAACTTTTGCAAAATATTCTTCCGGATTTTTTCTCCCCGCAAAATTCATCCAAAACATTTGCTGCCATACTGAACTTTATTTTTGACACGTTGAAGCGACTCTCTACCTCTTTGATAACTTTTCCCAAATTTTCTCCGTTCGCCATGTTTTGTTTATGATGTTAACTGACAACTTCTAATACTTGTCGTTCCACGAGTGAACCCCGAAAGGTTACTCTAATCTGACAAAAAAAATCCCACCGCTGCCACCAATTTGTAACCCTTCCTTGACAAAAATATTTAATAGGGGGTTCTTTGTCAGATTGGAGACGGAACAAGTACTAGGAAATGGATATTGAATTAAACAGAATACTCACGTTTCTATATATAAATAAATAAATATAACATATATTATTGACTGTACACTTGTTATGTTACTCACTGACATTACTCGGGTTCTATTGCCATCTATCACTACTGTCTCCTATCCATTACCTTACTCTATATATACAAGTGATACAAGTGCTAAGTCAGCAAATATTAGCTTTACCTAACTCAATATTATCTATGAATTACATTCATTGTCCTACTAACTTAATTGGTTCCACTAGAATGTGCTGACTTAGACTTGTTTCAGGAAATATCTTCCTGTGTTTTTTGTCTATAGGTTTAAATTAATCTAGTTGCAACTGTTTTTATTTCATTTTACTTCTAGATGCCATAACAATCTCGTTAATTCACTAGTAGCACTAGCACTAGCTGTATCCTCTTCCAAATAAATCTCTTAACTATCCATATTATTTTGTAGTTTTTTTTCGCACTCTTTGTATAATATTGGATGGCGTCCCATAAGATGTCGAATTAAATTAGTTGTATTTCCTTTATTTGTTATATTTAATTTGCATCTATTGCAGTCTGCTTTTCCATCGTCAAAACATGTAAAGAAACTCCAAATAGCACTTCGGGTAGGACTCATTATTACCTGAAATATATAATGAAAAAAAAAAAAAATACTAATGCCCGTTTGCACCAACATGGTTTAAATTTTAAACAAAAAAAATCTAATCGAATTTTTGACAGCAATGTTAAATTATGCATTTGACAAATTTTGATTCGAGCTTAAAATTTAAGTTATGTTGGTGCAAATTATATTATGGTAAAGTAATCATTGACCTTAAAAATTCAGCTAAAAATATTGAGTAACGAAATTGTCATTCAACAAATAAAAATAACATCTATATCAAATAATACAATAGTAATAAACATACTTACCAAATAGCAAATACGCAATACTACATAACGAATAATAGGTAGTACAGTGTAGCTACAGGCAGCAAAACAAACACGTTCGAACACGAATAACCCTGCACGGCCGCAGACAAATGACACAAATCGCTAGCCTAGGGTATTAAAATGTGGTAGCAAGGAAAATAATATTGTGGTTGGCGGAGATGGCTCAAAATTTATATTTATGATCGGTCCCGTATTAAGAGTACGAGCCCAAAACTAATTTATACCTGGAGAGAAACGAAAGGGATTGTAAAACTAATATTTACATTTGATTGATTTTCTAGATTTAACAGTAAGCAAGATAAATAAAAAGCATAATATCTAAACTGTATTCCATACTTGTCAAATAATATATCGAATAAATTATCAAATTACAATATTCAATTTACAATTAGAAATAAATTTAAATGAAGAAATTTTAATTTTTAACTCTTAATACATTTTTATTTAGGTTTTTTTATATTATGACCTACAGGTACATTTTATTTTATTAATTAACTAATCCTGAGAGATGAGAAGATGATCCAAGTCTAGGTTGTTAATTTTTTTTTTAAATAAATTTGACTGCCTCTCCGTACAGTATTTATTTTCGTACTAAGTAGTTAACGTTTCTTATAAACACGACTTTGCTTACATTTGTTAAAATAAATTTTGGAAAACCAAGACAGGTTTTTCCTTTTCTACTCAATCTCAACCATCCATTAAGAACCTACTTACTACACGGATATTTTCAAGAAAAATAATAGCTATATAAAAATATTGACAGAAATGTAAAAAATATAAAAAATTAAATCATTTGCGGCAATGAGGGAGGAAATTTATGCCCTCCAAGCAATTTTTTTATAATTATGTATTACATTTTTAAATTAAATCTTTACAAATATTTATGAAAATTACAAACATGGACCTTTCATCGGAAAATTAATATTGCACAAGATTAAAATAAATTTTTTTTTCCTGAATTTGATAAATGAAGATCGATCTGATCAATCGGGATCAATGCGATCGATCAAAATAATCTATCGATCAAACGATTAGATAGATCAAATGTTTAGATCGATCAAACGATCAGATCGATTAAACAATCAGATCGATCAAACGATCAGATCAATCAAACATTCAGATCGATCAAACATTCAGATCGATCAACCGATCAGATCGATCTTTTTTTACTGAGATCATTTCGATCTTTGGACCGATTCGATCTGATCGTTAATTTTTCGCAGCCCTAGTACATATATGTCAAAGATAGAAAATAACATATCGTAAAAAGTATCACAAGCATCATTGGCGTTAGTTGCTGTATATAAAGGAGACCAGTCACAATTTAGAAGAGTATCATAGAGCCTGGAAAAATTCGATTTTTTGAAGTTATATTTTTTTATGTTAGTATTATTTTTGAATCTTTTTTGCGAGCTACTAATTGATAGCGTAATGTTTAAGGGAGGATGAAAAGGGTCTACTTTAACCAAGGGTAACTCATCACTGATAACCTCACAAGAAATAGAAAAAACTAAATCTAGTAAGCGATCATTGCAATTCATTACAGAATTACACTGATGTAAGTTAGTGAAAGCTTCGAAATTTATTATATGGTCTCGTAGTACATTATTTGGTGCATGAGTGCAATACTTTGGGATACTGAAGTCGCCTAATACTTTTATATTCTTATCTCCAATACAGAATTGTTCTAAATAAGAGGTAAATAAATCTAAATCAGCAATATTAGGAGTTTCATAGTTATGTACTACAAAGATGATAAACACAAAATTATAGAAGTTACATTCACAGACAGCAATATCAAACGATGGCAACATGTGCAACAAATTTTGTAGATCTAATTTTTCAACAAACTGATTATGTCATCAGTGGACATTTTTTTATTGTGTACCTTGGTGCATCTGATAATTTGGAGTCAGTATTACCCTGTGCTGTGCCGAACGTCATCAGCCACTGTTGAAGGCCAACATTTAAAGATGATTCACGAGAGGGACCAGCTGATTTGCTGGCAGAAACTTGAAATCGTGCAATGCTCTTAGTAGCACTTAAGTTCAATGAATTTGTCGATGTTTTAGAAACAGCTGTTTTAACTTTTATTTCATTAGTTGTTCGTTTCTTGGATTGAGATGAATTCACTGTGTTTACACAATCACTCACCGCACTAGCAGAAACGTTACATATTAGTTTAGAATTTAAGTTATCAATAATTGCGTTTTGTTTATTGATAAGCTGTTTGTGCGAATTTAGTTCTAATTTTAAGGAACTTATTTCCGTATATAGCACATTCATTACTGATAACAATTCACTTACGGCACTATCAATAGCCGTTTTTATTTTATCACTGATATCGCCCGTAGATTCGGAACCAGCACTTTTATTTTTTCGCAAATCAGGAGCCATAGCACGACAAGAAAAACACGTCTTTATTTCGCAACGCCTCAGAGACAAAACTTCTTGCTGAAAACTGAAAATTCCGAAACTAAAATATAATCAGGATACAATTTATTAAAAACTATAAATAAAAATCCAGTTTCATGTAAAATGATTGTGTCATTTTTGTAAAATGCTTGAAAAAATTTTTCTCAAAATTTTGCATTCTTGAATAGCAATGACCGCTAAAATAGTTCAGCGTTTATATCATAGATGTCAGCACTATAGATGTCGGTAATAATGTTAAATAATTTGAAAAATGTTAATACATACTGGCATTTGTAAAAATTTAAAAATACTAAGATAATCTTTAGTATTTATTTTAACACTATACAAAACATTACTACTTACTACATTCTTGTATCTACTTACATTGTATAATTAAATTAAACTAATTTATTGTTAGAATTTCTTTAAATGACGTTCAACTGACAAATAAATTTGTAGAATTAAGTATTCATATGAATAAGTTATATGTTTTGTAAACGAATGAATAAGATTTTGTTAAATGATATACCTTTAATGATAAGTAAAACTAGTATACTTATATAATAGAAAATATGTTGATAATATAAGAAGAAAGGAAGAATAGTAGGGAAATTTTCAAAAAATAGCAAATTTCATTTTATTACAAATTAACATTTATTGGAATATTATGGTAAATAATACATTTTATTTTGAACGTTTTTTTTAAAATTTTTTTCTTTGCCTCTATAATATAGTCAGGGTCTTTACATTTTTGGTGTCTAAAGCTATTGCCCTCAATAACTTCAGGCAACACACAATTTAAATAACAGAAAATTAGTTGAAAAATAATAAATGTCATTCCAATGTAGCAGTACATTGTTTAAACAAAAGACATACAATAGAAATTAATAACTTACATGCTTTACATATTTGTAAAAAGGGATTAAAGATGGATTTTCTGGAATCCACAGAAATTCAAAACGTAGTCCATGAAGGAAAAATCCTAATGAATAAGCAATTAATAATAATAATAATAATAATAATAATAACTTTATTAATTTCTGTAGACACCACGAAATACAGTGTATAGAACAAGTCAGAAAAATATACAGAAAGATATTAAATCACTAGGCAAAAAAATCATTTAAATCATAGAAGCTGTGTTGAATCAGAAAAGTCTTCAATGATTTTTTAAAACGATTGAAATTATTTGCATTCTTTAAATATTCAGGCAAGTTGTTAAAATTTTTTAAGCCATATCTGTCTGGAGAGATTCTTGCGATATTTAATCTAGATTTCCGAATATAAAAATTTCCCTTATTACTAGTATCATAATCATGTAAGCTTGAACTCATGGTAAATGACGTTTTATTCTTATGAATGAACAAACAAAGTTCGTAAGGGTTTATTTGTAATGCAGCGTATAATTCTCTTCTGTGCTACAAAAACTTTACTAGCTGGATTTGAGGCACCCCAAAAATAAATACCATACCGTAGTCTGCATTCAATGCTCGCAAAGTAAACATTATTAATTGTTTTCTATTTAAATATTCTTTTAAGTTGCGGATTAGGTAGCATACGCTATTTAAAATAGTCACAAGTTCTTTACAGTGGGGTTCCCAGTTTACCTAAAAGGCGTACGGGGTCATTTGTACTCTGTAAATTATTTTGTAGCTGAGTATCAAATTGCGAATTTTTATTGGAAGCCATTTGAAATTTTACTATTTTAGGCTTGCTATGATTTAGTAGCAAGTTATTATCTTGACATGACTGTTCCATTGCTGTTGTATTTTGATTGCATCGGTCAGTTAGAATGCTTTTACTTGGATTTGAAATGACTACAGAGGTGTCATCTGCGTATAAAGTGGGATAGCAATCATCAGGCAATGCCGAAATTACATCATTTAAAAATATAATAAAGAGAACAAGAGCAAGAACTGTGCCTTGAGATACACCGATATTTGTATGTACTGAATCAGAAACATAAGTTTATACTATAGATCTATCATTGACACTGATTATCACAAACTGACTTCTGCCTGATAAAAAGCTAGAAATCCAATCCAATGGAACACCTCTAATACCCATACGATCCAATTTATTTAGTAATAGAGGAATGTTAACACAATCAAAGGCTTTACAAAAATTATAAAGAATAGTTACTGGAAATTCACCTTTTTCGAGATTTAAAATTATATTTTTGTAGAAAGAGTGTAAGGCATCTACAGTAGATTTATTTCTTTGGAAACCGAATTGTTGAGTATTAATAATACGGTTTTGATCTAAAAAACTTGTTAGTCTGTCCAGAAAACAGTATTCGAAGATTTTTGAAAACCCGGAAGTAAATGCGACTGGTCTGTAATTATCCAATGAGGTCTTATTACCTTTTTTATAGATAGATACTATCTTATTTACTTTCAAACTTTGAGGAAATTGCCCATTTTGAGAAGACAGATTAATTATAAATGTCAATGGTAAATCTATAAATTCAGCGGCACATCGGATAACCGAGTTTGGAACATTATCAGGTCCGCATGAATTTGTATGTTTTAGTTTATTTATAATAATCCTAAATAATTCTACCTCATCTATAGGTTTTAGAAAGAGGCCATTTGATACATTAGGAATATTTCGCAGTGAATTCCTATTTACAGTTTTTGAATACGATTTTAGATAGCAAGAGGTGCATCTTTAAAGTAATTATTAAACATGTTAGTAAATAGTACAAGCATCCTTGATCAAGGTTACACTTGTCAGTATTACTTCTTGTATTATATAAACTCAATTCAATAAAATATCGCGAAATAATTTCTAGTAAGTGTTGGAAACAATCTATAAACAATTATTTGATATATTAATGTCAAGTGCAGTGAAATATCAGTGAGTTTTAAGTGATAAATAAGTGAATAAAATTCAAATTCAGATACACGAGGTAAAGCGCACGCGAGTTTGACCTTGGGTCGTGCTACTCAAGCAAGCGACTTAAAACCTGTGTTGCCAACTGTGTCATAGCAAAAACCTGAAAACAATAATTCAAGTGCAATGCAAGAAACAAGTGAAGGACCTACATTCACAGCTTATACCCAAACAACAACTATAGCGGCGTCGCCATGCTACAGTTAAACAACAACTACACCATATACAACAACAGTATGTATACCTATAGTCACTGATTCCATTTACCTAAATAAAAGATATAACCGCATTATTGTGTCGGCATCACCAACTACCTCTTCAATACAGTCAATAATAAACGCCACTTATGAGAACAATCGGACCGGTTTAGAATCACCAACGATGACTATTGAAAGTAACGAATCCTTGTTTAATTACACCCAATCATCAACAATCCCCGAACTAACTAATAACTGGCAAACCATACCAGTAAGACGACCAGGGAAAAGAAACAGAGGCACCGAAACTGATAATAGGCCCCCCAAAAAAGTAAATAGTCGTACAAATGAAATAATTACAACAGCAACAATCCACAACTCAAATAGATTTTCGGTTTTAGCCAACGACTCCGAGCCTATAAAAAATTATCAAAAAAAAAACGCAAAACCCCTACAGATCTACATACAAAATGTAATGAATTATACCTCAATGCTGAATAATTTAAAAACATTACTGAAGCCTGAAGAGTTTAGCTGCAAAACTCTATCAAACAATAATGTAAAAATAAATACAACAATACCAGACGCTTATCGCAAATTAATACACATGCTAGATAACAACAAAATAACGTATCATACTTATCAGTCACGAGATGAAAGGGCATACAGAACAGTCATAAAGAATATCCACCCTTTTGTAGAAACAGAAGAAATAAAAGAGGCCCTAGAAGAAAAAAGGATTTGAAATCAGAAATGTCCCAAAGCTTAAAAGCTGGAAAACAAAAGAGTTCCTACCAATGTTCTTCATAGATCAAGAACCGGGAGAAAACAACAAAAAAATATTCGAATTGAAGTACATATTAGGCACAAAAATCACTGTAGAACCACCAAAAAAGAAAACTGAAATCCCACAATGTATGAGATGCGAAGAGTACGGGCATACCAAAACTTACTGCACTAGACAACATTGCTGTGTAAAGTGCGTGGGAAACCATCCTACAATAACATGTAACAAAAAAAAAACAACGAACCAGCACTCTGTATTCATTGCTCTGGCCCACACCCAGCAAACTACAAAGGTTGCGAAGTATACCAACAGCTCCAAAAATTAAGAAACAAAAACCCACTAAACAACGCACAGAAAACAAATCTCCCAAATAAATTCCAGTCCCAAAGAGTAAGGGAAAACCTAAGCTATGCACAGGCAAAAGAAAACACCGCGAATCAGGGACATAGAAACAACCCTACTGATCAATCTGACAATAGCACAGTATTAACACAATTTTTAAATAAATTTGAAACAATGTTCAATCAGCTGATGCAACAGAACACAATGATAATAAATTTGCTCACTGCCATTATCAACAAACAAAATGACTAGCTCGATAAGAATCGCACTATGGAACGCCAACGGCATAGCGCAAAATCGCCAGGAAATAGAAGTATTCCTTAAATTACAAAAAATGGATATTTTGCTAATAGCCGAAACTCATTTCACGGAAAGGAATTACTTTAAAATCTCCAACTTCAAAACGTATTACACAAACCACCCTAACGGTACAGCACATGGAGGAACAGCAATAATAATTAGCGAAAAAATACAACATTACGAAATAGAAAATCATGAAAAAGAAATAATACAAGCAACCAACATCAAAGTAAAAGAACTACAAGGATCATTTACCATATCAGCTGCGTACTGTCCTCCTAAACATAACACAAAACAAAAAGATTATGAAGAGTACTTCAAAACATTAGGAGATAGATTTATTTCTGGAGGAGATTATAATGCTAAGCACACCCAGTGGGGCTCAAGGTTAATAAACCCAAAAGGAACAGAACTTCAAAAAGTATTGACATCAAAAAGATATAGTCACATTAGTACAGGCAAACCTACTCATTGGCCTACCGATCCCAATAAAACACCAGACCTAAAAATTGAATCATGTTCTGACTTAACCTCAGATCACTCTGCAGTAATTCATACCGTAAGCACCACCATAATCCACAAAGAGAAAAGACCAAGCTTATATAATAAAACAACAAACTGGGAAATTTTCAGAAAATACCTCGATGCAGACCCCATTAGTTACACCAGACGATATCGAACAAGCAGTAGAAAACAACATCCAACTCATCCAAAAAGCAGCTTGGCACTCCACGCCAACAACAGAAAATAAAATCGAAATCATCACGAACTACCTTAAAACTCTAAGGGATAAAATAACAATAAAACGGAAAATAAGACAAAAATGGCAATTAACCAGACGTCCAGAGGATAAAACCAAACTAAATCACTTATCTAAAGAAATTAAAAAAATGATCCAAAAAATAAAAAACGATACGATTCAGGTTTATCTCACTATCCTTTCGCCATATCCAGAATCTGACTATTCGTTATGGAAGGCTACAAAGAAGATGACTAATAAAACACACATACCACCAATAAAAAAAGAAGACGGTACGTGGGCCAAAGAGGCTGAAGAAAAAGCTAATGTTTTCGCAAAACACTTCGCAAAAGTTTTTGAACCAAATCCATCCATGATATCTGAAAACGAAAATAATCAAATCCAAGACTTCTTGACTTCTCCTCTACAACTAAGTCTGCCCATCAAACATATAACACCGAACGAAATAATAGAAGAAATCAAGCACCTAAACAACAAAAAAGCACCCGGTTATGACCTAATAACTGCAAAAGTATTAAAAGAACTGCCCAGAAAAACAATTATTGCAATAACACAAATTTACAATGCAATTTTAAGAACATCTTATTTTCCAGTACAATGGAAATTTGCCCAAGTTATACTGGTACACAAAAAAGGCAAACCAGCTTATAAAACAGTGTCATATAGACCAATATCACTGCTGCCCTTATTATCAAAGCTATTCGAAAAGCTACTACTAAAAAGACTGAGAAAAATAATTGAAGAAGAAAACCTAATCCCATCTCATCAGTTTGAATTTAGGCAACAACATTCTACATTACAGCAGGTGCATCGCGTTATAAATGAGGTAGAGAAAAATATCCAACATGGGAAAATCTGTTCAGGAGTGTTAATCGATATACAACAAGCCTTCGATCGAGTGTGGCACGAAGGCCTCCTTTATAAAATAAAATCTAAGTTGCCTCACCAATACTTCTTCATTATTAAATCCTACTTAAGCGAAATATACTTCCAAGTTCGGTATGAAGAGAGACTATCAGAATCACATTTAATTAAAGCAGGAGTACCACAAGGGAGCGTACTAGGACCCATCCTCTACCAATTATACACGGCAGCCCTATTACAAGACGCACTAAACGAAGTACAGAAATGGGCGAAAAAGTGGCGTATAAATATGAACGAACAAAAAACTACACATATTGTATTTACGACCAAAAAAGTAACTTGTGCACCAATCGTACTAAATAACCAACAGCTGGAAACAAAAGACGATGTAAAATATCTAGGTATGCACCTAGATAAGAGACTAACATGGCGAATCCACCTACAAACTAAACGAAAGCAACTAAATTTTAAAATTAGACAAATGTACTGGCTTCTCGGTCGTAAGTCACAATTATCAATCCAAAATAAACTACTACTATACAAAGTCATAATAGTACCAATCTGGTCATACGGCATACAGCTATGGGGGTGCGCAAAAAAGACAAATATAAACATCATACAACGCTTCCAGAACAAAACCCTACGCATGATAACAGACGCCCCATCGTACGTAAATAACCAAATAATACATAGACTTTAAAATAAGACACGTACGCGAACAAATAAAGAAATACGCTCAGTCGCATGAAAATAAACTTAACTACTACCCCAATGAATTAGCTGTGAACCTGCTGAACAACGAGAACATCAGAAGATTAAAGAGAACTAACCCATTGGACTTATAATACTTGTAATAAAATAACTATCTTATTATATACATAAATGAACCTAAAAATTAAGAGGAAACTCCAATGGGAGTTACCCTCACGCATGTCATACAAAATGTACCAGATTTTCTTCTTGGTCTGAAGTAAGGCCAGTTGTAAATATAAGTTGTCTAATAAAAATAACTTTAGGATCAACAATAATTTTGTTGGTATGAACTATTTTGTTACAAACTTCAGTTTTATTTTTACTTACAGCGTTTATAATGCCCCATGCACTTTTTGTCATGTTCTTGGAATTGTTTATTTTATTTTGATAAAACTTCTTTTTCGTTTCAGCAACTAACAGAGAATGTTTCTTCTTAGCTTTTTTGTAAATGCCATTTAAATTTGGATAATGTTTTTTAATCTGAAAAAGAGATTTTAGATTTAAACTGGAATAAATAATGTTATTATTAATCCAACTTTTTCTATTTTTATCTTTTGTTAGAATTTTTTTAAGTGGAAAACTTTTGTTAAAATGTGACCAAAAAATATAAAAAATTGTCATAAGCTTCATCCATTGTGCAAGAGCTAAATGTTCGCGAAAATTTTGCAAATTTGCTTCGTTAAAAATTCTTCTGTAACAGGTTGTGTTTTTATTTAAATGTGTTTTACTTTTTGTGTCTAGAAGAACTGTTCTGTGATCTGATATGAAATTATCTTGAACTAGTGCCACACAGCTTCTAATATTTGTGAAATAATGGTCCAATTTATAATCTCCTCTAGTGGGGTTGTTTACTACATTAACTACATTAAAAGTTGATAAAATATCATTTAGATAACCGTATTCCTTAACATCCCTTTCGGGATCTAAATTAAAGTCTCCACAAATAATTATATCATAATTAGGTTTATAAAAATGATCTAACACTAATGATATTTTATCACACAAAATATTAAAATTACAACTTGGAGATTTGTACACATTCTGTACGGATGTTGGGTTAAGGTTATCTGGTTTCCATAAAATAGCACAAGCTTCAAAAAACTTATCAACACAATACTCAGAAATATCAAGAGAGACAGTATCTTTGCATATACTTTTATGGCACCAGATAGATACGCCTCCACCTTTAAATGAAGTTCTACAATAACTAGCACAACATGTATAATCATTAAAATAGTAACTCTTAATAGTTTCAGTTTTACACCATGTCTCACTTAAACATAAAAACCTTAAAGGATATTTGTTAATATACTCAGTGAATATTAAATTCACTTTGTCTGGAGATAAACTTTGGCAGTTCAGAATCAAATAAGTAAAGTTTAATGATTTTTGCATGGTAGAGTCTTTGTTGCTAGGAATTTATATATATTTATGTGGGTTCCAACTGGCCAGATGGATGGGTCCATAGCTTTGGCAATATTCGAATTGCATACTGTTACTTTAAACGATGAGTAGTATGCGGGATATTTAGAGTTCATCTTCTCACAATTTACCTCTGGAATAATTGTTTAAGCTCATCCACCGTAGTTTCGGAGTGTAGTTTGTAAACATGTAGAGATGTAGGATTTGAGACGGCAGATCTTAAAGATGTTGAGTCATTTGTAGAGAGGTTTGCCGATTACGGTGAAAGAATGCCTTTTTGACCTTTTAGTATTGACAAATTGATCTTTTGTGGCAGTTTGACCATTCTGTGATTGAGTATTTACTATATATTCGCCATTTGAGGATAATTTCTTGTTCTGAGACACCTGTTTATTTTTCACAACTTTTTGTTTTTCTTTTTTGACAACAGTAGCTTCCAATCTGTCTGTCGATAAATTTGCAGACCACGATGAATTATGTTTAGCAAGTTTTGCTTCGTCTTTGTCATTAGATTGTTTTGTGTTTGATGGCCCTGTGTGCTTCTTGCTATTTATTTTATTATTAGAGTTCATTAAACTTATTTGTTTTTTAAGTGACTGAATTAATTCACTTTGATTATTTATGATAATGTCTTTATTAGAAATAATTTCATTTAAGTATTTTGTTTCAGTTTTAAAATCACTGAAATGGTCACCAGGTGCACTAGAGTATGACAAGTCAAGGGCATCGTTGTCTTCCAGTATACAACAGTTTAATTTGTTTTCATCAATTATTTTTATGTTTTTCATAAGTTTAACACAACTATTATGCGTTACCGTGTTACATATCACGCACTTAACACCACTAACAGCTATTTGTCTACACTTTTTACATTTATTTACCCCTGAGTTATTTGATTGACTATCATTCGGCGCCATTGAGAATGAATAAATCAAGATATTACGAAATACGTTAAGAGTTGCCAAGCATGCGCACAAAATCAAAAGACATTAGAACTATACCAGTCACCATTGATTACCCCTCTTTAATCCCTTTATTATTTTCTGGAAAATTTACCGCTAGTCTTCATCTGTATATATAAGCACAGATATTTTCATTCATCTTGTCGTCAGGTCATTCTGTGATCATTCACCTTTGAAAATTGTGTTTACATGTGCTCCATTTTTAACTAGTGTTTATCGTGGCAATAGCGATTTTTAGATCTGAAAAAGTGTTTTAATACATGTATAAAGTGTGTCTGTGCCAGTATTGTGTAACAGTTATTCCGAAAATAGTGAAATAAATGTGAAAATTGTGTTTTTTCCAAAACCACGTGTATTTAAGTTCTGAAAAAGCTAAAAATTCTAAATAAATCCACATAAAACTAATATAAAAAATATTCTATTGACATAATAATATGATACAGTAAAAAGTAAAATTAAAATAATAAAACACGTTTTCAAAAAATTTTACTGTAACATCAAGTAAACATTTAAATACAGTTAAAATAAATTAAATAAAAATATATTTTTCCACAACACCTATAATAAATATAATATAACAGTATAAAAATAAAAAATTAAATTAAGAAAAATAAAAAAAATCAAAAAATATAATTGTCTTGGCCGTCGCCATTGGCTTCGTGTTCGGGTGTTCTGCCGACTAAGCTACAAAGAATCACATTGTCAAGCAGGTTCTTAAAGTATTCAAAGTAAATTTTCAGAAGAAGCTAACACCACAGAAATATATTTAACTACAAAATAATAATAATAATAAAAAAACATAAATAATTATGAAAACACAAAATATTTTAACTATAAAAAAAATTGTTTTATTATATGTGCTATTTATTCTTTTAACTGTCACGTTCAACCAAATAACTAAAGAAAATACAAAAAATTAATAAATAAATAAATAAACAAATAAAATAAATATTTATACATAAATAAAATCATTAATACGGAAATAAAATAATAATAATTGACATAAGCATACTGACGAAGTAACTGACTTCTGATCATTTTAAATTGTGCTGTAAACTATTGTTTGTGTTCTATAATCTTAAAGTGTCAAACCAGCAATAAATCAATTGTATTATCAACATGCCTGTGGAACGAACGCCAACACAAGACGATGCAGATGGGTTTGTGCTCTATGCTAAAAGGAAGAAGAGGAAGAATTTAAATGATACACCGTACAGAACGCCAACTTCGCCAGTCCCTACACACAGTGCTGGACCTTCTGTCACCCCTCTTAACTCACCACCAAAAATTGTCACGACCAGCATCACAAATCTACCATCACATCTATGCACATATAGGGCGCTCTATACGTATTTGTGCAAGGTAGACACCAACATTATCGAAGTTACGATACTACGTTCAGGAGACCTATTCTGTGGCAAGTATCACTTATCACTAGTGATATATTGATGACGTCAGCTCGTGATAGTTTGTGAGTGATACTTTAGTTTCTTTTGAATGGTTAGGTTTTTTCCAGTACATGTTTACGTTGGCAATACATTCAAATATTCAAAATATGAATTACATAATATCATGCGGCCATTCTGGGATCTCTGTATCCCCACAAATTATACTAATTATTTATGTATTGTATATACAGTTAATATTTTCTACGTTTTTGTAAATATTTTTTATATTTGCAAAAATACATAATACAAAACACAGAATACAAAAATACATTGTACAAAGTACAGAATGCAAAAATTACAAAAATATATAATACAAAAATTACAAAAATACATTATACAAAATGCAGAATACAAAATTCACAAAAATACATTATACAAAATACATTACACAAAATACAGAATACAAAAATACATTATACAAAATGCAGAATACAAAAATACAATACATGAC
The DNA here is from genome assembly GCA_035578165.1 of Stenolophus ochropezus. Taxonomy (NCBI): domain Eukaryota; kingdom Metazoa; phylum Arthropoda; class Insecta; order Coleoptera; family Carabidae; genus Stenolophus; species Stenolophus ochropezus. The sequence goes on from JAQOWZ010000013.1 coordinate 15,540,216, forward strand.
ATACAAAAATACATAATACAACAATTACACAAATACAAAACACAAAAATACATATATTATATATGTCGAAACAAAACATCATCCTGGGCGTTGTCAGCAATTGGTGGAACTTCTAAATCAATTTCATCGTATACTGGTTCTGGCTCCTCGACATTGTAGTGTTGGGCGATATTGTGCAAAATGACATACGTTAATATAATCCTGGCTGCGGTCACGCATGCCGTGGATGACATTAAAACTGAAAAAAATAAGATATAATATTAAATGGAACGTAAAATATAAGCATACAAATAAATACCCATGCTTCAAATCCTGTCTTTGGACATCATTTTTCGGAAATTGTATCCACTGCCGCATACATTTATTAACAAATTCCTTCAAGCTGCGGCTCACCATCGGCTGACTGACACATGCCAACAAATAGTTGCCAACGCTTCGTTTGTAGCTCCCAACCGCAAGGAAGTTCTATTGAATTAGAATTTGAAACAAACATATTGTATGACAATATAACAATACTACTTTAAAATATTATTATTAATATGATTACTCACTCGCATGTTTTTCGGTATTCTAGAAGGCGCGCCTTGGCCGGCATCCATGTGCAAAACCAAAGTATTTATCAAATACAAGCACGCTGCCTTACTCAGTCGAAAATTAGATTTAAATTCGTGCTCCGAGATACTGAACGGATCCTGCATATCCCTCACATGCCTTCTAAACAATCTGTCTTCTTCTCTTCTTTCTTCATTATCCAACTCGTCAATCACTGCTATCTGCCCGTACAAAAATGCCATAGTTTCTTGAATATAAAAATTAAAAGTATTATACTTTTAAAATTTTTATTTATTTTGCACTTACCTATAAGCAAATAATAGTATGTTCATCTAAACACAAGTAAACTAAACTAAAATTTCAAAAACTCAACAAAATGAAACCAAGAAAAATGCACTGTATCACACGTTCACTGTCTATCACTAGCGATAAGTATTTACCACTACCTGCTTTGGTGGTGATAAGTCTACCACTTAACATGACGTCATACCGAGGTTTCACATCAATTCTCACACATGGCAGCACGTCTTTCACCTAAAACTTATCACCTATCACTAGTGATAAGTGCCACAGAATAGGTCTCCAGGCGTTTTAATGGTGCGCAGCAACGACCCTGCCATCGCCATCAAGTTAAGGGCGCTCAGAGATTACAATACAGACCCTGCAATCATGGTGACACTATTGGAAAAAATCCCATCCCCTCGTCGTACTCCACAGCCTCGCTCTTGTGCACCTACCTTTCCCTGTGTGATCGTCGGCATTCAACTGGATGTACCTATGGAGGAAATCGAAGAGCGGCTCCAACAACTCAACTTCCAGTTTACAAAGCCTGTACGCATTATAAGCCGACAGTATAATAAGCCAACTCATCTCGTTCGTGTCATCTCTGCCGACAAAAACACTATTGATTACCTCCTTCATCACAGATTCCTATTCCAATATCACACTTTCCATGTTGAACCCTCTCACGCTAATCCTCCCCAACCTATGCAGGAGACCTATTCTAATTCAATTTGGCGTGTATTTGGACGTCATATTTGGCGTTTTTCGATCTTAGTGCAATCTAGTGAGATTAGTAGAACTAAACCGTGACGTCATGGATGGCGTTTATGTGACAAATCCGCCATGACACTTAGCACATGCTCTCGACCATGTGCTAAGTGTCATGGCGTACACGCCAAGCTAACTGCGCATGTGTTACTTTATTTCTTACGCGGGTTTTGTCGACATTTTGTTTGTAAGTGCGGAGTTTTATCAGTTTTGTTTTATAGTTTGTTTGTGACTGTGAATATTTCAAAGGCTTATTTTTTGTATTAATTCGTATTTTGAATAAAAGGTTAATAATAAATACTTCAAAATATAACTTCAATTAAAATTATACATTATTTTACAGTTATGGCTCATTTTATGTTTGCGAGAGCTTTTGCTCTAGATTTAATGGAAGAAGAAAGGAACGAAGAAGCGCGCATATCCCGGCGTGCAATTAGAGATGCAACAAATCCATTCTCTATTGCGGACACTGAGTTTGTGGTTAATTTTCGGCTGTCGAAAGTTGCAATGCAAAATTTAATTGAAGAATTAACTCCGTATTTTGAAGCTGGGAGATATGTTTCCAGAATTCCTTTCCATTTGAGAGTAAGTTATTTTGCTATACTTAATTTTGCATAGAACAATATTTAAACCAAGTGTTTGACAGGTATTATCTGCTCTACATTTTTTCGCCATGGGAAGCTATCAGAGAAGCTCTGGATCTTGCCCATGGGCTTGTGTCAGCCAGCCTGTGGTTAGCAGAGCAATAAGTGAAGTATGTACGCTGGTTATCAGACACTGTCTGAAGAAATGGATTCGGCTACCTCGAAATAATGAAGAAAGACGAGCAGCAAGTCATAAGTAATTTTAAAAATAAAGTAATTAACACTTTTTTCAAACTTTACTTTAAATTTATGAGGAAGTTCCGAATGCCCAATATTTTAGGAGTCGTAGATGGTACGCATGTGGCTATCGTGACACCCGCGCAAAATGAACATGCGTACATAAATCGGAAGGGGTACCACAGTATCAATGTACAAATTGTAAGAGAATAAATTAACTGAAAAGTGTATTTTATAAAATATGTATTTCAGGTATGTAATGAGGAGCCAAAAATTATAAGCATAAGTGTGAGACATCCAGGAAGGGATCACGATGCACATATTTGGAGGAATAGTAGGGTAGGGATGACCATGAAAGCGAATTATGATAATGGAGATAATATCCACAGAATAATGGGTATTGTATAATAATGTATTATTGTTTACAATATATCTACAAAAAAATTCTTTAGGTGACTCAGGGTATCCATGTTTGCCGTGGACATTAACTCCTATCAAAACCCCATGAACTCCAGCAGAAGCAAGATTTAACAGGCGGTTGAAAACTGCAAGAAGTGTAGTTGAACGCTGCATTGGAATATTGAAGGGGCTCTTTAGGTGTTTGTTAAAACATAGGGTGCTACATTACAGTCCAGAAAAAGCAGGCAGAATAATACTGACTTGTGCTGTATTGCACAATATTGCAGTGCACTACAGAGTGGACGATCCGGAGCCAGTATGGGACAACATAGATTTAAAAGAGCAGGATGTGCTGCTAGTCCGACAGGACGAAGCAGGAGATGCCCATTACCGACAACTTGGCCAACAAAGTCGACAAAATTACATAAATATGTATTTTTCTTGATCAAATATATGTGTATGTTGAAGAATTTTGACTAAGTGTTTGTAGTCCAATTGGATTGTGGAAGGAACCACGAAACTAATAAACATTGTTAAAACCTACCGAAATATTATATTTATTGATATATTTTTTGGGAATTAATGGGCTTGATAGTTCCTTCGTGGTAAACTCTTTATTTGGACGTTTCGGGTTGGTAAATCAACCCATCATCAGCTACATAATTGTTAAAATAATAAAATGTTGTTTGAACATAGTGAAGTTACAACTCACCAAGGTTAAATTTGCGACATATGAATTTATTGCAATACTAGATTGCAACATCAACTGGATGAACATTTGATTGTTTGTTTTTTATTTTACATAGATATGTGTAGATAGTTTTGGTAATTTTATTATCTGAACTGGAAACATGGAAAAAGAAATTTTAAAGTTAGTTATGTTTAGAGTAAAAACATATTTTTTGTTATTGGAATGAAACTTACCAAAAGTATATACAAAATTTTTAATATTAAAATGTATTAGCAGAAGTCAGATTTGCAATACAATAGTTTTCAAATGAATAAGATAAAAAACTTTTACTGTTTGACTAACACGATGTGAACGCCATGATGTATGGCGTGAAACTGAGGTTAAAAGTTACTAGCAGAAATTAATAAAAGGAAGAATAAGAATAAGAAGATTGGTTATGTTTTTGCCAGATATCACAAATTCAGCGGGAAAAAATGGAGTGAAAAGAACTGAGACTGTTAAGGTTTTTTAAATAATTGATTTAGATGTTCGACATTATTATTGAAATCTGTTTGATGGTTTACAGTTATATTTTTGTTCATATTAATATGGCATGTTTTATATAGGAGTCTGGTATATTTTGGGGCTATTTTATCTAATATTTTAGCATCTTTAAAGTTAAATTTATGACAAGTTTCACAATAATGCTTGCAAAGGGCTCATTAAGTCTTTGGCAATGGAAATTGTGCTGGTAAAGTCTTTTTTGTAAAGGTTGGGTAGTTTCACCAATGTATATTTTATCGCAAAAACCGCAATTTATCTGGTAAATGACATTTTTTTGCCTTTCTAGGTCTATTTTATCTTTTAGTTTAGTATGAAGGGAGTCTGTGGTATTATTATTACAATTTGCAATTTTAATGTTTGATTCTTTAATTACATTATTAATTCTATGATTAATATTTATGTTGAAAGGGATTTTGGCATAGACAGGGGTAGGGATGGGTTCTACATTGTCCACAACAACCTGTTGGGTTTGGCGGCTTGAAATGCATCGAATACGTTTTTCAATATTATTGTCTATGAATTTTGGAGGGTAACCATTTATTTTGAGAGTATTTCTAATATAGTTTAAGTTAGCGGCATGAAATTGTGGGCTTGACAATTTAATAGCTCTGTCGGTTAAAGCATTTATGACACTGATTTTGTATTTAATATTGGTGTAAGAGAAAAAATTTAAATATCTACCAGAAGCTGTTGGTTTCTGGTACCAATTAGTTATGATATTGTTGTTATTTCTGGTTAAAGTAACATCTAAAAAGTTAATACTGTTGTTATTTTCTAGTTCTATAGTAAATTGCAAATTTGGGTGGAAATTATTTAATTTTGTAAATATATTTTGAATTTGGTTTAATGGGGCAATGAGTAAACAATCGTCAACGTAACGTTTATAATATATTATTTGTAGTTGCTCATCGTGGATGATACTATTTTCTAAATTTTGAAGGACTATTTCTGAAATTGAAGCAATGAGAGATGAACCCATAGGGGAACCTTCTAGTTGTTTGTAAATTTTACCGTCAAAACTAAATATTGAACTTTCAAAACAAAGGTTAATACCTTCAATGAATTCATCTTTTGTGAGGTCTGTATATTCTGCAATTTGTTGCCATTGTTGGTCAATATAATGTGTGACAAGTTGTTGTGGGATGGAAGGGTAAAGGGCGGTAACATCTAAAGAGAATATGCGAAAATTTTCGGGGATGTTAAGGTTTTTAATGTCATTTACCAGGTTAAAAGAATTTTTGATAATAGTTTCTGATTTTGAAGTTACTTTTGAAATTATTTGATTTAGATATTTAGCCAGATTGTACGTTGGAGTGTCTATAGTAGACGTTATTTGTCTCAAGGGGATATCTGGTTTGTGTATCTTGGGTTGCATGTACATTCTGCCATTTGAAGGATGTTGTATAATTAATTCTGGTTTGTTTATTTTCTTTAAATATTTTTTGCATTTATTGTCTAATGTTTTCAATGGATCTTTAATTAATTGTTTATAAGTTTTGGTTTCGTTGAGAATGGCTTCAGCTTTTTGTTTATAGTCTATGGATTTAAGGGTAACGGTTTTTGTTCCTTTATCGGCTTTAGTAATTATAATTTTATCTTTATTATCTGTGACAAATTTCCTAGTGATTTTAATCCATTTTAGCAATTCTATCTCTGGATAAGTTAATTTAGTATTGGATAGTCTGTTGTATTGTTGATTTAATATTGTTGTAATTTTATTTTTTATTTCATATTTATTTGCAATATTTCTTTTATCTATGGCAAGTGAGAGGCTTACGAAACAGTCAAGAATAATTTTTTTATTAGTTTTTTCATGTGAATTTTTGAAACTGAATTTAGGTCCCAGAGATAGAATTGCTAAAACTTTTTTATCTCTAAATCTGTAAGGTTAGTGATCCAATTAGTATAATTGTTTATTAAGAAATTGCAGATACTATTGTAATCATGTTGTTTATATAGGTTATTAAGTTTTTTTTCAATTTTGGTGTTGTTTTTATGTTTTTCTCTAATATAAGCTGAGTTGGCTTTGGTTATAACAAAAAAGTAAATGTCTAATGGTAGAATGTTCATGCAATCCGAGATACAATAAGATAGTTCGTTTTTTAAAATTTGGAGGGAACGATGTGCATCATCTATTTCTAAATTGAGCATAGTATTTTAATATCTGGCATTAACAAAATTTAGTTATTTCTGATTTGATTTGCTAAGGAAAAGTTTTTTATCCTGCACACGATTTTTTATAAAATTTGGAATCAAGTTATTGTCTTTACATTTGTGAAGGAAAAATAGGCGACATTCAGTTTTGGCTATTATAATTTTGAGTTTGTTGTACCTTTTGATCGTCTGCGTAGTTGAATGGCCATATTCTTCTATGATGATGGTGTGGAATGAATTTCGTTGGTTGCACATCTTGTCTCTGTGAGTTGTACCTTGTCTGTTCCTGTCGAAAATGTGGAGTTTCACGCCATTCACCATGTGATAAATTTTGGAAAATTTGGGAACTTCGAGGTATATAGTTTTTGGGAATTAATGGGCTTGATAGTTCCTTCGTGGTAAACTCTTTATTTGGACGTTTCGGTTTGGTAAATCAACTCATCATCAGCTACATAATTGTTAAAATAATAAAATGTTGTTTGAACATAGTGAAGTTACAACTCACCAAGGTTAAATTTGCGACATATGAATTTATTGCAATACTAGATTGCAACATCAACTGGATGAACATTTGATTGTTTGTTTTTTATTTTACATAGATATTTGTAGATAGTTTTGGTAATTTTATTATCTGAACTGGAAACATGGAAAAAGAAATTTTAAAGTTAGTTATGTTTAGAGTAAAAACATCTTTTTTGTTATTGGAATGAAACTTACCAAAAGTATATACATAATTTTTAATATTAAAATGTATTAGCAGAAGTCAGATTTGCAATACAATAGTGTTTAAATGAATAAGATAAAAAACTTTTACTGTTTGACTAACACGATGTGAACGCCATGATGTATGGCGTGAAACTGAGGTTAAAAGTTACTAGCAGAAATTAATAAAAGGAAGAATAAGAAAAATAATTTTGTGCAATGCATTAAGGAATGATGATAAACATTTCAATAAAATTTTCAGAAAATTATCCATTTTGGAGGGAAGTTTCAAGATATGAAACGAATGGAAGTCAAAGAAAGATTAGCCCTAAAAGGATCTTACTTTCAAGTGAAATAAGTTTAAATGAAATCTAGCAAAAAAACTGTATAATTTAGCTTACAAAGAAGTCCATGTGATGTCCACATTTGATTTTTTTATTTTAAAAATATAGGTAGTTCAATATAATGTTTGCAGTTTAACACAATACGGCTAATAAACCGAATATATAAATAAAATAAAGAAATATGAATGTACTCAAAAAAAGTTAAAAGTACCTACATATGTAAATGGACAACAATATTTTTCTGGGTGTTTCATCATTATTTTTAATTTTGTAAAAACAGGTTTTACCTATATGGAGCTATGTTCAAGGTTTTTTTTTATGTCTTCCTTTTGCAGCTTTTGCTAATGCAATTAATATTATTACGATATTATAACGATATATTTATAAATATAATAGTAAACTAAATAAACATGAAAATATAGGTAACTAATATAAAAAAAACCTTGTAATACTGTACAAAAATTCAATATGCTTTAAAACAATCCAAAACTAGCGAAACGGGCTCGGTTCGTATAACGAAAGCTCTATAGCCGAGGGTGGAAGTAAAGTTTGATATCTCATCAGGTTAAAATCGCTTATACAAAAATACTGGTGGCGCCTACGAGAAGCGTATTGCGGTTGTTAGCACAAGTTCTTGATTTTACCGTGCCCTTAAGTAAAACCTTTGAATATATAATAATAAGAAGGATAACGCAATGTATTCAGATGAAGTATTGAAAATGACAGAGCCATCTCTCCCTCAATACTTGAACTATTTTCAAAGTAGTTCAAAAATAAAATAACGGATGCTTACCGTACAGTGTTGCAATTTCGATGGTGACTAAACGTTCGTCGGTCGGTGTAATAAGTAGGTTGGGGATGAATTTATGTTACGAGGAAAGACCACTGTTAGCGCACAGTTAAGCTAGTCGCCCACTAGGCCGCGCCGCGCCGACCTAAGGAATTTCCGCTTGTGCGTTTCTAATGTAATCAAATAGATGAACTTCCGCAGCAGAACTCTTCAGGTTTCTGGTGCGGAATTTTTCCGTTCGGCGCGTCTATATCTGCGAGGGTACACGGAAGGAATCACAGAAAATATGCGCTATAATGACATTTCGGACTCTTTTTACGTGTCATATTGCACGCGCTGGCTTGTGTTTTTGTATTTTGCAAGTGTATGTGTTCCAGCGACATGTATAAATAATTAAAAAAGTTACTACCGTCTCACAAAAATCCCTTTTCTTCAAATATTTGGTACATCAAGATTTTTTTTTATCTTACTTCTGCTTCATTTACAAAGACTGTAGTTGCAAATAATTCGTCTTCTGAGTTTGATTTCAAATAATTTACCGTTAAATTTGTTTACGTCAATTACAATTCCGCAAGTAAAAGCGGACCTAAATGAGCGACCCCTTAAGAAACGGCGCACAGTATGTTCCACACGGGGGTGTGGCGCAGCGCGGCCTAGTGGGCGACTAGCTTTAGAACAAAGTTCTGAAAATTTCACGTAAAAGAAATAATAAAATTTTTAACATTAGTGAGCAGTAAATTAAACATTTATTTTTAAAATAAAAAAAATATGAAAAACGTTTAATCGAGCGTTTAATATTGTTACGGTTTAAAATAATTCAGTGATGGTAAATGTTAGCAACCCATCTGCCATGGAGGTAATTCGGGAATTCTGTTCTTCAACTTGCCTGTGAAGGCTAAGTAACAAGCGTGTTGATACGAAACGCGTCGGTTTCAGACCGATGGACAATTGTTCTGAATCTTTTGCCGTGGTCAGATCTATCGGGAGGTGATTGAAGAATTTGGATTTTTATTGACTTCAATTCCACGGACCTGTTCCGGATATTTGATAGATCGAGACTGTTGGGATATAGTTCCTGCGAGTTAAGCTCGGATTTTATACGGCATTAGCACGTGAACCACTCTACAGAACCGCACGCCATCAAAGGTGAGCCACATGGTTGTTAATTCCTTTTTTTTTTACTTCATGGTTATCAGGATACTAATGGTTATCTTTAACTTTATTTTGAAATGTTTGATCTTATTATTAAATTCGTAAAGTCTCTCTCTACACTATTCCAGTGGCGTGCCCAAGCCACAAGTTGTGAAGTTGGTTATTAACAACGTTCTTTCAGGTTCTTTTTGTTTCCTTCTTTTTATCATATTCGTATTTTCGTCCATTAAATACGTGAATATCTTATTCGGACACGTATACCAGTCATCGATTTCCTCGATTCTGGGAACTTTCGACGATATTATTGCTGTTCGTATTCGAGAACATCTAGGACAGGCAGGAAATTCCGTCAGGATTTCGAGAGATCTGAGACCGTCGTGCGAACCAGAACCGCCATCTTGTGCTGCGTCGTTGCCACGCCATACACCACCGGAAGAGCCAGATAAGCCTTATTCCCATTTTATTGTTATTACATTTATTTATTTTCATCATTTTTACAAGTGATTTATTTTAGTATTACGCTTGTTTATTGAATTTATTTATAATTCTAGTATTTTTGCAAATGATTCTTTTTCACAGTTTATTTAGTATTACTACTTGTTTATTGAATTTATTTATCTGTTAGTATTTTTGCAAGTGATTATTTTCACAGTTTATTTAGTATTATCCATTGTTTATTGAATTTATCTATTTTGTTAGTATTTTTTTTGCAAGTGATTATTTTCGCAGTTTATTTAGAATTGCCCTTCGTTTATTGAATTTTTTTATATATATTGTTAGTATTTCCTGAGTGATTATTGCCTCTTGGGACTTTATAGTATTTATTTGTTTACTGTTTATTGAATTTATTGTTCTGGAAAGCTCATGCGAGTGATTATATCACCGTAGTGTTCTCAACTCCCTTATAGGGTTTGTAACGCGCTAGGAGAATTAGGATCTTGTCTGTTAGTTATTTCTTAATTGTCACATGCGCATGCGCCTAGACCGTTTGGTATACCAACCGACGAAGTGCCCTAATTTTGTTGCGCCATTCATTGTCCGTACGTTGCTTAACGCGAGTTCCTATTCCGCCCGGTACGCCGAACCCCTATACGGAGGCTAGTTTATTCTTTAGTTTTCTTATTTTCGATAACCCCTCGCGTGTGTTGACCTATTTTTATAACATACTGTATTTTTCCTTATATATTCAATATATTGGCTATCTGACTCTACGCTTACTGTTTTATATAACGATCTCCCACCCTACTGATCATTTTGCTGTTACGTCTTGAGACACTTTCGTAGTTGTGTGTCATTTGTTATTTACAACTACGTGGCGCCCTTCATTTCCATTTTCATCTTAGTCGTTGCCTTTTAAAAGGGAACCACCCCTTCTCCACTGTCTAAAAGCTGGCGGCCGCATTCCTGACCACCTTGGATGCGTAGGGGCTACCATTACACACAGCATTGTGTTATACGTAGCAGTGTTGAAGTAAATATTTTGCTTTCACAGGTGTTTATTGTTATTATTTATTTGAACAATCAATGTGGTGTCAATACTTCAAATATACCGAACATTTTTTATTTATTATATATTATCGTGTTCATTATTTGCATGATATTGAATTCAATCATCAAATTACTAAAATAAAAAATTTGTTTTAATAAAAATTCGCACATCCATGAAAAAAAATCTTTCTAGAAATATAGCTTAGTTGCCTTTAAAGAAAATTAATGGTCACATGACTATCACATGCTTTTGATCATGCTATATAATTATTACAAATAAAATTTTGAATTGTATGTTTCTACTTTAAAATTTTACAATATACATTTATTGAATTATCAAAACATTATTGTTCTATATAATTATTGTAACACTGTCGGTAACTAATATTTCGTATTTACCATAATGTCCTGTCGTTATTACAGATTGTTTCGTTATTGACATTTATTAAAATATAATTTCATTTTTATAATTAGGCATGCTTAAGAAAACAAAAATTGTTTATTTACTTAATTATTCTTTCACTTCTGTGTAAAACAATTATATTTATTGTGATTTCAATAAATCTACTTTTAAATCAAATTAATATTTTTGAAAATTTGTTCTCAACTGCAGAATAATTCATTTTAAAAATCCCGTTTGTTGTGCCGCCTAATTTGAATCTAAGGTGAGAATTTATTTTTCATAACTTTTATTTAACTATAGGTGATTTCATGGATGAATATTTAATGTTTTTTTCCTTCTAATTATTAATAAAATAAAATAATTTACCCGCGGAATTACCATTTAATTTTTATATACATATATTTATAATGTTGGACAAGTATTTTAATTTTTATTTTACTGTAGGTGTGAAAATAATCTGCAGTTGCCAGGCCGTAAGAGTGCAAGACTATCTCTTCAAGATAGAAAATAAAGTGATCCTCTTTGAAGCTAAAGCCTGACGCATTGCTGATAATATTAACACAGAACCCTGACTTATTGCTGGTAAAGGTAACACTGAAAATAACAACGCACTCAAAACCTGTAAGTGTTTATTTTAATTTCTGTAATAAAACAAGTGTAACAAAATGCCAACTAAAAGTAAAAAAAATCGCCTTAAGCGTAAACAAAGACACGCGAAAAATATAATTAATAATAATAGCTGCATAAATACGGATAATAGCATTGTAGAAAATGAATGTTTAAATCGTCAGGTAATGTCAGGCAATTCAGGAAAATTATTTATAGAACGAAGTAAAGATTATGAAGTAGAAAATAATATTCAAACGGGTAATTTAAATACAGATATTGAAAGAGTTGGCAATGAAATACAGCTAATAGAACATGATTATAATACTTTAATAAATCCTGCAGGATATTTAGAAGACATTCATATAGACTTTTACTTTTCTTTAGTACGTTCAGTAACTGAGTTCGACCCTCAGCCCACAGTGTATGTAGATGCTCCAGACCGAATAGTTGCAATCGAGCAGGGAACTAGACACCTACAAATTTTATTCGTGCCAGGTGCAAATATTGGGAGCGTTGGTCATTGGTTAACAGTATATTATGACGGATTAGAAATTACGATTTACGGTAGCATGAATTCCCAATATTTAAATGCAGGTGTTAAATTATATTTAGAAAGATTATTTCCTTACAGTCCCACAATTAGATTCGTACGAGTTCAACACCAGACTAATACTTATGATTGTGGGTTGTTTGCGATAGCTTTCTGTACAAGTTTAATTCGTAATCGTAATCCTGAGCATGAAACTTACGATATTAATAGACTTAGATCACACGTTTTGCAAATGTTTCGAACACGTAATATAACAGCTTTTCCAGTAAATCGCCAGCAACAATTAAAAGAAAATTATTTAAAACGTAAGGCGAACGAAACGGACGAAGTACGAGCTAAACGTCTTAGAGAGAACGACAACTATAAATTAAAATATTTAGCTGATGAAAAAATTGAAGATAAAATAAAACGTTTAGAGAAACAAAAAGAAATAATTTCTAATTCTATTGCTCGCGAAACGTCACAGCAAAAAGCAAATAGATTGGAAAAATTAAAATTTAATTTAAAAGAGTACATAAAGAACGAAACTTTTGAACAAAAACAGAAACGATTAGAAAAGTATAAAAATAATTTTGATAATTTAATTAAAACGGAAACAGTAGAACAAAAACAGGAACGATTAAAGAAAAATAATATTATTAATAAAAATAAAATAAAAGCGCGCAAAAACAAGGTTTTTAATGATACATATTTGTTAACTAGAAAGGGATTAGGAGTTCAAATTGAGCCCCACTCCTTGGGATCAATGAATGTTTTATGTTCATATTGTTCATCTCTTAATTTTTCATATGAAAAACCGTCAGACGGAAAATTCACTTACTGCTGTCGAAAAGGAAAATTAAACGCAGACCAATTAAATGAGTTTCCTGAATATATCAAAAATCTAATGTTAGGTAAAGATTCAGACAGTAGAAACTTTAGAGAAAATGTTAGACAATACAATAGCGCGTTAGCATTCGCATCCTTTGGGGCTAAAATTTCTGCACCTCCTGGCAGGGGGCCCTACTGTTTCCGCATTCACGGTCAAATTTATCATGATTCTGCAACCTCAATATATCCTAAACAAAATGAAACAGAAAAATATGCCCAATTATATATCATCAATTCAAATGAAGCGTTAGAGAAGCGAATGAACGTAGAGTATAATAAAAATTGTAAGCCAAATATCATGGGGCAATTAGATGTAATACTTAGGGAGGTTAATCCGTATTGTCAGACGTATATGATGTTGAAAGAAGTAGAGCAAAGGGAAGTAGCCAAAGCTAATCAAACAAATCAGTCGGTACCAGAAATAAATTTGTGGATTGTAAATGATAGAAAAAAAGATAAACGTAGGTACAATATCCCAACATGTAATGAGGTGGCAGTCGTTTTTACATCCAATGACGGTGAGCCACCAATAGATAGGGACATTTGTGTCCATCCAAAAGTTGGCGGTTTAGTTCGAATAAATCAGTTTAGTGAAAACTGCGATCCCATGTCCTATCCTTTACTATTTCCTCGCGGTGAATGTGGCTGGAACATGAATTCAAAGCAAGCTGACGGTGTTAAAAAACAAAGCATGTTACAATTTTACATGAACAGATTAGCGGTTAGAAACACATTTAACCCATGTTTAGAAGCCGGTAAACTAACCCAACAATACATTGTAGATGCGTATGTTAAAGTCGAAGCCGAAAGATTAACGTATATTAGACTAAATCAGCCTACTCTCAGGGTAGAGCTATATAGTGGGTTGATGGACCACATTAATAATTTGGCAGAGAATGAAGGCGGAAAAGCAGGCACCATGATTATTTTACCGTCAACATTTCAGGGTGGCAGTAGATTTATGTTGAAAATGTGTCAAAATGCCATGTCCATTGTTAGAGAATTTGGCCGACCTGATCTATTTATAACAGTGACATGTAACCCAAAATGGCCAGAAATAGTAGCACAATTGCGTGAGGGTCAAACCTCAGCAGACCGTCCCGATATAACGGCAAGAGTTTTTAACGGAAAAATAAAAAGTATGTTGCATGAATTTTTACACGATGATATTTTTGGAAAAGTTGTGGCATTCATATATGTAATTGAATTCCAAAAACGCGGTTTGCCTCACATGCATTTATTATTAACTTTAGATAGTGCAAGTAAAATTCGTAACAAAGATGACATTGATGAAATAGTCAGTGCACAAATTCCAGACGAAGACGCAGAACCGGAATTGTACCAATTAGTTCGCTCACATATGATTCACGGTCCGTGCGGTATTCTAAACAAAAATTCGCCGTGTATGAACGAAAATAAATGTTCAAAAATGTTTCCCAAAGATTTTAGAAATGAAACACATGAAAATATTAACGGTTACCCCCTGTATAATCGGTCAAATAATAATGCAAAAATGTATATTCTTTGGAAAAATACTTTAGTTAAATACACGGTAGACAATAGGTGGATAGTTCCGTACAATCCGTATTTGTTAAAAAAATATAGAACCCACATAAATGTTGAAATATGCGCATCAGTAAAAAGTATAAAATATATATGTGATTATTTGTGCAAGGGGCATGATTGCGCAAGCGTCAAATTAGGACAACTTGATAAAAATAAAGTTATACAGTGGGATGAAATAAACGGTTATTTAGATGCTAGGTATGTATCTGCCCCAGAATGTTGTTGGAGACTTTTAGAATATCCGTTGCATGACAAGTCTCATACAATAATGGAATTAGCAGTACATTTAAAAAATCAACAAGCGGTATTTTTCACTAACGGTCAAGAAAAAAAAGCTGTTGAACGAGCAGCGAAAAAAAATACAACATTAACAGCTTGGTTCCTACTCAATGAAATAGACGTTAATGCCCGGCAATATGTCTACATGGAAATTCCTAAATATTATGTATTTACAAATAATGCATGGAAAGCTAGACAACGTGAGAAAAAGCCACCTATCGGCCGAATGATTTCCGTTAGCCCTAGAGATATTGAAAGATTTCATTTAAGATTAATTTTAGTGCATGCAAAAGGTGTCACAAGCTTCCAAGACTTGCGTACCGTCGACGGAAAATTATATAATACATATCAGGAAGCTGCCCGTGCATTAGGTCTTTTAGCTAATGATAAAGAGTGCGAAAATTGTTTAGACGAGGCTGTGTTGAGTAAATTTCCCAGACAATTGCGTGAATTATTTGCTTATTTAATTTGCTTCCATACGTCAACCAATGCCTTAAGCTTATGGGAAAAATTTAAACATTATTTAATGGAAGACTATTTATTACATAATTCTGAAAAAGTTGCACAAAGTAAATGTTTATTAAAAATACAGGAAATACTCGATATGCATAAATTCACCTTAAGTGATTTCGGTTTGCCCCAACCCGAAAATATTGATGATTTAGAAAATGAAACTAATTCTTTTGATGTAGCAGCCGAAAAATTAGAGGGAGAACAAAATGTAGCTTTATTTAACAGAGACCAAATAGAAATTTTAAATAACATATTATATGCCGTAAATGACAATAATTGCACAAGTAGATATTTCTTTGTTGACGGTCCCGGGGGAACAGGGAAAACATTTCTATATAACACATTGATAAGTATTTTAAGGGGCCAGAATCAAAAAGTTATAGCTGTAGCTTGGACGGGAATAGCAGCTACTCTGTTAAAAGGTGGTCAAACAGTTCACTCAGTGTACAAGTTACCAGTGCCTGTAAATGACGGATGTGTATGTAGAGTGAAATCAAATAGCAAAGCGGGTAAATTAATAAAAGAGGCAAATGTAATAATCTGTGATGAGGTAACAATGATACCTAAACACGCACTCGATGCAATAAATTTATTATTACAAGATTTGATGGATAATAAAATACCATTTGGGGGAAAAGTAATAGTTTTAGGTGGCGATTTCAGACAGTGCTTGCCAATAGTCAATTACACAAACCATCGAACTGTAATAATTGAAACATGTGTTGTAAAAAGTCATTTATGGCCACTATTTACAAAATTTTCATTAAAACAAAATATGCGCGTAAATAAAGACGAAAAAGAATTTTCAGAATATTTATTGAAAATAGGCAACGGTGAAAATGAAATTGTCAAAATTCCTGCACATTGCGTTTCCGAAACATGTCTAGCAAATGAAATATTCGGTGAAGATGACATACAACCTGATGATATTTATAAATTTACAGATAGAGCCATTTTAGCACCAAAAAATGATGACACAATGATAATTAATGAACACGTATTAAATAAAGTTGTAGGGTCATCTAGAGTATATTTAAGTGCTGATTCTTGTGAATGTGATGAGATAAACAAAATTAATTACCCCGCCGAATTATTGAATGGCTTAACACCAACCGGAATGCCTCCTCACAAATTAACACTAAAAATTGGAGCAATAGTTATGTTATTAAGAAATATGAATCCAAAGCGTGGTCTGTGTAATGGAACAAGGTTCATAATAAAAGACATGAAAACTAATTATTTAGATGTAGAAGTTCTAACAGGACAGAGTGCAGGTAGCCGGCTCTATTTACCACGTTTTGATTTAACTACCGAAACAGATTTACCATTCACCTTGAAACGAAGGCAATTCCCAATAAGATTAGCTTTTTCAATGACAATAAATAAATCCCAAGGCCAAACATTTAATTATGTAGGAATAAATTTAGAAAATCCAGTCTTTTCACATGGCCAATTGTATGTGGCAATGTCAAGAGTAAGAAGTTCAAACAATTTAAAGATAAAATTGCCAGATTCAAATATTATTAAAAATACAAAAGAAGCATTCACAAGGAATGTAGTGTTTAAAGAAATTTTAAATTAAACAAGTTTAAATCATTTACAACAAGTGATAAATTTTAAATAAGAATATGAAAAAAATATGTATAATATCTATATTGTATTAAAATTAATTTAAAAACTACCGAGCAAAATATTTAATGTTAAAAGTAAAAGATATTAAAATCATGTTAAAAAATACAACATATGTCCAATTACATTTTAATCAGTAAACTAATTATATAACAAAAAAATTTCATATACAAGTTTATAAAAATTAAATCATATTTTAAAAATCAAATATGAGAAAGCAATAAAGATCAATTTAAAGTATAAAATAAAAGTATCTAGATATATTCATAATAAATATGAAACGTAAATTAAAAATATGTAATAATATAAAAAGGAATAATATGAATTAAATATATAAATTTAAAATGTTAAATTAAACAAGTAGAAATCAATGAGTACAATTGACAAATTTAAAGACTATGAACGAAATAGCAATAATATGTAAATTGTATTATAATTAAATTAAAAATTATTAAGCTAAATATACAATTTAAAATGAATATGAAAGAAAGAAATTTTTATAATATCTGAATTGTATTAAAATGAATTTAAAAACTACCGAGCAAAATATTTAATGTTAAAACAAAAAAAAGATATTAAAATCATGTTTAAAAATTCAACATATGTACAATTACATTTTAATCAGTAAACTAATTATATAACAAAAAAATGTCATATCATTTACAT
This sequence comes from Stenolophus ochropezus, assembly GCA_035578165.1. Taxonomy (NCBI): domain Eukaryota; kingdom Metazoa; phylum Arthropoda; class Insecta; order Coleoptera; family Carabidae; genus Stenolophus; species Stenolophus ochropezus. The sequence continues at coordinate 15,557,987 of JAQOWZ010000013.1, forward strand.
GTTTATAATAATTAAATGATATATTAAAATTCAAATATGAAAAAAAAAGCAATAAAGATCTATTTAAAGTATAAAATAAAAGTATGTAGAAACATTCATAATAAATTTGAAACGTAAATTAAAAAATATTTATGTAATAATATAAAAAGAAATAAAATGAATAAATTGAAACTATTAAATTAAACAAGTAGAAATCTTTGGAAACAATTGATAAATTTTAAATATGATTATGAATCAAATAACTATAATATCTAAATTATATTATAAATAATTTAAAAACTATTAAACGAAATATTTATTTTATTATGTTAAAAGTAAAATATATTAAAATCATGTTGAAAAGTACTACAATGTACAATTACATTTTACTCACTGAACCAATTATATAACAAAAAAAAATAATATCAAGTACATGTTTATAAAAATTAAATTAATAAAATTTTAAAATCTAATATAAGAAAGCAATAAAGATCAATTTAAAATGAAAATTAAAAGCATGTTGAAACATCATTGATAAATTTAATACAAAATAATATGAATGACATAAATAAATTGAAACATGTAATATAATAAAAAAGTTATTATGATGACAATATTTGATTTGTTAAATATAATATACAAGATATTTAATATACAGGGTGTGCAACGAAACGCGGAACGTAAGGCTTTATCATGAGATATCAAAAAATAGCGAATACTCTCTCTTCTGATACATTTAGAACAAAACTACAACTGTAAAAAAGTTGTTTAAAATTAAATTCTACATTATCTGAAATAGAATTTTATGTTGGACAAGTTTGTACTCTTATAGTTTTGCTCTAAATCCATCAGAAAAGAGAGTATAGGCAATTTTTTAAAAACCCATGTTAAAGTCTTACGTTTTGCGTTTCGTTGCATACACTGCATGTAATTAATATAAAAATAAAAAATTATTTTAACATGAAAAGTGGTTCGTAAAATATTGTAAAAGGTAATAAAAAAAACTTAAGTCTGATAAAACCATTGCGCCTATTACAAATTTTACGGACCTTGCCAAAAAGAAAGTACAATAAAAAGAATTATTATAAAAGGCAATTATATGAAACTAATTATTATAAGTATATAATAAATAAAATAAAAAATATAAAGCATTGACAATCTTAACAAAATGAAAATGTAAGAAATATTATGATAGATAAGATAATCAAAAAATACTCACAATGAAAATCAAAAATAAAATAAAAAGTATAAAGCAATGGTTTAGTATTAGAAAAAATTTCTATAACGTCTAAAATCCTGGTTTAGTGTATTTTTAAAAAATATATGTACATTAAAAATTTTATTTTCTGATAAAAAGGTCCCTACATCCAATGGTAAAAAGGAAACTTATTTTATATGCAGGTTTATAAAAAATATTTATAGTTTTTTATATTAAAAAACAAATATAATCAAATTATATTTCATTCCATTCATTTTCCCTCTATTTGGTTAAAGAAACATTATTATTATGTAATTAAGTCATTGTCACTGTTGTATGATTTTGAGTAACAAGATTTTCATTTTAAAAAACTACAAAAGTACAATATTAACTGCAATTTATTTGGTAAGAGTACATTCAATTTATATTTTTTTTGTTTTAAATTACATTTTTATGTACATAATGTGTACCGTATTATCTATAATTCCTTGGTAGACTTGGCAAGACAATGACTTGTTACATAATACTTTAAAACCCTATACCAGTGGTATTTGGGATTTTTGCTGTACTTTGCTTCAATATTATAATAACCCGTGGTTAAAAAAATTAAAACAATAAATAAGAAAAAATAAGCTTCATAATAATTACTCGTCACAAACCGGCTGGTGGGTATGAAGCTAATGAAGCATATTACAAATTTATAATAAAAAAAAACCACAAAGCGATCAAATAAAAGAAAATTAAGAGAGTAATAAATCGCAAAAGTATGAATGTTTGTGTAAATGTTTGTATGTAATCGAGTTGCCAGGTTATAAAAATTTATTTTTTATATTATATGAAAGATTTTATAATTTTAACAAAAACAACATTTTGTAATCTATTTGTACAATTTTAATTGAATAAAATAATTCTTTAACTTAAAATGTAAATGAAAATATTAATAATATTGTTATACATTTATATTTGTAAATTATTAAACTTTTTATTATTCAAAGTATTCTGGCAACTCAAATAATTTATTAAAATAAATTGTATATAATATCATAACAAAATTTCAAAATTAAAAAAAAATGTAGAAAAATTTTAAACTAATGTAACTATTTAAAAGTTAAATTCATAATATATAATAAAGATACACAAATACCAAAAATCTTCATGATTCACAACGATGTGAAATGGTATGTTTTTCTTATGTTCTAAAAAATATCATTTGTGAATTTCATATTTATAGATATTGGAAACTGAAGGATACACCGCATTGTACCTATAGAGTACATCGAAGATTATAAATACGAGTTATATGATTATTTGGACTATTGCAATTATTACAATCTGAAATCGTAATATAGAAGTTCTTTCATCTGAGGCGTAACTTTTTTTTATAAAAAAGTGTTCAATATTTACATATTTTTTATTAATTAGTAATATTTCTTTCTGAATATAGAAAAATGGATCAAATCCTGAGATGGAATTTTCCTTCATTCAATATTACAAGAAAATGATTCAATTTCAATCGAAGCATATGGACTATTAGTCCAAATCATATATACGAGTATACTACGTTGATGTTAAACAATATTTGGAAAAATGAATTCATTCTAAAACGAAGGCATCATTTGAATAAAAATTATCTTCCTTTATTATATTACTTTTATTGTTTATAGGGTAGCAGATATAATTTTGGAAAACTTGTCAAGAATAACCTTCTTTGGAACGCGATATTGAATATTTTGGAACTTAAAATGGAAACCACTCTATTCGCTGACGATTCTGCTACCATCGGAAAAACTATATTATTATTGACGAAGTTGAACAAGAATAGTAAATACATTTATATTTAAAGAAAAAAAAACATATTAACTAATTACTATTTTTTATTTAACAGAACGCATATCTGTTTGATCACTGGAGGAAAATTTCGTCGTATTTTCAGAAAGTAAACATATAAATTACTACATGAAACATTCTTCAAATTTTGCGTGACAAATTCTACGAGAAAACTTTGCAATGTCCAAATAAAGTAAGTCAAAATTCATATTAACATTCTCTGTGGCCTTGATAGACAGTATGTCATCGGATCGAGTTAGAAAGAAGGAAAACATTTTTATTTTTTATTTTACGAGAAACATTTATTCTTAATAAAAGTTTTTACATGTTTCAATACTGACAATTCAGTTTTAACCTTTTCAAATTTTCTTTTAGTCTCAGACAAAAGTAGTTCGACTTAGAATTTTTCTAATTGTAAGCCCCAAAAAACAAGTTTGCGTTATCATAGAAATTATTGTTAACATGACTTTAACTTTAGTTTCATAAATTTAACAACAAAAATAATATAAACAGTAACTATTCTACTCAATCGATTCACGGTTTGTTGAGCGCACAATTGTAGTCTTCGATGCAATTATTTAACTTCTTTGAATTTCTTCCGCAGAGTTAAAGACGTCACAGCGTCTCTAATTCTCTCCTTTAAATTCTCTACATTCGGTCGAAGATAATTTGCATAAACTATTTGTTTCCAACGGCCCCAAAGATAAACATGAGACCGATTGCCATAGCATTGAATTAGGTAAAATCGTTGTTTTTTGACAACATTTTTAACGATTACAACAGATTTTCCTAATTGACAGTCAATGAAATTAAATAAATAATTCCAGTTATTTTCGTTTTTCTATGAAACTAAAAGAAAATTTGAAAAGGTTAAATCTGAATTGGTCGTTTTGCCCACTGCTTCTTTGGAAAACGCTCTTTCTTTATGGCAATTCCAATATATTTAAATAATGTAAGTGTTATTACCGGTTCGATTCATTCTTTCACATTATTCTTTTTGTTTAGTTATCGTCTTTTGCTAACGTTTTTGGCGGTTTTCCGTTAGCATTTACAGGGAATCCTGAAGACTAATTCGTTCCGCCCAGAAGATTTTTACTACATAGTTTATTGTCATTATTATTTATTGTAATATTTTAATAATATATAACTTTCCTATTTTGTGTATCTAAGTTATAATTATACATCTGTTAAAGAAAACTGATTTTAAATGCTTCAAATTTCTTTCTTTTAATACAATTTTCTTAAAAAATATATTTCGTATTTATTCGTATTATCGATAAACAAAAAATTCATCTTGGGTCAGTACTGCATAATTTAATTTTCCCGCCCGAGAAAAATGGTGGCATATCGGCGAAACTCAAGTAAGTAAAAATAATGAAATAATCATCTTCATGAGGTAAATTTTATCTTTATTATCTAACAAATATACAAGTAAAACCTAATTTTAAAATGACATTATTTACACTTGCAATAGACCACGTTAGTGAGGTTAAGATTTACATTTGGCGCGAAACCCTAATTCAAATCTGAGTGCATGCATTTCTTATGGGAGTACATTTTCAATACACGATATTAAAGCATTTTGGCGATTCTTAATTATAACATAGGGTTTTTTTATATTCCAAAACATTACTCTTTGCTTTCCGTATAGAAAAAGTACAAATTAAAGAATAAATTAAGAAAAATTTGATTTTAAAGAAAGTATTATCGTAAATAGCAACATATGTCGTTACTTGGTGCAGCAGGTTAAAAACGCCGCGTTGAAGTGACAGGTTCAACTGAATACTAAGACAGCTACGACACACGTTTTCAGAAATTTGCACCTACTGTTTAAATTGATGTTTATTAAATAATATTATGTTTTTCGGGTGTGTATATTATATTAGAAAATAGATAGAACATTAGAGATTAGTATTTATAAGGTTTAATAATTAAGATTTGCATTTTATAATATTTTCTGGCAGTTTAAAGATAGCATATTTTTATTCCCATAAGAATAACATGGGCGTATAAATCGGCGGAGGCGAGTTAGGGTTTCAGTTTGAATTTGGCGCCACAAAATGACCGTTACACTAATGCAGTCTATTCATACGTTTTATTATAAAAAATTCTTTTGTAAGCACAGCAGTTCTGAAACGTTTTTATAATAACATAATCAAATCTAACTGATCAAAATTATAGTACAAAGAAATGCTTAATAGCGATGTGTCGTTTTAAAAAGTTTTAATTGTTATTTGTAAATTTGTTTTTATAAATGTTGTGTGAAGTAAATTTTGAAGCAAATCGGTTCTCAAACAGTGGAGTTTCATATAACTATAAAATTACACATTTATTCAAGGAGATTTTATTACTACTAGAGTTATATTTCATTTTTAATCAAACACGAAATAAAATTAAATATCGTTAATGAAAAGACTGCAGTATTACAATGAAAAAAAATTAACTTCCACGGAATAAAATTAGTAGTCATTTTTTAATTATGATACCTATGTTACCGACATTCCGAAAGTTAGTTGACAGTTTCATTTTATACAATTTTTGTTCATATTTTTTCTTTGGAATAAAAATGTAAGTAGAGAACTGAGAAAAACTCCAGTATAATATATTGTAATTAAGAATTGCTTACTTTTAACTGTAAATAGTGCTATTGTTTCCAAATAATATTTGAATTTTTAAACGTTAAACTGAATAAAAAATCGGTTCTCAAACAGTGGAATTTCAAATAACTAACTATAAAAATACACATTTATTCAAGGAAATTTTATTACTACTATATTTATATTTAATTTTAAATCAAACACGAAATAAAATTAAATAGTAGTTAATTTTTAAATTTATAAATTAATATTGTCAATCCTAATACAACTGCAAGCGTCTTCAGTGAAGTTAGTCTAGGAATATTTGGTTTTAATTTAGTTACTTCGTCATACATTTGGCAATATTGACTGTTGACATTGGATACGTCAAAATTTATATTAATTAAATACGTTATGTTTTTAACTTAAATTAGTTGTAGCACCTTTGCTCCAGTCTATTATTCGTGAAATTATATTTAAATCTTGGATATCAATACTCTATAAGAAGATATAATCGTTCATAGTCTGATTGTCAAAGTGACGGATGACAGCGTGATTTTTCTTAAATTTAGACATGGCTATTAGGAGTTATCTACACAGGAGCGATTTTTGCGGAATCCAGAATTCATTTTGCTATATTATCATAAAGAGAATTTATTTTATTAAGAAATGTAAAAAAGTTAGCAATGTATTGTGTATCACAACTTGTACAAATGAAAATACTGCAAGAAACAAAGTATTTGTTTACATATGTGTTATTTCTATAATTTTACCTTCAATTGTATCTGTGTAGTGAAGTCACATTTAAATAAGAATTCTAAAATACAGTCCAAAACTGATCAGTCTATCATTTGGAACAAGCCTTTACAAACGCAGGTTGAAAAATATCACAAAGTTTCAATAAAACCATTCTACAAAAACACGACTGGAAATTTTCTTGATTTTCTTTTTACATTTTCAGAACATAAGCAAAGAAATTTTGTCTGAAACGAGTGCATAAAGTATTATACCTATAGGGAAATTAAAAGCAGATTAAAAAATCCCCATAAAACTACATATTCTGCAATGAACTCTTTCATTGTAGATGTACATTTGTACCAATAGAATTAGATTGGTACAGAGAAAATATGACAGTGATTATTATAACGAAAATGTTGTTGTTAAGAATCAATGGCTACAATTTTTATTGTAATCAAGCTATGCGGTATGGCTTGGAAACCAAAAGTGAAGCGAGATCAGTATTTCAAGCTTCAACTAATATATTATACATGAAATTGGACTTGTAGTGTTGTAATATTATCTAACCAACCATACTTAGCATGTAGTGATGGTTTTATCAAAACAGAAAACGGATTTGAACTTTGGAAATAAAATGTCCTTATTCCTGTCAAAACAAATTCATTGTAGATTTACAAAATAAGAAATCAGCTGTAAATGATGTAGAATTCCATTAAAATAGTAACGTTAAACTCAAGAAGTCCGACAAATATTACACACAAGTCCACTTTTCAAAGCACATACTTTATATTACCGTTTGCCATTTCATTATTCGTAGAAAAAGATGAGAAGTTTCTATCTACAATAATTCCAAGGATTAGCGACTTTTTTTTAAATATTTCATACAGATTGTTCTAAATAAGTTTTAATTATATAATGTAATCAATTTTTATGCATTTTGATCAAATATTTCATAACATTATTTTCAATATTAAATATTATAAAAGCCCTTAAGATTTTACTCTTTGAATTCAAGTTTTTTTCTTTTCACATCATACAGGTGATTTGGAAATAAATAAAACAACACTGGCACCACCAGTTGGTTTGGTATGTCACAATGTATTCAAAATATTATTATGTTCTTGTTTTTGCTTAGAATAATAAATTTCATTTATGCCTAAAAATATTATTTTAAAATATATACATAATTAAATATAAAAATATTTAATTGTTAAGTAATTATATCGATTCCTTCTTTAGCAGATGCAATAAATTTCATAATTAGTGCCATCTATGTGATTTTTTTAAACTGTTAAAAATATTGTTCTTTTTTCTGATATACATACAAACAAAACCTTGACATAGGGAAATAACATGGGAAAACAGTTTTTTGCTGTTTCCATCTGTCCCGGTAAATAAAATCGGGTGTATATGGTATCGTTAGTTAGATTAGTTAATTTTGCATCTAATAAAACCAAATGTTGTGTAATATGGCCTTTTCTAACTGAAATATTTGATAAAATAAATTGTATTTTGAAGGTTATCTTTCATATTTTCGAATAAGAAACGTCTAAAACAAAATGCTCCATAGCCGAGTGGATAAGAGGGCGGATTCATAATATAAATAATCTACAAGACCTGGTTCGAGACCACCTCGGCCTTGTTTTTTTTTATTTAATGGTATCAGGCTGGCTAGACCAGTTCTATGAGATAAGACAGAAGGAATATACAAAAACAAAAGCGTGAGCAGAAATATGCACTCATTTGAGGCAACATTTTAATGAATTGAAGGACAATTATTTTTCGACGGCAAAGTCGTCTGTATAAAATCCACAATGCATTAATGCGTTCACGCGCCATTGTCGTAAGACAAAATGTAAATGAATTTTCTTGACCGGGGTAAATAGGCAATCGCATTGCTACTTGGAATAAATACCCGGCTACCGGCCGTCGGATCCAAAATGTGTGAAAAGGCTCTAAATGAGAAATATATTTAACGTCGACCGGCTTTTGTATTTTTCAAAAAATTGTTAGAAATATGTCATGTTTCGTATCGAATGAAAGGTCTCGTTGTGGGCTAGCGTGCAGAAATGACAAAAATGTTCCATGTCGATCGACTTTTGTTTTATGCACAAAGTTGTCAGAAGTATGCCGTGTTTGGTATCATATGAAAGGTCTCGTCGAGAGCTGGTGTACAGGAATGAAATTAGCCGTCAACTGTAAATATTTCATTGATGCCGGAGGCCTAGGGAGAGCTCAGCGTAGCTGAGCATTCGCTAGTCATATACTATTTTGATAGATTCACTATCTATATATCTATATATATATATATATATATATATATATATATATATATATATATATATATATATTTTAAATAATCATGCGCATCAAGTAAATTTTGCTCCTTTGTACAGGTCAAACCATTCATGTAATAATTTTAAATTTTATTCCATTAGATGTGGTTTAAAGTGGAATAGGGCCTTTTTGGGGTCTCATATTTTTAATGTGAGTAGTTTTCGTGTAAAAAATCAAAAACTGTGCAAAAGTGGTACCTTGAAACAATGGATCCCAGAGCCCATGTCTAACTTTAAGAAGAATCACGCAGTTATCCGTCACTTTTGACAATCTGTCTTTGAACTTTAAATGATTGTATCTTTTAATAGAACATTGATATCAAAGATTTGAAAACAGTGTCATGATTAATAGTCCTGAGCAAAGGTTTTACCATTATTTCAAGTTTATTACGCAACACATTTAATTATTTTAAATTTTGACGTTTCGAATTACATAAGTCAATGTTGCCAAATGTGTGATGAAATTACTAAACAAAAAACAAATATTCCTAAATGAATTTCACTGAAGACAGTGGCTATTATATATTAGGATTGCCGATGGTAATTTATAAATTTAAAAATTAACTTCAGTATTTTAATACAAACAGTGTTGCCAAATTATTGAGTAACTAAATAAAAAACAAATGATTAAAAAAAATTGATATCAAAAGAAAGAAAACCATAAGGGCCGATATTGAAATGACAAAAAAAATGTGTCATGTCAATCTGCATTTGTTTTTCGTAAAAAATTCTTAAAAGTAGGTCGTCCTTGGGTTTTAAGGAAACGACACAATGTGGACGGGTGTGCATGAATGACTAAAATGTTCAACGTAGATTAGAATTTGTTTTTGCAAAATGTTTACAGAAAAATGTCGTGTTTGGAAAATGTTGTGAGAAGTATGTGGTGTTTAGTATCAAATGAAAGGGCTCGATAAGGGCTGGCGTGTAAAATTAACAAAAATGATCAATGTTGATCGGCTTTTGTTTTCTGCAAAACTTTTCTCAAAGGTACGTCGAGTTTGGTCTCAAATGAAAGGTCTCGTTGAGGGCTAGCGAACAGAATTGACAAAAATGTTCCATTCCGATCGGCTTTTGTTTTCTGCAAAAAGTTCTCAAAAGTATGTCGAGTTTAGTATCAATCAAAACGTCTGGTTGAGGGCTAGCGAGCAGAATTGACAAAAATTTGCCATGTTAATCGGCTTTTGTTTTTTGCAAAAAGTTGTCAGAAGTGTGTGGTGTTTGGTCTCAAATGAAAGGTTTCGTTGAGGGCTAGCGTGCAGAATTGACAAAAATGTTCTATGCCGATCGGCTTTTGTTTTTCGCCAAAAGTTTTTAGAAGTATGTCGAGTTTGGTATCAAACAAAACGTCTGGTTGAGGGCTAACGAGCAAAATTGACAAAAATGTGCCATGTCAATCGGCTTTTGTTTTTTGCAAAAAGTTGTGACAAGTGTGTGGTGTTTGGTATCAAATGAAAGGTTTCGATAAGGGCTGGTGTGCAGAATTAACAAAAATGGGTAATGTTGATCAGCTTTTGTTTTTTTGCAAAAAGTTTTTGGAAGTATGTCGAGTTTGGTCTCAAATGAAAGATCTCGTTCCGGGCTAGCGTACAGAATTAATAAAAAGGGTCCATTACGATCGGCATTTGTTTTCTGCAAGAAGTTCTCAAAAGTATGTCGAGTTTGGTCTCAAATGAAACGTCTCGTTGTGGGCTAGCGTGCAGAATTGACAAAAATGTGCCATGTCAATCGACTTTTGTTTTTTGCAAAAAGTTCTCAAAAGTATGTCGAGTTTGGTATCAAACAAAACGTCTGCTTGAGGGCTAGCGTGCAGAAATGACAAAATTGTTCCATGCCGATCGGCTTTTGTTTTTCGCAAATAGTTGTCAGAAGTATGTGGTGTTTGGTATCAAATGAAAGTTCTCGGTGTGGGCTAGCCTGTAGAAATTGCAAAAATGTTCAATGTTGATCGGCTTTTGTTTTATGTAAAAAAAATGTCGGAAGTATGTTGTGTTTGGTGTCAAATAAAAGGTCTCGGTAAGGACTCACGTGCATAATTGACAAAAATGTTTTATGTCGACCGGCTTTTGTTTTTTGCAAAAATTAATAGCAGTATATCGTGTTTTCAATCTAATGAAAGGTCTCGGTGAGGATTGACGTGGAAATATGAAATAATTCTTTCATGTCGATCGGCATTTGTTTTTTGCACTGACAGCGGAGCTCTAGGCAATGCTCGGCGTAGCCGAGAATTCGCTAGTCTAATACTATTTCTAGAAAGACGGCCTTCTATACTTAGTATTCACTGTAATTAACAGTGAATACCTGTAAAAGATTTAATAATCGACGAAAAACATGTGCAAAGGATTTGGGAAATATTTGAATCCGTAACTACAGTTATATCGGCAAGAAAGATGACATAAAAATATATCATATCTTTTTATTTTTCATTTAATTATTGTATTAATGAAGTATAACCCTATATTACTGTTTTATTAGTAAAAATTAACTATTTTTTCACGCAATTTTCTCGTATGATGAAATGAACAGGTTCTCGGAAATATCTTTGGATGAGATATTTATAGAAAGTTGCTCCGTGTGCACAAGGCATCGGGTAACAAAAGAAGTAAGTATGCTATTCTAATAAAATTGAAAAATATGATATAATACTTATAATATTTACCTAGTATGTGCTTATTTCCTGATGTTGAAGGTTTAGTAAAAATAGTCGGAATTGCAATAAATGTAACAATTGGTGTTAAGCGACTGGAGGGATGATGGAGTGAAGAAATAAGTAGGATTGCAGTCAATTGATAAATTTTATTAGTCTAAGGCCAACGTTTCGCTACCAATTGTGGCATCATCAGGGCAAAAGACTATTTTAAAATATTGTGATCATGACGATATCTACTTGATTGATTTTCTGTATATGATCACAATATTTTAAAATAGTCTTTTGCCCTGATGATGCTACAATTGGTAGCGAAACGTTGGCCTTAGACTAATAAAATTCATCAGTTGACTGCAATCCTGCATATTTCTTCACTCCATTGCAATAAATGTCCAATAAATCTTCTCTTCCACTGTTCTTCGCCCAAATAATGCATCGATTTTCGTCTTTTGGAAATCGAAAGAAACTCAAATTGGTATTTGCATTTGCACTATTCGAACAATCGGCAGCTGCACACCGAATACCTCCTCTAGTATACTTCGACATGACGAGAATCTAAATATAAAATATGAATTATGAAAAAATATTACAATAATGTAAATACTCGTACTAACCTGATGTTTTGCAAAACACTTGTTGGAATTAATACAGAAATACTGATAATTAACACAACACAATGTATCAGAAAACTAAATGTCGCAACATGAAGCACGCTGAACAATTAAATTTAATAACAGAAAACTTGTGTTTATATTTCGAGCCAACACTGACAGCTGGCCGCAAGTGGCGGGGGTGAAAACTTTCCTCCAAAGGGCGGAGTTAAGAGCTTCAAGGTCAAATTTTCGGGTAACAAAAATACCTTGGAGTGCAACTACTGTATATACGATTTATACTGTGCTAATACGATCTTGAGAACGCCACCCACGTTTTCCCCCATCAAAGGTTCTTCTCCCTCTCAGAAAGACTTCCAGCAACCCTTAGCTGCTGACCGGTATAAATGGGCAAGCAAATCGCTCGATTAGGCAGAGTTGTGCTTGCTTCGGTGACACTTCGCCACTCCACACATCGGGAACAATTCTAGAGACTTTAAACTGCCTCTCGCCTTGCTGCTGAGACAGATCGTCGCGTTGACCGCCGTCCGCCTTGCTGTCGAGCCAAATCTCTGCGCCAACCGCTGTTCGCAGAATCTTATACCTACCGCTCGCCGTGTCGCCGCTGTGTCGCTGACGCCCCACATCGTCTGGCTGCAGAGCAGATCCGCTGCGTTGCCGACCGCCGCATCGCCTACCTGTCGCTCGCTTTGCTGTCGAGCTAGAGTGCCTTTATAACCAGAGTGAAGACATACGTGAGCTGAATTATGATTGGTTCCGCTATATTTGTTCCAAATATCAAATGTTGTAGCATAAGTTGGAATTGGTTTATCGTTTATAAGTTTTATTTATTTAAATTCTTTTTTGTTTTCCGTGTTATATTTGCTTTTATTAAGACATCTTTTATGTTTGCTATTCAATTTACGTAATATAGTGTATATAGTGTGTATAGGACAATAATAGTTTTAGTTACAAATTTGAATTTCAAGTTCCATCATTTCTAAAAGTAAGTAGTTTTATAATAATTATTATAATAGTAATCCTGTATTACCACATAGCATTGAACAATTCATTTTAAATATAAACTAAATAAATAATGTAATACCATACACTCACACAGTAATATATTAAGGTTAAGACAAGATTTGATTGTTTTTCGTCATATTTGAGTAAAATGTAGAAAAAATATTGATAATACTTTTATATTACAATGAATAAAAGTGCACTAGTTCTTATAATATTAATTATTAACATCATTCTATTACTTACTTATGGTTGTTCCAATCGTTCGGAGCAAGGATTTTTGATGAAAGCCTTTCCCACAGATCCAGAAAGAAGAAAATTGTGGACAGTAAAAATTAAAAGAGAAGGATGGCACCCAACTAATTCATCACGACTTGAGTAAAATACTTTTAAATACAAATGTGTTCAAATAATATTTTAATGAGATTTTTTACCTCCCGCCTATCAATATATAGATAAGGGAGGTATTGTTTTTGGTCAGATTTCTCGAGTGTAAGTTTTCAACATATGAGCACGAATTAGGGTCTCTAGAATACGATTTTGCTATTTTTACCGTGATGTCTGTATATCCGTGTGTGTGTCTGTTACGATTATTCGTCCACGATAACTCCAATATGATACATGTAAAAAGTATAATATTTCGTATTTAAGACTTCTATTCAAATATGATGAACTGATTAGATTTTGACTACAATTGGTTAACTGGAAGTAGTAGTTTACTTGAAGCTTTAAACAGTTTTTCCAAAATAATACCTCCAAATGTCATTTATTATTAAATATATAAATATATTATTAAATATATAGATTTTTTAATTTTCTAGCGATTTGCATAATTATGTTTATATATAACTTCTAGCTAGAAAGAAAAAAAATATATAAATTATAATAATTTTACATATCGTTTACGCTAAAAAATTTCGATAAAACAGATGAGTTATTCATATGTTCACAAAATTTGACATGTGATGTCAAATATGATGTAAGTAAGTGTAAAAGATAAAATAAGTAAAAATGAAGTAATTATATTGTAAAATTTAAAAAGATGGAACAAATATATTAGGAATGTATTTGCATGCGTTAATGAAAGTAAGTTCGACTTCTGTTTTAGTAACGTCAAAAATAGCAGTCATATTGGTCATACAAATTTTATGAAGGAAATTTTAGGTATGGAATGCATTAAAAATATTCTGAACTACAATAACCAACTAATTTTAAAACTACAAATAAAATGTATTGAATAACTTATATAGAATATATGAATTACTACAGTGGCGGGAGGTATTATGTTGGACACATCAGATTTTTTTATTCATTGTTTCAGATTCCTTTTGCTCCCGAAATGTGGGAAAAACCTAGAGTAGACGGAAAAAGAATACTGAAGCGTAATGCAGTTCCTACAATTTTTAGTTTCAATACTCCGAAACCCAGAAGAAAATCTCCAGCTAAGAGGCAGAGTCGAGCTGTATCACCTACAGCTACAGATGAAAACCCATTTGAACCAATACCATCAACATCTGTTCCAAAACAAGAATCTTCATCTTCAGGTTCTCCAGTACGTTCAGTATCACCTTGGGAGATAAAAGGGCGTTTTAATAAAAAACTGCGACAATATGAACAAGCTTATAGGAAGCTACTTCAGAAAACAAAAAAAATATAAAAAAGAAATAAAAATTTTAAAAAGACAGACAAAAATTTCCCCAACGAAAAATGAACAATTAATAAGGAGAATTTTTAATGATGATCAGATAGCTGCTTTAAATAGAAAATCAACAAAATTTATGAAATGGTCCAATGCCACAATGACTAAAGCTATGAAACATAAATTTTCTTGCGGAACCAGTGGGTATGAAGAATTATTAAGACAAAATTATCCATTACCATCTCTAAGAACTATAAGCAGGCGATTACAGAATATTAGCGTTGATAGTGGAATATTATATGAAGTATTTTCCTTCTTGAAAAAGATTGTGCATTATATTTAGATGAAATGGCAATAACACCGGGCCAAATTTTTGACACTGGATTAAAAAAATATTTAGGAACCGTTACACTGCCAAAACATGACGGAGTAGCTACTCATGCTCTTGTTATTATGATTGGCAGTATAACAACTCGTTGGAAACAGACGGTGGCCTACTATTTTACTGGCGACTCTGTAAATGGTACTGTGTATCAAGAAATATTGTTTGAAGTAATTAAACAAACTGAAGATTTAGGCTTAAACGTTCTAAGTATATACTTCTACTATACTTCTGATATGGGGTCATCAAATCAGGCATTATGGAAATTATGGCAAATTACTGCTGGGAGATACACAAAAACAAATAATTTTATACCACACCCATTTAAACCGGAAAAGAAATTATATATATTTGCTGATGTGCCACATTTGTTTAAAAATATTAAAAGCATGCTGATGTCTAACGATACAATTGAGTTGATAGAAAATATCGTATGCAAGCATAATTTAAAAGCTAACGTCGTTGCAGCTAAACATATTTATGAGCTCTTTAATTATGAAGAAGATCACGAACTTCGTTTAGCACCGAAACTTACGGAAGAAGATTTAGCTCCAAGTCATTTTCAGAAAATAAAAGTATCCAAATCAAGCCATGTTATTAGTCACGATGTAAGTAGTGGTTTAAAATTCTTTAGTGAGGAACTTCATAAACCTGAATATTTAACAACTGCTTGGTTTTTGGACACAGTGGAAAAATGGTTTCATTTGATGACGTCTCGTCATCCTCTGTTTGCACTAAGCAAAAAGAAAGATATAGAATATAAAAACGCTCTTTCATTTCTGAAGGATGTGATGGATTTGTTTCCAACAATGTATGTGGGACAACAGAAATTATGGAAACCATCTCAAACAGGACTTCTGATATCAACGCAATCCATCCTTAATATTCAAGAATATTTGTTGGAAGATAAAAATTATAATTTTATTTTAACATCCCGTTTTACTCAGGATTGCTTGGAAAATTTATTCAGTGCAATAAGGGATAAACAACAAGTGCCAATTGCACAACAATTTAAAAATAATTTGAAATTAATTTCTGTATCGCAGTATTTAAAAGACATTCCCAAAAGTAGTTATGGAAGCGATGACAGAGAGTTCTTGTCAGACTTTTTAAACATCCCTTCATTAGCTTCAGATACAAGTGTCTCATACAACGAAGTAAACCTTCCAGATGTAACAAAACTACCAACTATAATTTTAAATAATTCTGAGCAATTTTCTTTGTATAGTTTAGCTGGTTATTTGATAACAAGTATCATAAGAAATACAAAAGTTTGCGACAAATGCTTGTGTCATGTAGGATCTAAAACTTATAAAAAATTACCTTATAGCAGATTTGTAAAAATCAAAAGTTTTAAAGAAGACACTCAATTTTACATCAATCAGAAAACCTACAATTTATTTTTGCAGCTGGAAACAACTTTATTCCAAATTGTCATAATTTGAAAGGAAAATTTGTAAAAAGATTTGCATTATTTAGGCTAAAAATTGCGTCCAAAAAATGCTTCGTAAAAGAAGAGTACATGCAAGTAAATCTGTAATGTCATCAAATTTATAAAAATTTGTACCGATTATTTGTTATAGTTATTTATTAATTCATGAAAAAGATACATCATGCAATTTTGCTTTCTTAAATGTAAAAAAAATATAGCATATAATAATTTATAATTTTTTTATTTTATAATTTTATGTAAAGATCTCTTATTTTTAATAAAATATTTTACTTAGAAATAAATAGTATATGCACTAGCGAATTCTCGGCTACGCCGAGCATTCCCTAGAATTCCGCTGTCAGTGAAAAAAACAAATGCCGATCGACATAAAACAATTATTTCATATTTGCACGTCAGGCCTCACTGAGACCTTTCATTAGATTGCAAACACGATATACTTCTAATAATTTTTTGCAAAAAACAAAAGATACGGTTGACATGAAACATTTTTGTCATTTATGTACCCCAACTCTCACCGAGACCTTTCATTTGATACCATACATGGCATACTTCTGACAACTTTCTGCATTAAACAAAAGTCTATCGACATGAAACGTTTTTATCATATCTACACGCTAGCCCAAACCCAGACTCATTTGATACCAAACACTATATACTTGTGACAACCTTTTGCAGAAAACAAAAGCCGATCGACATTGACCATTTTCGTTAATTCTGCACACCAGCCTTCATTGTAACCTTTTATTTGATACCAAACACCACACACTTCTGGCAACTTTTTGCAAAAAACAAATACCGATCGACATAGCACATTTTTGTCAATTCTGCACGCTAGCCCACACCAAGACTTTTCATTTGATACTAAACACTATATACTTGTAACAACCTTTTGCAAAAAACAAAAACCGATCGACATAGCACATTTTTATCAATTCTGCACGCTAGCCCTCTCCGAGACATTTCATTTCATATCAAACACGACATACTTCTGACAACTTTTTGCATAAAATAAAAGCCGATCGACATGGAACATTTTTGTCAATTCTGCAGGCTAGCCTTCTCCGAGACCTTTCATTTGATACCAAACACGACATACTTCTGACAACTTTTTGCATAAAACAAAAGCCGATCGACATGGAACATTTTTGTCAATTCTGCACGCTAACCCTTAACGAGACCTTTCATTTGAGACCAAACTCGACATATCTTTGACAAATTTTTGCAAAAACAAAAGCCGATCAACATTTACCTTTTTTCTTAATTCTACACGCCAGCCCTTATAGAGCCTTTTCATTTGATACCAAACACCACATACTTCTCACAACATTTTCCAAAAAACAAAAGCGGTTCGATATAGAATATTTTTGTTCATTCTGCACGCTAGCCCTCATCCTGACCTAGCCTAATATAACATTCACTGTCTTCAGTAACCTTTCATTCGGGAATATTTGTTCTTTGTTTAGTTACTTTATTAAACATTTGGCAACATTGACTTTTGTAATTCGAAAATACCCAAACACAACATTTTTCTGACAACATTATGCAAAAAACAAATTCTAATCTACATAGAACATTTTTGTCATTCGTGCACACCAGTCCGTATTGTGTCGTTTCCTTAAAACCCAAGGACGACCTACTTTTAACAACTTTTTATGGAAAACAAATGCAGATCGACATGACACATTTTTTTGTCATTTTAAAAATGGCCCTTATGGTTTCCTTTCTTTTGATAACAAACACAGAAAAGTATTCAATTTATTTTATTTAGGAATATTTGATTTTTATTTAGTTACTTTATAATTTGGCAACACTGTTTGTATTAAAAAATAGTAGTTAATTTTTAAATTTATAAATTAATATTGTCAATCCTAATACAACTGCCGCCGTCTTCAGTGAAGTTAGTTTAGGAATATTTGGTTTTAATTTAGTTACTTCATCACACATTTGGCAACATTGACTTTTGACATTGGAAACGTCAAAATTTATATTAATTAAATACGTTATGTTTTAAACTTAAATTAGTTGTAACACATTTGCTCAAGTCTATTATTCATGACACTGTTTTCAAATCTTTGATATCAATGTTCTATTAAAAGATATAATTATTTAAAGTTCATAGGCAGATTGTCAAAAGTGACGGATGACTACGTTATTCTTCTTAAAGTTAGACATGGCCTCTGGGATCCATTGTTTCAAGGCAGCATTTGTGCAAAGTTTCAATTTTTTAGACGAAAACTACTAATAGTAAAAATATAAGACACACAAAAGACACCAGATCTCATTAGCCCCCACATATTAAAAAAAATATTATAACAATCACTTGCATGGTTCAGGCAGTAGGCGATTACAAAAGTTACTCGATGCTCATGATGAATCTATAGATAGATAGATATATAGATAGATATATAGTGAATCTAATCGTTTAGTATAGGGACTAGCGAATTCTCGGCTACGCCGAGCATTCCCTAGAGCTCCGCTATCAGTGCAAAAAACAAATGCCGATCGACATGAAACAATTATTTCAAATTTGCACGTCAGGCCTCACCGAGACCTTTCATTAGATTGCAAACACGACATACTTCTAATAATATTTTGCAAAAAACAAAAGCCGGTCGACATGAAACAATTTTGTCATTTATGTACCCCAACTCTCACCGAGACCTTTCATTTGATACCGTACACGACATATTTCTGACAACTTTCTGCATTTAACAAAAGTCGATCGACACGAAACATTTTTATCATATCTACACACTAGCCTACACCCAGACTTTTTATTTGATACCAAACACTATATACTTGTGACAACCTTTTGCAAAAAACAAAAGCCGATCGACATAGCACATTTTTTGTCAATTTTGCACGCTAGCCCTCTCCGAGACCTTTCATTTGATACTAAACACGACATACTTCTGACAACTTTTTGCATGAAACAAAAGCCGATCGACATGTAACATTTTTGTCAATTCTGCACGCTAGCCCTCAACGAGACTTTTCGTTTGATACCAAACACCACACACTTCTGACAACTTTTTGCAAAAAACAAATACTGATAAACATAGCCCATTTTTATCAATTCTACACGCTAGCCCTCTCCGAGAACTTTCATTTGATACCAAACACGACATATTTCTGACAACTTTTTGCATAAAACAAAAGCCGATCTACATGGAACATTTTTGTCAATTCTGCACGCTAGCCCTCAACGAGACCTTTCATTTGAGACCAAACTCGACATATCTTTGAAAAATTTTTGCAAAAACAAAAGCCAATCAACATTGACCTTTTTTCTTAATTCTACACGCCAGCCCTTATCGAGCCTTTTCATTTGATACCAAACACCACATACTTCTCACAACATTTTCCAAAAAACAACAACGACATAGTACATTTTTGTCAATTCTGCAGGCTAGCCCTCTCCGAGACCTTTCATTTGATACCAAACACGACATACTTCTGACAACTTTTTGCATAAAACAAAAGCCGATCGACATGAAACATTTTTGTCAATTCTGCAGGCTAGCCTTCTCCGAGACCTTTCATTTGATACCAAACACGACATACTTCTGACAACTTTTTGCATAAAACAAAAGCCGATCGACATGGAACATTTTTGTCAATTCTGCACGCTAACCTTAACGAGACCTTTCATTTGAGACCAAACTCGACATATCTTTGACAAATTTTTGCAAAAACAAAAGCCGATCAACATTTACCTTTTTTCTTAATTCTACACGCCAGCCCTTATCGAGCCTTTTCATTTGATACCAAACACCACATACTTCTCACAACATTTTCCAAAAAACAAAAGCGGTTCGATATAGAACATTTTTGTTCATTCTGCACGCTAGCCCTCATCCTGACCTAGCCTAATATAACATTCACTGTCTTCAGTAACCTTTCATTCGGGAATATTTGTTCTTTGTTTAGTTACTTTATTAAACATTTGGCAACATTGACTTTTGTAATTCGAAAATACCCAAACACAACATTTTTCTGACAACATTATGCAAAAAACAAATTCTAATCTACATAGAACATTTTTGTCATTCGTGCACACCAGTCCGTATTGTGTCGTTTCCTTAAAACCCAAGGACGACCTACTTTTAACAACTTTTTATGGAAAACAAATGCAGATCGACATGACACATTTTTTTGTCATTTTAAAAATGGCCCTTATGGTTTCCTTTCTTTTGATAACAAACACAGAAAAGTATTCAATTTATTTTATTTAGGAATATTTGATTTTTATTTAGTTACTTTATAATTTGGCAACACTGTTTGTATTAAAAAATAGTAGTTAATTTTTAAATTTATAAATTAATATTGTCAATCCTAATACAACTGCCGCCGTCTTCAGTGAAGTTAGTTTAGGAATATTTGGTTTTAATTTAGTTACTTCATCACACATTTGGCAACATTGACTTTTGACATTGGAAACGTCAAAATTTATATTAATTAAATACGTTATGTTTTAAACTTAAATTAGTTGTAACACATTTGCTCAAGTCTATTATTCATGACACTGTTTTCAAATCTTTGATATCAATGTTCTATTAAAAGATATAATCATTTAAAGTTCATAGGCAGATTGTCAAAAGTGACGGATGACTACGTGATTCTTCTTAAATGTAGACACGGGCTCTGGGATCCATTGTTTCAAGGTACCAATTTTGCACAGTTTTAATTTTTTAAAACAAAAACCACTCACAGTAAAAATATGAGACCCCCAAAAGGCACTCCAGCACATTAGACTCTACAACTTGAGAAAAAAATTTAAATGATTACATAAATGCTTTAACCTGTTGCCCCGAGGTAAAAATTCGCCGATGCTCTTGATTATTTAAAATATATATAGATATATATTGAGTGAATCAATTAAAATAGTATAAGACTAGCGGACTCTGGGATCCATTGTTTCAAGGCAGCATTTGTGCAAAGTTTTAATTTTTTACATGAAAACTACTAATAGTAAAAATATGAGACACCAAAAAGGCACCAGATCTCATTAGCCCACACATATTAAAAAAAAAATTATAAGAATCACTTGCATGGTTCAGGCTGTAGGCAATTACAAAAGTTACTCGATGCTCGTGATGAATCTATAGATAGATATATAGATATATAGTGAATGTAATCGTTTAGTATATAGGACTAGCGAATTCTCGGCTACGCCGAGCATTCCCTAAAGCTCCGCTGTCAGTGCAAAAAACAAATGCCGATCGACATAAAACAATTATTTAATATTTCCACGTCAGGCCTCACCGAGACCTTTCATTAGATTGCAAACACGTTATACTTCTAATAAGTTTTTGCAAAAAACAAAAGCCGGTCGACATGAAACATTTTTGTCATTTATGTACCCCAACTCTCACCGAGACCTTTCATTTGATACCAAACACGACATACTTCTGACAACTTTTTGCATAAAACAAAAGCCGTTCGACATGAAACATTTTTATCATTTATACACACCAGCCTTAACCGAGATTGATCATTATCGTTAATTCTGCACACCAGCCTTTATTGAAACCTTTCATTTGATACCAAACACGACATACTTCTGACAACTTTTTGCATAAAACAAAAGTCGATTAACATGGAACATTTTTGTCATATCTGTACGCTAGCCCACAACAAGACCTTTCATTTGATACCAAACATGACATATTTCTAACAATTATTTGAAAAACAAAAACCGGTCGATGTAAAATATATTTGTCATTTATGCAAGCCAGAAAACATTTATATAGAAAACATACATTTTTAAAATAATTTTAGAATTTTACAAAATTAATAATTAATATCAAATATAACATTAATTAGAATGACATAATAACAATAATAAACTCTCAGATAGAGTTTTTTTTTATTTCCGTAAGTGTCTAATTTTTGCCGAAAAAGGTAAATATTATATTTAATATATTTCATACAATAGACGTGCAGTTCCATCGGTTATGATTTTATCTGATGTAGAGTTGAAATATGAACAACTTTGTACTTTTGTAGTTTTGCTCTAAATATATCAGGAGAGAGAGTATTCGCAATTTTTTGAATACTTGCTTTAGTTAAGTGATCATAACTGTCAAATGAAATTAAAATAAAATTAAGAAAATAATGAAATATGAAAATAAAAATTATAAACTGTTTTATTTAATTCATTATACTTTTATTCACATATTTAATTCAAGGCACTCTAATTCCAGGTAAAACAATTACTTGTATTTTGTGTTTTTCCGTCATGGCACTGTTATTATTGTCATATTTTAATCAAATTAATATAAAACTTCAGATGCATTTTTCTCAAAAAAATCGTTGTTAGGGTGTGATAATATTATATCATTGAATTCAGAATAATATTCTCTATTGTCTAAGCAAATGAAAAAATAGGTTCACATTTAAAATAAAAAAGTTGGGACAGGTATTTTAAGAACTACTGGTTTAAAAAAAAATTAGTTTGTCTCATGTTAATAGTGTTGTAAAATAGAATTTTTTTGTTAATTTAACTGACCTTGTTGCTCTTATAGTTCTCGAGATAGCAATAGTGGACAAAATAAAATGAATACCTTTATACACATAATTTTTATAGTTTTAACAATACCGTTTAAACCAGTATTTGTAAAATTTGTTTCTGTATACATCTGAGAAAATCAATAATTTTAATAGTTTAAAAAAATCACATAGATGGCACTAATTAAGAATTTTATTGCATCCGCTAAGGAAGGAATCGATATAATTATTAAATTAATTTAATATTTTTATATTTAATTCCATATGTATATGAATTAAAATATTATTATTATATTAACTGGTAGTGATAGTGTTGTTATATTTATTTCCAAATCACAAGTATGATGTGAAAAGAAAAAAACCTGAATCTCCACAGTAAATACAAAGGGCTCTTATAATATTTATTATTGAAAATTATGTTATGAAATAAATATAATAATATATATAAATATGCGTTGGTAACATAAATGTACAATTACATCTTATTTAGAACAATCTGTATGAAATATTTAAAAAAAAAGTCGTAAATCTTTGGAATAAATGTAGATAGAAAATTCTTATCTCTCTCTACGAATAATGAAATGGCAAACGGTAATATAAAGCATGTGCTTTGAAAAGTGGACTTGTGTGTAATATTTGTCGTACTTCTTGAATTTAACGTTACTATTTTCATGTTAAGTATGGTTGGTTAAATAATATTACAACATAACAAGTCCATTTTCGTGTATAAAATATTAATTGAAACTTGAAATACTGATCTCGCTTCACTTTCGGTTTCCAATCCATAACACATAGCTTGATTACAATAAAAATTGTAGCCATTGATTCTTATCAACAACATTTTCATTATAATAATCATTGTCATATTTTCTCGGTACCAATCTAATTCTATTGGTACATATGTACATCTACAATGAAAGAGTTCATTGCAGAATATGTAGTATTATTGCGAATTTATCTATCGTATGACATTTTTATTACAATTTTTATATTTTGACTTCTTCTTTCTACTGATTTTTTCTATACACTTCCAACCCTATTTAATGTGCTTTCAATTTCGCTATAAGTATAATACTTATATTTTCAGCAATGTCAAAATGACAAGATAATTTGACAACTGTATTTTGGATGCGTTCAAACATGTGTTATACAGTCGGATTACTGAATGTGACCAGTGTAAATTTTTAAATTCAAAGAAACTTGTTAATAAATTTAATAAGAACACAAAAAATTTTTTAATAAAAATATTATAAATATACCTTAACAAATAACAATGAGCCTTTAGGGTCCCGAAAATTTACAAAAAGAGCAGCTAACAATCAAAGCCGGCCGTGTTCTTTTAAATTTTCGGGAATCTAAAGGCCCATTGGTAAACGTTAAATATTTTTGATTTTTAAATAAATCATTTTAAAATATATTTTATCATTTTAATAGATACACTTCGTTTATGAAAATAAATTTTAGATGTCAGATTGTCAAATTTGAATTGAATAAAATAAGTAAAATATATGAAATAATAATGTTCATAAAGTAATATTTATTTACTCTCCAATGAATATAAAGTATAATAATATATATAGTAAAATGACATTTTTATAATTAGAGAATAATAACTAAAACTTACTGTAGGAATTGCAAACCTTGCTGGCAACTTTCATCATCACAAATTTTGACATAAATAATCCATTATTTAAAAACTTTATGGTTGTATATGAAAGAATATATTATATTTACTCTTTTTATAGCATTATTTATGATAAAAATTGCTTCTTTTAATTTCATTTGATTACACTTTGAACCAGTAACCTAATATGACATCTGTAAGTGATAAAAATTAAAAATGTACCTAATAATATTTATATCGTACCTTAAACTAATATCCAACAATTTCCAAACATTTTTTTTGCATTATTTCTTAGTAAAAATATAAATTTTCATGTAATCCATTCACCTGGGAGCACATGTCATCAAAAGCATTTCTCGTTAAATATTTGGTTTCAGAAAGTGTTTATTGTTTGAAATATCAATGATAATTGAATAATTGGATAGATACTTTGTTTCTGTATACGTTTTCATTTAAAAAATCATCTCATTCCATAACAAAATACAATAGAAATTTTAAAAATCTAATTTTTGTTGTAATCATTTACTTTCATCTGAAATTTGATGAAAGAATACATAAAGAATGTATAAAATGCAGTTACTTACAGTTTAATATAATCCAGATACATAATTGAAAATAATTATTGTACAATAAATTATTAAACATTTCTTCCAAGGGGGTATGAAGGAAAGGTTTGTCAGTATCAAAATGTGTTTATGACTGAATACGACGCGCCTTGTTTGATTTCCATAATTAAATTTTTGTAAATAGTGTTATTATCCGTATTTTTATGTTATTTCTTTTCTGTAAATTAAACCAATTAAAAACTATAACTAAAATGAAAATACATATCTAAATACAGCAAAGAAAATATCAAATTACATACTTACATTACAAAATGTAGTGTAATTTTACTTTTAAACTAATTTTACTATATATTTGTCCAGGAAAATACAAGACTTGCATGATCAGTGTTTTATTAGAGCTGACGTTTTAACAAACGTCATATGACATGAATATTTAAATAATGTGTACAATGCACTTTTATGATAATCAGTTACACTTCAGTAGTGCTATTATCAGTAATTTTATGTTATTTCTCATCTATAAATGTACTCTTGTTTGGGTAACCAATTCAAAATTATAACTGAAATAAAAATACATATTTAAATACAGCGAAACAAATTTAAAATGATATACTTACATCACAAACTGTATTGTACATATTCTCTTAAATATAGTTTACTTTATATTTCTGTATATTTCTTTTTAAAAATATAAAACTTGTGACACGAATTTTTTGATTGATCGACCAAACGTCAAATGTCATAAAATTAAATATTTAAAATACACCACACTTAACATTCAGTGTATTTGTATATGTTTCGCTCACTATTATAATGTGTAAAAATATAATTACCTTTACAATATCTCTTTTCATTTTCAAAATAAATCAATTAAAAGTTTCATATTGAATTGTCAAAAATGACGGATGGCACAGAAATTTTTTTTAAATTTAAACCTGGCATCTAGGATATTTTTTTCAGTTTTGTTCCAGTTTTCCTTTTTCGCTTAGTTTTCGATTTTTTACACAAAAACTATGCACGGTAAAAATATGGGACACCCAAAAGCGATTGTTCCTCATTAAACCGCATCTAATAAAATAATATTAAAATTATTCAATGAATGGTTTGACCTGTACCCGTGAGCAAACTTTTTGCGATGCTCGAGATGAATCCAAATATAGATATATAGTGAATCTATCGTTTTAGTATATAAGACTAGCGAATTCTCGGCTACGCCGAGCATTCCCTAGAGCTCCGCTGTCAGTGCAAAAAACAAATGCCGATCGACATAAAACAATTATTTCATATTTCCACGTCAGGCCTCACCGAGACCTTTCATTAGATTGCAAACACGATATACTTCTAATATTTTTTTGCAAAAAACAAAAGCCCGTCGACATGAAACATTTTTATGATTTATGTATCCCAGCCCTCACCGAGACCTTTCATTTGATACCAAACACGACATACTTCTTACAACTTTCTGCATGAAACAAAAGTCGATCGACATGATACATTTTTATCATATCTACACGCTAGCCCACATCGAGACTTTTAATTTGATACCAAACACTATATACTTGTGACAACCTTTTGCAAAAAACAAATGCCGATCGACATTGACCATTTTTGTCAATTCTGCACACCAGCCTTTATTGAAACATTTCATTTGATACCAAACACCACACACTTCTGACAACTTTTTGCAAAAAACAAATACCGATCGACATGGCACATTTTTGTCAATTCTGCACGCTAGCTCTCATCAAGACGTTTCATTTGAAAACAAACTTGACATACGTTTGAGATTTTTTTTCAGAAAACAAAAGCCGATCGGAATGGAACATTTTTGACAATTTTGTACGCGAGCCCTCGCCAAGACCTTTCATTAAATACCAAACACGATATACTTCTATTAACTTTTTGCATAAAACAAAAGCCGATCAACATAGAAATTTTTTAATTCTGCACACCAGTCCTTCCCGAGTCTTTTCATTCGATACCAAACACGACATATTTCTGACAACATTTTGCAAAAAACAAATTTTAATCGACGTAGAACTTTTTTGTCATTCGTGCACACCAGTCCACATTGTGTCGTTTTATTAAAACTCAAGAACGACCTACTTCTAACAACTTTTTGCGAAAAACAAATGCAGGTCGACATGACACATTTTTTTTTTTGTCATTTCAAAACCGGCTCTTATGGTTTTCTTTTGATATCAAATATTTGATTTTTATTTAGTTACTTTATAATTTGGCAACAGTGTTTGTATTAAAAAATAGTAGTTAATTTTTAAATATATAAATTAATATTGTCAATCCTAATACAACTGCCACTCTCTTCAGTGAAGTTAGTTTAGGAATATTTGGTTTTAATTTAGTTACTTCATCACCCATTTGGCAACATTGACTTTTGACATTGGAAACGTCAAAATTTATATTAATTAAATACGTTATGTTTTATGAATCTATCAAAATAGTATATGATGTTTATATTGTTGAATTCAGAAAAAAATACTCTATCGAATAACCTAAAAATAAATATATGTTCCCATTTAAAATAAGAAAGTTGTGTCCCGTATTTTGAGAACCACTGGTCGAAAAAAAAATTTTTTTGCTCATTGTATTAGACTTGTAAAATGGTGGTTCTTTGCTAATTTAACCAACCTCGTAGCTCTTATAGTTCTCGAGATAGCAATGGTGGCACGCTTAAATGGAACAACCTGTATATCTAGGAAGAAAATTTTAAATTTATGTTCATGGACGTGCGAATTTTTATTATACCGTATTTTTATTTTAGTAATTTGAATAAATTAAAACCATGCAGATAATGAAGAAGATAATAATAAATAATGAATGTAAGGAATATTTGAAGTATTGATATCAAATTGATTGTACAAAAAAATAATAACAATAAACGCCTGTGGAAGCAAATGTTAATATTTATTTCCAGGATATAAAATTTAAGAACTTCGTAGTTTTGCAATAGCCAATCATAATATTAAGACTACTTTTAATAATATATAATGACGATGATGAAACTAAAAAACATTTGTTGTAATGTATATTATTTATTTATAACCATTTCAAAGCGGCACGCGAGACCGTTTAGGAAATAAATAAAAATATATGTTTAATTTGTCAAGTTTTGAACTTGAGGAATTTTTTTCACACTCTTCTACGGGGGATGCTACTATGTGTTGTACCTAGAAACATTTGTTGTAATGTATATTATTTATTTATAACAATTTAAAAGCGGCACGCGAGACCGTTTAGAAAATAAATAATAATAACTTACCACTTGCTCTGGTTTGAGACCGCCTCGATCCTAATTTTTTTTTTATTATTTATATTTATTATTTATATCATACCTTGAAAAAAATTATTCAAAGATGAATGTAACTAATTTTCATACATTCTTTTTTATTATACCTTAGCAAAATTTGTAGTTTCATACAATACATTAAGTTTGACAGTATAATTGTCATCACTTGACACAATAAGTATGAAGTTAGTTAAAGAATATATAAAAATGTATTATTTTGAAAATAATTATCTATTTTATAAATATAAATAATGTGAAATAACATACCAAAATTTATAAACTGATACATTTTTATATTGCCAAAAAAAAACAAGATTATATTCATATTTTTCTGTTGCTAGGTTCATTTATATATTTATGAAGCTGAATTATATATGTATTTATCTACAACTATTGTTATTGTTATTAATAATTTATTTTTTATTATAAATATCAATTTAAATGATTATAAAAGTATAATAAATACAATTTGAAGTTATTTTGAAATTTAAGTGCTACTCTAGCGCCATCTGTTGAGGTATATATGAACTACTCACACATAACTGAAAATTTGTATGCCTGTTAGTTGTAGATAAAGTGACCAATTTTTATACGTTCTTTTGCATTATTTCTTAATGAAAACATGAATTTTCGTGCAGTACAATCACATACAAGTTCGACTAAGAGCAGATGCCATCAGCTGATAATCAGACGAACTACTCGGTGAATATTTGGTTTGAAAAGGTGTTTATTGTTGCATACATCAGTTACAAATGGATAAATGGATAGATACTTTGTTTATGTAAACGTTTACATCTGAGAAATCATCTCATTTCATTATAAAATACTACAGAATTTTGAAAAATGTAATTTCTATTGTAATCAAATGTTTTCCTCAGAAATGTTAAAAAATGCGTAAAGAAAGAGTAAATTGCAATTAATAAAAGTTTAATAAAGTCCAGATACATTATTTATTTATATACTAATTATTGTACATTAAATTGTTAAACAATTCCCTCCAAATCTGTATGAAATAAAGGCTTGTCAATTTTGTCCACGTAATCAGACAAAATCTATAGTCCAACTATCTAAAATATTTATAAATTAGATTTAAAAAGTATTTATATATAAGGGAAAAATACTGTACACTATGAATTTACCTTTGGAAGTGTTTGAATAGTAATCAAATATAGTTTTTTAAACGTCAGAGTGTAAATCAATTTTGAAATGCAGTTTTCTTGATTAAATAATCCATTCTGGAATATTCTTTAGTTTGTATTTAATAAAGAATACGTTTTACTATTACTTATTTTTATAATTATTGCCCAATAGATTGTTTTAGTTTATAAAAAATTCCATGTTAGAGTATCTGAGTACGTGTAGGTTATAGTCTCATCTAAAAAATAAAATATTTAACTATTAATATATAAATATTTATATTCTATATAAAAGTACCTGTATTGGAGATGATTTCTTATTAAATTTCGTACAATATTTCATTATACATTTTAGTTAATATGACATTTTTCACTCAGTTGTCTCTTACTCAAGTGTCAAATGAACCATTTTTGTTAAATTTTATAATATCGTGCAATTTTTCTGGTTTCATTTTCAAGGATACGATATAATAATGATTTTCATCCAACGAATTGCCTTCTTATAGAAAACGCATTTCTCGATTAATATTTGGTTTCAGAAAGTGTTTATTGTTTAAAATATCAATGATAAATGAATAATTGCATAGATACTTTGTTTTTAGAAACGTTTTTATCTAAAAAATCATTTCATTCAATAACAAAATACAATAGAATTTTTAAAAATCAAATCTTTGTTGTAAAGAACTACTTTCATCTGAAATTTGATGAAAGAATACATAAAGAATGTATAAAATGCAGTTACTTACAGTTTATTATAATCCAGATACATAATTCAAAATAATTATTGTACAATAAATTATTAAACATTTCTTCCAAGTGGGTACGAAGGAACGGTTGTCAGTATTTTTAAATAAATGTGTTTATGACTGAATACGACTCGCCTTGATTGAATTCCAGAATTTATTTTTTTGTCAATAGTATTATTATCCGTAATATTATCTTATTTCTTTTCTATAAATATATTCTTGTTTGGATATCTTAACCAATTAAAAACTATAACTGAAATGAAAACACATATCTAAATACAGCCAAGAATATACAAAATTACATACTTACATTACAGAAAGTAGTGTAATTTTACTTCTAAACTAATTTTACTATATATTTCTCCAAGCAAATACCAGACTTGCATTAAGATTGTTTGATTATATTGTAAATAAGGTTTGCCGTAAATTATTATGTACAATACACTTTTATAATAATCAGTTACACTTCAGTAGTGTTATCATCAGTAATTTTATGTTATTTTTCTTCTATAAATGTACTCCTCTTTGGGTAACCAATTAAAAATTGTAACTGAAATGAAAATACATATTTAAATACAGCAAAACAAATTTAAAATGATATACTTACATCACAAAGTGTATTGTACATATTCTTGTAAACAAAGTTTACTTTATATTTCTGTATATTTCTCTTTGAAAATATAAAACTTGTGTAACGATTTTTTTGGTTATAGACCAACAGATGTTAAACGTCAGATATCATAAAATTAAATATTTTAAATGCACTACACTTAACATTCAGTGTATTTGTATATATTTCGCTCACTATTATAATGTGTAAAAATATAATTACCTTTACAATATCTCTTTTCATTTTCAAAATAAATCAAGTAAAAGTTTCATATTGAATTGTCAAAAATGACGGATGGCACAGTAATTCTTTTTAAATTTAAACCTGGCATCTAGGATATTTTTTTCAGTTTTGTTCCAATTTTCCTTTTTCGCTTAGTTTTCGATTTTTTACACAAAAACTATGCACGGTAAAAATATGGGATACCCAAAAGCGATTGGTCCTCATTAAACCGCATCTAATAAAATAATATTAAAATTATTACATGAATGGTTTGACCTGTACCCGTGAGCAAAGTTTTTGCGATGCTCGAGATGAATCCAAATACAGATAGATAGATATATAGATAGTGAATCTATCAAAATAGTATATGACTAGCGAATTCTCGGCTACGCCGAGCATTCCCTAGAGCTCCGCTGTCAGTGCAAAAAACAAATGCCGATCGACATAAAACAATTATTTCATATTTGCACGTCAGGCCTCACCAAGACCTTTCATTAGATTGCAAACACGATATACTTCCAATAATTTTTTGCGAAAAACAAAAGCCGGTCAGCATTAAACATTTTTGTTATTTATGTACCCGAACCGTAGCCGAGACCTTTCATTTGATACCAAACACGACATACTTCTGACAACTTGCTACATAAAACAAAAGTCGATCTACATGAAACATTTTTATCATATCTGCACGCTAGCCCACACCGAGACTTTTTATTTGATACCAAACACTCTATACTTCTGACAACCTTTTGCAAAAAAACAAAAGCCAAACGACATTGACAATTTTTGTTAATTCTGCACACCAGCCCTCATTGAATCCTTTCATTTGATACCAAACACCATACACTTCTTACAACTTTTTGCAAAAAACAAAAACCGATCGACATAGCACATTTTTGACAATTCTATACGCTAGCCCTCTCCGAGACCTTTCATTTGATACCAAACACGACATACTTCTGACAACTTTTTGCATAAAACAAAAGCCGATCGACATGGAACATTTTTGTCAATTCTGCACGCTAGCCCACAAGGAGACCTTTCATTTGAGACCAAACTCATCATACCTTTGAGAATTTTTTGCAAAAAACAAAAGCCGATCAACATTGACGTTTTTTGTTAATTCTACACGCCAACCCTTATCTAACCTTTTCATTTGATACCAAACACCACATACTTCTCACAACTTTTTCCAAAAAACAAAAACCGTTCGATATAGAACATTTTTGTTTATTTTGCACCCTAGCCCTCATCGTGACCTTGCCTAATACAACATTCACTGTATTCAGTAACGTTCATTTGGGAATATTTGTTCTTTGTTTAGTTACTTTATTAAACATTTGGCAATATTGACTTATGTAATTCGAAAATACCCAAACACGACATTTTTCTGTCAACATTTTGCAAAAAACAAATTCTAATCTACGTAGAACATTTTCGTCATTCGTGCACACCAGTCCGTATTGTGTCGTTTCCTTAAAACCCAAGGACGACCTACTTGTAACAACTTTTTACGAAAAACAAATGCAGATCGACATGACACATTTTTTTTGTCATTTTAAAACTGGCCCTTATGTTTCCTTTCTTTTGATAACAAACATAGCAAAGTATTCAATTTATTTTATTTAGGAATATTTGATATTTATTTAGTTACTTTATAATTAGGCAACACTGTTTGTTTTAAAAAATAGTAATTAATTTTTAAATTTATAAATTAATATTGTCAACCCTAATACAACTGCCACCGTCTTCAGTAAAGTTAGTTTAGGAATATTTGGTTTTAATTTAGTTACATCATCACACATTTGGCAACATTGACTTTTGACATTGGAAACGTCAAAATTTATATTAATTAAATACGTTATGTTTTAACCCTTCGTTAGTGTGGTGGGGTATACCATACCCCAGGACCTCTATTTACGTTTCTAAAATCACAATGAAACAAACTAGTGACATCTGACGCTCAGTACCTTCAAATTAAACATATTTTCTCATAATGAGCTCACTAGTAGATGTCTGTGAACTTTCAGTACGGTGTCAGAACTTGTTGAAGTCGGTCGGGGTATGTCATACCCCAGTACACTACTAACGTAACTTTTTGTGTGCTTCTACTTTCAAGGTAAATTATACAGTTTTTTTATTATATTTCACAATATATATTGAATATTTTGGTATTTTTTAACAAAACTAGTGCAATGTCATACAAAGAGGAGCAGCGCAGGCTACGAAGGCTTTGGGATGAGTATGGTTGGATTTCTGAAGAGGAATCTTTTATAGATAGCCTGTCCGAAGGAGAAGAAACAGAAGAAATAGTAGAAACAGATAAAATAAGAGAAATAACGGATTTAACAGGAAACGAATTAAATGAGGAATCGGAAGAAGAACACATGATACAATCTGATGATGATGCAAATTCGGACGCTAGAGGAAGTTATTATTTAGATAAAGACAAATCAAAATGGTCAAAGCTTCCAAGCACTGGAAACATAAGAACTAGATCTGAGAATATAATAACTCACTTACCTGACGTGAAGGGAATTGCAAAACAAAAGAATACCGCGCTTGAGTGCTGGCTACTATTTTTCCCCGAAAATGTGCTGGATGATATTATGAACATTAAATTAGCAAATAAATCCACTAAATATGATACAAATCATCAATATTTAGTCAAAGAGGCTGATAAAAGCGAAATTAAAGCTGTTATTGGCTTGCTCTATTTGAGTGGTTTATACAAGGCAAACCGACAAAACATCGCAGATCTTTGGAATACCGATGGTAGCGGCATTGATTTGTTTCGTACAACAATGTCACTACAAAGGTTTTATATTTTGTTACAATCTCTTCGATTTGATAATATAGAAAATAGAGCACAACGCAAAGACATTGATAAGTTGGCACCCATCAGAGCAGT
This sequence comes from Stenolophus ochropezus, assembly GCA_035578165.1. Lineage (NCBI taxonomy): Eukaryota > Metazoa > Arthropoda > Insecta > Coleoptera > Carabidae > Stenolophus > Stenolophus ochropezus. Next base: position 15,592,004 of record JAQOWZ010000013.1, read on the forward strand.
TTTTGAGCAGTTTGTTGATAACTGTAAGATACACTATGTACCCAGTGAATATCTAACAGTTGACGAGAAGTTGAAGTCATTTAGGGGACGCGTGTCATTTCTTCAGTATATTCCTAACAAGCCAGCAAAATATGGTTTAAAAGTATTCGCTCTTGTTGACGCAAAAACATATTATTGCCTAAATATGGAAGTTTACGTCGGAACACAGCCAGAAGGACCTTACCGGAAAAGCAACAATCCGAAAGATATAGTTGAACGTTTGGTTGAGCCAATATCAGGAACAAAACGTAATATTACTTTTGATAACTGGTTTACCAGCTACCCACTTATGATAAATCTACTGAAAACTCATCAGCTTACATCGGTTGGAACAGTCAGAAAAAATAAGAGACAAATACCATCAGCTTTTCTAAATATACGAAATAGAGAAGCTCGTAGTTCATTGTTTGCCTTCAAAGAGGATATCACAGCTGTGTCGTATGTACCAAAAAAGTCAAAAAATGTCATTCTTTTTTCTACATTACATCATGATGATTCTATAGTTGAAGAATCTAGAGAGAAAAAATTGCTAGAAATCATCAATTTTTATAATTCAACCAAGGGCGGTGTAGATACTTTAGATGAGTTATCTGCAAATTACAGTGTGGCAAGAAACAGCCGTCGATGGCCTTTGACCCTATTTTTTTCATTTTTAAATACTGCAGTGGTTAATGCTCAGGTTATATATACGGCAAATACACAAAGTTTTAATTTGAAGAGGCGTACGTTTTTGAAAGATCTGGGTTTGCAACTTATATCTGAATTTAGAGATCGACGAAGAAAAAACCAACACATACGCAGACGCCTACGTGAAAACCAGCCAGCAGAACGTCACGAACCTGCATCTAAGCGCCGTAGGACTAGCATTAGATGCTCTGTTTGTCCAAGAAATAAAGACAGAAAAACATTTTATGGTTGTATGCAATGCGATACTCCACTTTGCATGGAACATGCATTTTTGAGTTGCGAAGAATGTGCCACATTAGAGACGTCGTAACTTTTTTTCTGTTGTTTTCATTATTATAAATCTTTTTTATTTAGTTTACTAAAGATATATCTTTAAAGTGTGTTTAAGTTATTTGTTAAATTAAATACATAAATAATTTGTATGCAATAATATTAAACCATGTTTTTTCCGAAGCAGAATTGCTATTGTTTTGAATAATTATTTCTATTTTTAAAATAAATGTTACTAAGTACCATTTGTTGATTTTATTTGACCTGAAATAATGCTTAGAAACAAATTTAATCGCTTATTTAATAAAATTTCAAAATTTTCGATTGTTTTAGTGAATTTTTGTTTGGGGTATGACATACCCCACAACACTAACCGTGTGACTTTTTTCCACCACACTAACGAAGGGTTAAACTTAAATTAGTTGTAACACCTTTGCTCAAGTCTATTATTCATGAAATTGTTTTTAAATCTTTAAAATCAATACTCTATAAGAAAATATAATCGTTTAAAGTTCATAGACAGATTGTCAAAAGTGACGGATGACGGCGTGATTCTTCTTAAAGTTAGACATGGCCTCTGGGATCCATTGTTTCAAGGTACTAATTATGCACAGTTTTTATTTTTTTACATGAAAACCACTCACAGTAAAAATATGAGACCCCAAAAGGATCGTAATTCACATTATTCCCTACAATCTAAAAAAAAAAAATTACATCAATCTCTTGTATGGTTCAGGCTGTAGCTACTTATAAAAATTAATCGTTTGTCGTGATGAACCTATAGAGAGTGAGATATAAGAAAAATATAGAGAATCTAATCGTTTAGTATAGGAGATGTTTATATTGTTGAATTCAGAAAAAAATACTCTATTGAATAACCTAAATATAAATATATGTTCCCATTTAAAATAAGAAAGTTGTGTCCCGTATTTTGAGAACTACTGGTCGAAAAAAAATTTTTTTTTTTGCTCATTGTATTAGTCTTGTAAAATAGTGGTTCTTTGCTAATTTAACCAACCTCGTAGCTCTTATAGTTCTCGAGATAGCAATGGTGGCACGCTTAAATGGAACACTCTGTATATCTAGGAAGAAAATTTTAAATTTATGTTCATGGACGTGCGAATTTTTATTATACCGTATTTTTATTTTAGTAATTTGAATAAATTCAAAACCATGCAGATAATGAAGAAGGTAATAATAAATAATGAATGTAAGGTATATTTGAAGTATTGACATCAAATTGATTGTACAAAAAAATAATAACAATAAACGCCTGTGGAAGTAAATGTTAATATTTATTTCCAGGATATAAAATTTAAGAACTTCGCAGTTTTGCAATAGCCAATCATACTATTAAGACTACTTTTAATAATATATAATGACGATGATGAAACTAATAAACATTTGTTGTAATGTATATTATTTATTTATAACCATTTCAAAGCGGCACGCGAGACCGTTTAGGAAATAATTAAAAATATATGTTTAATTTGTCAAGGTTTGAACTTGAGGAATTTTTTTCACACTCTTCTACGGGGGATGCTACTATGTGTTGTACCTAGAAACATTTGTTGTAATGTATATTATTTATTTATAACAATTTAAAAGCGGCACGCGAGACCGTTTAGAAAATAAATAATAATAACTTACCACTTGCTCTGGTTTGAGACCGCCTCGATCCTAATTTTTTTTTTAATTTATATTTATTATTTATATCATACCTTGAAAAAAATTATTCAAAGATGAATTTAACTAATTTTCATACATTCTTTTTTATTATACCTTAGCAAAATTTGTAGTTTCATACAATACATTAAGTTTGACAGAACTTAAATGTCATAACTTGACACAATAAGTATGAAGTTAGTTAAAGAATATATAAAAATGTATTATTTTGAAAATAATTATCTATTTTATAAATATAAATAATGTGAAATAACATACCGAAATTTATAAACTGATAGATTTTTATATTGCCAAAAAAAATGATTATATTCATGTTTTTCTGTTGCTAAGTTCATTTATATATTAATGAAGCTGAATTATATTTGTATTTATCTACAACTATTGTTATTGTTATTAATAATTTATTTTTCATTATAAATATCAATTAAATGATTATAAAAGTATAATAAATACAATTTGAATAGTTATTTTGAAATTTAAGTGCTACTTTCGCGCCATCTGTTGAGGTATATATGAACTACTCACACATAACTGAAAATTTATATGCCTGTTAGTTGTAGATAAAGTGACCGATTTTTATACGTTCTTTTGCATTATTTCTTAATGAAAACATGAATTTTCGTACAGTACAAATACATGCAAGTTCGACTAAGAGCTGATGCCATCAGCTGGTAATCAGACGCACTACTCGGTGAATATTTGGTTTGAGAAGGTGTTTATTGTTTCATACATCAGTTACAAATGGATAAATGGATAGATACTTTGTTTATGTAAACGTTTACATCTGAGAAATCATCTCATTTCATTATAAAATACTACAGAATTTTGAAAAATGTAATCTCTATTGTAATCAAATGTTTTCATCAGAAATAAATAATATTTTACAATTTGTAAATGTTTAAATTATAACAATATAACGAATATTCAACCACAAACTTTAGGCAGGTTTTTAAATGCAATTTTATTTCATAAATAATAATAATTCATTCTTAATCAATTACTTGTTTGTGCACAAATATATATATATATATATATATATATATATATATATATATATATATATATATATATATATATTTGTAGAACATTATTTATTATAGAAATAGGTTTCACTATTTTAAAAGTGTTTAGACTACATTCAAACCTGTAATCAAAACCTTTAACTTATGTCACAAATGTAAGTACTTAAAGGATAGTACAAACAACATATTTGAACTAATTAGTTTAAGAAGAATAAGAAGAAAAGCCTATTGGTTTTTTAAATTTATAGAAAAATATCAATTTTGTTATAATTATACCCGAACCTGTGATGAAGACATTTGAACCTTTTTACATATGTAACTGGTAAACAATTAGCTATTTATATATAAATATTAATGTTATACCTTAAAGTAAATATACTAAACATCATATCAACCAATTGAAATTCATTGTGTTACTGTATTTCTAAATAAAATATGATTATTTTTTAATTTACAATTTTTCTATATTGTAATCAACCGAAATATAAGAAATTAAATTGCAATTTAATTATTCAAATTTTATTATTTATAAGTTGAATATAATGAAAATCTGAGTATTAATCTTAGATTTAAATTTAAAATTAAATTACTCGGTAAGTTGAGTACCAACCTAAAAGTCTTGTGGTATAAACTATGGACTATTTAAAAAGGGTCATATTCCCATAATACCTTTACAGAAATGTAGGTCATTCTACATGTAAACCTGCTTAAAGTTGGCAAAGACTACCTAATTTTATGACTCCAATAAAATTTAAATTATAGAATCTCTCATCACTTATATTTAAATACAAATAGATAACACAGATATAAAAAAATCTGATGTGTCCAACATATTAACTTCAATATATTCTACATAAGTTTTTCCGTACATTCAATTTACTACTCGGTGAATATTTGGTTTGGAAAGATGTTTATTGTTTCATACATCAGTTACAAATGAATAAATGGATAGATACTTTGTTTATGTAAACGTTTACATCTGAGAAATCATCTCATTTCATTATAAAATACTACAGAATTTTGAAAAATATCATCTCTGTTGTAATCATATGTTTTCATCAGAAATGTCAAAAAATGCGTAAAGAAAGTGTAAAATGCAATTAATTAAAGTTTAATAAGGTCCAGATACATCATTTATTTATATACTAATTATTGTACATTAAATTGTTAAACAATTCCCTCCAAAACGGTATGAAGCAAAGGGTTTTTAGGTTTTCCACGTAATCAGACAAAATCCATTGTCTAGCTCTCTAAAATATGTATAAATTAGATAAAAAAGTATTTATAATAAGGGAAGAATACTGTACAGTATGTATTTACCTTTGCAAGTGTTTGAATAGTAATCAAATATCAATTTTTAAAAGTGAGATTGTAAATCGACTTTGAAATGGAGTTTTCTTGATTAAATAATCCATTCTGGAATAGTCTTGTGAATTTATTTTAAAGAATATATTATATTCTCATTCATTTTAACAATATTTGCCCAATAAATTGTTTTATTTAATTTAAAAATTCATCTTAGTGTATCTGAGTACGTGTAGGTTATAGTCTCATCTAAAAAATAAATTATTTAACGATTAATATATAAATATTTATATTCCATATGTAAGTACCTTGTAATAGAGATGATTTCGTACAATATTTCATTATAAATTTTAGCAAAAATGTGATTTTTCAAGCAGATAACTCGGCCGTGTCTCCAACTCAAGTGTCAAATGCATCATTTTTGTTAAATTTTATAATATCGTGCAATTTTTCTAGTTTCATTTTAAAGGATACGTTATATTCCCACGTTTAATAATGTTTTTTATCCAACGAAATGCTTTATTTCATTTAAAATTCATCTCGATATGCCAGAGTTCATATAAGTTAAGATAACTAAATAAAAATGAGAAAAAATTAGTATTAATATGCAAATATTTATATCATACCTTAAAGTACATGGTATTACTGATGATTTGTAATAATTTTCATACAATATCTCGCTGTAATTTTAAAAAAAATAGCCTTTTTCAGCGAGCTATCCGTCACTTGATGAGCCCCGGCAGCAACTGTCAAAATTGCCGGTTATACAAAACTTTGTATTTTAAAGTGTTTTAATTGAAAAGAAAATATATAGATAAATTAAGTTTTATAGTAATAGACATAATAATACAAACATTACCTTGTAATTCGCCGTATTTCTCGAGATTTATTCTTTTGAAATGTACCTGTAATGGTGGAATGCAGTTCTCAAATAAAAGTGAAAACGAACGCCAAAATGGAATTAATATTTTTATTTAAAATACATTTTTATTGAAATGTATATGTACGATTCATTAAAATATACTGATTTATAACAAAATATATTATATTTACAATTTATAATAGCCTATTTATATTTTTGGTAGCCTTACGTATGATAAACGTCAGAAATCAAAAATTTAAATATTTTAAATACACCACACTTAATATTCAGTGTATTTGTATTTATTTCGCTCACTATTATAATGTGTAAAAACATAATTACCTTTACAATATCTCTTTTCATATTCAAAATAAATCAATTAAAAGTTTCATATTGAATTGTCAAAAATGACGGATGACACAGTAATTCTTTTCAAATTTAAACCTGGCATCTAAGATATTTTTTTCAGTTTTGTTCCAGTTATACTTTTTAGCTTAGTTTTCGATTTTTTACACAAAAACTATGCACGGTAAAAATATGAGACACCCAAAAGCGATTGGTCCTCAAAAAACCACATCTAATAAAATAATATTAAAATTATTACATGAATGGTTTGATCTGTACCCGTGAGCAAACTTTTTGCGATGCTCGAGATGAATCCAACTATATATATATAGAAATATAGAGAGTGAAACTATCAAAATAGTATATGACTAGCGAATTCTCGGCTACGCCGAGCTTTCCCTAGAGCTCCGCTGTCAGTGCAAAAAACAAATGCCGATCGACATGAAACAATTATTTCATATTTCCACGTCAGGCCTCACCGAGACCTTTCATTAGATTGCAAACACGATATGCTTCTAATAATATTTTGAAAAAACAAAAGCCGGTCGACATGAAACATTTTTGTCATTTATGTACCCCAACTCTTACCGAGACCTTCCATTTGATACCATACACGACATACTTCTGACAACTTTCTGCATAAAACAAAAGTCAAACGACATGAAACATTTTTATCATATCTACACGCTAGCCCACACCGAGACTTTTTATTTGATACCAAACACTATATACTTGTGACAACTTTTTGCAAAAAACAAATACCGATCGACATAGCACATTTTTGCCAATTCTGCACGCTAGCCCTCTCCGAGACCTTTCATTTGATACCAAACACGACATACTTCTGACAACTTTTTGCATAAAACAAAAGCTGTTCGACATGAAACATTTTTGTCATTTATGCACACCAGCCTTAACCGAGACTTTTCATTTGATACCAAACACGACATACTCCTGACAACTTCTTGCATAAAACAAAAGTCGATTAACATGGAACATTTTTGTCATTTCTGTATGCTAGCCCACAACAAGACCTTTTATTTGATACCAAACATGACATATTTCTAACAATTTTTTGAAAAACAAAAACCGGTCGATGTAAAATATATTTGTCATTTATGCAAGCCAGAAAACATTTATATAGAAAACATACATTTTTAAAGTAATTTTAGAATTTTACAAAATTAATAATTAATATCAAATATAATATTAATTAGAATGACATAATAACAATAATAAACTCTCAGATAGAATTTTTTTTTAATTTCCGTAACAGTCTAATTTTTGCCGAAAAAGGTACATATTATATTTAATATATTTCATACAATAGACGTGCGGTTCCATTGGTTATGATTTTATCTGATGTAGAGTTGAAATATGAACAACTTTGTACTTTTGTAGTTTTGCTCTAAATATATCAGGAGAGAGAGAGTATTCGCAATTTTTTGAATACTTGATTTTGTTAAGTGATCATAACTGTCAAATGAAATTAAAATAAAATTAAAAAAATAATGAAATATGAAAATAAAAATTATAAACTGTTTTATTTCATTCATTATACTTTTATTCACATATTTAATTCAAGGCAATCTAATTCCAGGTAAAACAATGACTTGTATTATTATTGTCATATTTTAATCAAATTAATATAAAACTTCAGATGCATTTTTCTCAAAAAAAAATCGTTATGTTAGGGTATGATAATATTATATCATTGAATTCAGAATAATATTCTCTATTGAATAAGCAAATGAAAAAATAGGTTCACAATTAAAATAAAAAAGTTGGGACACGTATTTTGAGAAACACTGGTTTAAAAAAAAATTAGTTTGTCTCATGTTAATAGTGTTGTAAAATAGAATTTTTTTGCTAATTTAACTGACCTTGTAGCTCTTATAGTTCTCGAGATAGCAATAGTGGACAAAATAAAATGAACACCTTTATACACATAATTTTTATAGGTTTAACAATACCGTTTGAACCAGTATTTGTAAAATTTGTTTCTGTATACATCTGAGAAAATCAATAATTTTAATAGTTTAAAAAAATCACATAGATGGCACTAATTAAGAATTTTATTGCATCTGCTAAGGAAGGAATCGATATAATTATTAAATTAATTTATATTTTTATATTTAATTTCATATGTATATGAATTAAAATATTATTATTATATTAACTGGTAGTGATAGTGTTGTTATATTTATTTCCAAATCACAAGTATGATGTGAAAAGAAAAAAACCTGAATCTCCAGAGTAAATACAAAGGGCTCTTATAATATTTATTATTGAAAATTATGTTATGAAATAAATATAATAAAATATATAAATATGCATTGAAAACATAAATGTACAATTACATCTTATTTAGAACAAACTGTATGAAATATTTAAAAAAAAAGTCGTGAATCTTCGGAATAAATGTAGATAGAAACTTCTTATCTCTCTCTACGAATAATGAAATGGCAAACGGTAATATAAAGCATGTGCTTTATGAATTTAACGTTACTATTTTCATGTTAAGTATGGTTTGTTAGATAATATTACAACATCACAAGTCCATTTTCGTGTATAAAATATTAGTTGAAACTTGACATACTGATCTCGCTTCACTTTCGGTTTCCAAGCCATAACACATAGCTTGATTACAATAAAAATTGTAGCCATTGATTCTTATCAACAACATTTTCATTATAATAATCATTGTCATATTTTTTTCGGTACCAATCTAATTCTATTGGTACATACGTACATCTACAATGAAAGAGTTCATTGCAGAATATGTAGTATTATTGCGAATTTATCTATCGTATGACATTTTTATTACGGTTTTTATATTTTGACTTCTTCTTTCTACTGATTTTTTCTTTGCTCTTCCAACCCTATTTAATGTGCTTTCAATTTCGCTATAAGTATAATACTTATATTTTTAGCAATGTCAAAATGACAAGATCATTTGACAACTGTATTTTGGATGCGTTCAAACATGGGTTATACAGTCGGATTACTGAATGTGACCGGTGTAAATTTTTAAATTCAAAGAAACTTGTTAATAAATTTAATAAGAACACAATTTTTTTTTAATAAAAATATCATAAATATACCTTAACAAATAACAATGAGCCTTTAGGGTCCCGAAAATTTACAAAAAGAGCAGCTAACAATCAAAGCCGGCCGTTTACTTTTAAATTTTCGGGTATCTAAAGGCTTATTGTTAAACGGTAAATATTTTTGATTTCTAAGTAAATCATTTTAAAATATATCTTATCATTTTAATAGATACACTTCGTTTATGAAAATGAATTTTAGATGTCAGATTGTCAAATTTGAATTGAATAAAATAAGTAAAATATATGAAATAATAATGTTCATAAAGTAATTTTTATTTACTCTCCAATGAATATAAAAGTATAATAATATTATATAGTAAAATGAAATATTTTTATAATTAGAGAATAATAACTAAAACTAACTATAGGAATTGCAAACCTTGCTCGCAACTGTCATCATCACAAATTTTGACATAAATAATCCATTATTTAAAAACTTTATGGTTGTATATGAAAGAATATATTATATTTACTCTTTTTATAGCATTATTTATGATAAAAATAGCTTCTTTTAATTTAATTTGATTACACTTTGAACCAGTAACCTAATATGACATCTGTAAGTGATAAAAATAAAAAAATTACCTAATAATATTTATATCGTACCTTAAACTAATATCCAACAATTTTCAAACATTTTTTTTTGCATTATTTCGTAGTAAAAATATAAATTTTCATGTAATCCATTCACCTGGGAGCACATGTCATCAAAAGCATTTCTCGTTAAATATTTGGTTTCAGAAAGTGTTTATTGTTTGAAATATCAATGATAATTGAATAATTGGATAGATACTTTGTTTTTGTATACGTTTTTATTTAAAAAATCATCTCATTCCATAATAAAATACAATAGAAATTTTAAAAATCTAATTGTTGTTGTAATCAAATACTTTCATCTGAAATTTGATGAAAGAATACATAAAGAATGTACAAAATGCAGTTACTTACATTTTAATATAATCCAGATACATAATTGAAAATAATTATTGTACAATAAATTATTAAACATTTCTTCCAAGGGGGTATGAAGGAAAGGTTTGTCAGTATTTTTAAATAAATGTGTTTATGACTGAATACGACGCGCCTTGTTTGATTTCCATAATTAAATTTTTGTCAATAATGTTATTATCCATAATTTTATGTTATTCTTTTCTATGAATATATTCTTGTTTGGATAACTACGAGTATAACTGAAATGAAAACACATATTTAAATACATTCAAGAAAATATAAAATTACATACTTACATTATAAAATGTAGTGTAATTTTACTTTTAAACTAATTTTATTATATATTTCTCCAAGCAAATACAAGACTTGCAAGATGATTTTTTGATTAGAGCTGACGTTTGGACAAGTCATATGTCATGAAAATTTAAATATTGTAAATAAGGTTTGCCGTAAATTATTATGTACAATGCACTTTTATGATAATCAGTTATACTTCAGTAGTGTTATTTTTAGTAATTTTATGTTATTTCTCTTCTATAAATATACTCTTGTTTGGATAACCAATTAAAAATTGTAACTGAAATAAAAATACATCTTTAAATACAACGAAACAAATTTAAAATAATATACTTACATCACAAAGTGTATTGTACATAGTTTACTTTATATTTCTGTATATTTCTCTTTGAAAATATAAAACTTGTGCCACGAATTTTTTGATTGACTGACCCAACAGATGATAAACGTCAAACGTCATAAAATTAAATATTTTAAATACACCACACTTAATATTCAGTGTGTTTGTATATATTTCGCTCACTATAATAATGTGTAAAAATATAATTACCTTTACAATATCTCTTTTCATTTTCAAAATAAATCAATTAAAAGTTTCATATTGAATTGTCAAAAATGACGGATGGCACAGTAATTCTTTTTAAATTTAAACCTGGCATCTAGGATATTTTTTTCAGTTTTGTTCCAGTTTTCTTTTTGGGCTTAGTTTTCGATTTTTTACACAAAAACTATGCACAGTAAAAATATGGGACACCCAAAAGCGATTGGTCCTCATTAAACCACATATAATAAAATAATATTAAAATTATTACATGAACGGTTTGACCTGTACCCGTGAGCAAAATTTTTGCGATGCTCGAGATGAATCCAAATATAGATAGATAGATAGATATATAGATAGTGAATCTATCAAAATAGTATATGATGTTTATATTGTTGAATTCAGAAAAAAATACTCTATCGAATAACCTAAAAATAAATATATGTTCCCATTTAAAATAAGAAAGTTGTGTCCCGAATTTTGAGAACCACTGGTCGAAAAAAAAATTTTTTTGCTCATTGTATTAGACTTGTAAAATGGTGGTTCTTTGCTAATTTAACCAACCTCGTAGCTCTTATAGTTCTCGAGATAGCAATGGTGGCACGCTTAAATGGAACAACCTGTATATCTAGGAAGAAAATTTTAAATTTATGTTCATGGACGTGCGAATTTTTATTATACCGTATTTTTATTTTAGTAATTTGAATAAATTAAAACCATGCAGATAATGAAGAAGATAATAATAAATAATGAATGTAAGAAATATTAGAAGTATTGATATCAAATTGATTGTACAAAAAAATAATAACAATAAACGCCTGTGGAAGCAAATGTTAATATTTATTTCCAGGATATAAAATTTAAGAACTTCGTAGTTTTGCAATAGCCAATCATAATATTAAGACTACTTTTAATAATATATAATGACGATGATGAAACTAAAAAACATTTGTTGTAATGTATATTATTTATTTATAACCATTTCAAAGCGGCACGCGAGACCGTTTAGGAAATAAATAAAAATATATGTTTAATTTGTCAAGTTTTGAACTTGAGGAATTTTTTTCACACTCTTCTACGGGGGATGCTACTATGTGTTGTACCTAGAAACATTTGTTGTAATGTATATTATTTATTTATAACAATTTAAAAGCGGCACGCGAGACCGTTTAGAAAGTAAATAATAATAACTTACCACTTGCTCTGGTTTGAGACCGCCTCGATCCTAATTTTTTTTTTAATTTATATTTATTATTTATATCATACCTTGAAAAAAATTATTCAAAGATGAATTTAACTAATTTTCATACATTCTTTTTTATTATACCTTAGCAAAATTTGTAGTTTCATACAATACATTAAGTTTGACAGAACTTAAATGTCATAACTTGACACAATAAGTATGAAGTTAGTTAAAGAATATATAAAAATGTATTATTTTGAAAATAATTATCTATTTTATAAATATAAATAATGTGAAATAACATACCGAAATTTATAAACTGATAGATTTTTATATTGCCAAAAAAAATGATTATATTCATGTTTTTCTGTTGCTAAGTTCATTTATATATTAATGAAGCTGAATTATATTTGTATTTATCTACAACTATTGTTATTGTTATTAATAATTTATTTTTCATTATAAATATCAATTAAATGATTATAAAAGTATAATAAATACAATTTGAATAGTTATTTTGAAATTTAAGTGCTACTTTCGCGCCATCTGTTGAGGTATATATGAACTACTCACACATAACTGAAAATTTATATGCCTGTTAGTTGTAGATAAAGTGACCGATTTTTATACGTTCTTTTGCATTATTTCTTAATGAAAACATGAATTTTCGTACAGTACAAATACATGCAAGTTCGACTAAGAGCTGATGCCATCAGCTGGTAATCAGACGCACTACTCGGTGAATATTTGGTTTGAGAAGGTGTTTATTGTTTCATACATCAGTTACAAATGGATAAATGGATAGATACTTTGTTTATGTAAACGTTTACATCTGAGAAATCATCTCATTTCATTATAAAATACTACAGAATTTTGAAAAATGTAATCTCTATTGTAATCAAATGTTTTCATCAGAAATAAATAATATTTTACAATTTGTAAATGTTTAAATTATAACAATATAACGAATATTCAACCACAAACTTTAGGCAGGTTTTTAAATGCAATTTTATTTCATAAATAATAATAATTCATTCTTAATCAATTACTTGTTTGTGCACAAATATATATATATATATATATATATATATATATATATATATATATATATATATATATATTTGTAGAACATTATTTATTATAGAAATAGGTTTCACTATTTTAAAAGTGTTTAGACTACATTCAAACCTGTAATCAAAACCTTTAACTTATGTCACAAATGTAAGTACTTAAAGGATAGTACAAACAACATATTTGAACTAATTAGTTTAAGAAGAATAAGAAGAAAAGCCTATTGGTTTTTTAAATTTATAGAAAAATATCAATTTTGTTATAATTATACCCGAACCTGTGATGAAGACATTTGAACCTTTTTACATATGTAACTGGTAAACAATTAGCTATTTATATATAAATATTAATGTTATACCTTAAAGTAAATATACTAAACATCATATCAACCAATTGAAATTCATTGTGTTACTGTATTTCTAAATAAAATATGATTATTTTTTAATTTACAATTTTTCTATATTGTAATCAACCGAAATATAAGAAATTAAATTGCAATTTAATTATTCAAATTTTATTATTTATAAGTTGAATATAATGAAAATCTGAGTATTAATCTTAGATTTAAATTTAAAATTAAATTACTCGGTAAGTTGAGTACCAACCTAAAAGTCTTGTGGTATAAACTATGGACTATTTAAAAAGGGTCATATTCCCATAATACCTTTACAGAAATGTAGGTCATTCTACATGTAAACCTGCTTAAAGTTGGCAAAGACTACCTAATTTTATGACTCCAATAAAATTTAAATTATAGAATCTCTCATCACTTATATTTAAATACAAATAGATAACACAGATATAAAAAAATCTGATGTGTCCAACATATTAACTTCAATATATTCTACATAAGTTTTTCCGTACATTCAATTTACTACTCGGTGAATATTTGGTTTGGAAAGATGTTTATTGTTTCATACATCAGTTACAAATGAATAAATGGATAGATACTTTGTTTATGTAAACGTTTACATCTGAGAAATCATCTCATTTCATTATAAAATACTACAGAATTTTGAAAAATATCATCTCTGTTGTAATCATATGTTTTCATCAGAAATGTCAAAAAATGCGTAAAGAAAGTGTAAAATGCAATTAATTAAAGTTTAATAAGGTCCAGATACATCATTTATTTATATACTAATTATTGTACATTAAATTGTTAAACAATTCCCTCCAAAACGGTATGAAGCAAAGGGTTTTTAGGTTTTCCACGTAATCAGACAAAATCCATTGTCTAGCTCTCTAAAATATGTATAAATTAGATAAAAAAGTATTTATAATAAGGGAAGAATACTGTACAGTATGTATTTACCTTTGCAAGTGTTTGAATAGTAATCAAATATCAATTTTTAAAAGTGAGATTGTAAATCGACTTTGAAATGGAGTTTTCTTGATTAAATAATCCATTCTGGAATAGTCTTGTGAATTTATTTTAAAGAATATATTATATTCTCATTCATTTTAACAATATTTGCCCAATAAATTGTTTTATTTAATTTAAAAATTCATCTTAGTGTATCTGAGTACGTGTAGGTTATAGTCTCATCTAAAAAATAAATTATTTAACGATTAATATATAAATATTTATATTCCATATGTAAGTACCTTGTAATAGAGTTGATTTCGTACAATATTTCATTATAAATTTTAGCAAAAATGTGATTTTTCAAGCAGATAACTCGGCCGTGTCTCCAACTCAAGTGTCAAATGCATCATTTTTGTTAAATTTTATAATATCGTGCAATTTTTCTAGTTTCATTTTAAAGGATACGTTATATTCCCACGTTTAATAATGTTTTTTATCCAACGAAATGCTTTATTTCATTTAAAATTCATCTCGATATGCCAGAGTTCATATAAGTTAAGATAACTAAATAAAAATGAGAAAAAATTAGTATTAATATGCAAATATTTATACCATACCTTAAAGTACATGGTATTACTGATGATTTGTAATAATTTTCATACAATATCTCGCTGTAATTTTAGAAAAAATAGCCTTTTTCAGCGAGCTATCCGTCACTTGATGAGCCCCGGCAGCAACTGTCAAAATTGCCGGTTATACAAAACTTTGTATTTTAAAGTGTTTTAATTGAAAAGAAAATATATAGATAAATTAAGTTTTATAGTAATAGACATAATAATACAAACATTACCTTGTAATTCGCCGTATTTCTCAAGATTTATTCTTTTGAAATGTACCTGTAATGGTGGAATGCAGTTCTCAAATAAAAGTGAAAACGAACGCCAAAATGGAATTAATATTTTTATTTAAAATACATTTTTATTGAAATGTATATGTACGATTCATTAAAATATACTGATTTATAACAAAATATATTATATTTACAATTTATAATAGCCTATTTATATTTTTGGTAGCCTTACGTATGATAAACGTCAGAAATCAAAAATTTAAATATTTTAAATACACCACACTTAATATTCAGTGTATTTGTATATATTTCGCTCACTATTATAATGTGTAAAAACATAATTACCTTTACAATATCTCTTTTCATATTCAAAATAAATCAATTAAAAGTTTCATATTGAATTGTCAAAAATGACGGATGACACAGTAATTCTTTTCAAATTTAAACCTGGCATCTAGGATATTTTTTTCAGTTTTGTTCCAGTTATACTTTTTAGCTTAGTTTTCGATTTTTTACACAAAAACTATGCACGGTAAAAATATGAGACACCCAAAAGCGATTGGTCCTCAAAAAACCACATCTAATAAAATAATATTAAAATTATTACATGAATGGTTTGACCTGTACCCGTGAGCAAACTTTTTGCGATGCTCGAGATGAATCCAACTATATATATATAGAAATATAGAGAGTGAAACTATCAAAATAGTATATGATGTTTATATCGCTGAATTCAGAAAAAAATGCTCTATCGAATAACCTAAAAATAAACATATGTTCCCATCTAAAAAGAGAAAGTTGTGTCCCGTATGTTGAGAACCACAGGTCAAAAAAAAGTTTTTTTTTGCTCTTTGTATTAGTCTTGTAAAATGGTGGTTCTTTGCTAATTTAACCAACCTCGTAGCTCTTATAGTTCTCCAGATAGAAATGGTGGCACGCTTAAATGGAACACCCTGTATATGAACTACTCACACATAACTTATCAAATAATATCATATATTTAATATTCCAACTTTGGAAATTGATGAATTTTTTTCACACCCTTCTACGGGGGGTGCTACTATGTGTTAGACCTAGAAACATTTGTTGTAATGTATATTATTTATTTATAACACGTTCAAAGTGGTACGCGAGACCGTTTAGGAAATAAATAAAAATACATGTTGATAAATAAATGAAATTATAGAGATTTTAAATTTCCCGCGCTTAGGTATTTTGAGATACAACGGTTTAATCATCAAAATACATAAGAAGAAAAGATTTAAATAATACGTTTAACCCAATTTTATGTATTTTTATTATATCTTAACAATATTTGTATTTTCATACAATACATTCAGTTTGACAGAACTTAAATGTCATAACTTGACACAATAAGTATGAAGTTAGTTAAAGAATATATAAAAATGTATTATTTTGAAAATAATTATCTATTTTATAAATATAAATAATGTGAAATAACATACCAAAAATTATAAACTGATACATTTTTATATTGCCAAAAAAAACATGATTATATTCATGTTTTTCTGTTGCTATGTTCATTTATATATTAATGAAGCTGAATTATATATGTATTTATCTACAACTATTGTTATTGTTATTAATAATTTATTTTTTATTATAAATATCAATATAAATGATTATAAAAGTATAATAAATACAATTTGAATAGTTATTTTGGAATTTAAGTGATCCTGTGGCGCCATCTGTTGAGGTATATATGAACTACTCACACATAACTGAAAATTTATATGCCTGTTAGTTGTAGATAAAGTAACCAATTTTTATACGTTCTTTTGCATTATTTCTTAATGAAAACATGAATTTTTGTGCAGTACAATCACAGTCAAGTTCGACTTAGAGAATATGAATATTTGGTTTGAAAAGATGTTTATTGTTTCATACATCAGTTACAAATGAATAAATGGATAGATAATTTGTTTATGTAAACATTTACATCTGAGAAATCATCTCATTTCATTATAAAATACTACAGAATTTTGAAAAATGTAATCTCTGTTGTAATCAGATGTTTTTAACAGAAATGTCAAGAAATGCGTAAAGAAAGTGTAAAATGCAATTAATTAAAGTTTAATAAGGTCCAGATACATCATTTATTTATATACTAATTATTGTACATTAAACTGTTGAACAATTCCCTCCAAAACGGTATGAAGCAAAGGGTTTTCAGGTTTTCCACGTAATCAGACAAAATCCATTGTCTAGCTCTCTAAAATATGTATAAATTAGATAAAAAAGTATTTATAATAAGGGTAGAATACTGTACAGTATGTATTTACCTTTGCTAGTGTTTGAATAGTAATCAAAAATCAATTTTTAAAAGTGAGATTCTAAATCGACTTTGAAATGGAGTTTTCTTGATTAAATAATACTTTCTGGAATAGTCTTGTGAATTTATTTTAAAGAATATATTATATTCTCATTCATTTTAACAATATTAGCCCAACGAATTGTTTTAATTAATTTAAAAATTCACCATTGTGTATCTGAGTACGTGTAGGTTATAGTCTCATCTAAAAAATGAAATATTTAACTATTAATATATAAATATTTATATTCCATATGGAAGTACCTTGTAACAGAGATGATTTCGTACAATATTTCATTATACATTTTAGTAAAAATGTCATATTTCAAGCAGATAACTCGGTCGTGTCTCCAACTCAAGTGTCAAATACGGCATTTTTGTTAAATTTTATAATATCGTGCAAAATTTCTGGTTTCATTTTAAAGGATACGTTATATTTCCGCATTTAATAATGATTTTCATCCAACGAATAGCCTTATTTCATATAAATTTCATCTCGATATGCCAGAGTTCATACAGGTTAGGAAAACTAAATAAAAATGAGAAAAAATTAGTATTAATATGCAAAAATTTATATCATACCTTAAAATACATTGTATTACTGATAATTTGTGATAATTCTCATACAATATCTCGCTGTAATATTAGAAAAAATAGCCTTTTTCACCGAGCTATCCGTCACTTGATGAGCCCCGGAAGCAACTGTCAAAATTGCCGGTTATACAAAACTTTGTAATTTAAAGTGTTTTAATTGAAAAGAAAACATATAGATAAATTAAGTTTTATAGTAATACACCTAATAATACAAATATTACCTTTTAATTCGCAGTATTTCTCAAGATTTCTCGTTCTAAAATATACCTGTAATGGCTGAAAGCAGTTCTCAAACAAAAGTGAAAATGGAATTAGTTTTTTTTATTTAAAATACGTTTTTATTGGAATGTATATGTACGAATCATTAAAATATACTGATTTATAACAAAATATATTATATTTACAATTTATAATAGCCTATTTATATTTTTGGTACCCTTATGTATAATAAACGTCAATGTCATAAAATTAAATATTTCAAATACACCACATTTAACATTCAGTGTATTTGTATATGTTTCGCTCACTATTATAATGTGTAAAAACATAATTACCTTTACAATATCTCTTTTCATTTTCAAAATAAATCAAGTAAAAGTTTCATATTGAATTGTCAAAAATGACGGATGGCACAGTAATTCTTTTTAAATTTAAACCTGGCATCTAGGATATTTTTTTCAGTTTTGTTCCAGTTTTCCTTTTTCGCTTAGTTTTCGATTTTTTACACAAAAACTATGCACGGCAAAAATATGGGATACCCAAAAGCGATTGGTCCTCATTAAACCGCATCTAATAAAATAATATTAAAATTATTCAATGAATGGTTTGACCTGTACCCGTGAGCAAAATTTTTGCGATGCTCGAGATGAATCCAAATATAGATAGATATATAGATAGTGAATCTATCAAAATAGTATATGACTAGCGAATTCTCGGCTACGCCGAGCATTCCCTAGAGCTCTGCTGTCAGTGCAAAAAACAAATGCCGATCGACATGAAACAATTATTTCATATTTGCACGTCAGGCCTCACCCAGACCTTTCATTAGATTGCAAACACGATATACTTCTAATAATATTTTGGAAAAAACAAAAGCCGGTCGACATGAAACATTTTTGTCATTTATGTACCCCAAATCTCACCGAGACCTTTAATTTGATACCAAACACCACATACTTCTGACAACTCCCTGCATTAAACAAAAGTCGGTCGACATGAAACATTTTTAACATATTTACACGCTAGCCCACACCCAGACTTTTCACTTGATACCAAACACTATATACTTGTGACAACCTTTTGCAAAAAACAAAAGCCGATCGACATAGCACATTTTTTGTCAATTCTGTAGGCTAGCCCTCAACGAGACCTTTCATTTGATACCAAACACGACATACTTCTGACAACTTTTTGCAAAAAACAAAAGCCGATCGACATGGAACATTTTTGTCAATTCTGCAGGCTAGCCCTCTCCGAGACCTTTCATTTCATACCAAACACGACATACTTCTGACAACTTTTTGCACAAAACAAAAGCCGATCGACATGGAACATTTTTGTCAATCCTGCACGCTAGCCCTCTCCGAGACCTTTCATTTGATATCAAACACGATATACTTCTGACAACTTTTTGCAAAAAACAAAAACAGATCGATATAGTACATTTTTGTCAATTCTGCAGGCTAGCCCTCAACGAGACCTTTCATTTGATACCAAACACGACATACATCTGACAACTTTTTGCATAAAACAAAAGCCGATCGACATGGAACATTTTTGTTAATTCTGCACGCTAGCCCTCTCCGAGACCTTTCATTTGATATCAAACACGACATACTTCTGACAACTTTTTGCAAAAAACAAAAGCCGATCGACATGGAACATTTTTGTCAATTCTGCAGGCTAGCCCTCTCCGAGACCTTTCATTTGATACCAAACACGACATACTTCTGACAACTTTTTGCACAAAACAAAAGCCGATCGACATGGAACATTTTTGTCAATTCTGCACGCTAGATCTCAACGAGACCTTTGATTTGAGACCAAACTCGACATATCTTTGAGAAATTTTTGCAAAAACAAAAGCCGATCAACATTGACCTTTTTTTTTAATTCTACACGCCAGCCCTTATCGAGCCTTTTCATTTGATACCAAACACCACATACTTCTGACAACTTCCTGCATTAAACAAAAGTCGGTCGACATGAAACATTTTTAACATATTTACATGCTAGCCCACACCCAGACTTTTCACTTGATACCAAACACTATATACTTGTGACAACCTTTTGCAAAAAACAAAAGCCGATCGACATAGCACATTTTTTGTCAATTCTGTAGGCTAGCCCTCAACGAGACCTTTCATTTGATACCAAACACGACATACTTCTGACAACTTTTTGCAAAAAACAAAAGCCCATCGACATGGAACATTTTTGTCAATTCTGCAGGCTAGCCCTCTCCGAGACCTTTCATTTGATACCAAACACGACATACTTCTGACAACTTTTTGCACAAAACAAAAGCCGATCGACATGGAACATTTTTGTCAATCCTGCACGCTAGCCCTCTCCGAGACCTTTCATTTGATATCAAACACGATATACTTCTGACAACTTTTTGCAAAAAACAAAAACAGATCGATATAGTACATTTTTGTCAATTCTGCAGGCTAGCCCTCAACGAGACCTTTCATTTGATACCAAACACGACATACATCTGACAACTTTTTGCATAAAACAAAAGCCGATCGACATGGAACATTTTTGTTAATTCTGCACGCTAGCCCTCTCCGAGACCTTTCATTTGATATCAAACACGACATACCTCTGACAACTTTTTGCAAAAAACAAAAGCCGATCGACATGGAACATTTTTGTCAATTCTGCAGGCTAGCCCTCTCCGAGACCTTTCATTTGATACCAAACACGACATACTTCTGACAACTTTTTGCACAAAACAAAAGCCGATCGACATGGAACATTTTTGTCAATTCTGCACGCTAGATCTCAACGAGACCTTTGATTTGAGACCAAACTCGACATATCTTTGAGAAATTTTTGCAAAAACAAAAGCCGATCAACATTGACCTTTTTTTTTAGTTCTACACGCCAGCCCTTATCGAGCCTTTTCATTTGATACCAAACACCACATACTTCTCACAACATTTTCCAAAAAACAAAAGCCGTTCAATATAGAACATTTTTGTTCATTCTGCACGCTAGCCCTCATCGTGACCTAGGCTAATATAACAAATTTATGTCATTCGTGCACACCAGTCCGTATTGTGTCGTTTCCTTAAAACCCAAGGACGACCCACTTCTAACAAGTTTTTACGAAAAACAAATGTAGATCGACATGACTCATTTTTTTTTTCATTTTAAATTGTCCCTTATGGTTTTCTTTCTTTTGAAAACAAACACAGCAAAGTATTCAATTTATTTGATTTAGGAATATTTGACTTTCATTTAGTTACTTTATAATTTTGCAACACTGTTTGTATTAAAAAATAGTAGTTAATTTTTAAATTTATAAATTAATATTGGCAACCCTAATACAACTGCCACCGTCTTCAGTGAAGTTAGTTTAGGAATATTTGGTTTTAATTTAGTTACTTCATCACACATTTGGCAACATTGACTTTTGACACTGGAAACGTCAAAATTTATATTAATTAAATACGTTATGTTTTAAACTTCAATTAGCTGTAACACCTTTGCTCAAGTCTATTATTCATGAAATTGTTTTTAAATCTTTGATATCAATGTTCTATTAAAAGATATAATCATTTAAAGTTCATAGACAGATTGTCAAAAGTGACGGATGACGGCGTGATTCTTCTTAAATGTAGACATGGCCTCTGGGATCCATTGTTTCAATGTACCAGTTTTACGCAGTTTTTATTTTTTTAAACAAAAACCACTCACAGTAAAAATATGAGACCCCCAAAAGGCACTCCGGTACAATAGACACTACAATGTGGAAAAAAAATTACAGCAATTACTCGAATGGTCTAGGAGTTTGAGCTGGACAAACGATGCCTGATCGTCGTGATGAATCCAAATATAGATAGATAGATATATAGATAGTGAATCTACCAAAATAGTATATGACTAGCGAATTCTCGGCTGCGCCGAGCATTCCCTAGAGCTCCGCTGTCAATGTAAAAAAACAAATGCCGATCGACATTAAAAAAAAATTATATCTGCTTGTCAGCCCTCAATTAGACCTTTTATTAGATTCCAAACATGATATATTTCTAATAACTTTTTGCATAAAACAAAAGCCGATCGACATGGAACATTTTTGTCAATTCTGCACGCTGGCCTTCAACGAGACCTTTCATTTGAGACCAATCTCGACATACCTTTGAGAAACTTTTGCAAAAAAACAAAAGCCGATCAACACTGACCGTTTTTGTTAATTCTACACGCCAGCCCTTATCGAGCCTTTTCATTTGATACCAAACACCACACACTTCGGACTACTTTTTGCAAAAAACAAAAGCCGATTGACATGGCACATTTTTGTCAATTCAGCACGCTAGCCCTCAACCAGACGTTTTGTTTGATACCAAACTCGACATACTTTTAAGAACTTCTTGCAGCAAACAAAAGCCGATCGGAATGGAACATTTTTGTCAATTTTGCACGCTAGCCCTCAACGAGACCTTTCATTTGAGACCAAACTCGACATACTTCTAAAAACTTTTTGCAAAAAACAAAAGCCGATCAACATTAACCATTTTTGTTAATTATGCACACCAGCCCTTATCAAAACCTTTCATTTGATACCAAACACCACACAATTGTAACAATTTTTTGCAAAAAAAAAAACCAATCGACATAACACATTTTTGTCAATTCTGTACGCTAGCCCTCAACGAGACGTTTCATTTGAGCCCAAACTCGACATACATTTGAGAACTTTTTGCAGAAAACAAAAGCCGATCGGAATGGAACATTTTTGTCAATTCTGTTCGGTAGCCCTCAACGAGACCTTTCATTTGAGACCAAACTCGACTTACCTTTGAGAAATTTTTGCAAAAAAAAAAGCCGATCAACATTGATCATTTTTGTTAATTTTACACGCCAGCCCTTATCGAGCTCTTTCATTTGATACCAAACACCACACACTTGTGACAACTTTTTGCAAAAAACAAAAACCAATCGACATAGCACATTTTTGTCAATTCTGCACGCTAGCCCTCAACGAGACGTTTCATTTGAGCCCAAACTCGACATACCTTTGAGAACTTTTTGCAGAAACCAAAAGCCGATCGGAATGGAACATTTTTGTCAATTCTGTTCGGTAGCCCTCAACGAGACCTTTCAATTGAGACCAAACTCGACTTACCTTTGAGAAATTTTTGCAAAAAACAAAAGCCGATCAACATTAACCATTTTTGTTAATTCTGTACACCAGCCCTTATCGAAACCTTTCATTTGATACCAAACATAACACACTTGTGACAACTTTTTGCAAAAAACAAAAACCAATCGACATAGCACATTTTTGTCAATTCTGCACGTTAGCCCTCAACGAGACGTTTCATTTGAGCCCAAACTCGACATACCTTTGAGAACTTTTTGCAGAAAACAAAAGCCGATCGGAATGGAACATTTTTGTCAATTTTTCAAGCTAGCCCTCAACGAGACCTTTCATTTGAGACCAAACTCGACATACTTCTAAAAACTTTTTGCAAAAAACAAAAGCCGATCAACATTAACCATTTTTGTTAATTCTGCACACCAGCCCTTATCGAAACCTTTTATTTGATACCAAACACCACACAATTGTAACAATTTTTTGCAAAAAAAAAAAACCAATCGACATAACACATTTTTGTCAATTCTGTACGCTAGCCCTCAACGAGACGTCTCATTTGAGCCCAAACTCGACATACCTTTGAGAACTTTTTGCAGAAAACAAAAGCCGATCGGAATGGAACATTTTTGTCAATTCTGTTCGGTAGCCCTCAACGAGACCTTTCATTTGAGACCAAACTCGACTTACCTTTGAGAATTTTTTGCAAAAAACAAAAGCCGATCAACATTGATCATTTTTATTAATTTTACACGCCAGCCCTTATCGAGCCCTTTTATTTTTATACCAAACACCACACACTTGCGACAACTTTTTGCAAGAAACAAAAACCAATCGACATAGCACATTTTTGTCAATTCTGCACGTTAGCCCTCAACGAGACGTTTCATTTGAGCCCAAACTCGACATACCTTTGAGAACTTTTTGCAGAAAACAAAAGCCGATCGGAATGGAACATTTTTGTCAATTCTGTTCGGTAGCCTTCAACGAGACCTTTCATTTGAGACCAAACTCGACTTACCTTTGAGAATTTTTTGCAAAAAACAAAAGCCGATCAACATTGATCATTTTTATTAATTTTACACGCCAGCCCTTATCGAGCTCTTTCATTTGATACCAAACACCACACACTTGTGACAACTTTTTGCAAAAAACAAAAACCAATCGACATAGCACATTTTTGTCAATTCTGCACGCTAGCCCTCAACGAGACGTTTCATTTGAGCCCAAACTCGACATACCTTTGAGAACTTTTTGCAGAAACCAAAAGCCGATCAGAATGGAACATTTTTGTCAATTCTGTTCGGTAGCCCTCAACGAGACCTTTCAATTGAGACCAAACTCGACTTACCTTTGAGAAATTTTTGCAAAAAACAAAAGCCGATCAACATTAACCATTTTTGTTAATTCTGTACACCAGCCCTTATCGAAACCTTTCATTTGATACCAAACACAACACACTTGTGACAACTTTTTGCAAAAAACAAAAACCAATCGACATAGCACATTTTTGTCAATTCTGCACGTTAGCCCTCAACGAGACGTTTCATTTGAGTCCAAACTCGACATACCTTTGAGAACTTTTTGCAGAAAACAAAAGCCGATCGGAATAGAACATTTTTGTCAATTTTGCACGCTAGCCCTCAACGAGACCTTTCATTTGAGACCAAACTCGACATACTTCTAAAAACTTTTTACAAAAAACAAAAGCCGATCAACATTAACCATTTTTGTTAATTCTGCACACCAGCCCTTATCGAAACCTTTCATTTGATACCAAACACCACACAATTGTAACAATTTTTTGCAAAAAAAAAACCAATCGACATAACACATTTTTGTCAATTCTGTACGCTAGCCCTCAACGAGACGTCTCATTTGAGCCCAAACTCGACATACCTTTGAGAACTTTTTACAGAAAACAAAAGCCGATCGGAATGGAACATTTTTGTCAATTCTGTTCGGTAGCCCTCAACGAGACCTTTCATTTGAGACCAAACTCGACTTACTTTTGAGAATTTTTTGCAGAAAACAAAAGCCGATCAACATTGATCATTTTTATTAATTTTACACGCCAGCCCTTATCGAGCCCTTTCATTTGATACCAAACACCACACACTTGCGACAACTTTTTGCAAAAAACAAAAACCAATCGACATAGCACATTTTTGTCAATTCTGCACGCTAGCCCTCAACGAGACGTTTCATTTGAGCCCAAACTCGGCATACCTTTGAGAACTTTTTGCAGAAACCAAAAGCCGATCGGAATGGAACATTTTTGTCAATTCTGTTCGGTAGCCCTCAACGAGACCTTTCAATTGAGACCAAACTCGACTTACCTTTGAGAAATTTTTGCAAAAAACAAAAGCCGATCAACATTAACCATTTTTGTTAATTCTGTACACCAGCCCTTATCGAAACCTTTCATTTGATACTAAACACAACCCACTTGTAACAACTTTTTGCAAAAAACAAAAACCAATCGACATAGCACATTTTTGTCAATCCTGCACGTTAGCCCTCAACGAGACGTTTCATTTGAGCCCAAACTCGACATACCTTTGAGAACTTTTTGCAGAAAACAAAAGCCGATCAGAATGGAACATTTTTGTCAATTCTGTTCGGTAGCCCTCAACGAGACCTTTCATTTGAGACCAAACTCGACTTACCTTTGAGAAATTTTTGCAAAAAACAAAAGCTGATCAACATTGATCATTTTTGTTAATTTTACACGCCAGCCCTTATCGAGCCCTTTCATTTGATACTAAACACCACATATTACACAAATTCTTATCTACCTAGAATATTTTTATCATTCATGCACACCCCTCCACATTGTGTCGTTTCCTTAAAACCCAAGGACGACCTACTTCTAAGAACTTTTTACGAAAAACAAATGCAGATCGACATGACACATTTTTTTTGTCATTTCAAAACCGGCCCTTATGGTTTTCTTTCTTTTGATATCAAACAAAGCAAAGTGTTTTAATTTAATTACGAACATTTAATTTTTATTTAGTTACTTAATAATTTGGCAACACTGTTTGTATTAAAATAATGTAGTTAATTTTTAAATTTATAAATTACCATTTATTCATTCATTTAGGAATATTTGTTTTTTGTTTAGTAATTTCATCACACATTTGGCAACATTGACTTATGTAATTCGAAACGTCAAAATTTAAAATAATTAAATGTGTTGTGTAATAAACTTAAAATAATGGTAAAACCTTTGCTCAGGACTATTATTCATGACACTGTTTTCAAATCTTTGATATCATTGTTCTATTAAAAGATACAATTATTTAAAGTTCATAGACAGATTGTCAAAAGTGACGGATAACTGCGTGATTCTTCTTAAAGATAGACATGGCCTCTGGGATCCATTGTTTCATGGTACCAATTATGCACAGTTTTTGATTTTTTACACGAAAACCACTCACAGTAAAAATATGAGACCCCAAAAAGGCCCTATTCCACTTTAAACCACATCTAATAAAATAATATTAAAATTATTACATGAATGGTTTGACCTGTACCCGTGAGCAAAATTTTTGCGATGCTCGAGATGAATCCAAATATAGATAGATAGATAGATAGATATATAGATAGTGAATCTATCAAAATAGTATATGACTAGCGAATTCTCGGCTACGCCGAGCATTCCCTAGAGCTCCGCTGTCAGTGCAAAAAACAAATGCCGATCGACATGAAACAATTATTTCATATTTGCACGTCAGGCCTCACCAAGACCTTTCATTAGATTGCAAACACGATATACTTCCAATATTTTTTTGCAAAAAACAAAAGCCGGTCGGCATGATACATTTTTGTCATTTATGTACCCCAGCCCTCACCGAGACCTTTCATTTGATACCAAACATCACACACTTCTGACAACTTTTTGCAAATAACAAATACCGATCGACATAGCACATTTTTATCAATTCTGCACGCTAGCCCTCTCCGAGACCTTTCATTTGATATCAAACACGACATACTTCTGACAACTTTTTGCAAAAAACAAAAACCGATCGACATAGTACATTTTTATCAATTCTGCACGCTAGCCCTCTCCGAGACCTTTCATTTGATACCAAACACGACATACTTCTGACAACTTTTTGCAAAAAACAAAAGCCGATCGACATGGAACATTTTTGTCAATTCTGCACGCTAGCCCTCTCCAAGACCTTTCATTTGATACCAAACACGACATACTTCTGACAACTTTTTGCATAAAACAAAAGCCGATCGACATGGAACATTGTTGTCAATTCTGCACGCTAGCCCTCAACGAGACTTTTCATTTGATACCAAACACCACACACTTTTGACAACTTTTTGCAAAAAACAAAAACCGATCGACATAGCACCTTTTTATCAATTCTGCACGCTATCCCTCTCCGAGACCTTTCATTTGATATCAAACACGACAAACTTCTGACAACTTTTTGCAAAAAACAAATACCGATCGACATAGCACATTTTTGTCAATTTTGCACGCTAGCCCTCTCGGAGACCTTCCATTTGATATCAAACACGACATACTTTTGACAACTTTTTGCATAAAACAAAAGCCGATCGACATGTAACATTTTTGTCAATTCTGCACGCCAGCCCTCAACGAGACCTTTCATTTGAGACCAAACTCGACATACCTTTGAGAAATTTTTGCAAAAAACAAAAGCCGATCAACATTGATCTTTCTAGTTAATTCTACACGCCAGCCCTTATCGAGCCTTTTTATTTGATACCAAACACCACATACTTCTCACAACTTTTTACAAAAAAACAAAACCCGTTCGAAATAGAACTTTTTTGTTCATTTTGCACGCTGGCCCTCATCGTGACCTAGCCTAATATAACATTCACTGTCTTCAGTAACCTTTCATTTGGGAATATTTGTTCTTTGTTTAGTTACTTTATTAAACATTTGGCAACATTGACTTTTGTAATTCGAAAATACCCAAACACGACATTTTTCTGACATGCAAAAACAAATTCTAATCTACATAGAACATTTTTGTCATTCGTGCACACCAGTTCGTATTGTGTCGTTTCCTTAAAACCCAAGGACGACCTACTTTTAACAACTTTTTACGGAAAACAAATGCACATCGACAGGACACATTTTTTTTGTCATTTTAAAACTGGCCCTTATGGTTTCCTTTCTTTTGATAACAAACACAGCAAAGTGTTCAATTTATTTTATTTAGGAATATTTGATTTTTATTTAGTTACTTTATAATTCGGCAACACTGTGTGCATTAAAAAATAATAGTTAATTTTTAAATTTATAAATTAATATTGTCAACCCTAATACAACTGCCACCGTCTTCAGTGAAGTTAGTTTAGGAATATTTGGTTTTAATTTAGTTACTTCATCACACATTTGGCAACATTGACTTTTGACATTGGAAACGTCAAAATTTATATTAATTAAATACGTTATGTTTTAAACTTAAATTAGTTGTAACACATTTGCTCAAGTCTATTATTCATGATACTGTTTTTAAATCTTCGATATCAATGTTCTATTAAAAGATATAATCATTTAAAGTTCATAGGCAGATTGTCAAAAGTGACGGATGACGGCGTGATTCTTCTTAAAGTTAGACATGGCCTCTGGGATCCATTGTTTCAAGGCAGCATTTGTGCAAAGTTTTAATTTTTTACACGAAAATTACTAATAGTAAAAATATGAGACACCCAAAAGGCACCAGATCTCATTAGCCCCCACATATTAAAAAAAAAATTATAACAATCACTTGCATGGTTCAGGCTGTAGGCGATTACAAAAGTTACTCGATGCTCGTGATGAATCTATAGATAGATAGATATATAGATATATAGTGAATGTAATCGTTTAGTATAGGGACTAGCGAATTCTCGGCTACGCCGAGCATTCCCTAGAGCTCCGCTGTCAGTGTAAAAAACAAATACCGATCGACATGAAACAATTATTTCATATTTCCACGTCAGGCCTCACCGAGACCTTTCATTAGATTGCAAACTCGATATACTTGTAATAATTTTTTTGCAAAAAACAAAAACCGGTCGACATGAAACATTTTTGTCATTTATGTACCCCAACTCTCACCGAGACCTTTCATTTGATACCATATAAGACATACTTCTGACAATTTTTTGCAAAAAACAAAAACCGATCGACATAGCACATTTTTGTCAACTCTGCCCGCTAGCCCTCTCCGAGACCTTTCATTTGATACCAAACACGACATACTTCTAACAACTTTTTGCATAAAACAAAAGCCAATCGACATGGAACATTTTTGTCAATTCTGCACGCTAGCTCTCAACGAGACCTTTCATTTGAGACCAAACTCGACATATCTTTGAGAATTTTTTGCAAAAAAACAAAAGCCGATCTTAATTGATCTTTTTTGCTAATTCTACACGCCAGCCCTTATCGAGCCTTTTCAGTTGATACCAAACACCACATACTACTAACAACTTTTTCCAAAAAACAAATACCGATCGACATAGCACATTTTTGTCAATTCTGCACGCTAGCCCTCAAACAGGCGTTTTGTTTGATACCAAACTCGACATACTTTTGAGAATTTCTTGCAAAAAACAAAAACCGATCGACATAGTACATTTTTGTCAATTCTGCACGCTAGCCCTCAACGAGACCTTTCATTTGAGACTAAACTCGACATACTTCTAAAAACTTTTTGCAAAAAACAAAAGCCGATCAACATTAAATATTTTTGTTAATTCTGCACACCAGCCCTTATCGAAACCTTTCATTTGATACCAAACACCACACACTTGTGACAACTTGTTGCAAAAAACAAAAGCCGATCGACATGGCACATTTTTGTCAATTCTGCACGCTAGCCCTCAGCCAGACGTTTTGCTTGATACCATACTCGACATACTTTTCAAAACTTTTTGCAGAAAACAAAAGCCGATCGGAATAGAACATTTTTGTCAATTTTGCACGCTAGCCCTCAGCGAGACCTTTCATTTAAGACCAAACTCGACATACATCTGAAAACTTTTAGCAAAGAACAAAAGCCGATCAACATTAACCATTTTTGTTAATTCTGTACACCAGTCCTTATCGAAACCTTTCATTTGATACCAAACACCACACTCTTCTGACAACTTTTTGCAAAAAACAAAAACCGATCGACGTAGTACATTTTTTTTTCAATTCTGCTCGCTAGCCCTCCACGAGACCTTTCATTTAAGACCAAACTCGACATACCTCTGAAAACTTATTGCAAAAAACAAAAGCCGATCAACATTAACCATTTTTGTTAATTCTGCACACCAGCCCTTATCGAGCTCTTTCATTTGATACCAAACACCACACACTTGTGACAACTTTTTGCAAAAAACAAAAACCAATCGACATAGCACATTTTTGTTAATTCTGCACGCTAGCCCTCAACCAGACGTTTTGTTTGATACCATACTCGACATACTTTTGAAAGTTTTTTGCAGAAAATAAAAGCCGATCGGAATGGAACATTTTTGTCAATTTTGCACGCTAGCCCTCAACGACACGTTTCATTTGAGACCAAACTCGACATACCTTTGAGAACTTCTTGCAAAAAACAAAAACCGATCGACGTAGTACATTTTTGTCAATTCTGCACGCTAGCCCTTATCGAAACCTTTCATTTGATACCAAAGACCACACACTTGTGACAACTTTTTGCAAAGAACAAAAACCAATCGACATAGCACATTTTTGTCAATTCTGCACGCTAGCCCTCTCTGAGACCTTTCATTTGATACCAAACACGACATACTTCTGACAACTTTTTACATAAAACAAAAACCAATCGACATAGTACATTTTTGTCAATTCTGCACGCTAGCCCTCTCCGAGACCTTTAATTTGATACCAAACACGACATACTTCTGACAACTTTTTACATAAAACAAAAGCCTATCGCCATGGAACATTTTTGTCAATTCTGCACGCTAGCCCTCAACGAGACGTTTCATTTGAGACCAAACTCGACGTACCTTTGAGAAAGTTTCGCAAAAAACAAAAGCCGATCAACATTGATCATTTTTGTTAATTTTACACGCCAGCCCTTATCGAGCCCTTTCATTTGATACTAAACACCACATACTTCTCACAACTTTTTCCAAACACAAAATATTTCTGACAACATTTTGCAAAAAACAAATTCTAATCTACGTAGAACATTTTTGTCATTCATGCACACCCGTCCACATTGTGTCGTTTCCTTAAAACCCAAGGACGACCTACTTCTAAGAACTTTTTACGAAAAACAAATGCAGATCGGCATGACACATTTTTTTTGTCATTTCAAAACCGGCCCTTATGATTTTCTTTCTTTTGATATCAAACAAAGCAAAGTGTTTTAATTTAATTACGAACATTTGATTTTTATTTAGTTACTTAATAATTTGGCAACACTGTTTATATCAAAATAATGTAGTTAATTTTTAAATTTATAAATTACCATCGGCAATCCTAATATATAATAGCCACTGTCTTCAGTGAAATTCATTTAGGAATATTTGTTTTTTGTTTAGTAATTTCATCACACATTTGGCAGCATTGACTTATGTAATTCGAAACGTCAAAATTTAAAATAATTAAATGTGTTGTGTAATAAACTTAAAATAATGGTAAAACCTTTGCTCAGGACTATTATTCATGACACTGTTTTCAAATCTTTGATATCAATGTTCTATTAAAAGATACAATCATTTAAAGTTCATAGACAGATTGTCAAAAGTGACGGATAACTGCGTGATTCTTCTTAAAGATAGACATGGCCTCTAGGATCCATTGTTTCAAGGTACCAATTATGCACAGTTTTTGATTTTTTACACAAAAACCACTCACAGTAAAAATATGACACCCCAAAAAGGCTCTATTCCACTTTAAACCACATCTAATAAAATAATATTAAAATTATTCCATGAATGGTTTGACCTGTACCCGTGAGCAAAATTTTTGCGATGCTCGAGATGATTTAAAATATATATATATAGATATATAGATAGTGAATCTATCAAAATAGTATATGACTAGCGAATTCTCGGCTACGCCGAGCATTCCCTAGAGCTCCGCTGTCAGTGTAAAAAACAAATACCGATCGACATGAAACAATTATTTCATATTTCCACGTCAGGCCTCACCGAGACCTTTCATTAGATTGCAAACTCGATATACTTGTAATAATTTTTTTGCAAAAAACAAAAACCGGTCGACATGAAACATTTTTGTCATTTATGTACCCCAACTCTCACCGAGACCTTTCATTTGATACCATATAAGACATACTTCTGACAATTTTTTGCAAAAAACAAAAACCGATCGACATAGCACATTTTTGTCAACTCTGCCCGCTAGCCCTCTCCGAGACCTTTCATTTGATACCAAACACGACATACTTCTAACAACTTTTTGCATAAAACAAAAGCCAATCGACATGGAACATTTTTGTCAATTCTGCACGCTAGCTCTCAACGAGACCTTTCATTTGAGACCAAACTCGACATATCTTTGAGAATTTTTTGCAAAAAAACAAAAGCCGATCTTAATTGATCTTTTTTGCTAATTCTACACGCCAGCCCTTATCGAGCCTTTTCAGTTGATACCAAACACCACATACTACTAACAACTTTTTCCAAAAAACAAATACCGATCGACATAGCACATTTTTGTCAATTCTGCACGCTAGCCCTCAAACAGGCGTTTTGTTTGATACCAAACTCGACATACTTTTGAGAATTTCTTGCAAAAAACAAAAACCGATCGACATAGTACATTTTTGTCAATTCTGCACGCTAGCCCTCAACGAGACCTTTCATTTGAGACTAAACTCGACATACTTCTAAAAACTTTTTGCAAAAAACAAAAGCCGATCAACATTAAATATTTTTGTTAATTCTGCACACCAGCCCTTATCGAAACCTTTCATTTGATACCAAACACCACACACTTGTGACAACTTGTTGCAAAAAACAAAAGCCGATCGACATGGCACATTTTTGTCAATTCTGCACGCTAGCCCTCAGCCAGACGTTTTGCTTGATACCATACTCGACATACTTTTCAAAACTTTTTGCAGAAAACAAAAGCCGATCGGAATAGAACATTTTTGTCAATTTTGCACGCTAGCCCTCAGCGAGACCTTTCATTTAAGACCAAACTCGACATACATCTGAAAACTTTTAGCAAAGAACAAAAGCCGATCAACATTAACCATTTTTGTTAATTCTGTACACCAGTCCTTATCGAAACCTTTCATTTGATACCAAACACCACACTCTTCTGACAACTTTTTGCAAAAAACAAAAACCGATCGACGTAGTACATTTTTTTTTCAATTCTGCTCGCTAGCCCTCCACGAGACCTTTCATTTAAGACCAAACTCGACATACCTCTGAAAACTTATTGCAAAAAACAAAAGCCGATCAACATTAACCATTTTTGTTAATTCTGCACACCAGCCCTTATCGAGCTCTTTCATTTGATACCAAACACCACACACTTGTGACAACTTTTTGCAAAAAACAAAAACCAATCGACATAGCACATTTTTGTTAATTCTGCACGCTAGCCCTCAACCAGACGTTTTGTTTGATACCATACTCGACATACTTTTGAAAGTTTTTTGCAGAAAATAAAAGCCGATCGGAATGGAACATTTTTGTCAATTTTGCACGCTAGCCCTCAACGACACGTTTCATTTGAGACCAAACTCGACATACCTTTGAGAACTTCTTGCAAAAAACAAAAACCGATCGACGTAGTACATTTTTGTCAATTCTGCACGCTAGCCCTTATCGAAACCTTTCATTTGATACCAAAGACCACACACTTGTGACAACTTTTTGCAAAGAACAAAAACCAATCGACATAGCACATTTTTGTCAATTCTGCACGCTAGCCCTCTCTGAGACCTTTCATTTGATACCAAACACGACATACTTCTGACAACTTTTTACATAAAACAAAAACCAATCGACATAGTACATTTTTGTCAATTCTGCACGCTAGCCCTCTCCGAGACCTTTAATTTGATACCAAACACGACATACTTCTGACAACTTTTTACATAAAACAAAAGCCTATCGCCATGGAACATTTTTGTCAATTCTGCACGCTAGCCCTCAACGAGACGTTTCATTTGAGACCAAACTCGACGTACCTTTGAGAAAGTTTCGCAAAAAACAAAAGCCGATCAACATTGATCATTTTTGTTAATTTTACACGCCAGCCCTTATCGAGCCCTTTCATTTGATACTAAACACCACATACTTCTCACAACTTTTTCCAAACACAAAATATTTCTGACAACATTTTGCAAAAAACAAATTCTAATCTACGTAGAACATTTTTGTCATTCATGCACACCCGTCCACATTGTGTCGTTTCCTTAAAACCCAAGGACGACCTACTTCTAAGAACTTTTTACGAAAAACAAATGCAGATCGGCATGACACATTTTTTTTGTCATTTCAAAACCGGCCCTTATGATTTTCTTTCTTTTGATATCAAACAAAGCAAAGTGTTTTAATTTAATTACGAACATTTGATTTTTATTTAGTTACTTAATAATTTGGCAACACTGTTTATATCAAAATAATGTAGTTAATTTTTAAATTTATAAATTACCATCGGCAATCCTAATATATAATAGCCACTGTCTTCAGTGAAATTCATTTAGGAATATTTGTTTTTTGTTTAGTAATTTCATCACACATTTGGCAGCATTGACTTATGTAATTCGAAACGTCAAAATTTAAAATAATTAAATGTGTTGTGTAATAAACTTAAAATAATGGTAAAACCTTTGCTCAGGACTATTATTCATGACACTGTTTTCAAATCTTTGATATCAATGTTCTATTAAAAGATACAATCATTTAAAGTTCATAGACAGATTGTCAAAAGTGACGGATAACTGCGTGATTCTTCTTAAAGATAGACATGGCCTCTAGGATCCATTGTTTCAAGGTACCAATTATGCACAGTTTTTGATTTTTTACACAAAAACCACTCACAGTAAAAATATGACACCCCAAAAAGGCTCTATTCCACTTTAAACCACATCTAATAAAATAATATTAAAATTATTCCATGAATGGTTTGACCTGTACCCGTGAGCAAAATTTTTGCGATGCTCGAGATGATTTAAAATATATATATATAGATATATAGATAGTGAATCTATCAAAATAGTATATGATGTTTATATTGTTGAATTCAGAAAAAAATACTCTATCGAATAACCTAAAAATAAATATATGTTCCCATTTAAAATAAGAAAGTTGTGTCCCGTATTTTGAGAACCACTGGTCGAAAAAAAAATTTTTTTGCTCATTGTATTAGACTTGTAAAATGGTGGTTCTTTGCTAATTTAACCAACCTCGTAGCTCTTATAGTTCTCGAGATAGCAATGGTGGCACGCTTAAATGGAACAACCTGTATATCTAGGAAGAAAATTTTAAATTTATGTTCATGGACGTGCGAATTTTTATTATACCGTATTTTTATTTTAGTAATTTGAATAAATTAAAACCATGCAGATAATGAAGAAGATAATAATAAATAATGAATGTAAGAAATATTTGAAGTATTGATATCAAATTGATTGTACAAAAAAATAATAACAATAAACGCCTGTGGAAGCAAATGTTAATATTTATTTCCAGGATATAAAATTTAAGAACTTCGTAGTTTTGCAATAGCCAATCATAATATTAAGACTACTTTTAATAATATATAATGACGATGATGAAACTAAAAAACATTTGTTGTAATGTATATTATTTATTTATAACCATTTCAAAGCGGCACGCGAGACCGTTTAGGAAATAAATAAAAATATATGTTTAATTTGTCAAGTTTTGAACTTGAGGAATTTTTTTCACACTCTTCTACGGGGGATGCTACTATGTGTTGTACCTAGAAACATTTGTTGTAATGTATATTATTTATTTATAACAATTTAAAAGCGGCACGCGAGACCGTTTAGAAAATAAATAATAATAACTTACCACTTGCTCTGGTTTGAGACCGCCTCGATCCTAATTTTTTTTTTATTATTTATATTTATTATTTATATCATACCTTGAAAAAAATTATTCAAAGATGAATGTAACTAATTTTCATACATTCTTTTTTATTATACCTTAGCAAAATTTGTAGTTTCATACAATACATTAAGTTTGACAGTATAATTGTCATCACTTGACACAATAAGTATGAAGTTAGTTAAAGAATATATAAAAATGTATTATTTTGAAAATAATTATCTATTTTATAAATATAAATAATGTGAAATAACATACCAAAATTTATAAACTGATACATTTTTATATTGCCAAAAAAAAACAAGATTATATTCATATTTTTCTGTTGCTAGGTTCATTTATATATTTATGAAGCTGAATTATATATGTATTTATCTACAACTATTGTTATTGTTATTAATAATTTATTTTTTATTATAAATATCAATTTAAATGATTATAAAAGTATAATAAATACAATATGAAGTTATTTTGAAATTTAAGTGCTACTCTAGCGCCATCTGTTGAGGTATATATGAACTACTCACACATAACTGAAAATTTGTATGCCTGTTAGTTGTAGATAAAGTGACCAATTTTTATACGTTCTTTTGCATTATTTCTTAATGAAAACATGAATTTTCGTGCAGTACAATCACA
This sequence comes from Stenolophus ochropezus, assembly GCA_035578165.1. Lineage (NCBI taxonomy): Eukaryota > Metazoa > Arthropoda > Insecta > Coleoptera > Carabidae > Stenolophus > Stenolophus ochropezus. The sequence goes on from JAQOWZ010000013.1 coordinate 15,629,491, forward strand.
TACAAGTTCGACTAAGAGCAGATGCCATCAGCTGATAATCAGACGAACTACTCGGTGAATATTTGGTTTGAAAAGGTGTTTATTGTTGCATACATCAGTTACAAATGGATAAATGGATAGATACTTTGTTTATGTAAACGTTTACATCTGAGAAATCATCTCATTTCATTATAAAATACTACAGAATTTTGAAAAATGTAATTTCTATTGTAATCAAATGTTTTCCTCAGAAATGTTAAAAAATGCGTAAAGAAAGAGTAAATTGCAATTAATAAAAGTTTAATAAAGTCCAGGTACATTATTTATTTATATACTAATTATTGTACATTAAATTGTTAAACAATTCCCTCCAAATCTGTATGAAATAAAGGCTTGTCAATTTTGTCCACGTAATCAGACAAAATCTATAGTCCAACTATCTAAAATATTTATAAATTAGATTTAAAAAGTATTTATATATAAGGGAAAAATACTGTACACTATGAATTTACCTTTGGAAGTGTTTGAATAGTAATCAAATATAGTTTTTTAAACGTCAGAGTGTAAATCAATTTTGAAATGCAGTTTTCTTGATTAAATAATCCATTCTGGAATATTCTTTAGTTTGTATTTAATAAAGAATACGTTTTACTATTACTTATTTTTATAATTATTGCCCAATAGATTGTTTTAGTTTATAAAAAATTCCATGTTAGAGTATCTGAGTACGTGTAGGTTATAGTCTCATCTAAAAAATAAAATATTTAACTATTAATATATAAATATTTATATTCTATATAAAAGTACCTGTATTGGAGATGATTTCTTATTAAATTTCGTACAATATTTCATTATACATTTTAGTTAATATGACATTTTTCACTCAGTTGTCTCTTACTCAAGTGTCAAATGAACCATTTTTGTTAAATTTTATAATATCGTGCAATTTTTCTGGTTTCATTTTCAAGGATACGATATAATAATGATTTTCATCCAACGAATTGCCTTCTTATAGAAAACGCATTTCTCGATTAATATTTGGTTTCAGAAAGTGTTTATTGTTTAAAATATCAATGATAAATGAATAATTGCATAGATACTTTGTTTTTAGAAACGTTTTTATCTAAAAAATCATTTCATTCAATAACAAAATACAATAGAATTTTTAAAAATCAAATCTTTGTTGTAAAGAACTACTTTCATCTGAAATTTGATGAAAGAATACATAAAGAATGTATAAAATGCAGTTACTTACAGTTTATTATAATCCAGATACATAATTCAAAATAATTATTGTACAATAAATTATTAAACATTTCTTCCAAGTGGGTACGAAGGAACGGTTGTCAGTATTTTTAAATAAATGTGTTTATGACTGAATACGACTCGCCTTGATTGAATTCCAGAATTTATTTTTTTGTCAATAGTATTATTATCCGTAATATTATCTTATTTCTTTTCTATAAATATATTCTTGTTTGGATATCTTAACCAATTAAAAACTATAACTGAAATGAAAACACATATCTAAATACAGCCAAGAATATACAAAATTACATACTTACATTACAGAAAGTAGTGTAATTTTACTTCTAAACTAATTTTACTATATATTTCTCCAAGCAAATACCAGACTTGCATTAAGATTGTTTGATTATATTGTAAATAAGGTTTGCCGTAAATTATTATGTACAATGCACTTTTATAATAATCAGTTACACTTCAGTAGTGTTATCATCAGTAATTTTATGTTATTTTTCTTCTATAAATGTACTCCTCTTTGGGTAACCAATTAAAAATTGTAACTGAAATGAAAATACATATTTAAATACAGCAAAACAAATTTAAAATGATATACTTACATCACAAAGTGTATTGTACATATTCTTGTAAACAAAGTTTACTTTATATTTCTGTATATTTCTCTTTGAAAATATAAAACTTGTGTAACGATTTTTTTGGTTATAGACCAACAGATGTTAAACGTCAGATATCATAAAATTAAATATTTTAAATGCACTACACTTAACATTCAGTGTATTTGTATATATTTCGCTCACTATTATAATGTGTAAAAATATAATTACCTTTACAATATCTCTTTTCATTTTCAAAATAAATCAAGTAAAAGTTTCATATTGAATTGTCAAAAATGACGGATGGCACAGTAATTCTTTTTAAATTTAAACCTGGCATCTAGGATATTTTTTTCAGTTTTGTTCCAATTTTCCTTTTTCGCTTAGTTTTCGATTTTTTACACAAAAACTATGCACGGTAAAAATATGGGATACCCAAAAGCGATTGGTCCTCATTAAACCGCATCTAATAAAATAATATTAAAATTATTACATGAATGGTTTGACCTGTACCCGTGAGCAAAGTTTTTGCGATGCTCGAGATGAATCCAAATATAGATAGATAGATATATAGATAGTGAATCTATCAAAATAGTATATGACTAGCGAAGGCTCAGCTACGCTGAGCTTCCCTAGGCCTCCGGCATCAATGAAATATTTACAGTTGACGGCTAATTTCATTCCTGTACACCAGCTCTCGACGAGACCTTTCATATGATACCAAACACGACATACTTCTGACAAATTTTGCAAAAAAAACAATAGCCGATCGACCTGGCAAATTTTTGTTATTTCAATATGGCTGCCCTACTTGAGTGCTTTCATTTGATACCAAACACGGCATACTTCTGACAACTTTGTGCATAAAACAAAAGTCGATCGATATGGAACATTTTTGTCATTTCTGTACGCTAGCCCACAACGAGACCTTTCATTTGATACGAAACATGACATATTTCTAACAATTTTTTGAAAAATACAAAAGCCGGTCGACGTAAAATATATTTCTCATTTAGAGCCTTTTCACACACTTTGGATCCGACGGCCGGCAGCCGGATATTTATTCCAAGTAGCACTGCGATTGCCTATTTACCCCGGTCAAGAAAATTCATTTACATTTTGTCTTACGACAATGCCGCGTGAACGCATTAATGCTTTGTGGATTTTATACAGACGACTTTGCCGTCGAAAAATAATTGTCCTTCAATTTATTAAAATGTTGCCTCAAATGAGTGCATATTTCTGCTCACGCTTTTGTTTTTGTATATTCCTTCTGTCTTATCCCATAGTATTGGTCTAGCCAGCCTGATACCATTAAATAAAAAAAAAAACAGGGTCGTGGTGGTCTCGAACCAGGTCTTGTAGATTATTTATATTATGAATCCGCCCTCTTATCCACTCGGCTATGAAGCATTTTGTTTTAGACCTTTCTTATTCGAAAATATGAAGGATAACCTTCAAAATACAATTTATTTTATCAAATATTTCAGTTAGAAAAGGCCATATTACACAACATTTGGTTTTATTAGATGCAAAATTAACTAATCTAACTAACGATACCATATACACCCGATTTTATTTAGCGGGACAGATGGAAACAGCAAAAAACTGTTTTCCCATGTTATTTCCCTATGTCAAGGTTTTCAGTATTCACCCTGTACTCCTGTACACATAATTTTTATAGGTTTAACAATACCGTTTACACCAGTCTTTGTAAAATTTGTTTGTATGTATATCAGAAAAAAGAACAATATTTTTAACAGTTTAAAAAAATCACGTAGATGGCACTAATTATGAAATTTATTGCATCTGCTAAAGAAGGAATCGATATAATTACTTAACAATTAAATATTTTTATATTTAATTATGTATATATTTTAAAATAATATTTTTAGGCATAAATGAAATTTATTATTCTAAGCGAAAACAAGAACATAATAATATTTTGAATACGTGACATACCAAACTAACTGGTGGTACCAGTGTTGTTTTATTTATTTCCAAATCACCTGTATGATGTGAAAAGAAAAAAACTTGAATCCCCAGAGTAAATCTTAAGGGCTTTTATAATATTTAATATTGAAAATAATGTTATGAAATATTTGATCAAAATGCATAAAAATTGATTACATTATAATTAAAACTTATTTAGAACAATCTGTATGAAATATTTAAAAAAAAAGTCGCTAATCCTTGGAATTATTGTAGATAGAAACTTCTCATCTTTTTCTACGAATAATGAAATGGCAAACGGTAATATAAAGTATGTGCTTTAAAAAGTGGACTTGTGTGTAATATTTGTCGGACTTCTTGAGTTTAACGTTACTATTTTAATGGAATTCTAAATCATTTACAGCTGATTTTTTATTTTGTAAATCTACAATGAATTTCTTTTGACAGGAATAAGGACATTTTATTTCCAAAAGTTCAAATCCGTTTTCTATTTTGATAAAACCATCATCACTACATGCTAAGTATGGTTGGTTAGATAATATTACAACACTACAAGTCCAATTTCTTGTATAATATATTAGTTGAAGCTTGAAATACTGATTTCGCTTCAGTTTTGGTTTCCAAGCCATAACGCATAGCTTGATTACAATAAAAATTGTAGCCATTGATTCTTAATAACAACATTTTCATTATAATAATCACTGTCATATTTTCTCTGTACCAATCTAATTCTATTGGTACATATGTACATCTACAATGAAAGAGTTCATTGCAGAATATGTAGTTTTATGGGGATTTTTTAATCTGCATTTAATTTCCCTATAGGTATAATACTTTATGCACTCGTTTTAGACAAAATTTTTTTGCTTATGTTCTGAAAATGTAAAAAGAATATCAAGAAAATTTCCAGTCGTGTTTTTGTAGAATGGTTTTATTGAAACTTTGTGATATTTTTCAACCTGCGTTTATAAAGTCTTGTTCCAAATGATAGACTGATCAGTTTTGGACTGTATTTTAGAATTCTTATTTAAATGTGACTTCACTACACAGATACAATTGAAGGTAAAATTATAGAAATAACACATATGTAAACAAATATTTGTTTCTTGCAGTAGTTTCATTTGTACAAGTTGTGATACACAATACATTGCTAACTTCTTTACATTTCTTAATAAAATAAATTCTCTTTATGATAATATAGCAAAATGAATTCTGGATTCCGCAAAAATCGCTCCTGTGTAGATAACTCCTAATAGCCATGTCTAAATTTAAGAAAAATCACGCTGTCATCCGTCACTTTGACAATCAGACTATGAACGATTATATCTTCTTATAGAGTATTGATATCAAAGATTTAAATACAATTTCATGAATAATAGACTTGAGCAAAGGTGCTACAACTAATTTAAGTTTAAAACATAACGTATTTAATTAATATAAATTTTGACGTATCCAATGTCAACAGTCAATATTGCCAAATGTATGACGAAGTAACTAAATTAAAACCAAATATTCCTAGACTAACTTCACTGAAGACGCTGGCAGTTGTATTAGGATTGACAATATTAATTTATAAATTTAAAAATTAACTACTATTTAATTTTATTTCGTGTTTGATTTAAAATGAAATATAAATATAGTAGTAATAAAATTTCCTTGAATAAATGTGTATTTTTATAGTAAGTTATTTGAAATTCCACTGTTTGAGAACCGATTTTTTATTCAGTTTAACGTTTAAAAATTCAAATATTATTTGGAAACAATAGCACTATTTACAGTTAAAAGTAAGCAATTCTTAATTACAATATATTATACTGGAGTTTTTCTCAGTTCTCTACTTACATTTTTATTCCAAAGAAAAAATATGAACAAAAATTGTATAAAATGAAACTGTCAACTAACTTTCGGAATGTAGGTAACATAGGTATCATAATTAAAAAATGACTACTAATTTTATTCCGTGGAAGTTAATTTTTTTTCATTGTAATACTGCAGTCTTTTCATTAACGATATTTAATTTTATTTCGTGTTTGATTAAAAATGAAATATAACTCTAGTAGTAATAAAATCTTTTTGAATAAATGTGTGATTTTATAGTTATATGAAACTCCACTGTTTGAGAACCGATTTGCTTCAAAATTTACTTCACACAACATTTATAAAAACAAATTTATAAATAACAATTAAAACTTTTTAAAACGACACATCTCTATTAAACATTTCTTTGTAGTATAGTTTTGATCAGTTAGATTTATTAAGTCATTATAAAAATATTTCAGAACTGCTGTGCTTACAAAAGAAATTTTTATAATGAAACGGATAAATTGCAAGTGTAAATAATGGCATTTTAAAATTAGGTTTTACTTTTATGTTTGTTAGATAATAAAGTTAAAATTTACCTCAAGAAGATGACCATTTCATTATTTTTACTTACTTGAGTTTCGCCGATATGCCACCATTTTCTTCTGGCGGGAAAATTAAAATATGCAGTACTGACCTAAGATGAATTTTTTGTTTATCGATAATACGGATAAATACGAAATATTTTTTCTTTTTGTACTATAATTTTGATCAGTTAGATTTGATTATGTTATTATAAAAACGTTTCAGAACTGCTGTGCTTACAAAAGAATTTTTTATAATAAAACGTATGAATAGACTGCATTAGTGTACGGTCATTTTGTGGCGCCAAATTCAAACTGAAACCCTAACTCGCCTCTGCCGATTTATACGCCCATGTTATTCTTATGGGAATAAAAATATGCTATCTTTAAACTGCTAGAAAATATTATAAAATGCAAACCTTAACTATTAAACCTTATAAATACTAATCTCTAATGTTCTATCTATTTTCTAATATAATATACACACCCGAAAAACATATTATTTAATAAACATCAATTTAAATAGTAGGTGCAAATTTCTGAAAACGTGTGTCGTAGCTGTCTTAGTATTCAGTTGAACCTGTCACTTCAACGCGGCGTTTTTAACCTGCTGCACCAAGTAACGACATATGTTGCTATTTGCGATACTACTTTCTTTAAAATCAAATTTTTCTTAATTTATTCTTTTATTTGCAATTTTTTGTACGGAATGCAAAGAATTTTAGAATATAAAAAACCCTATGCTATAATTCAGAGTCGCCAAAATGCTTTAATATCGTGTATTGAAAATGTACTCCCATAAGAAATGCATGCACTCAGTTTTGAATTAGGGTTTCGCGCCAAATGTAAATCTTAACCTCACTAACGTGGTCTATTGCAAGTGTAAATAATGTCATTTTAAAATTAGGTTTTACTTGTATATTTGTTAGATAATAAAGTTAAAATTTACTTCATGAAGATGATTATTTCATTATTTTTACTTACTTGAGTTTCGCCGATATGCCACCATTTTTCTCGGGCGGGAAAATTAAATTATGCAGTACTGACCCAAGATGAATTTTTTGTTTATCGATAATACGAATAAATGCGAAATATATTTTTTAAGAAAATTGTATTAAAAGAAAGAAATTTGAAGCATTTAAAATCAGTTTTCTTTAACAGATGTATAATTATAACTTAGATACACAAAATAGGAAAGTTATATATTATTAAAATATTACAATAAATAATAATGACAATAAACTATGTAGTAAAAATCTTCTGGGCGGAACGAATTAGTCTTCAGGATTTCCTGTAAATGCTAACGGAAAACCGCCAAAAACGTTAGCAAAAGACGATAACTAAACAAAAAGAATAATGTGAAAGAATGAATTGAACCGGTAATAACACTTACATTATTTAAATATATTGGAATTGCCATAAAGAAAGAGCGTTTTCCAAAGAAGCAGTGGGCAAAACGACCAATTCAGATTTAACCTTTTCAAATTTTCTTTTAGTTTCAGAGAAAAACGAAAATAGGTCGACTTATTTGAAAATAACTGGAATTATTTATTTAATTTCATTGACTGTCAATTAGGAAAATCTGTTGTAATCGTTAAAAATGTTGTCAAAAACAACGATTTTACCTAATTCAATGCTATGGCAAACGGTCTCATGTTTATCTTTGGGGCCGTTGGAAACAAATAGTTTATGCAAATTATCTTCGACCGAATGTAGAGAATTTAAAAGAGAGAATTAGAGACGCTGTGACGTCTTTAACTCTGGAAGAAAGTCAAAGAAGTTAAAGAATTGCATCGAAGACTAGAATTGTGCACTCAACAAACCGTGAATGGATTGAGTACAATAGTTATTGTTTATATTATTTTTGTTGTTAAATTTATGAAACTAAAGTTAAAGTCATGTTAACAATAATTTCTATGACAACGCAAACTTGTTTTTTGGGACTTACATTTAGAAAAATTCTAAGTCGAACTATTTTCGACTTTTCTCTGAAACTAAAAGAAAATTTGAAAAGGTTAAAACTGAATTGGCAGTTTTGAAACATGCAAAAACTTTTATAAAGAATACATTTTTCTCGTAAAATTAAAAACATTTTTTTTCCCTTCTTTCCAACTCGATCCGAGGACATACTGTATATCAAAGCCTCAGAGAATGTTAATATGAATTTTGACTTACTTTATTTGGACATTGCAAAGTTTTCTCGTAGAATTTGTGACGCAAAATTTGAAGAATGTTTCTTTCATTTCATGTAGTAATTTATATGTTTACTTTTTGCAAATACGACGAAATTTTCCTCCAGATATGCGTTCTGTTAAATAAAAAATGGTAATTAGTTAATATGTTTTTTTTTCTTTAAATATAAATGTATTTACCATTCTTGTTCAACTTCGTCAATAATAATATAGTTTTTCCGATGGTAGCAGAATCGTCAGCGAATAGAGTGGTTTCCATTTTAAGTTCCAAAATATTCAATATCGCTTTCCAAAAGAGGTTATTCTTGACAAATTTTCCAAAAATATATTTTTTGTGAAACTGCTACCCTATAAACAATGAAAACTTATATAATAAAGGAAGATAATTTTTATTCAAATGATGCCTTCGTTTTAAAATAGATTCATTTTTCCAAATATTGTTTAACATCAACGTAGTATATATTTGATTTGGACTAATAGTCCATATGCTTCGATTAAAATTGAATCCTTTTCTTGCAATATTGAATGAAGGAAATTTCCATCTCAGGATTTGATCCATTTTTCTGTATTCAGAAGGAAATATTACTAATTAATAAAAAATATGTAAACATTGAACACTTTTTTATAAAAAAAGTTTCGCCTCAGATGAAAGAACTTCTATATTAATTGCAATAGTCCAAATAAGGATATAACTCGTATTTATAATCTTCGATGTACTTCACAGGTACAATGCATTGTATTCTTCTGTTTCCAATATCTATAAATATAAAATTCACAAATGATATTTTTTAGAACATAAGAAAAACATACCATTTCACATCGTTGTGAATCATGAAGATTTTTGATATTTGTGTATCTTTATTATATATTATGAATTTAACTTTTAATTAGTTACATTAGATTTTTCTACAATTATTTTTCTTAAAATTTAGAAATTTTGTTATGATATTATATATCATTTATTTTAATAAATTATTTGAGTTGCCAGAATACTTTGATTAATAAAAAGTTTAATAATTTACAAATATAAATGTACAACAATATTATTAATATTTTCATTTACATTTTAAGTTACAGAATTATTTTATTCAATTAAAAGTGTACAAATAGATTACAAAATGAAGTTCTTGTTAAAATTATAAAATCTTTCATATAAAATTAAAAATAAATTTTTATAACCTGGCAACTCGATTACATACAAACATTCACACAAACATTCATACTTTTGCGATTTATTACTCTCTTAATTTTCTTTTATTTGATCGCTTTGTGGTTTTTTTTTATTATAATGTTGTAATATGCTTCATTAGCTTCTTACCCACCAGCCAGTTTGTGACGAGTAATTATTATGAAGCTTATTTTTTCTTATTTATTGTTTTAATTTTTTTAACCACGGGCTATTATAATATTGAAGCAAAGTACAGCAAAAATCCCAAATACCACTGGTATAGGGTTTTAAAGTATTATGTAACAAGTCATTGTCTTGCCAAGTCTACCAAGGAATTATAGATAATATGTTACACATTATGTATATAAAAATGTAATTTAAAACAAAAAAAATATAAATTGAATGTGCTGTTACCAAATATTTGTAAATATTTGTACTTTTGTAGTTTTTTAAAAATGAAAATCTTGTTACTCAAATTCATACAACAGTGACAATGACTTGCTTACATAACACTTCAAAACCCACCAGCAGTAGTTGGAATTTTTACCATACTTTGCGGTTTTGTAGTAGTATGTAGTGTATTGCCTAATAAATGTGTATTTATAGTCTGTTGCATGAATTTTGAGGTACAATGGTAGACTGGCCTGCCCACATGTTGCGATTTATTATATACTTTTGTTTAACGTCACATTTTTAATACATTTTATATAGAGACGCAACATGTTTGAACTTAAGCCTGGTATTAGATAGTTTTCGTATAACGTCTTCATTTTTAGATGGAAGTAATTGAATATTATTGACAGCGGTATAGTTTAAGCTCTATTAAAATTTTTATTATTGCATAAAATTATTAATGCAAACTAATGACTGTTGTATTATAATAAAATAATCTGTCTTTTATCAAATAGAGAGTAAATAAATGAAATTAAATATAATTTGATCTTTTAATGTAAAAAAATATAAATATTTTTTATAAACCTACATATAAAATAGATTTCCTTTTTATCATTAGATGTAGGGACATTTTTATCAGTAAATAAAATTTTAAGTGTATATTTTTGAAAATATTAGTAACTTACTATAAACCAGGATTTTAGACGTTAGTGAAAATTTTTCTAATACTAAACCATTGCATTATACTTTTTATTTTATTTATGTTTTTCATTGTAAGTATTATTTTATTATCTTTTATCGTTATATTTTTTACATTTTCATTTTGTCAAGATTGTCATTGCTTTATTTTTTTTTTAGTTTATTTATTATATACTTCTAATCATTAGTTTTATTTTATTGCCTTTTATAATTCTTTTTATTATACTTTCATTTTGGCAAGGTCCGTAAAATTTGTAAAAGGGGCAATGGTTTTATCAGACTTAAGTTTTTTTTTATTACCTTTTACAATATCTTACGAACCATTTTTCATGTTGAAATAATCTTTCATTTTTATATTAATTACATGCAGTGAATGCAACAAAGCGCGAAACATAGGACTTTAACATGGGATTTAAAAAAATTGTCTATACTCTCTCTCCCGATAGATTTAGAGCAAAACTATAAGAGTACCAACTTGTCTTCTATTTCAGATAATGCAGAATTTAATTTTGAACAACTGTTTACGGTTGTAGTTTTGTTTTAAATGTATCAAAAGACAGAGTATTCGCAATTTTTTCATATCCCATGATAAAGTCTTATGTTCCGCGTTTCGTTGCACATCCTGTATATTATAATATATTGTATATAATATATTTAACAAATCAAATATTGTCATCATAATAACTTTTTATTATATTACATATTTTAATTTACTTATTTCATTCATATTATTTTGTATTAAATTTATCAATAATGTTTCAACATGCTTTTATGTTATACTTTAAATTGATCTTTATAGCTTTTTCATATTAGATTTTTAAATTTCATTAATATAATTTTTATAAACATACTTGATATGACATTTTTTTGTTATATAATTGGTTAAGTGTACATTGTTGTATTTTTCAACATGATTTTAATATCTTTTACTTTTAACATTACATATTTTGCTTGATAGTTTTTAAATGAATTATAATACAATTTAGATATTATAAATATTTCATTCATATTCATATTTTAAATGTCAATTGTTACAATGATTTCTTCTCGTTTAATTAAAATTTTTTAATTTATATATTTAATTCATATTATTCCTTTTTATATTATTACAAATTCTTAATTTACGTTTCAAATTTATCATGAATGTATCCACATGCTTTTATTTTATACTTTAAATAGATCTTTATTGCTTTCTCATATTTGATTTTTAATATATGATTTAATTTTTATAAACATGTAATTAGTATGACATTTTTCAGTAATATAATTAGTTTACTGATTAAAATGTAATTGTACATAAGTTGTATTTTTTAACATTATTTTAATATCTTTTACTTTTAACATTAAATATTTTGCCTAATAGTTTTTAAATTAATTATAATACAATTTAGATATTATTAATATTTCGTTCATAATCACATTTAAAATTTGTCAATTGTTTTCAATGATTTCTACTTGTTTAATTTAAAATTTTTAATTTAAATATTTAATTCATATTATTTTTTTAATCATTACATATTTTTAATTTACCTGAATATTTCCACATACTTTTTTTTATACTATAAATTGATCTTTATGGCTTTCTCATATTTGATTTTGAAAACATGTTTCAATTTTTATAAACATTTAATTAATATGACATTTTTTTGTTATATAATTAATTTACTGATTAAAATGTAATTGTACATTTGGTGTTTTTTTAACATGATTTTAATATCTTTTACTTTTAACATTAAATATATTGCTTGATAGTTTTTAAATTAACTATAATATAATTTAGATAATATCAAAATTTCCTTCATGATTATATTAAAAATTTGTCAATTATTTTCAAAGATTTCTACGTGTTTAATTTAAAATTTCTTTAAACACTACATTCGTTGTGAATCCTTCTTTTGAATTTTTAGTAATATTTGAATCTGGCAATTTAATTTTCAAGTTACTGGCCGATCTTACCCTCGACATCGCAACATACAATTGGCCATGTGAAAAGACTGGATTTTCTAAATTTATTCCTACATAATTAAATGTTTGGCCTTGGGATTTATTTATTGTCATTGAGAAAGCTAATCTTATTGGGAATTGCCTTCGTTTCAAGGTGAATGGTAAATCTGTTTCGGTAATTAAATCAAAACGTGGTAAATAGAGCCGGCTACCTGCACTCTGTCCTGTTAGAACTTCTACATCTAAATAATTAGTTTTCATGTCTTTTATTATGAACCTTGTTCCATTACACAGACCACGCTTTGAATTCATATTTCTTAATAACATTACTACTGCTCCAATTTTTAGTGTTAATTTGTGAGGAGGCATTCCGGTTGGTGTTAGGCCATTCAATAATTCGGCGGGGTAATTAATTTTGTTTATCTCATCACATTCACAAGAATCAGCACTTAAATATACTCTAGATGACCCTACAACTTTATTTAATACGTGTTCATTAATTATCATTGTGTCATCATTTTTTGGTGCTAAAATGGCTCTATCTGTAAATTTATAAATATCATCAGGTTGTATGACATCTTCACCGAATATTTCATTTGCTAGACATGTTTCGGAAACGCAATGTGCAGGAATTTTGACAATTTCATTTTCACCGTTGCCTATTTTCAATAAATATTCTGAAAATTCTTTTTCGTCTTTATTTACGCGCATATTTTGTTTTAATGAAAATTTTGTAAATAGTGGCCATAAATGACTTTTTACAACACATGTTTCAATTATTACAGTTCGATGGTTTGTGTAATTGACTATTGGCAAGCACTGTCTGAAATCGCCACCTAAAACTATAACTTTTCCCCCAAATGGTATTTTATTATCCATCAAATCTTGTAATAATAAATTTATTGCATCGAGTGCGTGTTTAGGTATCATTGTTACCTCATCACAGATTATTACACTTGCCTCTTTTATTAATTTACCCGCTTTGCTATTTGATTTCACTCTACATACACATCCGTCATTTACAGGCACTGGTAACTTGAATACTGAGTGAACTGTTTGACCACCTTTTAACAGAGTAGCTGCTATTCCCGTCCAAGCTACAGCTATAACTTTTTGATTTTGGCCCCTTAAAATACTTATCAATGTGTTATACAGAAATGTTTTCCCTGTTCCCCCGGGACCGTCAACAAAGAAATATCTACTTGTGCAATTATTGTCATTTACGGCATTTAATATGTTATTTAAAATTTCTATTTGGTCTCTGTTAAATAAAGCTACATTTTGTTCTCCCTCTAATTTTTCGGCTGCTACATCAAAAGAATTAGTTTCATTTTCTAAATCATCAATATTTTCGGGTTGGGGCAAACCGAAATCACTTAAGGTGAATTTATGCATATCGAGTATTTCCTGTATTTTTAATAAACATTTACTTTGTGCAACTTTTTCAGAATTATGTAATAAATAGTCTTCCATTAAATAATGTTTAAATTTTTCCCATAAGCTTAAGGCATTGGTTGACGTATGGAAGCAAATTAAATAAGCAAATAATTCACGTAATTGTCTGGGAAATTTACTCAACACAGCCTCGTCTAAACAATTTTCGCACTCTTTATCATTAGCTAAAAGACCTAATGCACGGGCAGCTTCCTGATATGTATTATATAATTTTCCGTCGACGGTACGCAAGTCTTCGAAGCTTGTGACACCTTTTGCATGCACTAAAATTAATCTTAAATGAAATCTTTCAATATCTCTAGGGCTAACGGAAATCATTCGGCCGATAGGTGGCTTTGTCTCACGTTGTCTAGCTTTCCATGCATTATTAACAAATACATAATATTTAGGAATTTCCATGTAAACATATTGCCGGGCATTAACGTCTATTTCATTGAGTAGGAACCAAGCTGTTAATGTTGTATTTTTTTTCGCTGCTCGTTCAACAGCTTTTTTTTCTTGACCGTTAGTGAAAAATACCGCCTGTTGATTTTTTAAATGTACTGCTAATTCCATTATTGTATGAGACTTGTCATGCAACGGATATTCTAAAAGCCTCCAACAACATTCTGGGGCAGATACATACCTAGCATCTAAATAACCGTTTATTTCATCCCACTGTACAACTTTATTTTTATCAAGCTGTCCTAATTTGACGCTCGCGCAATCATGCCCCTTGCACAAATAATCACAAATATATTTTATACTTTTTACTGATGCGCATATTTCAACATTTATGTGGGTTCTATATTTTTTTAACAAATACGGATTGTACGGAACTATCCACCTATTGTCTACCGTGTATTTAACTAAACCATTTTTCCAAAGAATGTACATTTTTGCATTATTATTTGACCGTTTATACAGGGGGTAACCGTTAATGTTTTCATGTGTTTCATTTCTAAAATCTTTAGGGAACATTTTTGAACATTTATTTTCGTTCATACACGGCGAATTTTTGTTTAGAATACCGCACGGACCGTGAATCATATGTGAACGAACTAATTGGTACAATTCCGGTTCTGCGTCCTCGTCGGGAATTTCTGCACTGACTATTTCGTCAATGTCATCTTTGTTACGGATTTTACTTGCACTATCTAAAGTTAATAATAAATGCATGTGAGGCAGACCGCGTTTTTGGAATTCAATTACATATATGAATGCCACAACTTTCCCAAAAATATTGTCATGTAAAAATTCATGCAACATACTTTTTATTTTTCCGTTAAAAACTCTGGCGGTTATGTCTGGGCGGTCTGCAGAGGTTTGACCCTCGCGCAACTGTTGTATAATTTCTGGCCATTTCGGGTTACATGTCACTGTTATAAATAGATCAGGGCGGCCAAATTCTCTAACAATGGACATGGCATTTTGATACATTTTCAACATGAATCTACTTCCACCTTGAAATGTTGACGGTAAAATAATCATGGTGCCTGCTTTTCCGCCTTCATTCTCTGCCAAATTATTAATGTGGTCCATCAACCCACTATATAGCTCTACCCTGAGAGTAGGCTGATTTAGTCTAATGTACGTTAATCTTTCGGCTTCGACTTTAACATACGCATCTACAATGTATTGTTGGGTTAGTTTACCGGCTTCTAAACATGGGTTAAATGTGTTTCTAACCGCTAATCTGTTCATGTAAAACTGTAACATGCTTTGTTTTTTAATACCGTCAGCTTGTTTTGAATTCATGTTCCAGCCACATTCACCGCGAGGAAATAATAAAGGATAGGACATGGGGTCGCAGTTTTCACTAAACTGATTAATTCGAACTAAACCGCCAACTTTTGGGTGGACACAAATGTCCCTATCTATTGGTGGCTCACCGTCATTGGACGTAAAAACAACTGCCACCTCATTACATGTGGGGATATTGTACCTACGTTTATCTTTTTTTCTGTCATTTACAATCCACAAATTTATTTCTGGCACCGACTGATTTGTTTGGTTAGCTTTGGCTAATTCCCGCTGCTCTACTTCTTTCAACATCATATACGCCTGACAATACGGATTAACCTCCCTAAGTATTACATCTAATTGACCCATGATATTTGGCTTACAATTTTTATTATACTCTACGTTCATTCGTTTCTCTAACGCTTCATTTGAATTAATTATGTATAATTGGGCATATTTTTCTGTTTCATTTGGTTTAGGGTACATTGAGCTGGCAGAATCATGGTAAATTTGGCCGTGGATACGGAAACAGTAGGGCCCTTTGCCTGGAGGCGTAGCAATTTTAGCCCCAAACGATGCGAATGCTAACGCGCTATTGTATTGCCTAATATTTTCTCTAAAGTTTCTGCTATCTGAATCTTTACCTAACATTAAATTTTTAATATATTCAGGGAACTCATTTAAATGATCTACGTTTAATTTTCCCTTTCGACAGCAATAAGTAAATTTGCCGTCCGAGGGCTTTTCGTATGAAAAATTAACAGAGGAACAATGTGAACAGACAACATTCATTGCTCCTAAGGAATGGGGCTCAATTTGAACTCCTAATCCTTTTCCAGCTAACATATATTTATCATTTTGAACAATGGTTTTACGTGCCTTATATTTATTTTTATTAATCATATTATTTTTTATTAGTCGTTCTTGTTCCTGTTCTGTAGTTTCCTTTTCAACCGAATTATCAAAATTCTCTCTATACCTTTCTAAACGTCTTTGTTTTTGTTCAGGAGTTTCATTCTTAATATATTCTTTAAAATTAAATTTTAACTTTTGCAACCTATCCGTTTTTTTATCTAGTGTTTCATTTTGTAAATAATTTTGAAAATTCCCTTTAACTCTTATTAATCTATTCTCCTTTTCTTTTGCTGTTTCATTTTGCACATAAATATTAAAATTTGTTTTAATTGCTTTTAACCGTTTATTTTTTTGTTCAACCGTTTCTTTACTAATATATTCTTTAAAATTAAATTTTAATTTTTTTAATCTTTCAGTATTTTGTTCTACTGTTTCATTTTGAATATAATTTTTTAAATTTATTTTAAGTGTTTCCAATCTATTTGCTTTCTGCTGTGGCGTTTCGCGAGCAATAGAATTATAATTTATTTCTTTTTGTTTCTCTAAACGTTTTATTTTATTTTCAAAATTTTCATTAGCTATATATTTTAATTTATAGTTGTCGTTCTCTCTTAGACGTTTAGCTCGTTCTTCGTCTGTTTCGTTCGCCTTACGTTTTAAATAATTTTCTCTCAATAGCTGTTGACGACTTACTGGAAATGCTGTAATATTACGTGTTCGAAACATTTGTAAAACGTGTGATCTAAGTCTATTACAATCGTAAGTTTCATGCTCAGGATTACGGTTAAGTATTAAACTTGTAAAGAAAGCTATTGCAAACAACCCACAATCATAGGTGTTGGACTGTTGTTGAACTCGTACAAACCTAATTGAGGGACTATAGGGGAATAATCTTTCTAAATATAATTTAACACCTTCATTTAAATTCTGGGAATTCATGCTATCGTAAATTGTAATTTCTAATCCGTCATAATACGCTGTAACCCAATGACCAACGCTCCCAATATTTGCACCTGGCACGAATAAAATTTGTAGGTGTCTAGTTCCCTGCTCGATTGCAACTATTCGGTCTGGAGCATCTACATACACTGTGGGCTGAGGGTCGAACTCAGTTACTGAACGTACTAAAGAAAAGTAAAAGTCTATATGAATGTCTTCTAAATATCCTGCAGGATTTATTAAAGTATTATAATCATGTTCTATTAGCTGTATTTGATTGCCAACTCTTTCAATATCTGTATTTAAATTACCCGTTTGAATATTATTTTCTACTACATAATCTTTACTTCGTTCTATAAATAATTCTCCTGAATTGCCTGACATTACCTGACGATTTAAACATTCATTTTCTACAACACTATTATCCGTATTTATGCAGCTATTATTATTAATTATATTTTTCGCGTGTCTTTGTTTACGCTTAAGGCGATTTTTTTCACTTTTAGTTGGCATTTTGTTACACTTGTTTTATTACAGAAATTAAAATAAACACTTACAGGTTTTGAGTGCGTTGTTATTTTCAGTGTTACCTTTACCAGCAATAAGTCAGGGTTCTGTGTTAATATTATCAACAATGCGTCAGGTTTTAGCTTCAAAGAGGATCACCTTATTTTCTATCTTGAAGAGATAGTCTTGCACTCTTACGGCCTGGCAACTGCAGATTATTTCCACACCTACAGTAAAATAAAAATTAAAATACTTGTACAACATTATAAATATATGTATATAAAAATTATGGTAATCCAGCGGGTAATTTATTTGATTTTATTAATAATTAGAAGGAAAAAAACAATAAATATTCATCCATGAAATCACCTGTAGTTAAATAAAAGTTATGAAAAATAAATTCTCACCTTAGATTCAAATTAGGCGGCACAACAAACGGGATTTTTAAAATGAATTATTCTGCAGTTGAGAACAAATTTTCAAAAATATCAATTTGATTCGGAAGTAGATTTATTGAAATCACAATAAATATAACTGTTTTACACAGAAGTGAAAGAACAATTAAGTAAATAAACAATTTTTGTTTTCCTAAGCATGCCTAAGTATAAAAATGAAATTATATTTTAATAAATGTCAATAACGAAACAATCTGTAATAACGACAGGACATTATGGTAAATACGAAATATTAGTTACCGACAGTGTTACAATAATTATATAGAACAATAATGTTTTGATAATTTAATAAATGTATATTGTGAAATTTTAAAGTAAGAACATACAATTCAAAATTTTATTTGTAATAATTATACAGCATGATCAAAAGCATGTGATAGTCATGTGACCATTAATTTTCTTTAAAGGCAACTAAACTATATTTCTAGAAAGAATTTTTTTTATGGACGTGCGAATTCTTATTAAAACAAATTTTTTATTTTAGTAATTTGATTGAATTCAATATCATGCAAATAATGAACACGAAAATATATAATAAATAAAAAATGTTCGGTATATTTGAAGTATTGACACCACATTGATTGTTCAAATAAATAATAACAATAATCACCTGTGAAAGCAAAATATTTACTTCAACACCACAAAATAAAATTTAAGAACTACTCAGTTGTACGATAACCAATCGTACTTTAGGACTACTTCTAATAATATATAATGACGATGATGAAACTAATAAATTAAAATATAGACTCACATAAAATGAAACGTTTCTTATCTTCCAAACATTGCATTCCATAAACAAAAAATTCTTCTCCTCACTGTGTAGAATTATAAAAAATGCAGAACTTGTTCAGTCTTCACATTTATTTCTCATTCAAATTAAAAGCTGTAAATGATAATAAATATAAATAAATAGAAAAACATTAAAATAAACTTATACTTTGTTGCCTGTACTACTTCCACTTGTTTATTCTAAACTGCAAAAGTAAATCATTTTACATTGATCCGATTATTTTTTAATACACCAGACTCTATTAGGAACAATTGTTCCAAGAAAGAAATGTCTAATTCTACTTTTAAATAATGATACATCTGCTAACCTGTATCTCATCTAAAAATTTTAAAAGTTTATAACAAATAAATATTATACAGATAAATACATACTTTATCCATTGGTTTATATGTACAATGAATGTAAATAGTTTGAACTATTATTTCAAATATAATTCCTGTTTTCTCTGAATGTGTGTGGATTTATAATTATTGTACACATTTTTTGGCACTTTTTTATTGTTCTTGTAATTACTTTTCGCAAATAACCATTTACATGTTCAAATTATTTCATGCTTTACACCACAAAAATCATGTGTTGATATAAATTGTTAAATAATTTGCCATCAAAATCTAAATGTCATGAGGGCATATGTGCATGTGCCCACTGTACTCAAAGGGTACGTTCAAAAATTAGTGTAAAGAGTATAGGTATACTCTAGGTTGAGCATGATCACATGACTGAGGTTTTAGAAGTTTTTGAACGTTTCTAGTTACGTACTTTGATTTTGACAAACAATATCACAACCTTACTTTTAAATTTGAATATGAATGAAAGAAATTATATCTGTTTCTTGCTTGATGTGGTAGCAAAACATATTTTATATTTACTGGTATGTGAATAATATTTGTGTGAACTGGATTTTATATAATGTACATTATTTTTTATTTTTCATTTTCTTTTTTTTCTAGTAAAACTATTGCGTCTTCTATTACCCCAATAAATTTGAAATCAACTTCATTAATATCCATTGCATTTGTATTAATAATTTATAATAACAGATTAACATCTAGCGCTTCTTGACAGCTACCTTTCTTACCCTACTAGTTTTACAGGGTACGAAGAGTAAACTCTAGAGTACGCACTCTGAATTTTTGAACGCACATAGGGAAAACTCTTTGGTATTTGAACGTTATAGTGTATACTCAGTACCCCAGAGTAAGGTTTTTGAACGTACACAAAGTAAAATAAGAAGACTCTACAAAAAGGCGCCTCATTTGAATACCAAATCCCAATTTCACAATTGTGCTGGCTGCCAATTATAATTAATATTATTAATATAATGTACAATAAAACGAAATAATATACTCACATTAAAAAAAATCTTTTCAATCAGCAACACAATGTCTTGTTGTAAATGTGTTGTTTAGAATTAAGATTTATAGTTGTTGTGTAATTTCACAGCCGTTACTGATAAATATAAATTATACAACGACAAAATATAACTAGACAAAACTTCTCTTGGTTTGTTATGTTTTCGGTAAGCCAGAAAGAGAAACCTAGAGATAGATATAAAATGAAAGTATTGTTCGAACATTGCTCACTAGAGGCGCCCGTGCTTTTATGATTAACATTAGAATTGGAAGTTTTAAATTTATGTGTTTCAAATATAATCAAATCTAACGCGTCATTGACAAAATAAAAACGTAAATAATGATAAATAACAAAAATAATGACAACTACAGTGACGCCTCTAGCGAGCAATGCTCGAACAATACTTTCATTTTATATCTATCTCTAGGCTTCTCTTTCTGGCTTACCGAAAACAAAACATTCAATATGGAAGGATAGGGAATGTTTTGTCTAGTTATATTTAGTCGTTGAAATTATAGCATTATATAGTGAGGTTAAGAATTACATTTGGCGCGAAACCCTAATTCAAATCTGAGTGCATGCATTTCGTATGGAAGTACATTTTCAATTCACGATATTAAAGCATTTTGGCGATTCTTAATTATAACATATATTTTTCATGTAAAGTACAAATAAAATAATAAATTAAGAAAAATTTCATTTTAAAGAAAGTAGTATCGCAAATAGCAACATATGTCGTTACTTGGTGCAGCAGGTTAAAAACGCCACGTTCAAGTGACAGGTTCAACTGAATACTAAGACAGCTACGACATACGTTTTCAGAAATTTGCAACTACTGTTCAAATTGAATTTTATTAAATAATATTATGTTTTTTGGGTGTGTATATTACATTAGAAGATAGATAAAACATTAGAGATTAGTATTTATACGGTTTAATAATTAAGATTTGCATTTTATAATACTTTCCAGCAGCTTAAAGATAGCATATTTTTATTCACATAAGAATAACATGGGCGCATAAATTTAGGGTTTCAGTTTGAATTTGGCGCCACAAAATGACCGTTACACTAATGCAATCTATTAAAACTTATTCAGAACAAACCGAATGAAATATTTCAAATAAAAGTCTTGAATCTTTAGAATTAATGTAGACAGAAACTTCTCATCTCTTTCTACGAATAATGAAATGGTAAACGGTAATATAAAGTATGTGCTTTAAAAAGTGGTCTTGTGTGTAATATTTGTCGAATTTTTTGAGTTTAACGTTACTATTTTTATCGAATTCTAAATCATTTACAGCTGACTTCTTATTTTGTAAATCTACAATGATTTTGTTTTGACAGGAATAAGGACATTTTATTTCTAGAAGTTCAAATCCGTTTTTTGTTTTCATAAAACCATCAACACTACATGCTACGTATGATTGGTTAGATAATATTACAACATAAGTAATATATTAGTTGAAGCTTGAAATACTGATCTCGCTTCACTTTCGGTTTCCAAGCCATAACGCATAGCTTGATTACTATAAAAATTGTAGCCATTAATTCTTATCAACAACATTTTCATTATAATAATCATTGTCATCTTTTCTCTGTACCAATCTAATTCTAATGGTACATATGTACATCTACAATGAAAGAGTTCATTACAGAATATGTAGTATTATTGCGAATTTATTTATCGTATGAAATTTTTATTAAGGTTTTTATTTTTTGATTTCTTCTTTCTACTCATTTTTCTTTACACTTCCAGCCCTATTTAATGTGCTTGCAATTTCGTTATAAATATAATACTTTATGCACTCGTTTCAGACAAAATTTCTTTGCTTATGTTTTGAAAATGTAAAAATAGTATCAAAAAAATTTCCAGACGTATTTATGTAGAATGATTTTATTGAAACTTTGTGATATTTTTCTAACTGGGCTTGTAAAGGCTTGTTCCAAATCATAGACTGATCAGTTTTAGACTGTATTTTAGAATTCTTATTTAAATGTGACTTCTCTACACAGTTATAATTGAAGGTAAAATTACAGAAATAACACATATGTAAACAAATACTTTGTTTCTTGCAGTAGTTTCTTTGGTACAAGTTGTGATACATAATAAAATGCTATCTTCTTTACATTTATTAATAAAATGAAGTCTCTTTATGATAATACAGCAAAATGAATATCTAGTCTTATTGATTTTATATGCATAATACGGTCTAATACTTATATTTTCAGCAATGTCAAAATGACAAGATAATTTGACAACTTTATTTTGGATGCGTTCAAATTTGTGTGTAAATTTTAAAATTCAAAGACACTTGTTAATAAATTTAATTAGAACACAATATTCTTTTTAAATAAAAATATTATAAATATAACTTAACAATTAACAATGGGCTTTTAGGGTCCCGAAAATTTACATAAAGGGTAGCCAACAATGAAAGCCGCCCATTTTCTTTTGAATTTTCGAGAATCTAAAGCCTCATTTTTAAATGTTAAATATTTTTGGTTTCTAAATAAATCTCTTTAAAATATATCTTATCATTTTAATAGGTACACTTCGTTTATGAAAATGAATTTTTAGATGTTAGATTGAAAAATTTGAATTAAATAAAATAAGTAAAATATGTGAAATAATAATGTTCATAAAGTAACTTTTATTTACTATCCAATGAATATAAAGGTATAATATTATATTTTAAAATGACATATGTTTATAACTACAGAATAATAACTAAAACTTACTGTGGGAACTTGCAAACCTTGCTCGCAACTTTCATCATCACAAATTTTTGCATAAATAATCCTTTTTTTAAAACTTTATGGTTGTATATGAAAGAATATATTATATTTACTCTTTTTATAGCATTATTTATGATAAAAATAGCTTTATTTAATTTCATATGATTACACTCTGAGCCTAATATGACATCTGTAAGTCATAAAAATTAAAAATGTACTTAAAAATATTTATATCATACCTTAAATTAATATACAACAATTTTCAAACATTCTTTTCCATTATTTCGTAGTAAAAATATGAATTTTCATGCAATCAATTCACAGTCATATTCGACTAAGAGCATATGTCATCAAATGTATTTCTAGATTAATATTTGGTTTCAGAAAGTGTTTATAGTTTGAAATATCAATGATAAATGAATAATTGGATAGATACTTTATTGTTGTAAACGTTTTCATCTAAAAAATGATCTCGTTCCATAACAAAATACAATGGATTTTTTTTAAAATATAATCTTTATTGTAATCAATTTCATCATTTCAATTTGATGAAATGCATAAAGAATGTATAAAATGCAGTTACTTACAGTTTAATATAATCCAGCCACATAATTCAAAATAATTATTGTACAATAAATTGTTAAACTTTTCTTCCAAGATGGTATGAAGGAAAAGATTGTCAGTATTTTTAAATAAATGAGTTTATGACTGAATACGACGCGCGTAAATAAGGTTTGCCGTAAATTATTATGTACAATGCACTTTTATGATAATCAGTTACATTTCAGTAGTGTTATTATCTATAAATGTACTCTAGTTTGGGTAACCAATTTAAAATTGTAACTGAAATGAAAATACATATTTAAATACAGCGAAACAAATTTAAAATGATATACTTACATCACAAAGTGTATTGTACATACTCTTTTAAACAAAGTTTACTTTATATTTCTGTATATTTCTCTTTGAAAATGTAAAACTTGTGTATAGTCGAAATTTTTAAGCAGTAGAGAGACATCATCAATATTTGTAACTAGATTATGACGTCACGAATTACAAAGTTTATATGTGCATTAGTTTAGAAAATGTGTTGCGTGTTGCATATGGCAATGCCAAATTTAATAACAACAAATAAAATGATAACATACCTCTCGAACTGCTTTTAATGGCAGTAATGGTCCACTGTCAGTTCTTTTTCAAAATATATAGTTGCATTTGCAGTTAGCACTTGCGACTGCTTCGATAATGCTTTAGGCATTAATACTTACGCTAATAAAATAAACGTATAACAAGAAACAAAGAACACGAATACGAACAATTATAAGGAACAATACAACTTAAACGAACAAACAAAGATTTTATATTATATTATTTGACAACTCAATCAATCGGCGTGACAAGAAACAAATATATGTAAACATATTTTATTTGAGTCGTAGCCAACGTGTGTTAAAAAAAATACACTGCAATTATTATAAATAAATTGAAATGTCATTAAATACCTTATATTTTAATTTGAAATAATAGTAAATATAATAAATAAGTAATTTTTTTATGATACCTTTTTTTACTACTCGGTTTTCTAAATAAAAACATCTTTCGAAAATTTCTACAAGTTTTATTTCGTTTTGTAACGTTTTTTTCAGGTCTATGACGTCTCTCTACTGCTTAAAAATTTCAACTATAACGACTTTTTTGGTTATAGACCAACGAATGATAAACGTCAATGTCATAAAATTAAATATTTTAAATACACCACAGTTAACATTCAGTGTATTTGTATATATTTCGCTCACTATTATAATGTGTAAAAATATAATTACATTTACAATATCTCTTTTCATTTTCAAAATAAATCAAATAAAAGTTTCATATTGAATTGTCAAAAATGACGGATGATACAGTAATTCTTTTTAAATTTAAACATGGCATCTAGGATATTTTTTTCAGTTTTGTTCCAGTTATACTTTTTAGCTTAGTTTTCGATTTTTTACACAAAAACTATGCACGGTAAAAATATGGGACACCCAAAAGCGATTGGTCCTCATTAAACCGGATCTAATAAAATAATATTAAAATTATTCAATGAATGGTTTGACCTGTACCCGTGAGCAAACTTTTTGCGATGCTCGAGATGAATCCAACTATATATATATAGAAATATAGAGAGTGAAACTATCAAAATAGTATATGACTAGCGAATTCTCGGCTACGCCGAGCATTCCCTAGAGCTCCGCTGTCATTGAAAAAACAAATGCCGATCGACATTAAAAAAAATTTATATCTGCTTGTCAGCCCTCAATTAGACCTTTTATTAGATTCCAAACATGATATACTTCTAATAACTTTTTGCATAAAACAAAAGCCGATCGACATGGAACATTTTTGTCAATTCTGCACGCTGGTCTTCAACGAGACCTTTCATTTAAGACCAAACTCGACATACCTTTGAGAAATTTTTGCAAAAAACAAAAGCCGATCAACATTGATCGATTTTGTTAATTCTACACGCAAGCCCTTATCGAGCCTTTTCATTTGATATCAAACACCACATACTTCTGACAACTATTTGCGAAAAACAAAAGCCGATCGGCATGGAACATTTTTGTCAATTTTGCACGCTAGCCCTCAACGAGACCTTTCATTTAAGACCGAACTCGACATACCTTTGAGAAATTTTTGCATAAAACAAAAGCCGATCAACATTGACCGTTTTTGTTAATTCTACACGCCAGCCCTTATCGAGCCTTTTCATTTGATACCAAACACCACATACTTCTGACAATTTTTTGCAAAAAACAAAAGCCGATAGACATGGCACATTTTTGTCAATTCTGCATGCTAGCCCCCAACCAGACGTTTTGTTTGATACCAAACTCGACATACTTTTGAGAACTTCTTGCAGAAAACAAAAGCTGATCGGAATGAAACATTTTTGTCAATTATGCACGCTTGCCCTCAACGAGACCTTTCATTTGAGACCAAACTCGACATACTTTTGAGAAATTTTTGCAGAAAACAAAAGCCGATCGGAATATAACATTTTTCTCAATTCTGCACGCTAGTAGATAATGAATCTATCAAAATAGTATATGATGTTTATATCGCTGAATTCAGAAAAAAATGCTCTATCGAATAACCTAAAAATAAACATATGTTCCCATCTAAAAAGAGAAAGTTGTGTCCCGTATTTTGAGAACCACAGGTCAAAAAAAAGTTTTTTTGCTCTTTGTATTAGTCTTGTAAAATGGTGGTTCTTTGCTAATTTAACCAACCTCGTAGCTCTTATAGTTCTCGAGATAGAAATGGTGGCACGCTTAAATGGAACACCCTGTATATGAACTACTCACACATAACTTATCAAATAATATCATATATTTAATATTCCAACTTTGGAAATTGATGAATTTTTTTCACACCCTACTACGGGGGGTGCTACTATGTGTTAGACCTAGAAACATTTGTTGTAATGTATATTATTTATTTATAACACGTTCAAAGCGGCACGCGAGACCGTTTAGGAAATAAATAAAAATACATGTTGATAAATAAATGAAATTATAGAGATTTTAAATTTCCCGCGCTTAGGGATTTTGAGATACAACGGTTTAATCATCAAAATACATAAGAAGAAAAGATTTAAATAATACGTTTAACCCAATTTTATGTATTTTTATTATATCTTAATAATATTTGTATTTTCATACAATACATTCAGTTTGACAGAACTTAAATGTCATAACTTGACACAATAAGTATGAAGTTAGTTAAAGAATATATAAAAATGTATTATTTTGAAAATAATTATCTATTTTATAAATATAAATAATGTGAAATAACATACCAAAATTTATAAACTGATACATTTTTATATTGCCAAAAAAAACAAGATTATATTCATGTTTTTGTGTTGCTATGTTCATTTATATATTTATGAAGCTGAATTATATATGTATTTATCTACAACTATTGTTATTGTTATTAATAATTTATTTTTTATTATAAATATCAATTTAAATGATTATAAAAGTATAATAAATACAATTTGAAGTTATTTTGAAATTTAAGTGCTGCTCTAGCGCCATCTGTTGAGGTATATATGAACTACTCACACATAACTGAAAATTTATATGCCTGTTAGTTGTAGATAAAGTGACCAATTTTTATACGTTCTTTTGCATTATTTCTTAATGAAAACATGAATTTTCGTGGAGTACAATCACATACAAGTTCGACTAAGAGCAGATGCCATCAGCTGATAATCAGACGAACTACTCGGTGAATATTTGGTTTGAAAAGGTGTTTATTGTTTCATACATCAGTTACAAATGGATAAATGGATAGATACTTTGTTTATGTAAACGTTTACATCTGAGAAATCATCTCATTTCATTATAAAATACTACAGAATTTTGAAAAATGTAATTTCTATTGTAATCAAATGTTTTCCTCAGAAATGTTAAAAAATGCGTAAAGAAAGAGTAAATTGCAATTAATAAAAGTTTAATAAAGTCCAGATACATCATTTATTTATATACTAATTATTGTACATTAAATTGTTAAACAATTTCCTCCAAAACTGTATGAAATAAAGGCTTGTCAGTTTTTCCACGTAATCAGACAAAATCTATAGTCTAACTATCTAAAATATGTATAAATCAGATTTAAAAGTATTTATATATAAGGGAAGAATACTGTACAGTATGAATTTACCTTTGGAAGTGTTTCAATAGTAATCAAATATAGTTTTTTAAACGTCAAATTGTAAATCAATTTTGAAATGTAGTTTTCTTGATTAAATAATCCATTCTGGAATATTCTTTAGTTTGCATTTAATAAAGAATATGTTTTACTATTACTTATTTTTATAATTATTGCCCAATAGATTGTTTGAGTTTATAAAAAATTCCATGTTAGAGTATCTGAGTACGTGTAGGTTATAGTCTCATCTAAAAAATAAAATATTTAACTATTAATATATAAACGTTTTTATCTAACAAATCATTTCATTTCATAACAAAATTCAATAGAATTTTTAAAAATCAAATCTTTGTTGTAATCAACTATTTTCATCTGAAATTTGATGAAAGAATACATAAAGAATGTATAAAATGCAGTTACTTACAATTTATTATAATCCAGATACATAATTTAAAATAATTATTGTACAATAAATTATTAAACATTTCTTCCAAGTGGGTATGAAGGAAAGGTTTGTCAGTATTTTTAAATAAATGTGTTTATGACTGAATACGACGCGGCTTGATTGATTTCCAGAATTTATTTTTTTGTCAATAGTATTATTATCCGTAATATTATCTTATTTCTTTTCTATAAATATATTCTTGTTTGGATATCTTAACCAATTAAAAACTATAACTGAAATGAAAACACATATCTAAATACAGCCAAGAATATACAAAATTACATACTTACATTACAGAAAGTAGTGTAATTTTACTTTTAAACTAATTTTACTATATATTTCTCCAAGCAAATACAAGACTTGCATTATGATTGTTTGATTATATTGTAAATAAAGTTTGCCGTAAATTATTATGTACAATGCACTTTTATGATAATCAGTTACACTTCAGTAGTGTTATTGTCAGTAATTTTATGTTATTTCTCTTCTACAAATGTACTCTTGTTTGGGTAACCAATTAAAAATTATAACTGAAATGAAAATACATATTTAAATACAGTGAAACAAATTTAAAATGATATACTTACATCACAAAGTGTATTGTTCATATTCTTTTAAACAAAGTTTATTTTATATTTCTGTATATTTCTCTTATATTTGAAAATATAAAACTTGTGCCACGAATTTTTTGATTGACTGACCCAACAGATGATAAACGTCAAACGTCATAAAATTAAATATTTTAAATACACCACACTTAATATTCAGTGTATTTTTATATATTTCGCTCACTATTATAATGTATAAAAATGTAATTACCTTCACAATATCTCTTTTCATTTTCAAAATAAATCAATTAAAAGTTTCATATTGAATTGTCAAAAATGACGGATGACACAGTAATTCTTTTTAAATTTAAACCTGGCATCTAGGATATTTTTTTCAGTTTTGTTCCAGTTTTCCTTTTTGGCTTAGTTTTCGATTTTTTACACGAAAACCACTCACAGTAAAAATATGAGACCCCAAAAAGGCCCTATTCTACTTTAAACCACATCTAATAAAATAATATTAAAATTATTCAATGAATGGTTTGACCTGTACCGGTGAGCAAACTTTTTACGATGCTCGAGATGAATCCAACTATATATAGAGATATATATAGTGAATCTACCAAAATAGTATATGATGTTTATATCGCTGAATTCAGAAAAAAATGCTCTATCGAATAACCTAAAAATAAACATATGTTCCCATCTAAAAAGAGAAAGTTGTGTCCCGTATTTTGAGAACCACAGGTCAAAAAAAAGTTTTTTTGCTCTTTTTATTAGTCTTGTAAAATGGTGGTTCTTTGCTAATTTAACCAACCTCGTAGCTCTTATAGTTCTCGAGATAGAAATGGTGGCACGCTTAAATGGAACACCCTGTATATGAACTACTCACACATAACTTATCAAATAATATCATATATTTAATATTCCAACTTTGGAAATTGATGAATTTTTTTCACACCCTACTACGGGGGGTGCTACTATGTGTTAGACCTAGAAACATTTGTTGTAATGTATATTATTTATTTATAACACGTTCAAAGCGGCACGCGAGACCGTTTAGGAAATAAATAAAAATACATGTTGATAAATAAATGAAATTATAGAGATTTTAAATTTCCCGCGCTTAGGGATTTTGAGATACAACGGTTTAATCATCAAAATACATAAGAAGAAAAGATTTAAATAATACGTTTAACCCAATTTTATGTATTTTTATTATATCTTAATAATATTTGTATTTTCATACAATACATTCAGTTTGACAGAACTTAAATGTCATAACTTGACACAATAAGTATGAAGTTAGTTAAAGAATATATAAAAATGTATTATTTTGAAAATAATTATCTATTTTATAAATATAAATAATGTGAAATAACATACCAAAATTTATAAACTGATACATTTTTATATTGCCAAAAAAAACAAGATTATATTCATGTTTTTGTGTTGCTATGTTCATTTATATATTTATGAAGCTGAATTATATATGTATTTATCTACAACTATTGTTATTGTTATTAATAATTTATTTTTTATTATAAATATCAATTTAAATGATTATAAAAGTATAATAAATACAATTTGAAGTTATTTTGAAATTTAAGTGCTGCTCTAGCGCCATCTGTTGAGGTATATATGAACTACTCACACATAACTGAAAATTTATATGCCTGTTAGTTGTAGATAAAGTGACCAATTTTTATACGTTCTTTTGCATTATTTCTTAATGAAAACATGAATTTTCGTGGAGTACAATCACATACAAGTTCGACTAAGAGCAGATGCCATCAGCTGATAATCAGACGAACTACTCGGTGAATATTTGGTTTGAAAAGGTGTTTATTGTTTCATACATCAGTTACAAATGGATAAATGGATAGATACTTTGTTTATGTAAACGTTTACATCTGAGAAATCATCTCATTTCATTATAAAATACTACAGAATTTTGAAAAATGTAATTTCTATTGTAATCAAATGTTTTCCTCAGAAATGTTAAAAAATGCGTAAAGAAATAGTAAATTGCAATTAAAAAAAGTCTAATAAAGTCCAGACACATTATTTATTTATATACTAATTATTGTACATTAAATTGTTAAACAATTTCCTCCAAAACTGTATGAAATAAAGGCTTGTCAGTTTTTCCACGTAATCAGACAAACTCTATAGTCTAACTATCTAAAATATGTATAAATCAGATTTAAAAGTATTTATATATAAGGGAAGAATACTGTACAGTATGAATTTACCTTTGGAAGTGTTTCAATAGTAATCAAATATAGTTTTTTAAACGTCAAATTGTAAATCAATTTTGAAATGTAGTTTTCTTGATTAAATAATCCATTCTGGAATATTCTTTAGTTTGCATTTAATAAAGAATATGTTTTACTATTACTTATTTTTATAATTATTGCCCAATAGATTGTTTGAGTTTATAAAAAATTCCATGTTAGAGTATCTGAGTACGTGTAGGTTATAGTCTCATCTAAAAAATAAAATATTTAACTATTAATATATAAACGTTTTTATCTAACAAATCATTTCATTCCATAACAAAATTCAATAGAATTTTTAAAAATCAAATCTTTGTTGTAATCAACTATTTTCATCTGAAATTTGATGAAAGAATACATAAAGAATGTATAAAATGCAGTTACTTACAATTTATTATAATCCAGATACATAATTTAAAATAATTATTGTACAATAAATTATTAAACATTTCTTCCAAGTGGGTATGAAGGAAAGGTTTGTCAGTATTTTTAAATAAATGTGTTTATGACTGAATACGACGCGGCTTGATTGATTTCCAGAATTTATTTTTTTGTCAATAGTATTATTATCCGTAATATTATCTTATTTCTTTTCTATAAATATATTCTTGTTTGGATATCTTAACCAATTAAAAACTATAACTGAAATGAAAACACATATCTAAATACAGCCAAGAATATACAAAATTACATACTTACATTACAGAAAGTAGTGTAATTTTACTTTTAAACTAATTTTACTATATATTTCTCCAAGCAAATACAAGACTTGCATTATGATTGTTTGATTATATTGTAAATAAAGTTTGCCGTAAATTATTATGTACAATGCACTTTTATGATAATCAGTTACACTTCAGTAGTGTTATTGTCAGTAATTTTATGTTATTTCTCTTCTATAAATGTACTCTTGTTTGGGTAACCAATTAAAAATTATAACTGAAATGAAAATACATATTTAAATACAGTGAAACAAATTTAAAATGATATACTTACATCACAAAGTGTATTGTTCATATTCTTTTAAACAAAGTTTATTTTATATTTCTGTATATTTCTCTTATATTTGAAAATATAAAACTTGTGCCACGAATTTTTTGATTGACTGACCCAACAGATGATAAACGTCAAACGTCATAAAATTAAATATTTTAAATACACCACACTTAATATTCAGTGTATTTTTATATATTTCGCTCACTATTATAATGTATAAAAATGTAATTACCTTCACAATATCTCTTTTCATTTTCAAAATAAATCAATTAAAAGTTTCATATTGAATTGTCAAAAATGACGGATGACACAGTAATTCTTTTTAAATTTAAACCTGGCATCTAGGATATTTTTTTCAGTTTTGTTCCAGTTTTCCTTTTTGGCTTAGTTTTCGATTTTTTACACAAAAACTATGCACGGTAAAAATATGAGAAACCCAAAAGCGATTGGTCCTCAATAAACCACATCTAATAAAATAATATTAAAATTATTACATGAATGGTTTGACCTGTACCGGTGAGCAAACTTTTTACGATGCTCGAGATGAATCCAACTATATATAGAGATATATATAGTGAATCTACCAAAATAGTATATGATTATTTTCACAACATATATTTTTATAGTAATAAATAACATTTATAAATATAAAATAATTAATATATACAACTAAAGACCACTAATAATTACTGCATTTTCACTTATCACCTATTTGCGTTAATGTAAGTTTGGAACAAATATGACGGAAGATCTCATATGTCTTCACTCTGGTTATAAAGGCACTCTATGTCGAGCCACATCGCTTTGCTGTCGTATCAGCCCGCCACCTCGCTGACGTGACCCGCGCGCCGTTTTCCGTCGCGTCAACGTCTGTTGCACTCGCCGTACCACTGCCCTTGTCATTTTTATCTTACACGTATAATTACTGTATATACTTTGAGAAATAAACAGGTATATACGTAACAAGTTATAGTTCTTGCAATTTTTGAAAAAATCGCAGACTACTCTGACCCTGTATGGCAGATGTTACTAACATTAAAAGAGTTGTGTTGCATTTTAATTTTTCTCTAAAATTTCAGTTGGAAAAATAGCCAAACTACGTTACTTGGTAAAAGAGTATATAGATTTCCGAATAAAATTATTTCCTAATTATAATTTAAAACCAAAACATCATTATTTAATGCATTACCCTAACATAATAATTAAACTTAGTCCATTACGTCATTTGTGGACTGTGCGCTTCGAAAATAAGCACCATTACTTTGATAACATCGTAAAACATTGTCAGAATTACAAAATATACCAAAAATTTTGAGTGAGGAACATCAACAACTAGTCACTATTGTTGTCCCAAGGATGCTATTTACCCGGTAAAATAATAGCTGATTAGGCTGTATAATATATAGCTCAAAACTATTCTAAAAACGTCAATAAAGCTGTTTTAAGATATTGTAATTTTAATAATACCAAATTCATTGATAATTATGCAACAATTAATGGTACTATATATAAAACGAATAATTTTGTATATTGTTATACGACTGCTCAGGGTACCTATATGTTGTGCAAAATTTGTTTCATTTTAATTAATAAAGAATAAAATGACGCATACTTTATTGGACAAAAATTTGAAGTAATTTTTAATTCAGTTATAGGCTTATATGAATTGTTTAATCATGAATGTAACAATTATTTATGTAAGAACATAACAGATATGAACAGTTATGAACCAGTATTGCATTCAAAATTTGGTTCAAAATATTTATTTTCACTTAAACATTCTTCCGTACATTTATTATTATTGGTATGCGTATAAAAATCATTGTTGTATAGATTAACAATACAGGGTGTTTGGCGAAAGGCCGGCACCCAGAATATTTTGTTTATTATGAGAGATACAGAAAAATGTTAC
This sequence comes from Stenolophus ochropezus, assembly GCA_035578165.1. NCBI lineage: Eukaryota > Metazoa > Arthropoda > Insecta > Coleoptera > Carabidae > Stenolophus > Stenolophus ochropezus. Next base: position 15,663,755 of record JAQOWZ010000013.1, read on the forward strand.
AGAACAAAATTAATCTAGTCAAAGGGACTCACAGAATGATCATAGTAAAAATTTTGTGTCACTTGCGGTTTTAGCGGAAGTGTGTACAATTTTAATTCTAGCATAGGGATTTGGTATTATTATATTTTTTTTCGGAGTGTACATAAAATTATCTCTACAATGATATCAAAATATCATAGGTTTACTTTAACCATTTCTAAATGGCGATGATCTTTATGAGAAATTAATTCTGCAGGGTAAGTTTTATTAAATGCATCAGAATCAATTGAGATTATTTGAATTTTATTTAGCTTGAGAAAAACTAGATATTAACAGATCAACTTTAGTCTTGGAATCTGATGGAACTATTATTGATATTACTGAAATATTAGAATTATTAAATCAAGAAGTAATAATACTAAAATGAAAAAAAGTGTCCAGTAAATAGTTTTAATAATTCTTCAGTTAGTTCCCTTAATGGGTCGTCGATAATAATGGCCAAGTCTTCTATTATAGAACAATTCTTGCCCGACGATGGAAGCTTAATTTCATTAGATAATGATTTAAGTCATGCAGGAGCTCCAGCAGCAGGATCTTCTCCTGAAACACTTACATCTGTTACCGAGAATACATGTTATAACTTGCCAAATCATTGGGATCACCTTGCTGTAAATATACAACAAGAACTAGAAAGTGAAAAACGTAGTAAACAAGTAACAAATGAAATAGTTCACTTTATAATAAATAAAGTGAGAGATGTGAAGACATTTCTTTCTAGAAAAGCCCTCAAAATAATCGCTAAAAACGTACGCGACAAGTACCCTATCCTTTGGGATATTGATGATGATGCGATAATTATAGGTGACGGCACTCACACAATATTATCAAAATTATTAGATCGCAATAATTATTTAAATAGGCCACATAAAACAAGATCTCTCATAAGTGAACTTAAAATACCAGCTAAAAAATTAAAGAAAACGAGTAATACCAACTGGCAGCCTAATAATGATAGCGATAATAATTCTATTCAAAGTATGAAAGAAAAATTAAATTACAATACTTGGAAAAATGAAGAAAAAATAATAATAATGTTAGATAAAACATATCCGACACAAAGGTTATTTCTTAGTAATCCGGTACCACCAACTATTGATGATATAAAAAAGGAATGGCCAATTTTACTTGACGACGTAGTATAAAGTGGCATTACAAGAAACTAATGGAAAATGATGTTACGGGTTCATTTGACGAAATGAAGCGCCTTAAGTGAAGCAACCTACCTATCGTAAGTGTACTGTTTTCTTAGTCATTTTTTTTTCGTTTTAGATGACGAAGGTAAAAAAAATTATTAGGTATCCGTGAAAGACAAAATTATAAATAGTGAGACATATTATTTTCAAAATGCCTTAGAAGTCACATTCAGTTTTCATTTTAATTTGAATATGGAGTATAATAAAAATGTTTGCTACACACCGGAACTACTCCAATGGTGCTAACTAAATATATATCCAGAAACTGGATGTCGAAGCAAAAACATTTATGTCAGCAAAATAATAAGTTTCATGAATAAAATAAAAAACATTAACTGACTGACCGATACTGATAGACTGATTTTCTTTAGTGATTCATCAAATGCAGTGGAATCTCAATCTCGTGAACGTAAAAAAAAAACAATGTATTGTTATTATATTTCACACTGTCATTGAAAGAAAACAACCCAAGTGTGTCGGTGTTTTGCAAAAGTTTTGTATATTTTTAACATTATCAACTATTGTTGGTGGGCCCTGTAATTTTTAGTTCTGCCGGTCTGATGATGACTATTAAATAGTCGAAACCGGTCACATTAAAGTTATTTAAGAACAGTGTGTCTAAGACTTAAGGTTTCTACCTTTCCCATCCTTCATTATATATATATATATATATATATATATATATATATATATATATATATATATATTATAATTATAATATTGTATTAGCAATAGTTTGGCTGATCAATGTCATTTTATTTATATTTTCAATAATATAAATCTTTGTAAAGATTTTTATAATTATATTTACCTTGTCTAAGATAGAATAAAATCGTAAGGTGTAAGTTAGTTTATTAAAAATGTATTTAGTACATACAGAAATGTATCCATTTCATTAGAGAGACATTAAAGAAATGTAATTAATGCACACTGCATGAATTTACTTTTACAGTTCAGATTACATATATTACATCCTAAAGTGTTAATATTACATTTCAGAAAAAAAAAACATAACATTGTAGTAAAGCAAAACATTTTTACATTTCATTTTAGGTTTTTTACATTATTTAAATAAAAAATGCATACTCTATATGTAAATATTCACATGTGCGAAATGAAAATCTTCATAGTTTACACCTTATGATATGTAACATTACAATGAAATTGTATATTTCTTTCAGGTTATATACAGACTGTAATAAAATATTTCTATGTAATTTTTACCTCAATTATTGTTGCTTACACAGTGACGATGTAATTGTTTACATAGCGCGTAATAAATGTCTGATGTTGTTTAATTATAGTTATTTATGTACGAAGGGTATTACTAAGATGTTTATGCCCGTTCGAGAGCTATAGTTTATAAGTCCGAGGGCCTTTGGCCCGAGGGTTTATAAATAGCCCGAGGGCTATAAACATCAAGTAATACCCGTGGTGCATACAGTATTTTATATCTTACTAATGTATCTTTCTAACATAAATAATAAATAAAATGGATTAAAAAAAAATAAGAATGTAGGCTATGAATTAATAAAAGCGGTAACTAAGTACAACTCTGTTTTTGTAAACAACAAAAATTTGTCCTTTTCCTGGGGTGCGTGAAGTTAGATCGCCATTGAAAGCACTAATGATGATTTATACAATTATTATTAGTGCTTCGTTAGTGCTTCTTAGTGCTTCCATGATTATAAAGAAATAACGTATGGTTCACGAGAAAATTGGCATTGATTGATGGCGTGCTAACTTCATACCTAGCACGCCATTTAAATAATTTTAAAACAATCTGCGGTGGTTTTGTTAGTGCTTCGTTAGTGCTTCATGAGTTATGAAGATATATCAATAAGTTATCGAGATAATTTGCATTAATTAATGGCGTGTCAAGTTCACACCTAACACGCCATTAAAATAATTTTAAAATATTAAGTAGTGGGTATGTTAGTGCTTCTTAGCTTAGTTTTAAGAGTAGTGAATATATATCGTATTGTTAGCAAGATAATTAATTAGCTTTAATTCATTTCGTGCTAAATAAAAAATCAATAGGTAGCGAGTTCGTAAGTGCTTCAAAGATTATTAATATGCCGGCTGTTATAAAATAGAGGTAAACAATTTAAGGGTGACTCATTTATATAATATCATTAATAAAAGATAATATAAACATTTATTCGGAAATGCGTAATGTCGATAATATAGCGATTTTAATTTTTTTCTGTCATACAACACTAGATTTTCGACAATTCTGTTTTCTGTGTATTACTGAAAATTAGTATGAACTGTAATTTTACAGATCAAAAGAAGCTTTCAGAACTTATAATAATATAAATTAATAATATTATATTATTCGTGTATGAAATTTTACAGAAAAAATAATTACTCATCATTTAAATCTAGTTATTACTATAATATTGGTAGAAGCCATTTATTCCTTAATCATATACCTAAACCAAATCATATTCAATTTGAAAATTTTGTACGCTTATTTTTAATAAAGGTCATTGCATGTTTTGAATATTTTTTATAAAATAATTTAGCAAAATAATACAAAATATCTATACAACAACGTGTTAAGACATCCTTTCAGATTATTGTAAAATAAATTCATTTGGCTTCGCCTAACTTCGTACTTAAATATTTTTATACATGAATAAAAAGACCAGATCTAATCTTGTGGACATCCAAGGAAAGATGAAGGGTAAATGAATGTACATTTTCGGAAATATATAAATGTTATTTATTTAAACTTAAATTACATTTGGTAGGCATAAAACAAAATAAAAACAATACAATGTAAATTTACGATAATTAAATAGCATACATAATTATGTGCGGTGTTACTAAAAACGAAAAATTTTGTATAGTGACATTTTTGTTTAAATCGTCGAATGTTTCCCATTGTCCATCAATTCGCTTGCAATGGCTAATATAGTGACCTAATCCGTTAGGATCATTCGGTTTTATAAATACATTTACTGATCATAATATAAAAGATTTAGAAAAAACCGTAATGGTAATTGGTAGATTGGATAATCGACACTGACCGCCGTCATTTGTATCGAGGAATATGTGTTCATAGAGATTTGTGGTATATTCCACATAAGCTGAGCACACTTTTGATAATTTTATGTTTTGACATTTGGAAGGTGTCATTATTTCATTTTTTATTGCTGTTTCAATGTCTGTGAAACAACTATTTTTAATAATATTAACATTTATTGGTAGAGTATATAATAATCTTTCATTGAATTTATTATCGCAGGTCACAGATGTGCAGTTTGAAATTTCTTTTGCACTGGGGAATGAATGAAATAGTGTCGAAAGTACGAAAGTGGCATTACATTCGCAAAAAATAGATTCAGTAGAAGATTTTAAAATTTGTTTTTTAAAGTAAATTTCATTTTCTAATATTAAACTTGCACGTAATTTATAAATTTCTTGATTTATACCTTTTTTTAAAATTATGTTTATGAAATTACTTAATAACGTCACATTATTATCTATAGCTATCTTATACTGCGAGCTATCACAGAATGCTGTGCATATACTTTGAACAACAGAATCAAAGGCGCATGAGTTAGCAATTAAAATTTTTCTTTTTTTAACAAAAACTGGTCTTTAAAACAAATTTCCATTGTAAATTAATCCTATTTTCATTTTCTTGCCTTCATTTGCAAACAAAATTTCGGGGCATGGGGCTCCATAATAGGATTTTCGTTTCCTTTTTGTTTGTTTAGATATTCCCTGATTTCTCCAATTCTCTACACGTTCTTCATCTTTAGCAATATCTGTAAAAAAAAAAGATTAATATGTAATTATGAATTACAATATTGCAACACAAGTTAGAATTGTCGAGAATTTAACATAGACCCAAAGTTAGAAATCAAATAAAAAAAATCTGATATGGCTAGAACATAACCTTTCGCCTTTCCTCTTTACACTTTTTATTAATATTATAGGAAATATACGAGTATTCGTTCGTTGAGTGTTGACATGGTAAAATGAATTATTAAATTAAAACTACTTACATTATTAGTACAATTTCTTTTAGAGTATTAGATAACTATTTAATAACATTTACACTGTCAATTATAATAATTGTTACTGTCAAATATAAAACATTTATTTCCTAGGTAAACAGATTAATCGGAATTGTATCATATTTTTGAATCATTCATTACTTGTAAAAATTAAATGGGGCTAGGTAGAAACAAATTTGAACTCTAAAATTTTAGCTAATGACATAATATTAAATTATTATTTACAAATATTTTCATATATTCATGATTAATGAAGATATTTCAGAAAAAAACGCTTTAAATCTTCAAGAAAACATCAGTTCCGGTTGAACGATCAACACCAAAATCTAATCAGATATAATCTAGGGTGTCAGAATGTTATATCCAAAATTTCATCTTTTTTTATTCTATGTTATTTAAGTAATCGTTGCGACAACATCCATCCATCCATCCACACACACGGACAGACATCATCGTAAAAATATTAAAATCGTGTTCTAGGGACTTCAAAACGTGCTTATCTATTGGAAACTCACTATCCGATTTTTAGCATGATTCTAATATCTCTATTACTGAGTGGCGAGAGGTAAAAACAATAAAAATACGAAAATAGCGCTCAAAAAGCACGAAAATGCGTTCAAAAAAGCATAAAAACTATTATAGAAAAGTTTATCCAAAAATCGTTAAAAAATTCAGAATATCAATTAATGTGAAATAGAAAAACAAAATACCCACATTAAAAATATAGACAAAGCTTAAAATAAGTACAAAACCTGAACATAAGTTAAAAAACTGAAATAAGCATAAAAATAAAAAAATGTAAAATAAGCATAAACGCATTGTGCCAAATTTTTATATTTACACAATTTGTGTACATGTTATAAAATTTTATTGATGCTTTTAAAGTTTAGCGCAAGCACATTGCTTAGAAATGTACTATATTAAGGTGGTTCGACACCTAAAAATGTGACATAATGTTTTGTTTCAAATAAGAATATAATACAACAACAACCTATTTTACACAGTAAAAGTAGAAATTTAAATGTAGAACGGCAATTATGAACCAATTTTATATTTTGTACAATAAATACTTGACTAGTTGAAACGTCAATAATTAATAATTAACAATCAACTGTTACGACTACATCACAAATTTATCGCTATTGTACTCACACTATGTTCTTGTTTAAAACAGTATATACGCATTATTAATTCATATTTACACTGTCCAATAGACAGAATTCCAATTACAGGATAGGGACCAGCAGCTTATAATGGATTCCGACCTACTCGGACCCAGCGATATTTATTTTTGGTTACAGGTAAATATAGATAAGTATGCTATTTTTCAGATTATTAAATAGTATAAAATTACTGGTACACTTGTTTAAAGACAAATAAATAATAATAAAACATTCCTTCTGTTTCTATGTAATCGTCTATTCTTTCTGATGTTTTGTTACTTAATTTTTCTTAAACCGTAGATGGTTGCATCACTGAACAGCGGTACGTTGTTGTGGACGCCTATGACACCGTGTTCGCACTGAAACTTATGACGTCAGAGCTTCTGTGCCAACAACAGGCGTGGCGTACCGAGCAGAACCGTTTACTTGTTATTTTCGACACTTTAGTCGGCTTCTTCTACCAGCGATCAAAGAAATTAATGCAAAACACCGACCTCACGGCTCAAGTGTTGAGTAAGCTGTTGTTTTTGGAGATTGCTGTCCAACGACGGATGGCAGAAGTCATTTTCGACTCCATCATGAAACGCTGCCGTCTGTGACAACAGGTACTCAGCAACCGATTGGCCCTAGCTTTGGAGGCGCTTGACGTGGTGAGTAGCTTAGTGAAAGATGCACCAGGCCACATAGAACGTGTGATCGGCGAAATTTTATACATCGCGAAGTGCAGTGCGAAGATTGTAGAGTTCAGACAACTGTTACAATGAACTTCCAGTCATGTATAAAAATGAGAGCAAGTGTATGACGCCCATCACACATATAACCCAAGAACACGCCAAGGAGGTCGACTGCAAAAAATCTCCAAGCTTTGCACCACCTGGAGGGAAGTTGGCTGGAAATAGCCCCGAGCCAATCAAACTTGATGCCAATGAAGAAGTTGAAACGTTGCCTACGCTAAAGATAGCACCTATTAGTTCTCACGGTGTATATACAAGGAAAAACTTCCAATAGGCATTGATGTTCCCGACAGAGCGAAAGGCCGTTACTAGTTTAGTAGCGCGCCGAGTAATGGGTACATCAGCAGATCGCCAAGATTTTGACATGTCAAAAATCTTCAGCCAGTCTAAATTTTCTAAGATGGCAATATCATGAACCGAACATGTCTGGGGATTCTAATTTTCCGTATTTTTCCTGCTATATACGTTTATGATGGTTCTAAATTATATAGGCAACATAACTGTAAACTTTTTCGCACTAAAGAAAGCCAGCAAAGGTAGAAAGAAGCCGAAAACTTTCCTGTGAGCCAGTCTGTGGAACGCGATGGCTAGCTGTTATCAGACGTCAACACCATGCTCGCCGTTCAGTGCGCCTCCACCACTTTGTCCGTCGCCCCTATATAACTCCTGCCTAGATACTGCATCAGCCGTATTAGATAAGTACATTTTATATTTATATATATATATATATATATATATATATATATATATATATATATATATATATGCATTAATTGTACTTGCGTTGCCTAGTTTATTTGGGTTCATAGTCAGTATTTTTTTTATATTTAGTCATTGCTTTTGGGTATAATTATCCCGTGCGATATAATTAAATTCAGACCCAGGGGTGACGTAATAAGACGGTTGTCATATTCAGGAACTGTAATCGGATCGTTACTGTGGACGCATATCGTTAATCTAAGTCCTTAAACGTATCGATTTCCATCGTCTAGTTTTAGCGTGGGATCGTTAATTTTTTTGGAATCGTACACTGTGGAACTCGATAGTGCGGGCGACAGTTATCAAGCCTGATTTATACATTGCATAGAATAGAATGGAATAGAATGAAATAAGGAATAGAATAGAATAGAATAGGTACAGAAATAAGTAGCACCCATTTATACATTGCATAGAACAGAATAACTTGGAATAGAATGACGTCATTTTGTCACTAAATTAGCTATCTTCACACTATGATTTTTCGTTACCGTTCCTAAGCGCAGCGTGAATAATTTTTCTATATTTGGTTATTGTGTTTTCAGTATTTTTTGTTTGATTTTCCTTTTGTAATTTTTCAATTTTAAAATGGAAGTTGAAATTTTGTTGGCCAGTGTAGTATTTATTACTGGCTACATTTGTTTAAAAAGAAGCAGTTCGAGAAGAAATCGTCGTTGGCGGACAAGAGAGCTGAATATGGACAGAAAAAGAAGTGGTTTCTACGAAAGATACTTTAAAAAAATGAAATCCAAAGACAGTGATCAGTTTTTCAAATAAAGGCGGATGTCTGTGGAATTGTTTATGACAGTGTTAAATAAAATCACGCCGCTGATTGAAAAAAAAATAATTAAAGATGGACTTTATCCGGAAGAGAAACTGGCTGTCACTTTGCAGTAAGTACTTTTTATAAATTTATTGACTTGTTATAAATTAATTAATTTTGCAGTTACCTATCCCAAGGCAGTAGCATGCAGACTATTGCCTGGAAATACGCCATGGGCCATGCTACAGTCCATTGTATAATAAAAGAGACGTGTGAAGCACTTTGGACAGTTCTACAGCCAGAAGTTTTGCAACCACCATCAAGTGAAGAAGAATGGTTGCAAATTTCCAAAGGTTTCTAAGACCAATGGAACTTTCCAAATTGCCTTGGTGCTTTAGATGGAAAACATATAAGAATACGAGCTCCAAGTAAAAGTGGCAGCAAGTACTATAACTATAAGGGCTACTTCAGCACCGTTCTACTAGCGACATGTGATGCGAATTACATGTTTACGCTATATTATATTGGTGCGTATGGTTCACAAAGCGATGGCGGTGTCTTCAAAAGCAGTTCCTTCGGAAGAAAGTTGGAAGAAGGCAAAATGAGTATTCCTACTCCGGCATCAATACCAGGAACAGCAATAAAGCAGCCGTTTGCTTTCGTTGGAGATGCCGCATTTCCTTTGCGTTCCTATATCCAAAGGCCATATCCTGGTCGGAACTTGCCGGATGATCAAAGGATTTACAATTACCGTTTGTCCAGGGCAAGACGATGTGTTGAAAATACCTTTGGCATTGCGGCAAGTCGGAGGAAGTTGCTTCAAACCGAAATCAACGCCAAAGTTGAGAATGTTGATTTATATATTAAAGCAATTGTGTGCCTCCACAATTTTGTAAAACTTAGTGGCAACCCACAATATTGCCCGGCAGGATTTGTGGATTTGGACGATGGACCAGGAACTTGGAGAGAAAGCACAAGAGAGCTGAAGTCCGTCGGACGAATATCCGCCAATCGAGCCTCCAGAGACCTATACGCAGCGAGGGACACATTAAAAAATTAGGGTTGATATAAGTTTTTTTATATATATTTTTTTAGAATGGTTATTTTATATTTAGGATAGTTTTTCTATATGTTATATTTCATATCATATTTCGAATAGTTTTTTTATATATCCAGTTCATATTTTTTATTTTCATGTTTAGAATACTTTTGTTTTTATGTATATAGTAGATGTATTTTTTTTTATGTACCTGTATATAATAGTTGTAAGGTTCTGTACATAATGTTCCAATATAAATTAATTACTATTTAACTTGCATATTAATTTATGAAAAAATTGGGATTTAATAAAATTACACAGTTTAGAAAAGATAAGTATAATATATATATGTATATATATATATATATATATATATATATATATATATATATATATATATACAGGGTGAATACTGAAAACCTTGACATAGGGAAATAACATGGGAAAACAGTTTTTTGCTGTTTCCATCTGTCCCGCTAAATAAAATCGGGTGTATATGGTATCGTTAGTTAGATTACTTAATTTTACATCTAATAAAACTAAATGTTGTGTAATAAGACCTTTTCTAACTGAAATATTTGATAAAATAAATTGTATTTTGAAGTTTATCCTTCATATTTTCGAATAAGAAACGTCAAAAACAAAATGCTCCATAGCCGAGTGGATACGACTGCTGTTTCATAACATAAATAATCTACAAGACCTGGTTCGAGACCACCTCAGCCCTATTTTTTTTTAAATTAAATTATGCTTAAAATATCTTTATTATATCAGACTATTTTAATAAAATAGCAATATTCATATTTTTATAAATAAAAAAATCCAAATATTTAATAGAATTATTATTTGATGTCTGTCAAACTTAACAATTAATTCGAATTTAGTTTTTGGTGTATAATTTTGTATTTCATGTTTCGAAACATGATATTTTAAGTATAATTTAATTTAAAAAAAAATAGGGCCGAGGTGGTCTCGAACCAGGTCTTGTAGATTATTTATGTTATGAAACAGCCCTCGTGTCCACTCGGCTATGGAGCATTTTGTTTTTGACGGGATAACCTTCAAAATACAATTTATTTTATCAAATATTTCAGTTAGAAAAGGCCATATTACACAACATTTGGTTTTATTAGATGCAAAATTAAGTAATCTAACTAACGATACCATATACACCCGATTTTATTTAGCGGGACAGATGGAAACAGCAAAAAACTGTTTTCCCATGTTATTTCCCTATGTCAAGGTTTTCAGTATTCACCCTGTATATATATATATATATATATATATATATATATATATATATATATATATATATAAGTTAAGTTACGGGAGTAAGTTAACAACAAAAAAATGATTTTATTAAACGAAAGTACAAAGATTCAGCAGTAAAATATAACAATGTTTATTGTACAGAATACAGAATGTAACTGAATAGAATTAAGTAATGTTACAAAAATATGAAAAATACTGAGTATGCAAAAATAGAGGAAATGTGGATTCGAGTAGCGTCTGGGACTCAGCATGGTCAGCAGTTCCCGTGATAAGTTGTATTTCTAACTTATATATATATATATATATATATATATATATATATATATATATATATATATATGTATGTATAAACTTATTCTAAATCTATTATAACTTACAAGTACATAAAATAGTATACAAAAAAAATAACAATTACAAAAATATATCTACAAACTTAAACCTTCTTTCTAACTTAAAAATATATATGAAAACAAAATAAACAAATTTTAATCCTCTTTATCCTGCAACAAAATTGTTGCGATTTGCAACATTTTTTTATCTGCAACCTTCTTTGGCCTTGTTGCTAATGACGTGGCGACAAATTTACCGAAATTTATATACACAGCCTCTGTCGAATCTGCAGCCA